>OX392533.1:36434728-37064728 GCA_947623455.1 Mimachlamys varia
AATTACTGACCTTGTTCCGGGTTGACATGAATATTTGTTCATCCTTGAGGTGTCATGTTACCCTCGGCCTACGCCCTCGGGTGACATGACACCTCTCGGGTGACCAAATATTCATGTCAACCCGGAACAAGGGCAATAGTTGTAAAATGCTACCTTACTGTGACGTGAAGGCTTTATGCTATGCATGTGACGTTAAGGCTATATGATACCTTGCTGAGACGTTAAGGCTGTGTGCTACCTTACTGTGACGTTAAGGCTGCATGTTACCTTAATGTGACGTTAAGGCTGTATGCTACCTTACTGTGATGTTAAGTCTGTATGCTACCTTACTAAGACGTGAAGTCTATTTGCTAACTTATTGTGACGTTAAGGCTGTATGGTACCTTGCTGAGACGTTAAGGCTGAATGGTACCTTGCTGAGACGTTAAGGCTGTGTGCTACTTTACTGTGACGTTAACGCTGTATGCTACGTAACTGAGACGTTAAGTCTGTTTGCTACGTAACTGAGACGTTACGGCTATATGCTACCTTACTGAGACGTTAAGTCTGTATGCTATCTTACTGAGACGTTGAGGCTGTCTGCTACCTTACTGCTACGTTAAGGCTGTATGCTACCTTATTGTGACGTTAAGGCTGTATGCTACCTTACGGCGACGTCAAGGCTGTATACTACCTTATTGTGACGTTCAGGCTGTATGCTACCTTTCTGTGACGTTAAGGATGTATGCTACCTTACTGTGACGTTAAGGTTGTACGCTATCTTACTGTGACGTTTAGGCTATGTGCTCCCCTACTGTGACGTTAAGGCTGTATGTTATCTTATCGAGACGTTAAGGCTGTATGCTACGTAACTGGGACGTTAAGGCTATATGCTACCTTACTGAGACGGTAAGGCTGTATGCAACCTTACTGAGACGTTAGGGCTGTATGCTACCTTACTGTGACGTTAAGGCTGCATGCTACCTTACTGTGACGTTTAGACTGTGTGCTATCTTGCTGTGACATTAAGGCTGCATGCTACCTAACTGTGACGTTAAGGCTGTATGTAACCTTACTATGACGTTAAGGCTGTGTTCTACCTTACTTTGACGTTAAGACTGTGTTCTACCTTATTGTGACGTTAAGGCTGTATGTTATCTTACTGCTTCGTAAAGGCTGTATACTACCTTTCTATGACATTAAGGCTGTATGCTACCTTACTATAACGTTGAATCTGTATGCTACCTTACTGTGACGTTAAGGCTGTATGATACCTTGCTGAGACGTTAAGGCTGTGTGCTACCTTACTGTGACGTTAAGGCTGCATGCCACCTTAATGTGACGTTAAGGCTGTATGCTACCTTACAGAGACGTGAAGTCTGTATGCTAACTTATTGTGACGTTAAGGCTGTATGCTACCTTACTGTGACGTTAAGGCTGTATGTTACCTTGCTGTGATGTTAAGTCTGTATGCTACCTTACTGAGACGCGAAGGCTGTATGCTAACTTACTGTGACGTTAAGGCTGTATGGTACCTTGCTAAGACGTTAAGGCTGTATGCTACCTTACTGTGACGTTTAGGCTGTATGCTACCTTGCTGTGACATTATAAGGCTGTATGCTTCCTTACTGAGACGTTAAGGCTGTATGAAACCTTAAGTGAAGTAGCAAAATTCACATTTCAAGCGGTAAGTCACATTTAGTATTTGATCGGAAACTTTCTATATCCCCGTTAAATATATTGTCCTGCAGCAGAACTGATATTGGGATGTTTCAATCTTGTTCTCACTAATTGTAAAAGTTTCTTCTCATATTCCTGAGGCTGACGTCTGCATCATCTGAGCAAGTGTAATACTTCTTTAAGACTCAACTCACAAATATAGCAACGAATGGAAATACACCTGAGATCATTAATTAAAAATCCATGTTGATATATTAGCTATCAATTTACCGTAGCTGCTACATTATGTATAAACAAACAAATGTAAGTATAAAACGTTACTAGTAAATACGATATTTTTACAGTTAGATGATCTGTATACTGCTGAAGTGAAAGTTTTCGTGGTGTAGAGATATTCCCGCTTGTATCGTGTAGAGGGTATGAACGCGAAAATTTTCACCCACGAAATTTCACGAATCGTCGATATATAGAATACGATATACAATATGTATATTATTTTCTCTCCTAAACTTCACCAAAAATCTTGAGTTAAACATCGATCATACAGCGTCTTAAACATTGACTTTTTTTGTTTTTTGTTTGTTTTTGACGTGGATATAGAGGCAACAGCTAGGGCCTGTGTCCACTAATATCCTTTTTTAAAAACAGTTGCTTCTATTTTGCGGTTATTAAATACACATACTGTAAAAGCCAATATTTTCGCGCGTGGAAAATTTTGGCTTAGCCAACCTCCAAACTTTCATGGTGTGACAATTTTCGCGCTTCGGTCAAGCTGTTTTGTACAATGTACTTATAATACTATCATAGTTTGAGTGGTGTTAAATATGTTTGCGTGTGGATATATTAATATTATTCGCGGAGATTTAATGTAAGCGAAATAAGCGTAAATGTCTACACTCGAACAATTCCACTCCTACAGTAATACAAGACAAAGAAAATATCAACAATCATCACGCTGATATTTTCATTTTTAATTTACGGTACATACATATGTCTCTATTTTCTTGAGTTTTGACGAAATTAATTTGCACGTTAAATCTGAAGATAAACTATCATAATTGGTCAAGTTTATAAAAAACATCAACACCATTTTTTTTGTAACATCTCTGGCCGTTTTTTTCAGGATTTAGTGAATATTTTGTTGATCTACAAGAGTTCAAAAATTCGGAAAAATATCCAACGCATGAGGATTGATCACTGATATTTCAAATGATGAAATAATAATAATATAAAAAAAAAATAACTTCCTCTTCCTTTTCAAGCTAGACCAGATTTAACACAAACAGATTAACAAAAGACCAATATTGAATGATTTTGTTTAACTACTGTAACCACCACAGATATCGACCGATAGCTACTACAACCACCACAGATATCGACCGATAACTACTGCAACCACCACAGATATCGACCGATAACTACTGTAACCACCACAGATATCGACCGATAGCTACTACAACCAACACATATATCGACCGATAACTACTACAACCACCTCGGATATCGACTGATAACTACTGCAACCACCAAAGATATCGACCGATAACTACAGCAACCACCACATATATCGACTGATAACTACTGCAACCACCACAAATATCGACCGATAGCTACTTCAACCACCAAAAATATCGACCGATAACTACTGCAACCACAACATATATCGATTGATAACTACTGTAACCAACACATATATCGACCGATAGCTACTACAACCACCACAAATATCGACCGATAACTACTACTACCATATATATCGGCCGAAACTATAATACCACCACAAATATCAGCCGATAACTACAACTACTGCAGATATTGGCCGATAACTATACTACCACCACATATATCGACCGATAACTACTTCAACCACCACAGATATCGACCGATAACTACAGCAACCACCACATATATCGACTGATAACTACTGTAACCAGGGGCGTAGCTGGATGCATTTTGATGTGCAAGCCCCGCGACGTTTAATGATATTTGCTCGAGTTGTGGCCCTTTGGGACTTGGTTTGGGCACTTTTATCCACTCTCGAATTTGGTATGATACAGGTACTTCGTAAAGAAATAACATTTTACATATATTACGGATTTTTTTTGTGTTGTTTCAGCTTTTTCGTCCAACAGCATTGCATAGTTTCCAAATATGGGCATTATGTCTAAATTGCTTTTCTGTTGTAAACCTTTGTTTGTTCTGAGTTGTTTTCAACATACAATGTATATCTTTCACACTTGGTAGGCTTAATCATCATGACATGAAGTTGTGTTTTCATAAATAACTGTTTGATTTGACAGTTTTTACAAGAGTTGTGGCCCTTCAAGGCAAATGTAGAAAATGTGTTTACTAGTGCACAGCTAGACAACCTAGTTAAAATGTTTATTTCATCAGTGTTTCACTTGACTTTGACCTTGCCTACGTTTTAATCTCTGCATACTTCTGATAGGGTGACACGAGTGTGTCATGTATCCGCTTGTGGCGCTCGTTTTGTTTTGCTATATATTCTTTGTATTTACAATTTATCAACAAATCTTCACGGCTTTGTAATGAAATTTTATTGGAATGCTAAAATGCAATTGTTTTCTTCTCACATGATTTTCACTACTTTCCATTTTATATGTCTGACCAAGACAATCATCATTTGTTTTCGACATCCAAATATTTTGGAAGCCATTTTATGTCATTTTAGTAGCATTATACAGAAAAATTGCGTCACATAGAAAAAAGTGGGGTAGATAATTCTGCATTACTCCAGAAGTACACAAAAGAAAGATAAATACATGTATAATGAAAAGAAACTGGCTTTTTTTCTGTGCAAATTACCAAATATTGTCAAAATAAATAAGAGAATACCGAAGCGTTAACATAATCATAATCTAAACTCAAAATCGATTAAACCAGGGGCAAAATATGAACAAAAGAAAGATTCACATGGAGACCCTGGCAAAAGTACAAGAGACTAAGACCAGGTGTTCCGGAAGAGTAAGCGTCTTCTGCTTCATCGACGACACCCGCCATGTAAATCTGTGTCACATCCATGTAAACATCAGAGTTCTAGAACCGAGTATCATTGTCAATCACCACAAGTAAACACACTTATGAGCATACTCAAAAACGTCCATCTTCATTATCACTTAAAGATACAGAATATTTATATGAAATCAGTGATCAAACATACCACAGGCAAACAGTCAATACATCAAATAGAATGATTGTACATTTTTTGTAGTCTTTTTGACAATTTCACCTCAAGACATCCAGAGCGTTTCTTTGATTTTCTTCAAAGACTTTGGACTTGTATACGACAAGCGATCGCAACCTTCATTTTTAGCTCAGCTGCCTGAAGGGCAAATAAACTTGTGTCATGGCGCAGTGTCCGTCGTCTGTTCGTCAACTCTTCCTATAATCTCTACTTGTCATGAACTACTAAGCCAAGTTTGACAAAATTTGGTCTGAAGCATCATTTGATGGCGGGGATTCGATTTTGAAAATAATGGTATCCTGACTCAAAAGGGCCTTATTAGCGGAGTCTAATTGGGGACATGTTCTTTCAAAGGGATTCAAGGATTCGTTCCGTATTTGGTCTGAAGCATCATTTGGTGGCGGGGATTCAATTTTGAAAATAATGGTATCCTGACTCACAAAGGGCCTTATTAGCGGAGTCTAATTGGGGACATGTTCTTCCAAAGGAAGTAAAGGATTCGGTCCGTATTTGGTCTTAAACATCATTGGATGAATGAAAACCGTATAAATAGCGTATCTGACGTCTTGTCTATGTTTATCGCCTACTGTTTACTTGATCTTTGCAAATAATTGGTCTACTGTACATTGTATGTATGGTAGATTCCTTTATGTATATCGAGAATAAATCTCATTACACAAAAATGATAGTCAAGTTAAAACGATATCCATTCAGTTTGATTTAATCGCTTGAGTTCTGAAGTCGTGTTACTTGATCAGTTGTAAACCGGTCACGTAGGGTTTCTACGGGTTCTCCAGTTTCCTCCTACTTTAAGCGTATGGTAGCATCGTTGCCAAACAAGACACACCGATTTAATCACTGGCGTACTGAAGTCGTTTTATGGTGTTAGCGCTAGACATTCTCCTATCAAACACCACCCACAAAACTCCCTGTCTGTCCACACATACACGCTGTGGCATAGTTATCTCATTATATAGAATTCCCTGGTATTGCCCATTACCGGTCAGCAGATGTAGACAGTCGTTGTCATAGTCAGCCAACACCAGTTGCCCCAGTCTGTCGTAGGTTACATCAGTGACACAGCTTACGGATACAGCGCCTTGGAGTGGCTGGAACTTGTATAGCTCATGTAGATGTTTGTCCATCACGATAATGTTTTCAGCATCGGTAGTTTGATCTTCGTCCAGTACAGCAACATTCTCACTGATTGGGCACTCTGATATCTTTCTTGGTGAACGGTCTAATGGTTTCTCTGACTGTGATGTTGTGAGGATTTGCTTACCTTCTTGATTGTACTGAATGATTCCATGTTTCGTCCCAACAAGGACATGGCCATCTTTAGCAGCACAGATACACATGGGTTCATCCCTCGTGTTGAATTTACGGGCCAATGTACTTGGTGTCAGAAATTTCCCTTTCTTCAGTTTCATGACACTGTTATCTTCCTCAGAGCATAACCAAACGGTTTTTGCACGGCGAGACACACAGATATCTGTTACAGTAACATGACTCTCTACAGTATCCCTTACGCGTGCCTTACTGTCAAGCAGTGTCAGGACGTATCCGTCACATATCCAAGCACTGTTATCGCCAACACAACAGATGCAACGGATATTGTACCCAACCAGCGAATGTGACAGAAGTGAAATAATTGGTAAACTATTGGGAGGATCTGTTGAACGAGCCATATCGTTTGGCGTTGGATCTGAAGTTTGAGTTAGCTGTTTGTCTGGTGATTTGATGTCTTTGTAGACGTCCTCATCAGTTTGACCAATACAAGTCAAAGTCATTTCCCCCAATGCAGACGTCAAAGCTTCGGTAGTGTTGTTGTTTTGACTGAACTTGGCAGTCCCCAAAACGGGTCTTTTGGGAAAAGTGATTGCTGTATGGAGCCTGTTTTTAACGTCAAACACCTGGATGTCTGTGCCAGTCTGAAGGGTTTCCTTACATTGCTTAAGCTGATCCTTCAACTTTGCAAGTTTGTTTTCCACTTCTGTCTTGTAACTGGTGAGGAGTTGGGTATTTTCATCCTCTAAAACTTTCAACTGTGAAAGTGTTTCAGCAATTAAATCATCAATGTCTTCTTTCAGTTTCTTTCCTTTTTCTTTCACTTCTTCTGCTACACTCTTGAAATGGCTGAAATGTTTTTCCAGACTGTCTTGTGTAGAATCGATTTCTTGTTGCATTTCAATCAGTTGCCTTTGTTCTGTTTCGTTGATGAATGTTTCTATTTTACGTTTGTTGTTTGGAGTAACTTCGCTCAACATGGCAATGGCATGACCCTTGTGTACTGTAGAAATACAATTAGCACATATGACGTCCTGACATGTCTCACAGAACCAATCCAAAGTTTTCCCTTTGTGATGCTCACATGTCGTATGACCTTGACCCCGTACAGCTGTCTGTCCCTTGTAGAAGGAGATCGCGTTTGTTGCCATGTCAGCAGATGATGACAATTGTCAGTGTTGTATGGTACTTGTCTGCACTCTTCATTTGTGACACTACACACTTCATAGATAAATAGTTAATTATCTCTGGTAAGACCAGCCTGGTTTGTGATTGTTGTCACTACTCTTGGCCAGCCCGTGTTCCATTTCTGTCGAAATCAATAATCAATTGCAAAGCACTCCATACATGTGGTATATTAATAAGTCAATATTCTGGGGTGTCTTACTTTTACATCTGTGGTAGTCAACATTCTGCAGTAACTTACTTTCACACCTGTGGTAGTCAAACAGTTGTGGTAAAACACTCTATACCATATGGAGTCAAAGTTTCCTGAACCGCTGTGGGTACACTCCACACATTAGCTCATACTCTAGCTGTAGGTATTATTCCTGTAAAGAAAATAGCATGAACAATTTATGAGTGAAAGGCACATATTTTATAAATATTGTAAGTAAACATCAAATCTGCTATACAAAATGATATTGTTCCAAAACCGATTTCGATGTTCGAGTTAGGCATCAAGTCATAAGTACACCTGGTCATTGGGGGTTATACTTATACATGTATATTGTTTTTGACCGAAAGACGTGGTATCTCTCAGAGAATTATTATGAAAAACGAGTTAAGTGTTTGACATAATTTCATAAAACGTTGCTTATAAGGACCCTTGTGTAGTTTCGGTATCATTATAAGGACCAAGAGGTACATGCATATGAAATTGGAGAAATATCCATAAGTTATTTTCTCAAGCAATACCGATAATGAACTTTTATTGTCAAAATACAACATACAAGATGGCCGCCTTTCAGCCATTTTTATTTTTCTGATCCGAAACAAAAATCGAAAGGGCTAAACTAAAAGGAACATACATATGAAATTTGAGAAAAATGCATCAAGTGCTACTCATGAAAAAGCGAAACCAAACTATCATTGTCAAAATCAAAGATGACTGTCATTAACCCACTTTGCATTGACGACCTGTCCAAAAAATCAATAGGGCACAGAACATCAAGAACAAGTTACCCATGAAATTTGAGAAAGATCCATCAGGTACTTCTCAAGAAATAGTGATAACCCTCTTTAAATATCAAATTCCAACATTGCCACCTTTTATACAATTTGTTGTTTGATCAGTCCCAAAATTGAAAAGTCACCACTATGGACCAAGAGAAACTTAGATATAAAATTTGATAAAGATACATCCAGTACGTCTCAAGAAAACAAAAAAATGTTTGATGTCTAAATCCGAGATGGTGCCTTTGATCCATATTATTTTTCTGATATGTCCCAATATCAGAAAGTATAACTTAACACCAACGGGAACCTACATATGCAATTTGAAAAGATGCATTAAGGACTTTCCAAGAAATAGCGAAAACAAACTATTAATGCAAAATCAAAGATGACTGCTTTTCGGTCAAATCGTTTTTTTCGAATATGCCCAACAATTGACAAAACTAGGGACCATGGGAAACTTGCTAACGACATTTGAGAAGGATTCATCATTTTGTTCTGAAGAAATAGCGGTCACAAACTAGTACTGTCAAAATCCAAGATGGCAACCTGTCGCCCCTATTTTTCTTGATCAGCTCCAAATCTAGACAATGTACAAATAGAGACTAAGAGGAATTTGTACAGTGTATAGAAAATTTGAGAAATATCCATCTAGGAATTCTTAAGAAATGACGATCACAAAGTCTTCATGCAATTCCAAGATCGCTGCCTGTTTACATTATTGTTTTAAGATCAGCTAAGAAACAAGACAGGGCAGAGCTAAGGATCCATTCTGTACTTCTCAAGAAATAATTATCACAACGACGTATGATAGACCACGGACGATTTGAATAGCCGAAGTCAGTAGCTAGACGAAAATGATCTAAGATGTCAGAACAGGAATTTATCTTCATTAGACTTACCTGTAATTTTGTAGAGGTGAGACGGCCTATCTACCTAGCATCCAAGTTCATACTGTAGACACATATATACACCGTGAGATCACTATTTACAACAAAATGACACGCCTTACATACCAAAACTATCAAATCTCCCTCCCCTGTAATGTGGTTAAGTCAAGAAGTGATCGGTTGACTAATATTACTAAAATAAGAATAGACTTGCCGCGGCTTTGTTTGTGGAATGTGGATTTTCTACTTTTATTGAACACAGGGTTTCAAACAATGAATACCTCAAATTTAATTGTTTACGTGTTATTATTAACACATGAATCATCTACGGCTTTGCTAACATTGTCCCAACCGAATTATTTAAATCCAATGGTTCACTTCCGGCCTACATGTTTTCTCTTTGTTCTTTAGATCTGTCATGAGAATTTAAAAGGTACGTGGCATAAAAACAGGACCATCAGAAAGTCAGGACCGTTTCGTTGAATAAAAAATCGATGTACTTAATTCTTTTTACTTTACTGGCTATATACATACGCTCAAAGTCTACCCACAGGTGGGAACCCTGTTTGTCAACATATTCTACAGGCGTCATACGACACTGTATATATTCGTGTGTGTAAATATGACGTAACAAACAAATCTGCTTCACCTTTCAAAATTAGAAATATACACAGTATGCCGACAAAATGAATTAAACTGCATCATTTAGCTGTTTCGTCCTCCTAGGACTCTTCAGCGATTCTTTGGGCCTAAAAGTGTGAATCCAAACTTTCTAAATTAATGTAGAAGCAGGTCAGGTACATAAAACCCCTTTAATTTATGAATTTAGAAGTAAAGTAAAGTTGTTCAGTAAGATAGGGTAAGATAGAACTACGATGTGAGGCGAAAGTGATGATGATGGTTTGATAATTATGATGACTAAATGATGATAATAACGATGATTGTAAGAGGATTATGATAATATTATGATGATATAAAGATGATATACTATGTGATGATAATTATAAGATGATCACAATGATTATAAGGATGATGTGTGTGTGATGATGACGATGATGTTGTTGATGATATTATACGATGGGTTTATGACAATTGAGATCAAATATGATGATGATAATGAAATGAGGGTGAAAAGTGGGTGAAATAAGCGTGAACACGTATGTAAAAGAGTATGAAAGGGAAATACATGTTTTGTAACTTTTGTTTCTACATTATTAAAATATTTGGAAAAGTAAAAAGATAAAAAAAAACTATAAGTGCCCACGGTAAAGAAGGAGTGTTAAACATTTCTATCGTATACGACATGTTACATAGCCAATGATTCTTTTCGTGAAATTCGAAAGAAAAAATATGCATATAGACATCAACAAAATTATAAATTCAGCAATTTCACATGAAATTCATGTTAAAACTATATAATGAAATTAGTATTAAAACAAAATACCTAAGATTAAAAGTCACATTAATTTTACATTAAATAACCTTTTCATGTGAAATTCAATTTTTACAACATTTCGACTGAATTTGAAGTAAAGAAATATTGCCTGTTTTCGTTAAGTGATGTCACAATTGCTGCAACGGATATTTAATCTATTTACCATACACGTTTAAAATGATTTTATTTCTACCCAAACGTTTTTTCCAAATATGGATATGCTTATTTTGCTGACTGATTTGTGAAAAACAACTTAAAGGAAAAGTTGCTATTTTCAGGCTTTAAACTATTTTCATCGTTTTCGAGATTATTCTGGTAATTTGAATGAGAGAAAAATACTCCTTTACGATCAAGGGAGTTAAACAAAATGTACATTCGGGATTTTCAATTCGGCAAAATCCTCGGCTTAAATGTTGTTATTTGTTTTTAAATACACTAGTTGCATAAAAACTAAAAAGATCAAAACCATGATAATATTAACTGTATTTTCATCAATATCGATTTTCCATGATTAAATGATTAAGTAGAAACATTTTCACATCTGATTTATATAAGTATTAACATTAGCATATGATATAATTCATTGTATCCTTCGAAACTGGTTTGCGTTTACATATAGCTTATAATTATGTAATTCATTGAATAATGTACAAGACTAGTATTAAATGGTTAGATTTTATATCTTATTATAATAACGACGAATTCAAGCTTGCCGCTTGTATAAATGATTATCAGGGAGACCTGATAAAAATTAATAATATCCGTATTTCTTTTGAGTCATTCCTGTATATATGCTTTATCGCAGAAACATCATTCCGAAAGAGTTTTACAGTGACAACGATGATGTAACACACACATATGCTCCACCTCTTAAATTTAGTAATAGACACAGCATGCCGAAAAATTGAATTAAACTTCATCATACAGCTTTTTCGTCCTCCTAGGACTCTTCAGTGATGCTAGGGGCAAAAAAGGTAGGAATCCAAAATTTCTAATCTAATGTAGAAGCAGAAGGGTCAGGTGCGTAAAACCAATGGAAGATCCGAACTCAAATAACCAGTCAGACCTGTTACTACTGTATACAACTGTAAAAAAACAATGGAATATCAGGATTCAAATTACCAGTCAGACCTGTTATTACTGTATACAACAGTAAAACAAACAATGGAATATCAGGATTCAAATTACCAGTCAGACAGCAAGCTATACCCTTTAGTACTATATACCAACGTAAAAAACCAATGGAATATCAGGATTCAAATAACCAGTCAGACCTGTTATTACTGTATACAACAGTAAAAAAACAAGTCATCAGGTCATATTTGGTACATTGTCTTTTTTTTTTTATTTCTTTTAAAGACATACCACAGGAGCCTTTAATTTCTTCCAATGTTTGCTCCAATGCATTGTATTGAATCAAGATTGTCCCAGTAGTCCTTGTAGATATACCCAGTCCATATACTAGTAAAACACTTTTGTCTACACACTGAACATTATTAACACGTGATTTAATAACTGGTGTATTGAAGTCGTTTTACTTTATCAGCTCTAACCAAATTACCGAACCCCACCCACAGAACTCCCTGTCTGTCTACACACAAAGCCACTGGTGTGTCTATGTCTGTATACAGCAGTTGCACGCGTTGTCCATCACGTCTCAGCAGATGTAGAGCGTTGCTGCCATAGTCGGCCACCACCAAGTGTCCAAGATTGTCGTAAGTTATGTCTTTGGGATAAAAGCTCTCGGATCCTGTCCTGATGGTGTGTTGGTGTGGTCCATACTTGTACAACTCCTGAAGATATTTGTTCATCACTACAATGGCTGGTTCGTTTTCTCCACCATCGATTAATCGATCTTCATCAAGTACAGCAACATTCTCGCTGATGGGACACTCCGAGATCTTACATGGTGAAAACACTTGTTTTGTTGTTTTCATGAGAACTCGCTGCCCCGTTGGAGTGTATTTTGTGATTCCGTGATTCGTTCCCACAAGAAGATGGTTATCTTTTGTGGCACACAGGCACATCGGTTTATCCTTTGTGTTGAATTTATGGCCCAGTGGAGCTGATGGCAGCAAACTGCACGATTTTAGCTCCATGACACTGTTGTCATCATGAGAGCAAGCCCAGACGTGATATGTATAGGGGGAAATACAGATGTGTGCTACTCTGACAGGACAAGCTATTTGCTGCTCTTCTTTTCCCTCACTGGTCAGATGTGTAATATTCTTTTCGTATAGTTCGCATGTCCAAACCCCGTCATTGCTATCAGGACAGATAGAACTGATGTCACACGGAGAATCCCATTCAGATAGAACTGAAATCTTAGGAAGATGCGAGGGCAGTTTTTCGTCCGACACCTGTACATGCATAAACTGTTCATCCATCGATCTAGCTGAGTTTTCGAGTTTGGGCGATACAGTCCGACCATATACAGTCAAACTCATTTTTCCAAATGCAGAATCCAAATGCTCGTAGGGTTTTCTGTTCGGCGTGAACACGGAGGACCCCAAGAGAGGTCGTTTAGGCAAAGTAATATCTGTAAAAAGTCTACTGGTAATGTCAAACACCTGGATGTCAGTTCCAGTCTGAAAGGTTTCCTTACACTGGTTTAGTTGATCCTTCAATTCGCCAAGTTTCTTTTCGAGTTCCGTTATGTAACTGGTTAGAAGTTGGGTATTTTCATTTTCTAATTGTTCCAGCTGTGAAAGTGTTTTAGCAATTAGAATATCAATATCTTCTTTAATTTTTATTCCTTGGATTTTCACTTCCTCAGCCACACTTTTGAAATGAGATAGGTGTTTGTCGAGATTATCCTTGGTAGCACTGATTTCCTGCTCTATTTGTATCAGCTTCTTTTGTTCTGTTTCATTGATGAAAGTTGTTATTTGACGTTTGTTTTTTGGAGTAATTTCGCTTAACATGACAATATCATGACCTTTGTGTATTGAAGAAATACAATTGACACATATGACGTCATGGCATGTCTCACAGAACCATTCCAAAGTCTTTCTGTGGTGATGTACGCATGTCTTGTGACCTTGACCTCGGACAGCTATCTGTCCCTTATAGAAGAAGGGATTATTTTCTGCCATTTATTCTGGTTTGTGGAATGGCGTCACGACGTTATCAATATTATTTCCAACATAGAAATACACACGTAATAAAAACCCGTCTTAAATTCGGTAATCAGTGTTTTGCACTCTCTTCTTTTCAGTATTCTGTTGTAACGCACTCCATATCACTGAGGCGTGTAAGATGGGTTTGATCATAACACACTCCATAATCGCGTTACTTAATAACCTATTTGACACGCTTCAACTTCATGGTGGGCTCTGTTATTTAGAAAATACACCCATTACAGTGGAAGTCAATGTTTAGTATATAACTGTATAGTTGTTTGGAATGCAAAATTCACTTCCCGCAATATTCGCTGGTGTAATAAAATACTCAAACCTTCTTTCAGTCAATGTTCTGTGATGATATACTCCAGATATATTGTCGTCAACGGCCATTTGGTGCCATCCACAAAATGTAGAAATATTTACTGTAATGATAAGATATTGAAAGTTCGTTAGTGTTCAGAACAAAAGAAACTAATAATTATGATCTAATTTAATAAATGTAAAAGTTATAAGCAGTAAGCATAAGTTCATTTATATAGGATGATACGGTCTCAAAAAGTGAAGGCAAACTCGAATAATAAAAATCCAAGATGGCTGCCCTAAAGAAGTATGACTGATGAACAGGTGTCAATAAATCTAGGATTATTTATATGATAACTTAGATAGGCCATATATGTTGTTCGACCCTTTTTCTATATAAAATAAAATATTTGATCAAATTAATTAACAAAGAACGAGCGTAAACTGTACATGAGTAATTATTAGAAATATCATTATATAAACCTCATTCTAACGAAGCAAGTTTGCACTAACAAAGGTCAGACCTAGGAGCCTCAGTAGTATCCATAATACGATAGATTCAGGAACGTTTCACATTCTCTGGGTGTATAAACAAGAAATCACAACAAATATGAGAATAAAATGTTCGTTTAACTTACCCGGTTATTTTGTCTGGGTGAAATAACGTCCTATTTACGTAGCTTCCAAGTATTTACTGGTAGCTGAACATAGAAAATCGGAGACCTCTAACTACCCGACCGAAACACCGACGATTATCTTATACATACCTTAACTATTATATTACGCATTGACGCATATCTACTTTCCTTCTATACCTAGCTCCATTACTGGGTGTAAATGATAAGATGAGGCAGTGATCGGTTTACTTGCGTCACCATAATTGATATGCAAATGGACTTGCTTCGGCTTTTTTTAAGGAATGTTGATCTTTTTTTACCCTTCATAACCACAGTTAATCTCATTTGAGTAGTGTCAAGGTACATAATATACACATTTTCGTAGTACACGATTTAAAATTATGCAAAATTAGTTTAATTTTACTTCTAAATTCATAAATTAAAGGGGGTTTACGGACCTGACGTCTGCTTCTACATTAGTTTAGAAATTTTGGATTCTCTTTTCAGTATATGGGTGTGTTACGTCACATTTATTTCTACATATTTGAAATATTAATTTTAATCATTCAAATTTTGAATGTCTCGGGTTTAAAATATGCTTTATAGTTAAGTTAGGGAAAAATGTAATAGCAAGAACATCGAGTAGAGGTCATACAATGATAGACACCCTGAAGTCGTAATGGGGTCATACACTTCATTTTTTAGTTATTAAAGAGAAACAATGATACCACGAAATAAAAAATGTGATAATATACTTACATTTTCACTTCACAGATACTAGATGTATCTACTATGCGCAATGTATATTATTTTCCAATAGCATACATTTGGACATCGTGACGTCATTATACTTATGACGTCATAATTGTAGCGTTAGTGATGTACTGTTCCACTGTCAATATGTGGCTGTTCTCTGTCTGGATTTACCCTGACGTTGAAACATGCTTTCACTAATACTATATGGGTAAACACAAAATGTAAATAGAACTATTGGTTGTCATGTTTTTGAAATTCATTGGTGTGTAACATACATCGGCTTACCTACAGATTCAACATATGTAGGTGCGCCATTGTATGTTACACACCAATGAATGTCAAAAATAAAACCTAAGGTCATTTTATGTTCATGCTATAAAATCCAACTAGTTAATATAGGGTCATGTGAAAACATTGATTTTTTAACACATTGATTAAAGTGTTATGCATTAAATACATCAAAGATATAAAGTTATGAACAAGTTAGTCGTAGGAAAGGTGATATTCACACGAGGTTCGATATAAGAAAATGCGACAGTCGTTCTCAGGTCATTAAATAATATATGGTCCACATAATGGCGTTTAAGTCATTAACGGTCAGGTTAACACACACACTTTAGCATTTAACTGCTATCGGTTGGCATTTATAGGCAAGGCGATCAAATACAATGAAAGATTATTATTAGGTTTATTAGTTCCTAAATACATGTGTTATATTTGATAAATACGTATCTAGTCCATATTTCCCCAAGCTAGAAATACGTGGGCCTATCTCATTTTATGTTACGATAATCTGGATGAAGGTGATAACTCTTAAGTAAAAAATCACCTCAATGGATATAACGTAGACTTTGTTTTGACAACAGATGATATAAACATGGCCTCGTGATATCTTCCCGTGCTGAAGACAACAATGCGTTTCCATGACGTTGTTTTCTTAGGATTCATCACGAGCTTCGACTACCCTTGTATGTAACAACACTTCATGGACGGTCCTTAGTTCAAGTCTGACAGGTTTGTTTACCTTATCTATTTATTTTTATGAACATAAAACAAAAAAACAAAAAAATAACAAATTTTGCACTATTTGATAGTAGAAGTTGAGAATACTGGACGCCTTACAAAACAAATCTCTATTCCGACATAAAATATCGGAGGCCTGGGGTATCAGAAGTCTGTCACCATACAAATGAGCTATATATAGGATTGAGCAGGTTGAAAGAAACGGATCGAAGTTCGTGTCGTCCTGCCATGGGCTTCATTTGCTTACCTGGATGAAGGGAAATAACTCTTATGTAAAACAAAAATGCTTCAATGTTTGAAGACAACAATTCGTTTCCATGATGTCAATACCTTCAGATTCATCGCAAACTTCGTCTACCATTGTACAAATGTATGTCATATAACGCAATGGAGGGACCTTAGTTGAATCAAGTCTGACAGGTTTGTTAACCTTATTATTTATTTTTAAGTTAAAACAACAAAAGAGGGGTGCCAATTTTGGTCTTTCTGCGGCCTATCAGTGATAAGTCTATTTTTTTGCAGGAAAATATACTTTGAGGTTAGCTGCATATTGTAATATATTCAAAATATTCGATTTTGTGTTGGCTCATAGAAAATTGGGGGGTCAAAGTGGATAGGGTGTTAAAATGCAAAATTTGATGCGGAAGTTCTAATGAACTAGAAATTGTAGAAAAAATGTTGAAGTTGATGTTGAAATTTCTGCTAAAAAAGAAGCAGCTTTAAGTAGCAAAAAATCAGAAGTAATACCAGGAAACATAGTTTCTTACTAGCCTATTTTGATATCAAATACTTAAGGAAAATTAATAAAAAACTTCCTCACTTCCTCCCGAAGAAAAGTTTTAATATTCTAAAATGAACTTTAGTCGGATCTTGATTTAATAGTACTCTTAAATATTTCTGTCAATTACGCTTATGGCGAACCTAAAGAAGATTTTCTCAATATCAAGGTCACATGGCTGATATGTGTCAAAATATCCAAACAACTTTTCAGTAACCAAATTGTACAGGGTACTGATATTTGACCTGTAGGTTGCTGGACTAAGGACTAACTAGTTTGTTAAAATAAATAATATTATCCGTCTTTCAAGTTCCCTGGGTTAAATATCTAAATAACTTGAAACAACTTCTTTTAACTAGTAATATACCCGGAGTACTGATATACTGCCAGTAATATACAGTGAGAAAGGGCTACCGTTGTTGGTCAAATGTACGTCCATGGCCAAGTTTAAAGAACACAGGGGTCAAATACGTGTACAATAGCGTATAGATCGCGGGCGCCAGAGCGAAGCTCTTTAAAGGTAACACACGTGAGCGTTAACTGATTTGCTTCCCCTTGTTACATTATGCCTTTGATTTTTTTTCCGTCCGGAGTCCGGAAGTAGCTCTCCTGTGAAGAACCCCGAAAAAGCCCTTGATCGGTGATAACTGAAAAGTTTAAAAATTATTGTGAAGCTGTACTGTTATACATTTGTGTGTTTTTATATTGTTTTCGTCCTTTCAAAATGTACAAAGACTAATAGAATTTCCCCCTATCTTGAGGGTGCGTCAGCCCAAGGGATGATATTCTTGGTTTGACAAACAAGCATATCACCCCAAGGGTTGAAGATTTTTCTGTCGCAACTTCAAGGTAGGGGGTAATTATTTTTCTTCCATCATTATTGATATTGTTTTAACGAAAGTATCAATGCAACACAATGCTGACGTGACGTGATTGAATTGTTGACTTGTCGTGATGGTTATGTTGTCGTTACGTCATTATTCATTTTGCATTGTGACATTATCATATTGCTGCGTGACGTTATATCCCATTGATGTCAGTTCGTGACATCTGTCATACCCTAGGGGGTGACAAAGAAATCTTGGACAGGTAGAAGAGAGAAAAATTCAGTGAAATATGACAACTGACAATTGTCAAGTCCATATAGTAATACTTTTCCTTGTATTTTTCCAGAGATGGCAGATCAAGGGGAGCATTACGAGAAGTCATGGATTCTTCATCACGTCCTTGACAGGATGATAGGGAGCCGGGAGATCGTGGATATCTGCAGGAAAGGCATCCTTGCAAGGGAGAATATACATTTTGATGAGGAGGACACATATTTATACTATCTTACAGGAAGCAGAAGTGAGGGATTTCGTATGGAGGGATCAGACGCAGACTATATGTTTATTAACAGAGGAGTGAAAGTTATGTGCTCTAACCAGGACACAATTGTCCCATCAGACAAGGGAGACATGACCATTGCGATTATGAGGAAAGCCGATTGTCGGCCTTGTTATGTAACCTTGGAACTAGTTCAAGTGGGACGGCATTGCGATCAACTTATAATGCAATCCCATGCACCAGTTGAGGACAAGTTTTTCATATCCAGTGAGATGATTTCAAAGTCATTTCAAGAACTTGCTCTCGCTCAGATGCGTTTGAATATAGAAACACACGGCCCAGCTTCTTCTATGAAGACTGAATGTAGTGGTATTGGAGTTGATTTTGATTTTGTCCTTTCTTACAGATGTACCGGTTGGCCACCAGAAGCCAACGAGTGGTTGAGTAGATCTCGTCAGCATGGTTGGCCTAACGAAGCATTGATAAATGACATTTCACAAAGTGGTTGTCATGTTGTTCCTGTAGGCGATAAAACCTCTGCTGACACGTTTCTACAATGGAGGATATCTTTTGCGACTGCAGAAAGGAAACTGATTTATTCTCTCAGCCATGAACAGTTTTTGGTATATGGACTTCTTAAGTATTTCCTCAAGCAAATATCTGAAATATTGAAAAACATTTTAGGGGATGTAGATATTCTCTCTTCGTACATCATGAAAACTGTTATATTTTTTGCTTTAGAATATACACCTCAGTATTTATGGAAAGAACAAAATACATTCCTTTGTTTCAGGCTTTGTTTACAAATATTAATTGCCTGGGTAAAGGCGGGATACTGCCCAAATTACTTCATTGTAAACAATAACATGTTCCAAGGAAAACTCCATGATGGGAATCAAGAAACACTTCTTCGTTTTCTCATTGAAATGTACAACATGAAATGGATGTGTCTTTCAGTTGGAACATTCATACAACCTTCTATTGGAAATCATTTCCAGAGAGTAATAACTATGCATTTCGGAAAAGTATTAGTTCCACCTATAAGTATGGAATGCGATTGCGATATGACAATATTCTGTCACATACTTCCAATTAGCACGGTAAATTGTTTTCGATCCCTTGCTCTCCTATCGAAATCCAGATCAGGCGTGGATGAGTTCACAGCGTACTTCCTAACAGTTACCACTTTGTCTGAGATAGCAATACAGACGCTCGAGGAGCAACAGACTGCAAGAGGAAATAAAGAAAGGTACAAATCTCTAAGAAAATGTAAAACTCTTATGGCACCTTTTGCCTCAACGTGTACAAGTCCAGGACTACTGCTGTTGGCAACGTTTTACTACCAGACTGGGAATTACATGAAAACACTAACGGCATGTGGGGCAATGCTGTCGTCGTTCAAACTCTTCATTTACCACCGTTCAAATAAAGACATTGCCAAGTACCTATATTTGTATTGCGGACGTCGATACACACTTCAACATAAATGTCGGGAGGCTATAGTATCTTGTGTTAGGTTATATAAAAAAGCGTTATCGTTCTGTCCATCTCAGTTACACGAGGAAATAACCGAATGTTGTGTATATCTCATGATCCCCCCACTCCCCTACGCCATTTTCCTGTCCTTTCTCTGCTATAATGAACTTGGTGACAGGAGGAGACGTGACACAGCCTTGATCCAACTTCGGGCGGTGAAGTATGACGAACAACAGGGAAGTAGTGTGTTCTGGATTGTAAACAATCTCCTGGGGATCTGTTATGAATTAATTGGAGACACGCGGAGAGCCATCCGAGAATATAAAGAATCTTTAAGTGGTGGCAAGCGTGATCAACAATTTAACCCAGCGAGGGAGAAAATAGCACGCTTGCAACACTCACAAGGGGAATCCTTGTAAGAACCAGCTTAAACCAGAGGTCTTTTTCCATAACCAAAGAACATTGTACTTGTACATGAAAGCATTGGTAGTGAATACACCAAATCAAACGATGTGTACATTTACCTTTTTATGGTCGCCATCTTGATCTCATCGAGAAATATTCTGTATCTTTGTGTGATATGAAGATGGACATTTTTGAGTTTGCTTGTTAGTGTGTTTACTTGTTGTGATGACAAAGATGACTCGGTTATCATTTTGAGGATTGACGCTAACTTGGATGTGACCAAGATTTACATGGCGGGTGTCGTCGATGAAGCAGATTACACTTACTCTTCCGGAACACCTGGTCTTATTGTCTTGTGCTTTTACGAGAGTCTCCATGTAAATCTTTCCTTTGTTCATATTTTGTCTCTAGTTTAATCGATTTTTATTTCGGAATATGTTTTTTTTGACGCTTCGGTATTCTCTGATTTTTTTCTTTTTAATATATTAACTATTGCATGGTATTTTCTCTAAATAACACTACCGAATTTAGTTGGTACATATATTCATTTAAGGATTAACCTTTGATTTTGTTTAGTTTATGAGATCATAAATCTAATGGAGCACGAGCTAAATTGCGTAAACGCGAAGCATAGCGTTTACGTTAAATTTACCGACTGCTCCATTGGATTTATGATATCATAAACTAAACAAAATCAAAGGTTAATCCTTATATTTACAGTATTTTTCTGTAAATGGGTCATAACTTTCTGTTCAATTTAGCCCCATCTGCGGACATATATTTCATTTCAAAACTTACAAACGTGAAAACGGTTCAATAAATGTAGCAGCATGAAGTTTGCACAAGCCGTAGCTAGCTCCGCCCATGTCAACTGTTAATGACGTCATATAATTGTGATTCGAACGGGATAATTTGCATAGCTCCGCCCACATGTATTGTTGTCGACGTCATAGAATTTTTGCACGTTCTACAGTATAGTTATTGGAGAATAACTCTAGTTTGCAGTGCAATGGTTATCGAGTGAATGTCAGTGTAGACTGTAAATATAAGGCTATGAATGACATTGACCGATTGTTGAAGTCATCATTATAATGACATCAGAATTGTTACGCTTGATACATGTACCATTGACAGTCCCCGGGCGATGGACGTTCGTTTCCTTGATCAAAGATACTCGATAGACACAGTATTTGAGCTAAATCATGAGAGATAACAAGTGCTATCGATTTTGTATGAGATGAACAGATTCTTTAAATGGGAAATATAAGTATCTAATTACTTTTAGTTTGCATTCATAGGCAATATGAGTTCCAACTGGACAAAGGCAAATCCTCCATAAAGCGTACTAGCGCTTCATTGAATTTGCCTTGAACAATTGACATTCATATTTCTTATGGATGCCATTTTAAAGCATTTCAATTCGTAAATGAAGTTGTTATAGATATAGATGAACATTGGTATCCGTTTCTTGAACAAGACAAACCAAAATTGTCTTGGTTTATATTTCGTAACTTACAATAAAGATTGTTCTTGAACGTTAACATACTTTTCGTTCCGCAACACGAGATTAAATAAAGGGTTGATGAAAGTATCCAGTTGTTAGAGAAACATTTAAATATGATAGATATTAATAGTTTGGTTTTGTTTGGTTTTACTGCTTTAACGTCCTATTAACAACTAGATTAATTTAAGGACGGCTTCCCAGTGTATGCGATGTGTATGCATTTGGGAAGCTGTTGTATGTTCATAAAAGCCTCATGAAAGTCCGGATCTTTTGTCCATATAAAGTGCTTCCAAAATGAAGTGTACTGCCGAAGGCCCCACACAGATTCAGATTACCCCCTCCTGGTCACATTATGCTGACAATGGATGAACGAGTCATTCCACTCCTATAAAACGGAGTGTCAAGCATTGAGAAGTAACTACCATTGTTTAAGACTTTGCTATGTCTCGGCCAGTAAAGATTGGTTTGTTTTGATCATTTAGTATAACTTTAAAGGCATGTCCGTTCGCCATCCAACAATGAGAACTCAGGATGAAATCCTCTTTTCTTTTACGATTGGTGATGTGAAATGTAAAAAATATAACAAGAATATATATTCTTTGTTGAATTAGAATAAAAAGCTGCTGAAATCTTAGACGACGGAAAAATAAACATATACATAAAACTATTGGTTTATCGATACTGGCTCTAAGACGGTAAATCCCGGTAGAATAATTAAGAAACCCTTGTTGTTGTCAAAAAAGCTTTATTAGAATATATCCGCATCTCGACTCTACGTGGCTGTGGCAAAAACAACCCAAAACATAAATGAAAATACTCTTAAAGCATTTACAAATACATAAATGCAATGAACATCAGTTGAAATATTTTCTGACTATTTTGAGCCTCCCGGAAATAAAAGCTAAGTATGATAGGACTGTTACGTATTTCCGGTTTCCAAACTGGGGGTCTACTTCCGGAAGAAAACAATCGATGGGATGTGTATCAAAAGCGAAGCAACTCCGTTTACGCACGTATTTGTCACCATTCCAGAACTTCAACGTTATACGATGTGTGGTGTGCGCACATGTGGACGGTGTGTGCAAGATGTGAACGATAAAACCGGTATGATTAGTACTAACACACATGTGTGCGGACGATAAAGTAACGTTGTACGATGGCAATTATGGTTGGTGAAAATTGATAAATGGCTTAACACTATATACGGTTTCGTGCTTGATTTGTTTAAAGCAATATTTATATATATCTCATATGTATAAGGTGAAATTTTTACCTGTATATTTCGTAAATTTAGAAATGGGATTTTTGTAGTTTTTGTTTAAATAGACACATTCCTATTAGTGTAAATATTAACAGCATATACCTTGATCTGTATCCCCGCCCGGGCAATGTCATACAGCATATACCTTTATCTGTATCCCCACCCGGGGCACTGTCATACAGCATATACCTTTATCTGTATCCCTGCACGGTGCACTGTCATACAGCATATACCTTTATCTGTAACCCCGCCCAGGGCACTGTCATACAGCATATACCTTGATCTGTATCCCCGCCCGGGGCACTGTCATACAGCATATACCTTGATCTGTATCCCTTCCAGGGGCACTGTCATACAGCGTATACCTTTATCTGTATCCCCGCCCGGGGCACTGTCATACAGCATATACAGTTGTGGTATCGCACAACGCACCAAAAACTGCGTGCGTGCATCGTGCATACATCGTGCACACATCGTTCGCCCATGGTGCGCACAACCGGGCGATCTAAAGATCGTGCGTTTATGTGTGCGATTAAATCGCACACACGCACGATTTGGTACAATTGGTCGATACATATTACGGAATGAAAAACATATGGAACCCTCTTGTCCAAAAACTATTTAAATTCGCATCATAATTATTGGGATTATGTCAATTTAATAATATACAGTAAACAGTATTACAGTGATCATAAGACAGCCAAGTGCGGGTTAAGCTACCAGGTATCAGAATATGTAAATAACATGCCGGAGTTATACCTGTCCCGTATGCGGCGATACGCTACGACAGCCATTACCGAGCGACCGTTATGAAAACAAACTGGACTCTTATAATCAGTTATTTGAAAAACCCTCCCCTCCCCAACAATTTACCTGTGTTTTCACACCTAGGCGAGTGTTGTAAGTGCCCCGGGCCAGAGATATCTACATATATTGGCCATGTACAGGTACAGTTTATAACTTGGTAAAACTGGCAATATTTACTTGAATGAGAACTTGTCAATATGAGTTGAAAGTTTTTATACATGTGTCTATTTGGTTTGTTTCTAAAACTACAGAAAGACTATTATTAATTTTTAGAAATATATAGATAGAACTATCAGCTAATGTAAATAGTTAAAATATAGAAATATGTTTAAAACAACTAGCGCGAAACCGTATATATTGTTAAACCATTTCTAAATTTACATCAACCACGATTGTCATCGCACAATGTTAGTCTATCGTGCGCCCACATGTGCGTTAGAAATCATCGCCCAGGATCGCATCGTTCGCACATCGTGCATACACCGTTCGCCCATCGTGCGCCCACCGCACATCGTGTAACGTTGTGCGATCCCACAACTGTACCTTTATCTGTATCCTGCCCGGGGCACTGTCATACAGCGTATACCTTTATCTATATCCCTGCCCGGGCGGAACTGTCATACAGCATATACCTTTATCTGTATCCCTGCCCGGAGGACTGTCATACAGCATATACCTTTATCTGTATCCTGCCCGGGGCACTGTCATACAGCGTATACCTTTATCTGTATCTCTGCCCGGGGGACTGTCATACAGCATATACCTTTATCTGTATCCTGCCCGGGGCACTGTCATACAGCGTATACCTTTATCTGTATCCCTGCCCGGGGGACTGTCATACAGCATATACCTTTATCTGTATCCTGCCCGGGGGCACTGTCATACAGCATATACCTTTATCTGTATCCTGCCCGGGGCACTGTCATACAGCATATACCTTTATCTGTATCCTGCCCGGGGGCACTGTCATACAGCGTATACATTTATCTGTACCCCCAGCCGGGCGGCACTGTCATACAGCATATACATTTATCTGTATCCCCGCCCGGGGCACTGTCATACCGCATATACCTTTATCTGTATCCCCGCCCGGGGCACTGTCATACAGCATATACCTTTATCTGTATCCCCGCCCGGGGCACTGTCATACAGCATATACCTTTATCTGTATCCCCGCCCGGGGCACTGTCATACAACATATACCTTTTTCTGTATCCCCGCCCGGGGCACTGTCATACAGCATATACCTTGATCTGTATCCCTGCCAGGGGCACTGTCATACAGCATATACCTTTATCTGTATCCCTGCCCGGGGCACTGTCATACAGCATATACCTTTATCTGTAACCCCCGCCCGGACGGCACTGTCATGCAGCATATACCTTTATCTGTATCCCCGCTCGGGCGGTTCGTCATACAGCATATACCTTTATCTGTATCCCCGCCCGGGGCACTGTCATACAGCGTATACCTTAATCTGTATCCCTGCCCGGGGGACTGTCATACAGCATATACCTTTATCTGTATCCTGCCCGGGGGCACTGTCATACAGCATATACCTTTATCTGTATCCTGCCCGGGGCACTGTCATACAGCATATACCTTTATCTGTATCCTGCCCGGGGGCACTGTCATACAGCATATACCTTTATCTGTATCCTGCCCGGGGGCACTGTCATACAGCTTATACATTTATCTGTACGCCCAGCCGGGCGGCACTGTCATATAGCATATACCTTTATCTGTATCCCCGCCCGGGGCACTGTCATACAGCATATACCTTTATCTGTATCCCCGCCCAGGGCACTGTCATACAACATATACCTTTTTCTGTATCCCCGCCCGGGGCACTGTCATACAGCATATACCTTGATCTGTATCCCTGCCAGGGGCACTGTCATACAGCATATACCTTTATCTGTATCCCTGCCCGGGGCACTGTCATACAGCATATACCTTTATCTGTAACCCCGCCCGTGCGGCACTGTCATGCAGCATATACCTTTATCTGTATCCCCGCTCGGGCGGTTCGTCATACAGCATATACCTTTATCTGTATCCCCGCCCGGGGCACTGTCATACAGCATATACCTTGATCTGTATCCCTGCCCGGGGCACTGTCATACAGCATATACCTTTATCTGTATCCCCGCCCGAGCGGCACTGTCATACAGCATATACCTTTATCTGTATCCCTGCCCTGGCGACACTGTCATACAGCATATACCTTTATCTGTAACCCCGCCCGGGGCACTGTCATACAGCATATACCTTGATCTGTATCCCCGCCCGGGGCACTGTCATACATAATATACCTTTATCTGTATCCCCGGCCGGGGCACTGTCATACAGCATATACCTTTATCTGTATCCCCGCCCGGGGCACTGTCATACAGCATATACCTTTATCTGTATCCCCGCTCGGGCGGTTCGTCATACAGCATATACCTTTATCTGTATCCCTGCCCGGGGCACTGTCATACAGCATATACCTTGATCTGTATCCCTCCCCGGGGCACTGTCATACAGCATATACCTTTATCTGTATCCCTGCCCGGACGGCACTGTCATACAGCATATACCTTTATATGTATCCCCGCCTGGGCGGCACTGTCATACAGCATATACCTTTAGCTGTATCCCTGCCCTGGCGACACTGTCATACAGCATATACCTTTATCTGTATCCCAGCCCGGTCGGCATTGTCATACAGCATATACTTTTATCTGTATCCCTGTCCGGGGCACTGTCATACAGCACATACCTTTATCTGTATCCCCGCCCAGGGCACTGTCATACAGCATATACCTTGATCTGTATCCCCGCCCGGGGCACTGTCATACAACATATACCTTTATCTGTATCCCCGCCCGGGGCACTGTCATACAGCATATACCTTTATCTGTATCCCCGCCCGGGGCACTGTCATACAGCATATACCTTTATCTGTATCCCCGCTCGGGCGGTTCGTCATACAGCATATACCTTTATCTGTATCCCTGCCCGGGGCACTGTCATACAGCATATACCTTGATCTGTATCCCTGCCCGGGGCACTGTCATACAGCATATACCTTTATCTGTATCCCTGCCCGGGCGGCACTGTCATACAGCATATACCTTTATATGTATCCCCGCCTGGGCGGCACTGTCATACAGCATATACCTTTAGCTGTATCCCTGCCCTGGCGACACTGTCATACAGCATATACCTTTATCTGTATCCAAGCCCGGGCGGCACTGTCATACAGCATATACTTTTATCTGTATCCCTGTCCGGGGCACTGTCATACAGCACATACCTTTATCTGTATCCCCGCCCAGGGCACTGTCATACAGCATATACCTTGATCTGTATCCCCGCCCGGGGCACTGTCATACAACATATACCTTTATATGTATCCCCGCCAGGGGCACTGTCATACAGCATATACCTTTTTCTCTCATATCTCGCCATGTTGGATAGAGGTTGCCCATGTAAGAAAGCTATGTAAGAAAAATCTATCTTACATAGCATTTCACGCGACGTGACGTCACAATGGCTCAACAATGACGTGACGTCACGAATACGGTAGCTCTGATGCCGGAAAGAGAAAACGACGGCGTGATAAAATTAAAACCTTTTACAAAATTTTAACCATAAACACCAGGAAGTGGAGATTAATTTTTCTGCGCAAACATTGTTTGCAAATATAGGGTATGCTTAAACTCGCTGTCTAATTCGTTTTCGTAAAAAAAGCTCAAGGAAAAAGTTGAAATTTAAAAATGGTAGCCCGTTTAAACAAAGTTTCATGGTTTTTGAGCTTATTCGGGTAGTTGATATCAGAGAAAAAGACTCTTTCATTATGTGTGTATGTAGGATAGGGATATTCCACCCTCGGGATCATAAAATGTGATAAAACACTCGGCAAGCCTCGGGTTTCACCACATTTTGTGACCCCTCGGGTAGAATATCCCTATCCTACATACACGCATATGAAAGAGTCTTATAATCTGTATCCCCGCCCGGGGCACTGTCATACAGCATATACCTTGATCTGTATCCCCGCCCGGGGCACTGTCATACAACATATACCTTTATCTGTATCCCCGCCCGGGGCACTGTCATACCGCATATACCTTTATCTGTATCCCCGCCCGGGGCACTGTCATACAGCATATACCTTTATCTGTATCCCCGCCCGGGGCACTGTCATACAGCATATACCTTTATCTGTATCCCCGCCCGGGGCACTGTCATACAGCATATACCTTGATCTGTATTCCTGCCCGGGCGGCACTGTCATACAGCATATACCTTTATCTGTATCCCTGCCCGGGGCACTGTCATACAGCATATACCTTTATCTGTAACCCCGCCCGGGCGGCACTGTCATGCAGCATATACCTTTATCTGTATCCCCGCTCGGGCGGTTCGTCATACAGCATATACCTTTATCTGTATCCCCGCCCGGGGCACCGTCATACAGCATATACATTTATCTGTAACCCCAGCCGGGCAGCACTGTCATACAGCATATACCTTTATCTGTATTCCTGCCCGGGGCACTGTCATAGAGCATATACCTTTTTCTGTATCTCCGCCCGGGCGGCACTGTCATACAGCATATACCTTTATCTGTATCCCGCCCGGGGCACTGTCATACAGCATATACCTTGATCTGTATCCCGCCCGGGGCACTGTCATACAGCATATACCTTGATCTGTATCCCTGTCCGGGGCACTGTCATACAACCATACAAGGGGGTGCTGTACGGCAACAGATAACAATTGTCAAGCGTCTAGTTTTGTTTTCATAACGGACACACAATGACACGTACTATCAGTTGTCTCTGTCAGAATGTATACAGTGCTCCATATTCGACAGGAGAGTTCCGTCAATCCATGATATTGATCGACCAATTGTTCCAAATCGTGCAGGTATGCAGAGAAAAGCGCACGACTTTTTGAAAGATTGTTAGATCGCCAAGTTATGTGCACCATGTGTGACCGATGTGTGGAAGGTGTTTGAATGCTGTATGCACGATGTGTGTACGCTATATTTGGTGTGTTATGCGTTACCACAACTGTCAAATAGTATTTTGTGCAGGGTTTAATATTTTACAATCATAATAAAATATAGATCAAAGAAACAACACTTGATCTTAGTCGTCATTTGTCAACGTTACCATATCATTATAACTGAAAATGTATGAATTCCAACTTGAAAGAAAATAAATAAGAGAAAACAGAAGCGTCACCAAAATCATAATCCGGATTCAAAAGATTTTTATGGAGACCGTTGTAAAAGTACAAGGGAATAAGGCCAAGTGTTCCGGAAGAGTAAGCGTCTACTGCTTCATCGACGACACCTGCCGTGTAAATCTTTATCACATCCAAGTTAATATCAAGTTCTCAAAATGAGAACCGAGCATCAATGTCAATCTAAACAAGTAATCACACTAATGACCCTACTCAAACACGTCCATCTTCCATATGACATATTCTTATACAAATCTTCAAAAATGAAAAAAATGTTCTCTTGCTCAACACATAATGACAGAACGTCCTGCTATGGAGATTTGATGGAGTACCTGTCAAGATTTAAATCGACTTGATATATTTAACTACAATGTACTTGAACTGAAAGACATGCATACCGAAGAACGAAACAGCTGTAGGGTATATTTAAATTCATTTATAATCCCTTAAAACAATATTTCCATTACAAAAAATAGCTGAATTCGCAGCATCATTAAAGCAAAGCTATGCTCAAAATTCTTTGGAAAATGATGACAATTTTGGCAAAATCGAAAGTTCAAAACGTGATCCGGTGCTGGATAATGGTCCAACGTGTAGAAGAATATTAAAAGAAAACCCCTTTAGGTCATTGCTGTAATATGGACATCGGCAAAATTCAAGTCATTTTATATTACCAGCACGGCTTTACCTCATCTCCATTAATTATCATCTGTTAATCTGGAATTAATTAAGCATTAATAATCATGTTCCGTGTAATAGGACCAAAACACGGAACAGAATGCTCGTCTTAATGCTTATACTTATATAATGCCATTGGCTTTAATAATAAATTTATTAGATTTATATTGCTAATTTACATTTGTTCTGAAAATTTAAGGTAGATTTCCAATAAATGGAACAACCAACAGCCAGTATCGCCCAGCTATATCAAAAGTTATGTTTATGAGGTCACAATCAAAATGACGTCATACTTACCACTCCAGTGTTATGGTCTCATAACACGGAACTGGCCTTGGTAGTGTTATAGAGATACAATGCAGAATAAATGAAAATATTCAAATATAACAATGCGACCATGTCCACATTTTATGTAAGGATCCCTGTTCTCCTTGCTTTTCTATATACAGTGACATTAAACAAAACAATCACATTGTAGTGGTGTAATGGCGTGCGTACCTCGGTGACCCCGAGAACTATGTCAGCGGGAGCATATGCTCCTGGCAGGGACACCAAAGCTGAACAGGTCAAAGGGAAAAGGTCAAACAAATGTTGTCCACCTCACCTAGAAGTGAACAAGTTTGCACAGCCCCCACCCCCGCCCTTCCAGTTAAAAACTATAATAATGATGTTTGTTTGGACCAAACTTGACGTCCTAAGAAGTCTTCTAGGTAACGTCATGTCTGTATGAAGTCTACTTGTAACGTCAAACACTTGGATATCTGTACCTGACTGAAAATTTCCTTACGCTCTGTTAGTCTTGTCTTCAATTCTGCAAGTTTGTTTTCAAGTTCTGTCTTGTAACTCTTAAGGAGCTGGGTATTTGTATATTTTAAATGTTTCACATGTGAACATGTTTCAGCTATTAAAACGTCAATGTCCTCTTTAAGTTTTCTTCCTTGCTTTTGTATTTCTTCTTCTGCACTCCCGAAATGACTGAGGTCGTTTTTCGAGACACCCCTGGGTTTAATTGATTTATTGATGTATTTGAGTAACCTGATTTTGTTCTGTTTCGTTGATGAAAGTTTCTATTTCACGTTTGTTGTTTGGAGTAATGTCACTCAACGGAACAATGTCATGGCCTTTGTGTATTGAAGAAATACACTTGACACATATGACGTCATGACATGTCTCACAGAACCATTTCAAAATCTTAACTTTATGATGTAAATATGTCGTCTGACCTTGACCATGTATCTACCCTTCCGAGATTATGAAGCACACAACTACGATCAAGTAGAACGAAATTGGATTGACACTTATATAACCTGGCTATATTTTCAGTCTTCAATCGATGTTTTCCTAACCACATAATGATATATATGTTAGATAATATCATGGAAAGATTACGCTTGCTGTGAGCCATTTAAAAAAAAAATTTTATCGCTCATTGCAAAGCTAACGTAGGTTGTACATTACTTTGCACGAAGAGTATTTCATATCGTAAATCAAAGATTCAGTATTACAGGCTGAAGTGAAATATTGACAACATGCCGCTATATATTAGAGCCGAACATTGCCCTACATGAATTTACAATTTGGGCAACAAATATTTCACAACAATTGGAACAATTAATTTTGGATTCACCTCGACGAGAGTGGAGGACTGTTTAGAAACAAAACATTTGATCAACGTTTTGTCCGAGATTCATATACAGTTGTCCATTTGAAACAGGTTCCTAACGTATCGCGGGTACTGGCCAAAACAGGCCTTCTAAAATGTTCGAGTAAGTTTGATCAAGTTCTACTTTAAATGCATAGGAGCTCATAACTTAACACGTGTCATTGTTCTGAATAACTGAAACACGTGGTTTTTCCTAATTTCATTCTAGCCACCCTCACCCTACATATCCACAAAAAAAATCGAAAAAAGTACCTTCAACAAACCCGCTTTAATCGCCGCGGGATTCGAGTTTACTGCGTCGATCGAGCGCTTGAAATTCTAATGTTGGCAATGGTCTGCAAGCGTTGAGATGACTTAGTATCGGAGGGTAAAATTAAAACCGAATCTAGATATTTTTCCGGATTTTTCCCACAATATTCATTGTTTAAGCAATAATTATTTCATAAATTGCTGTGTTTGTTTTTATTACCCAAAACAGAAAAAAAACCACAACCATGGCCTTATCCTTTCACTACTGAGAACTTAAAAAATCATTTCCATATTTGGTATCTTAACTATTATTTAAAATATGAATGAATAATAAAATCGAAATATAGAAAACATGTTTTTTTTTCAAGATTTCATAAATATGAATGTATTCAACATTTTGGTGTAACGGTTTGGCACTAGTCACTGACGTTTTTGTCGCATTTTTTAAAACTGCCTTTTTAAGATTATAATTGAAATACTATTTTTAATTTATAACTGTTGGAACTTAATACTTGTAAGTTCGTCTTTTTTTGTTTCCAAGTAATTTGGAGACTGATGAACATATTTCCATAATAAATAATTGCTGGGACAAATGCTGTTAAATGGTGTCATTCTTTTAGGATATATTACGGCTGCAGTTGAACATAGATTACCTTAGAATGACCCCTCCTTCAGCATGTTCATGTTCTTCATCCCCATATTGCTATAGCCCAGCTGGACACATAGTAACAGGCAATCTGAATATCATCCCCAACATAAAACTACGGGAGCTTTTCATGAAAGGTCCTAAGTATCGCGAGACTCCATCCATCAAATGGAATGTGAGTTTCAAGATTCTTATGGATTCTGTAGAAGATTACGTCAGACAATGGGCTAAACGTGATTTGGTTTCACCTTGAGAGTTAGTTAAATCTATCTGGTCCTCTATTCAGAAAAAAAGCAGTTTTCGATACAAAATGAAAACTAAACACAAGTCGATCGTTCTTGACCCCGATGTTCGAAAAACACTCAACGACATACATGACAAGTATGTGATTGTGTCTGCAGACAAGGCATCTAATAACCTGATCCTAGTTTGAAAACACTATAATATTCATTGTTTGCAACAAGAACTGTGCCTGCTTGATAACCAAGGTAACCCTACTTACGCATTGACCGTTTTTTCGAAAGATGAAATACTTTCTAATCATACATCAGTATTACAATCATTCAAAATACCCGTTAATAATAAAGATGCTGACTTACTTCGGCTATATTGGATACCTAAACTACACAAGGATCATTATAAGCAACGTTTTATCGCTGGCTCGTCTCATTGCACAACCAAGACATTATCAAAACATTTTACCAACATTTTCAGTACCGTTAAATCAGGGCTTCCGTCTTATTGTGACACTGTATACTCCAGAAGTGGCATTAATGGGATGTGAATTTTGAAAAACTCAAAAGATCTTCTGATCAGTCTTGAGCACCCCCTTCTCAAAACTGTTTCTTCCATCAAAACATTTGATTTTTCCACCCTGTACACTACCATACCACATGCCAAACTGAAAGAATGGCTTCGGTCTCTCATTATGGGAGCTTTCTTTTCCAAGAAAGGTGAACGACGATACAAATACATGGTAGTGAGCTATCTCGGAGCATACTTTGTGAAAAACACAACAAAAGCTAGTTTGAAATATACTGAGGAAGATATAGTGCTAATGATTGAACTCCTGGTTGACAATATTTTTGTTGAGTTCGGAGGAAAGATTTTCCAATAAACTGTTAGCATTCCCATGGGCACTAACTGTGCACCACCTCTGGCTGACTTGTTTTTGTTTTCATATGAAATTGAATTTGTCGAGAGGCTTATCAGGGCGGGTAACACAAACCTTGCCAAATCTTTCAATTTCACTTTCAAGTATATCGACAATGTGTTGTCTATAAACAACAAGAAGTTTGCTGACCTAGTCGATCGTATATACCCTACTGAACTTGAGATTAAAGACACAACAGACTTTCCTACTTCAGCTTCTTACCTCGATCTTTACTTAAGCTATGACCAACACGGGCAACTTACTACTAAGCTGTATGATTAACGTGACGATTTCGATTTTCCGATCATGAATTTTCCCTTTCTTGATAGTAACATCCCTGCTTCTTCATCCTATGGGGTTTACATGTCGCATTTGATTCGTTATTCTAGGGCTTGCTCTGGATATCGAGATTTTTGTGATAGATGTCAACTGCTGACAAACAAACTTACGGCACAGGGATTCGAGAGATGCAGGTTGATGAAGACTATTTGCAAGTTTTATGGTCGCCATCTTGATCTCATCGAGACATCTTCAGTTCCTTTGTGTGTTTACTTGTTGTGATGACAATGATGACTCGGTTCTCATTTTGAGGAGTGATGCTTACTTGAATGTGACCAAGATTTACATGGCGGGTGTCGTCGAAGAAGCAGAAGACGCTTACTCTTCCGGAACACCTGGTCTTATTCTCTTGTGCTTTTCTAGAGTCTCCATGTAAATGTTTCCTTTGTTTCTATTTTGCCCCTAGTTTAATCGATTTTGAGTTCGGATTATGGTTTTGTTGACGCTTTGGTATTTCTCTGATTTTTTTTTCAAAAGGTGCAGCACATGTGTGTGTTACGTCATATTTAATGATTGGGGGTGGCAGACCCTGCTGGTGAAATTTTTAGTCTCAGAGGTTTGCTGGAGCCTCCATAGTCACAGTTAATCTCATTTGAGTAGTTGCATGGTTTTAATATACACATTTTCGTAGTACACGATTTGAAATTATACAGAACTAGCTCAATTTTACTTCTAAATTCATAAATTAAAGGGTTTTTTCGCACCTAAACCTTCTGCTTCTACATTAGTTTAGAATTTTTGGATTCCCACCTTTTGGCCCCTAGGATCACTTAAGAGTCTTAGGGGGACGAAACAGCTGTATGGTGCAGTTTAATTATTTTTTTCGGCATGCTGTATCTATTGCTAAATTTAAAAGGTGTGGCACATATGTGTGTTACGTCATCTTCAACATATGTAGAATACATGTATGTTGTTTCAGCAATATATCAATTCAAAAATATACAATTAAAGTTAAATATACATGTCAAGATACATTTAGTACTCTAACATGTAGTTATCGATCGAGAAATATTCTGTATCTGTCTGATATGAAGATTGGCGTTTTTGAGTTTGCTTATTAGCCCGCCTAGTTGTTGTGATTAAAAATGATGATTCGGTTTTCATTAGTAGGATTGATGTTTCCTTTAATGTGACAAAGATTACATGACAGTGTCGTTGATGAAGCAGAAGACACTTCTTATTCCGGAACACCTGGTCTTTTTCTTTTTTACGTACACGAGGGTCTCCGTGATAATCTTTCATTTATTCATAGTTTGCCTCTAGTTTAATCGATTTTGAGTCGGATTATAGGTTTGTTGACGCTTTTGGTATTCTCTGATGTTTTATACAATATGTATATATTACAATCAGTATTAGCTGGTACAATTCATTATCGGATCTTTATAAAAAGCCCTCTATACCTGTGAAACTACAGGGTTTTAGCATACAGTAATGTCAGTACTTTGATTTTTCAATAGTCGAAGATGAATTTTAGTTTAAAGTTTAAATAATAGTGAGTTGTTTGCAATAATGGATTTCAAAATGTATAATACTCTCTTGAGAACATTGCAATTATCCAACATTTATCAAGATAAAATAGTAAAATCTTAAATGTTCTCCAGACGGTATTATACATTCTGAAATCTATTGCAGAAACTATATCTAACATAAACGTGTCTGGTCATAAAACATACACAAGTGGATATGTTTCAGGTCTGATTGAACCAGGTAATTTATTTGATCACCAGCTGAATGATATAATGCGTTTGGTCATGATTTTCATTAGCACCATAACCAGCTATCAGCAGACCACGCATTATGTATATAATATAGTTCCAAACTTTGTGTAAATAAATATCAAATATCGAGACTATACATTGACAATTCATACAGAATAGAAAACATCTATATCTTAAAACACACTATTTAAAGGACATCTTTGAAATCCAATAGTTCCATCTCGATACACAGATTTTCTCTGTGATATTGAAATCTGACATGTTAGAATTAAATGGATCTAAACAGTTAAAATTAAGATTGATTTTACAAATAACAAATGCATCACCTCTTGATTTTTTCTCACTACCTAAAAGACATCTTTGAAATCCATTGGTTCCATCCCGATACACGTATCTTCTCTGTGATCTTGAAATCTGACATGTTAAAGTTTAAGGGATTATGGAAGTCAATTTTAAGATTGATTTTATCATATACCACACGCTTATACTTCCTTTATTAATAGGTAACACCTAACTTCAAAATTATCGATTTTACCTATGGTGTCCAGAACGGTTCTTTTCATCGTCTTTAAAGACTTTGGATCAGTATAACAGGATCTTGTTAAAACGCCTTCAGGTTTGTCATGATATATTTCAAGAATCGAACCATTGGATACGGACGCTACCATTTCCTAAAGTAATTTGTTCATGCATGTTTGTTGATGGTCGTTAATGCAATTATCGTTTCAATTCATCAGCAATAACAGAAAGACAATGCCCAGGCGTTGTCAAGTACAATAAACGGATAGTGGAATGTATATTCTCAAAGGCGTTTTCCCAGAAAAATGAAAACATCATTTTATAAGTTTCTTTTAACGCTTTATATTTATTTAACGTTTAAAGATATTTGTAAACATTTTGTTCGTGTTGGAATGTATGATTAATCTAAAGGAAAACATACACAACCGACAACATTTATTCGGTTCGTAAAATGATCTTTATATAAAATATCGTTGTCAGAATTTTGAAGTGCAAGAAAAGATATGATGTCCATGTATTAACATCGTCAGTCCTGGTATATATGAAGTAAAAGGACACGATGGCTGTATACAAATTGAAATGATAACTATACAGTTCGATTCAATCACTTGTGTACTGAAGTCGTTTAACTTGACTAGCAGTAAACATACCACCAAGCACCACCCACAGAACTCCCTGCCTGTCCACACATACACCTCGTGGCTTCACAATGTTAGTATGAAGAAGTCCCAGGTACTGCCCCTCACCGGTCAGTAGATGAAGACAGTCGTTGTTATGGTCAGCCACCACCAATTGCCCAATTCTGTCGTACGTTACATCCCGGGGGTGAAAAAGCAATCCGGCCCTACTGTCATGTTGATACCGTCCGTACTTGTATAGCTCCCGTAGATGTTTGTCCATTACAATGATAAGTGGTTTGCTTTCTCCACCATCAATTAGCCAATCTCCATCAAATACAGCAATGTTTTCACTGACCGGACACTCTGTGATTTTGCTTGGCGAACACACGAGTGGTTTCGTTGATTCTGATTTTACGGAAAGGCTGACACTTCCTCCCGGAGTGTACTTGACGATGCTGTGTTTCATCCCAACAAGAACATGGTCATCTTTAGTAACACACAAACACCTGGGCTTATCCTTTGTGTTGAACTTGGGGACTAATATTTCCGACTTCATTTCCATGACACTGCTATCTTCTTCAGAGCAAGCCCAGATATTTTGTGAAGAGGGTGATGCACTGATGTTTGTCACAAAGACAGGACTCTGTATGTTTTTCTGTACTCTTCCATCACTGGTCAAGTGTTTCAAAGTCTTTCCATGAAGTCCGCATACCCAAGTTCCATCATCGATATTCGGACGGAAATAACAGATCTGGCAGGGAGAAGACGATTCTGACAAAACTGTAATTTTTGGTAGCGGTGAGTCCAGTTTTTCCTGAAAAGGCATCTCGTTCGGCGCTTGATCTGAAGGTCGTGTTAGTTGTTCATTCAACATACCAGCTGATGTTTCGCCTTCATGAGAAATATCGCCGTCGGATTGACCGGATGGAGTCAAGGCTAGGTTTCCCAATGCAGATGCCAAAGCGTCATAAGGATGTTTGTTTGGAATAAAATCGATGGTCCCAAGAGGAAGTCTTTTAGGTAAAGTCATGTCTGTATGAAGTCTACTTGTAACGTCAAACACTTGGATATCTGTACCTGACTGAAATATTTCCTTACACTCTGTTAGTCGTGTCTTCAATTCTGCAAGTTTGTTTTCAAGTTCTGTCTTGTAACTCTTGAGGAGCTTGGTATTTTTATCTTTTAAATGTTTCACATGTGAACATGTTTCAGCTATTAAAACGTCAATGTCTTCTTTAAGTTTTCTTCCTTGCTTTTGTATTTCTTCTTCTTCACTCTCGAAATGACTGAGGTTTTTTTCGAGACATTCCTGGGTTGAATTGATTTCTTGTTGTATTTGAGTAACCTGATTTTGTTCTGTTTCGTTGATGAAAGTTTCTATTTCACGTTTGTTGTTTGGAGTAATGTCACTCAACGGAACAATGTCATGGCCTTTGTGTATTGAAGAAATACAGTTGACACACATGACGTCATGGCATGTCTCACAGAACCAGTCCAAAGTCCTCCCTTTGTGATGTAAACATGTCGTCTGACCTTGATCCCGGACAGCTATTTGCTCCTTATAGAAGGAAATCGCCTTTCCTTCCATTTTGCCTGTAGAAGAATGAATTTCATAATATATGAAAAAAAATCAGAGAATACCAAAGCGTCAACAAAACCATAATCCGAACTCAAACTCGATTAAACTAGGGGCAAAATAGGAACAAAGGAAAGATTTACATGGAGACTCTCGTAAAAGCACAAGAGAATAAGACCAGGGCCCGTGTGAAATCGTTCTCTTGCTCAAGCATGGATGCCGTGCTCAAGCCTTATTTCTTCTTATGGTTATAAATCATTCTAATAATTTAATTTTGTCAGAGTTTTGGTAGAAAATTGAAGAGGCATGACGTCGAAGGCTGTTTTCAAAATTTACCATTTTTTTTTATCCTTTGACATGATTCAAGGGAGTTTCAAGAAAGCTTGCCTGGGCACAAAATCCATGCTTGAGCATGAGAACGGTTTCATGAATACGGGCCCAGGTGTTCCGGAAGAGTAAGCGTCTTCTGCTTCATCGACGTCATAAATGTCATCTCAAACGTAAAACAATGCTTATGTAATAGGAAGGTTTCCTACCTACAATGATCAGTGTTCTACATTCTCTACTTGTGGCAGTCTATGTCATGTGATAACACCCTGCACACTTACGTTAGTCAATATCACCAGTGGTAGTCAGTAATAGATTATACTGCACTTCGTGGTAGGCAATTGTCTCTAAATAACACGCCATTGCTATGATAATCAATATTTTATATAATAAATATCATCGTTCACATTATATATCATGTGGTGGTACTATATTGGCTGTAGTCAATGTCAATTGCTAATACGATCTGCACCTGTGGTAGTCCATATTTTATAATAATAAAAATCTACAACACTTCCTGGTATCGTAGATATTTTACTGTAAGATACTAAAATAAAAATGTCTGAGTGTTCAGAACGGAAAAATTAAAGCTTAAGTTTTCTTTATATTTGAGTTATGAACTTAACACATGTGGTATGAAATGACATTGCCTTAAAACTATTGTTGGTGGTCATGCATGCAGTTTCATATCATAGACAATCATATATTTACCTGTTAGTTTGTCGGTGTGTCGTCCGATTTGTACATGCTCCTAGCGCAAACTGGTGGACACACATGGTTACCATGTATCAACCCTTCCGAAGTTATGACGTACACCATAGATACCTTATCAACAATGAGCAAGCAGAAAGAAATTGGATTGACACTTATATAACCTGGCTACATTACATTGCACGAAAAGTATTTCATATCGTAAATCAAAGATTCAGTAGTACAGCCTGAAGTGAAATATTGACAACATGGCGCTATATATTAGAGCCGAACATTTCCCTACATGAATTTACGATTTGAGCCCTTCATCTGCAGAGTAAGGTACAGTGTATATTCGCTTTGATCAAAAAATTCCACGCTGAACGTTCCTTCAGTTGATTTAATATAAAAAAAATGTTTCGTTTATTGTTTCTGAAGACACTTTCTCCATCATAATGTTTATTCTCCCACAACGGCCGTACTGTTATGCATAGCTATTCCTAAAGAGCTGATCTCATGGTACAGTGTAAAAGCCATCCTCTGCAACGTCATCTGTCCATACTAGACAAAATCCGGATTCATCTGTCAGAAAGTGAACAAAACACATAACACATTCTGGGATCTTTTGATCCGAATGCCCCAATTTCATATAGGCCTAAAACTTGTAAAGTAGTGTTGAAGACTAGTAAAGTTGTGTGATCGTACCGCGGATTATATGGGCGTAAATTCATCATCTCGCATATATTCTCGCCATCTTGTGACGACATCAACAATCGATGACGACGTCAACAATCGTGGTTTCCGGTCAAAGTGCAACTTCCCAACCAATCAAAAGTCCGGAAGGTCATATTCCACTAGTGTTATATAACATATACTATCCAACAGTCAGCACGTTTATACAATGGTCTTGGAGTGGTATATCATAGGGCATTGTGGTAGAAATATATATACATATGCGAAAGTAATATTGCCTTGATTTCAAGTTCAAGTTCGTCTCTTTATGCCTAGCAACTGTATACTTTTGAGGTAGGAAGTCTGCAAGACAGCGGCAGATCCTGGGATCAAATATATATCATTATTGTATGTATGTTTATAATCGTATCTTTATGCCCAGAAATTGCATATATAGTTGAGGGTTAGTATCTCAACTGTTAAACAGTTATGAGACAGGTTAAATCGCCAAGGGCATGGCAAACCCCGAAACCAATCATAGAATCATGATTTTGATTTTATCGTTTTGCACAGCAATAGTATATATAGTATTTGGGTGGGGATTTCAAATGATAAAAAGTTGTGACTCAGGAGTCAAGTCTGCAATGGCGTGGCAGACTTTGGGATCAAATCTTAAATTATGTTTGTGATCGCCTTTTTACGGCAAGAAATTGTACATTCTGGAGTTTTGGGGCGGGGATCTCAACCGTTGAAAAGTTATGATTCAAGAGTTCAGTCTGCAAGGGCGTAATGGACCCTGGGGTAAAATATTAAATTATGATGGTGATCGTCGGAATATCCATGTGTTTTGTATTTCACTGAAACATCTTTATACAAAACACACAAGGTCGCAATTAAATGGAATATGATTCCAATTTCAAGTCTCACAGCAAGCTATACCATATTATTCAATTAAGTACGTTGAAATAATTTTATAAGAAATGAGAACGGAAAAATTTGATTTTCATGAAAAAGCATCAGTTTAAATAAACTAGGTACACTCAACAACATTATACTCCGTAGATTAAGCTACATTTGGGGTCCACTTAGATTCAAACCCTCATCATTATATCGTTATACTGTTTCTCACACTGAATGGAAAACAAGATCAACTGGTCATACTATATAAAGTTTTTATTTAAAACAAACTAGAGCAGCTTAAACAAATCTGAAATACACAATAGGACAATGATCCTTGAATGTATTTAATGTTTTCAACTTAAACTCGGTAGTTCGATTTCATTGAATAATGTCCACATTGTTAAATGATGAGGTATTGAGTTGAGGGGTTCGCGTAAAGATGATATAAATATAACATTTCACAGGATTTCCAACCCTCGTCTTTTGGAAAAATAACCGTTATATCAACACGTGTCATGTTATATATAGAGGTTACAAAAACGAGAGGTTGTTGGATATGGAATGTATGTCACTCGATTTAATTATTTTTTTTTTAAAGTTTCAATAGACACGAGCTTTAGCGAGTATCTTTTGTAACTTTTAAGAAATAATTAACGAGAGTGAAATAAATTCAATATCCCGACAAATTATGAAAAGGTCAACAAGCTATGACAACGTCAACAATCAGCACGTCGCATTGAACCACGTGATTTCAAGTCAAAGTTCAACTTCTCACCAATTAAAGTCCGGAAGGTCATATTCCATTAGCGGTATATAACATATATTTATCCAACAGTCAGCACGTTTATACAATAGTCTAAGAGTGGAATAACATAGGGTATTATTTTATCTCAGACTTGTATCACAGCTTCTGATTAGTGCAAACCATGTCACGTGATTAAAAACATTCTTTATGTCAACCACAAATTTCCAAATAATTCATTATTTACTTGCTGTCACTTTCGAAACATCAGGTCACCCTCTGAATATCATAATGTCACCCTCTCGTGAGCCCTCCAAAATCGTTATGTCACCCTCTCCTGACCCACAACTCGGAACTCTCTTCCGTAACCTCTTCGAAAGTAATCGAATCAGAGGAGTTCCGAGTATTCTGCTTGACAACAACAATGGCTGCCGGCGGACTCTATCGTCTGCCAACAGAGGAAGAAATGGCAAAATTATTGCAAGAAAAGGATTCTAAAAACACCAAAAGGGTCATCAAAGGGGCCGTGGATTCATTTAGACATTTCCTATCTGCAACAGGTAGACCAAAGGATTTTGAAAACTTCGACGTCCCTACATTGAACGTTTGACTGGGATAATTTTATGCCGGGGTCCAGAAGACGATGGGGTACCTCTTAAACGATCTTCGTTGAACAGTCTAAAATATGGTTTGAAGAAATACATATTGAACAAATTGAGTATAGACATCAGTAGTCAGGACTTTACGGCAAGTTCGGATCTATTTAAAGCCGTTTCAATTGATTCAAAAAGGCGTGGATATGGAAAGGTTAATCACTACCCACCTATCGCCGAACAAGATCTTTGGTCTGCCATTTTAATGACAGTTGACACACGTTCACAATAATATGTTGAAAATTTCTATTTCAAATGAAGAAACATTCAGGGTGCTGGGTTATATTAATTTATTATTTATTTAAAGTGACATGACACCTCTCGGGTGGTTAAATATTCATGTCTACCCGGAACAAGGGCAATAAATGTATATTGTGGAAGAAACATGTAAATATATCTATGCTTTCGATATGTATTTCTTCAAACCTATGCTTTCACGGCTGTAAAAAGTAAAAAAAAAAAAAATCACTCACAAGCAACAAGCTAAAATAAAATAATAATATACAACATTTGATAAAGCGCCCTATCTAGCTAGCATAAGCACTTTATAACAGTTACATAAGAATATCGTCTATAATAGCTCTGTTTCGGGTTGCGTCCGGATCAAGTCGGTTCTGGTTTTAGGCGCGACGGAAGTGACGTGTTTCATGAAAAGTCTAGGCATGCATACTTCCGGCGTCGGTAGCAACACTGCCCAACCTTGCGAAAAATCATCTGCATTTTACATTGTGCCGCCTACCAAGTATTGATATGTTGTCCCATGATGTAATTCGGACGGAAGAAAAGCCGACAGATAACATTTTATTCAAAATGTCCAGTTTTTCCCGTTTCGTCGCATTAGAAGGAAGCCAAAACTTTGAAAAAAGTGGCTGGAGTTGGACAGATCACGAGGAAAAAAACAGATGTACGTCAACAAAACGACAGCCGGGTAGGCTCAATATCTCCCATTGAACTGTTGTATAGTTGAAATGCAATTATTACAGTTTTTATAAGTTATATAAAATATTGTAAATAGAAAGAACGGAATATTTTTTATCAAGATTAAAGGCCCAATATACGTAACTTTCGGCAAAACTTGAGAGAACAATCAAGCCTAATAACTTATTATATTGATATATTTAGTTTAGATTAAATGATATCAGCAATGACAAGATGAATTCTTTCGCGGTGACCGGTACAGCAGCAGTTGAAACACGCTATTTGTAAACACGCGTCCATTTCGAACCGTGTTCTACCTTCGGTTTGTTGTTGAAGTGGGCCCCACCTGAATTAATTTCAACTTTTTGGATTTTTTTGTCAAGAGTTTCTTGTTAGTTACCGCTCAGGTTTACTTCGTTTTAGGCTTATTTTTGCATGGTTATCAAATGGATTTTTTTCAGAATTTTTCAGAATCACGAAAATTTCCCTGAAGTTACGTATATTGGGCCTTTAAAGATATTTAAATGATGTTGGAACCTCCTACTTGGCCCGAGGTTCCTCTGTCCCTAACACCAGACTTAGACATTTTGACAGATAGATGTCTGGTGTGGGGGTCCAAACCCGATATGGTGTCGGGGCCAGAGAAAACTCAGGCTATTTCCTAATTAGAACTTTTTATATATTCTCAGTATAAACAATATTTTGAGACTTAAAATTAATAAATCAATTAAGACACATTAACCCCCTTTTCAATCAGAACAGTAAATTACATGTAAATGTGTGTTTTGGCAGAAAACAGGTACTTCTACCAATTACTTGCCTACTTCATGTAGTAGTAGTGACACAACCACAGAATGAAGATTATGAAGGTATACAAAGGACTAAGGGGTACAATCTATAACTTATTCATTTCATACCAAAATATGTGGTTTGTTTCTCCTCTCCAAAAAATACCTCATTTATTAATTTCAAAAGGAACACCTGCAGGGCTACAAAATGTACATGTAGAAATGCCAGAATCTGTACCATCAGCATCTGAAGGTGACCTGATGTGTTCGTCTCCATTTTGCTCTACTGCGGAAGTTGAAACAGCTGTTAATGCCACAGAATTCTACTCAGACCTTCCAAATATTTGTGGTGAAGTTAATGAGTAATATATAGTTTGAACCATTACATGTATCCCATTTATTAACACAGTTAGTAACCCCTGAACTTTCATAACGAACTATTCCAACCATTGAATTGGAAGGGTCCAAATGTGTCTTTGGGGTGAATGAATTAACTGCAGAGTGGTGGGCTCTGGATTCTATCATTGCATTACTAAGATATGCACAATATCATCGAAGACATTTAGTTTAATATGCATGTTGCAAACAGTAACTTTATATGATTATGTTATTATGCAACTAGCAAATGTGCACAATACACTTCATCAATTTGAAAAAATCACATATTGAATGTGTGAACATTTGTTATTTTATAACATTCCAGTTATGGACTGATCAAAAGACCAAAGCTTCTCTACGAGATATTGTTCATCAGACACGGCTGAAGATGTCACAGATTCTTGAACCTTGAACAGAAGCTTGGTGACAAGGATACCCTACATGTACTTCACCACTTGTTTGTGGACAAAGTTACCAGAACAGATGAGAGTGTGAGGCAGTACACAGGGATACCATCCAGGGATTTGCTCTTAGGATTATTTGGTTTGTATAGATATATTTACATATGTCCATATATTTACAAACACTGTAGCAGTTAAGAAATTTGAAGACCTTTTTAGTTACATTGGGCCACAAGCAAAAAGTTTGATTTGGTATTAATATAAATGTATCATAGTCTCCTGGTGAACCCTTTAAGAATCTTTATATTTAAAAGTATAGTAAACATGTACCTTCTATATAGCAAATAAATCAGATTACAAAGGACTTGCAATAAATTGTATTTATAATTATTGTAGAGGAATTATGACACAGACCTCTATCACAGGGGCTTTGATAGTTTTGATTTTGCTTACCTAACATTTGTAGTTTTTTAAATTTATATCACAAATTGTTACATAGAGCTTACAGATCATTATGCACATTTATTGTCAATTTGTTTAAATGCTTTCAATATTCTTTAAATCTAAATTTTGCTGCTGTTTTCAATTTTGTTTAGTTTAAAAGATTTTTCTTCAATTTTTATAAGGAATACTGAATAGAGCTTCATCAACACCGAAATACTGGTCTGGACAGAAAACTAAAGTATGCCTAGCTATCAACAGGATTTACAGAAGCAAAATAGTGTCCTGAAAAGAAAGCTATCACCATTTGAGGAGTTTATTCACACTTAAGTGAGGCTTTATTTGGCATTGTTGACATTTGTCTAGCAGATCTTTGGAATCGCAAAAATCAAAATGTCTCGAATTCATATTATGTAGATTAACTCATGTTTGTGATTTCCACTCTTTTACTGAAGTGGTCTTCATGCATCAAGAAAAAGATGTTTTCAGATGCTTTGTCCAAATGAAAGACAGCATGTATCATTGATTGTACAGAATTCTTTATTGAAAAGCCAAGATCACCATCAGCAAAAAGTTTGACATTCAAAGTTGAGTTCAAATAAACAAAGAAACACTTTCAAAGTTTTGATGCGTCTTCATGCTAGTGAAAATAAGGAAAACACGAACCAATGCCAAACTTAGAATATATGTATATGTTAAGAGAGCTATTGAGCAACTGTAAAATGTTCACAGTTTGTCTGACACAATGCCTTTAAGCTGCAAGCTAGTTGAAAACCTGATGTAATCTTCAGCAGCCATTAGTGAAAAAGTTATTTTTGTTATCAATCAGTGCTTCATACATACATATATATATCTATTATATATACATATACTTTTTCAGGAGTCCATCATTAATTGATATATAAAAAATAATTGATGATTTCATAATATAATAATTCATGCTTGGCATGTAAGTTTAAATGTATTCCTTCATGTACTTTATATTGTGAACTTACTATGAATAGTTTTTTTAATATATTATCCATCATCTTATTCTTATGCAGATACTGTTAATATCGCTTATAGCAAAATCAAACAATTAAGATACAAATTGAAAGAAAATTATGTTTAATATTTATAAAGTTGAAGTGATTCACCTTAAAGTTATCAGCATTTTTTTCTTCCATGTTTTTGTTATGAAATTTAAATTTAAGGAAATCCAGACTTGTGTTTATGTGTTTTGTATGACTTAAGAAACTATTTTTAACTACAATAAAAATGATAATTATTGAAATGTCTTTTGTCTTCCTTTTGTTTCATTAAGCTACATTTGTATAAATGCATACAAGAAACATGCCCTAAAATTAGCCCATCAATATTTACTTGTGAAATTTCTAATATGTCAACAAAACATTATTCTTCTGTAATAATTCAGTTCAAGTTCAAGATGAAAAATGAAAACTTCATTAATCAACTTTATTATTGAATTTGATGTATAAATCACACATAGCAGTTACATGTATGCAAGACCAAAATTACCACAAAAGTACAATGATTTGTATATCTGATGACAGTGTACAATAACATATGATATGGACATTTACCTAAAATACTTCAAAGATGCGCATCACTGATATGATTGGGAGAGGGATCCATATCTACAATTTGTATCCATTGTCAGTCTTATAATTATTTTCGATTCTGACCAACTGCACAAGTTCATAAAAATGACAAAACTATCACAATTCTCCACAGTTGGGGCAGATACCAGATCTGATGTCCTAACCTGTATCTTGCTGACGTCAGTAGAATTTACAGCACGTCGCAAAAATGCTTCAGTGATGGTCATCACAAGCCCCAACCTCATTGGTCTTATATAGCGTGCAAAGTTTCACCAGCTCGTTCTTACGATACAAACTGCATGCTATACACCTCTCTTGCAGGTAATATTTAAAAAAAGGCACTGAAACCTTTCAAAATCCATCTTTATAGGAATTATCGTATCGCTATTAGAAAGTCAATGAATGTCGCGGGAAATGTCAGCGTAAACCGGAAGTATACATGCCTAGAGTTTCGTTTCCAAGGGTACCTTTTATTACCTCCACACAGGAGTTTCTCTTAACCCGAAACAGCGCTATTGAATGATTGCATGCCCTAATTACAAGTAAACAAAAATATACAGGAACACAAAAACATGTGTGTACATAGCGTGTTCTCCTGAAGTTTCCGTGGATAAAGCTCGGTTTTTACAAAAATATGAAATACACTCGTGTTCATTAGTATTTTTCGTTTGGTCGTTGAATTTATCAGATCGCCAGTAGAAGCAAGGCTAGATATGATAAATAAAAGTTGCTAAATTGACCGTTGCATGTCGTGTTGGCTCAATATAATGTTCTCATCTACTGAATCGGCCAGATGATATCAAACAGAGGACAAATTTTAAGTTGTCAAACACGAGGTTTACCAATGATTTAGCAAATAGAGAAGGAAGGTGAAGAAAAGTGTTTATACAATTGTTCAGTTCCGATGATGTTAACTTCACTAACACCATTAACTATTTTCAAACGTAACAGGCAGGCAGGTTTTATATAACCATTGTTTAAAATGATGTACATATTTCGGGTATCAGTTCAGTTGGCGCAGGGATTGACACTCGTCTTATACCAAGGCTGTCGGATTTTGATTCCTTGATCGAATATGTACGTATTGTGTAACCTGCCCAACCACGTGGGGTTTCTCCGGGTACTCCGGTCTCCTCCCATATGAAACGCGCAGCAGGAGTAATCTATCCATATCGATTTATTCACTCATGTACTGAAGTCGTTTTACTTTGTCAGCTCTAAACATACTACCAAACGCTACCCAGAGAACTCCCTGTCTGTCTAAACACACAGCCTGTGGCCTGGTTATTTCAGTACACAGCTGTCCAAGGTATTGTCCATCACCACCCAGTAGATGTAGGCAGTCATTGTTATTGTCAGCCACCACCAGTTGTCCCAGTCTGTCGTACGCTACATCCCAAGGGTAAAAAGGCAGGGATCCAGTTCTACTGCTGTGTTGGTTGCGTCCGTACCTGTATACCTCCTGTAGATGTTTGTTAATCACTATGACAAAAGGTTCGTCTCCTCCACCATCAATTGATAGATCTCCGTCAATTACAGCGACATTCTCAGTGACTGGACACTCGGACATTGTGCGTGGTGAACAGATTAATGGTTTCTGTGACTGTGACGTTGTCATGCGGATTGACTTCCCTCCTGGAGTGTACTTGGTGATTCCGTATTTTGTTCCCACGAGGACATGGTCATCTTTAGTAACACATAGACATTTGGGTTTTTCCTTTGTGGTGAATTTACGGACTAATGCACCCGATTGGAGCTCCATGACGCTCTTATTTTCCTGAGAGCATGCCCAGAGGGTCTGTGTAGTGGGAGATACACAGATGCTTGTGACAAAGACAGGACTCAATATTTGTTTTGATACTCCTCCTTCGCTGGTCAGATGCGTTAAGGGAATATTGTTTATTTCACATGTCCAAACACCATCATTACTAGCAGGGGATATATAGCTGATATTACATTGCGAATCCCACTCTGACAGGGCCACACTCGCTGGTAAAGGTAAGACCAGTTCCGATGACGGGATCATCTCGAATTGGGCTTGGTCTGACGCGTGTGATGACTGTGGATAAGATGGTCCCGCTGATGTGTCGAATTCAACAGGGGCGCGATCATCAGATTGATAAAATGAAACCAAGGTCATTTTTCCCAATGAGGACGACAGTGACTCGAAAGGATTTTTGATTGGATTGAACTTGGCAGTCCCCATGCGAGGTCTTTTTGGTACAGTGATGTTTGTATGCAGTCGACAAGTAGCGTCAAACACCTGGATATCTGTACCAGTCTGAAGGGTTTCCTTACACTGGCTTAGTTTGGCTTTCAATGCTACTAGTTTCTCTTCCAGTTCTGTCTTGTAGCTGGCAAGGAGTTGGGTATTTTCATTTTCTAATTGTTTCAGCTGTGAAAGTGTTTTAGCAATAAGAATATCAATGTCTTCTTTAAGTTTCCTTCCCTGCATTTTCACTTCTTCAGCAACACTTTCGAAATGGCTGAGGTGTTTTGCCAGACTCTCCTGGGTTGAATTTATTTCCTGTTCTATTTGCAAGAGCTCTTTTTGTTCCGTTTCATTGATGAACGTTTTTATTCTGTTTTTGTTGTTTGGAGTTATGTCACATAACGCAACAATCCCTTTGTGTATTGAAGAAATACAATTGGCACATATGACGTCATGACATGTCTCACAGAACCAGTCCAATGTCTTTCTGTGGTGATGTACGCATGTTTGATTACCCTGACCCCGTATAGGTATCTGTCCCTTATGCAAGGATTTCGCCTTCCCTGCCATTTTACTTACTGATGAGTAAAGACATAGCCATTATGATAAGTATTCCAAGGTATAAACACGCACAAAATATCCACCTATGCTGATGACAATGCTTTGTGAATCCTGTGACATTCTCTACTTATTCCAAGTCAGAATTCCCGTGGTAATACATGCTCCAAACCTGAAACAAAAAGTGAAAATTTTGTTTGAAAAATATAAGAAAGGTGAAGTTTGCCTAGTTGTTCTTATTATATTTGAGAGGTTGGTATGTATTTGATGAATACGTGGCAAAGATCTATTTTATGGCAAGTTAGCAATATCAGCTTTGGCGATTATATTTCAAATGATCTAACATGTCGGCTTTTCATCCTTGTTTCAATTTCCTTTTTTTCTAATTAATTCATTTGTTAAATAGACTATAAACCGCAAAATTTCCAAAAAGGGCTATGTCACAGCAGTATAAGCATGAAATTCAAGTACCACATGGTGCTAGTCGTGGGGGTCTATATACAAAATTATTATTATTCAGTTCAATAATGGTTTTTGTGCAGATTCATTATTTGCTGCAGAAATTGATTCATATCAATATATTTACATTTGCACTGCAACCCACTATATGAACGTTACCATCAAAATGCCTTTCATAAAAGTATGAAAGCAATGGTTCTCGAGACGTAGCACGTGGTTTCATTCTGACGTCAGCTTGTTCAATGAGAGTCTTGTCGCACCGCTTCGAATGACATTGAGAGTGCCCTTGCGTCAAACGCTCAAATGAATAATTATTATCATTGGCGCCAATTTATTCAAGCTGGGCTGTTCCGCCCTTTTCATTTAAATGACGACACCTGTTCAAACGGAGGTATAGAACTATGAATTGGAAAAAAATATAAGTATAGTTAAGCAATTGTTCTATAGTAAACATGTAATTATATGGATTGAACATTGTTTTTTTAACTTTCATATTCAGCATGAAGCCATTGCGTGCTTTATTTAATAAGGATGTAACGGCTGACCTTAATAATGTTTTTTTTGCAGATTCATTTTTGCTGCAGAAATTGATTCAATTCAATCTGGATGTTTTTAAATATGCTCTATAATGGGCTTCCTTATGGTGACTTAGAATGGTTTCTCGGTTCTCACTTTGAAGACTATGTGCAGATGCGGATATGCTAAAGATTTACATGACGGATGTCATTGAGGAAGCAGGAAACGCTTGCTCTAACGGAACAGCTGGTCGTATTATCCTGTACTTTTTCAAGGGTCTCCGTGTTAACATTCCCTTTGTTGACCCCCCCCCCTCCGTACAGCGGACGGGCTCTGTCCCAAAACGGAGCCCCGAGATAAGTGAACAGAAGGTCATGACAAGGTCCTGAGATAGGAACTAAAAAGGGGTTTGCTATCGTAACACCAACAGTGTACAAGTTCCCAATATAGACAAACAGGTAGCAGTGTACAGAAGTATACGGTTGTCATGGGTGATTTTTGTTTTCGTAGAGTAAATAACCTCTATAATATTAAACGTTTCAACATCTATAGGAAAAACAGTAAAATTGGTATAAGCATGGTGGAGTTGACTTTTTGGGCTTCACATTTGTAAAATTATTTATTGGTTTACATTACACTGAACACAAAACGATGTCATATTAATCGATAATTGCCACTTGACATGATATGGAATTGTGTCCATTTCTTTAAAAAACATGAAATATTTCGCGGTTGGCAGCACAATTCTGATCAATCCGGACATGTTTGCTATTGTAACTAACTTCTTTATCCATTCATTGCAGCATGCTACTGGCCAAATATCAAGCTGACTTCGGAAGACGGACAACAAACGCCGTGGCATGGAACAAGCTCACATGCCCTTCAGAAAGAAAGAAAGCTTAAAAGCATTGACTAATTTCATAGTGAATCTGTCATCATGGCGATAGTTGATACAATGAAATAATCATAGTTCGGTCTTTATGTTGCTGCCTTCTTCAATGGTACAAGTTGTACCTTTGAACTTTGAACAAATGTATCAAACTATAGTCTAAATATAAATCATAGTAATTTTTGTAAATTTATACAAAACTTCCTCCTAGAAACAAAGCTGAAAATTTCAGAGCATCATCAAAACCTAAATAAGCAGTAAATATATGCATATATTTATTGCTAGGGAATTAAAAATAATTTTCTATAATGAAAAAAAAAACTAAATAAAAACGTTAAACTTACCTTATATTTTGTTGAGAGTATGTTTATCGTCTTACCTACACATAATACGAAGGCCCACTGGAAGACAAACTTAGCTACCTTGATATTTTAATCTACCAGTCCGAAGTTTTTACATGTACCATAGCTACCTTATCAAACTGTTTTCTCTTTGTAATAAATCAATAACAACCTACCAACACCCTTACTCTACTTCAACCGTTCAGGAATACATAACAGTGTGTTTGTAAGGTAACGCGAGACAAAAATACAGTCTAACCTCGTTAATCCGGACACCTTGGTTCCATCACAATTTTGTCCGGATTGCGAATCATCCTGATTGTCGAATCATGCCCCCTGACTATCGTTAGAGATCGTTTGGTAAGCCTACTGTATACAAATTGTACACACAAAATATATATGTAAATCATAAATCATAATTTAAAAAAAGATAAATACCGTATGGCTAGTCGTGTTTGCGAGGATAATATTTTTGCTAATTCATGGGACAAATACATGATCGCGAAAAATATAATCCGTGTACTAATATGACAAACGTAAAGATCATTCCATTTTTATTATTTTTTTAAATAAAATCTCAAATTTTCCGGTAGTTAGGCAATAATTATTGTTTGAATAACAATGTTTAATCAATGACTTGTTTATTTAATGTACAACACAGATTACTTCATTTTAATAGCAAAACATAATGAGTCGCTTTGACTTTCCGTCATTGATTTAATTGCTTTATCTTTACTGAACATATTTTAAATTGTGATTGTGGACAAATCTGTGTATTATTAAGTGTGTAATAACAAAGATGATGTGATATTGTGTTTTGTGGAGTATTGTGTGTTTACACTGGACACAGTTATAAATATATATGTTTATGTGTGTCGGTTCTTTGTAGCCGTGACACACTACTAAATAAATGTCGAGATATATTTGCGTGTGTTAGTTTCATTTGGCCGAGACAAATTTCTGAACGCTGATATGTCGGTTTACGGTTCCGGGGGCGGGGGGCATAATAATATAAAAATATTTAAAGTAATTGCATTTATAGTGTTGATTTACACACTTGTATGGTAAATTTAAATAGGCAGAAGGACTTCTTCCTTTTGCCCTTTAATTAAAATGTACCGTGAATGGTTTACCGCTTCCCAGACAAAATACATGACCAGAGACATACAATAGCGTCAGCCAACAATTATTTTTCAGAGGCCAAATGTAGGAAATTCTGTTTTTTTTTTTTATTTACTGCCGATATTTTTCAGTGATTTTGTTGCCACTACGGAGCACGAATGGAATGCTATGGTGGTTAAACTATCCCTGTTTGGTCATACATACGCAGGCGACTGTAGGACGATGTTTCTAGAACGAACGAGAATATCTTAACCAGAGGAGTCTGAAGTGCTAGTCGAAAATTTGGGAAAAGGCAGCTAGAAAGTGACTTCCCTTGAATTGTTCTGCTCCCTTCTGACGTTGGAACAACCCGAGGCGGTCTTGCGTCAAACTGAGGGACACGACGTTAGTTGTCTTGGTTCCGATCTACATTTTAGCCACAGCTGATTGGAAAATGTTCAGTTTTGGAAGTGTTAGTGGTGCAGCTTTTTAAATGTACCGCCGATTCTGAAGTTCTGCAGTGAATGCTGGGGTTGCGTCTCATGTTTAAGGGTAGCGGCGGTTTGTCGCAGCTATTTACAGCCTAATATGAATGTCGCGGTTGTTCTGGGCCGTCTCGGTACTTTATTGATTAATTTTTATAAACGATCATTATCAGTAAAGTTTGATATTTTGGTATCGATTTTGAATACCACGGGTGTCTAGTCTTCGTTTCGGTTACAGTTAACTTGCAACGGTTACGATTTCACACTCTAAACATGATACATGGCTGTTAAATATTAACTGCCAAATACTAAAATTGAGGTAACACTAGTGTCTTGTTTTCAGTTTAGTAAGCTAAATTGGATTCCATATTTGTGTTCAGTCTGTTGCGAGTCTAGTGTCACCCTGAGTGTGAAAAATAGAGAATACCAAAGCGTCAACAAAACCATAATCCGAACTCAAAATCGATTAAACTAGGGGCAAAATAGGAACAAAGGAAAAATTTACATGGAGACTCTCGTAAAAGCACAAGAGAATCAGATCAGGTGTTCCGTAAGAGTAAGCGTCTTCTGCTTCATCGACGACATCCGCCATGTAATTCTTGGTCACATCCAAGTAAGCATCAATCCTCAAAATGAGAACCGAGTCATCATTGTCATCACAACAAGCAAACACACTAACAAGCAAGCTCAAAAACGTCCATCTTCATATTACACAACGATACAGAATATTTCTCAATGAGATCAAGATCGCGACTATAAAACCATAAAAGTTATAACATATGCGGTATGTCTAGTTTACAACTCGGATGGGTTTGTTGCTTGCTTGATTTGCAGGCACCGGTCTAGAATTCAGTTTGGCCGAACATTTTCCTTATGTTAGTCGCATGTTGGTTTAGTGTAACCCATTACGTGACGGGTATAACAATGGGGTTCGGTTGAGTGTGAGGGAGTACACCTTGCCAGGTACTATCTTTCCTTTCTTTCTGTTAATCACATTTGTGATAGGTGTAACGTTTTTAAGTATGATCATTAATGTGTTTACTTGTTGTGATTGACAATGATACTCGGTTCTCATTTTCATAACTTGATGTTTACTTGGAGATGACAAAGATTTACATGGCGGTTGGCATCGATGAAGCGGAAGACGCTTACTCTTCCGGAACACTTGGTCTTATTCTCTTATACTTTTACAAAGATCTCCATGTAGTCTTTCCTTTGTTTATATTTTGCCCCTGGTTAAATCGATTTTGCGTTCGGATAATGATTTTGTTAACCCTTTGGTATTCTCTTATCTATTGTAACCCTGGTCGTGCCAGGTATAAAAGAGGCGGTTCAGCTACTAGCCAGTGTGAGAGGGTTCACCTTGTCTTTATACTATCCTTGTGTTAGTAACACGTATGTAGGCGCAGCCCTGAGTGTGACAGGTTTTACACAAGTGATATGGCAGGTTTGGGTGGTTTCATTTGGTATACAACTCAATCTGATTAAAATACAGATCCTTGTCCTCACCCCGTTTTACAAGGATATGACATTATCCCATAAGAGGTCACGTTCAGATAACCTTTTCCAATAACCTGTTATCTTGTAGCAAGTCATTTCGTCACATTATTCCACAAGAACGTTTGGACACTAAATGACTAAACGGACAAATGCGATTATACAAGCTTTGTCGCCTCAAAATTTCAGATTCTGACATTAGTAATTTGATTGGCTTATGCAAAAGGTCTTCGGGACATGACCCACTATGGGATTATCTCAGATCTTAACGCAGCAGAGAGAAGTTTACGTAACGGCGCGGAGATCAAGATATGATTATAATCCGTTTGTATACAACTGTACATAATAGAGCTTGTGTCTTGGAAAGGACATCATGTCCACGGTTATTTATATGGTAGATTTAATCATGTTTCAGTCGTGTATTATAAGTAGTGGCATACCATTTAAGTTAATTTCAAACATGAAATGAGTCTTATTCTAATACTTTAATTAAAATTAACTTGTGTATGTTACCAGACTATATTAAACTTGTTCTTGGGTATTAAAAATTAACACAGCCACCAATCAAGGTCGAAATATTCAGATCAAATAGCCCAACGGACTTGTAAATTGTCGATCTCCCTTGTGTTTGGAAAGTGTATCTATATACCTAAGTCGTGCAAACTTTCATTTATCATCTTATACTTGTTTTTGTTGAAAGAGATGCCGACCTCATATATACATAGATGTGGCCTTGTAAAAGTGCTAAAAGTACTATAACATAAAAATTGTAATACATGTACATTTTAGCAAATTATAAATAAGAAAACAAAGGCTGGGCAACCTTGATCGATAAATGAAATTTGTATGGTATGCCATTTGGTAACATTAATTATTTGTTTTATATAATAATATTATAATTTGAACTAGAACGTATTATAATGTTTATAGTAAGACTGGCGTTTGTATATCAAGATTAAAGGTTAAGAAATGATACATAACATGAAGCTGATATAGTTTTCAATTACAGTTGGTACAGTATGTTACTAGAACGTTTTACTGCGGTTTGTGTGCATTCCCCTAGCCAGCATCATATACTTTTAGGCTGGTATGCTTTTAGGCTGGTATTTTTAGGCTGGTATACTTTTAGGCTGGTATGCTTTTAGGCTGGTATACTTTTAGGCTGGTATGCTTTTCCATATCTAGCTCAGGAAAAATCAAGCTCCGCATGACCTAGATATATACAGGTAAATTAACTCTGAATACTATGTCTTTTCGTAGCATTCAATGCGATCTGTAAAAATATTGACATGTTTCAAGTCAAGAGAGCTAATTTAATGAAGACATCGACCTTAATGCCATATCATTGACTTAGTTGATATGGGTCTTTGGATATAACTAACTAGAGAATTCAAATAAATGGGGACTATTGCATTTTGAGTATTCTCATTAGTGTGTTTACTTGTTGTGATTGATACTTAGTTCTCGTTTTGGGAACTTGATGTTTACTTGGATGTGACAAAGATTTACATGGCGGGTGTCGTTGATCAAGCAGAAGACGCTTACTCTTGGTCTTATTCTCTTGTGCTTTTACGAGAGTCTCCGTTTAAATATTTCTTTTGTTCCTATTTTGCCTCTAGTTTAATCGATTTTGAGTTCTGATTATGTTTTTTTACCTTAACATGTCTGACGCCATGACTCAAATTTCATATGATTAATCTCATCAACACAATGTTGTGTATCAACTACTGATAGTGTTTATGACTGACAGAAGGGGAGATAGGAGGAAATGTATACACGGAAACTTTTCTTGTGTAATTTCCAAAGGAAAATACGTTAATCATCAAGCAATCAGCATGAACAATCGAAGTCAAGAGCAATCAAAGCTGTTATTTCACAACTCTGAAGGACGTCACCGTCCTCAATACATAAAGACTGAGAGAGTTTTTCCGTCCGTGTATGACGGTAAATTATTGTCAACAATTACATAGACTCTTAGACTGTCACGAGCTTGTTTACAAGCCATGCTGGTTGTGTAAGAGTTTTGTGAGAGTGCTAATTGTAACGGGAATTTGACAGAAGTCCCCCAAACCACCACAATTTAGTTCGCAGTGCTGAAAAACACATATAAACAAACTTTCATAGAAATTTATCTATATCAAAATCACGACCAACCAGAGGGCACTCACGATTTGGTACAACTGGTCGATAAATATTACGGAATGAAAAAGATACTGCACCCTCTTGTTGAGAAACTAAAAAAGATCGCATCATATGTATTTAGATTATATTAATTTAACAATATACAATAAACTGTATTACAGTGACCATGAGACAGGTAAATAACACGACGAAGTTTTACCTGCCCTGTGTCGTCTTGCGACAACAGTTGATATAGGCGTAACCGTTGTGAAAACAAAACTGTAGGCTTATTATCAGCAACTGTTATTTGAGCCGCCCTAACCTGTGTTTTCACACCTATGCGAGTTATGTAAGTGCCCCGGGAAAGAGCGTATAAAGACATGATCTATTTACAGGTATAATGTGGTTTAAACAGGCAATGTTTACCTGAGTGATATCGTGTCCAAATGTGTTCAACGTTAACATGCGGCTTTTTTGATATGTTGAAAAAAGACAAAATAAAAAACAACCCCCAATCATTTCTAATTCTAAGAAAAAAAATAAAAAGATTAGCTTAAAACAACTAGCTCGAAACCGCATACATTGTAAAGCCATTTCTCAATTTTGAGGATTGATGCTTACTTGGATATGACCAAGATTTACATGGCGGGTGTCGTCGATGAAGCAGAAGACGCTTACTCTTCCGGAACAAATGGTCTGATTCTCCTTTGCTTTTACGAGAATCTCCATGTAAATGTTTCCTTTGTTTCTATTTTGCCCCTAGTTTAATCAATTTTGAGTTCGGATTATGGTTTTGTTGACGCTTTGGTATTCTCTAATTTCTTGTTTTCGCCAACAACGATTGTCCTTGCATAATGTTGTTTTAACAGGATTTTAGTGTTCTCACATCGTGCACACATCGTTTAAACATTATGCGAAAATCGCACATCATGTAACATTGTGCGATCCAATAACCGTAAATCTTTATTGGACAATGGTGTACATGACATTGCTTAACCAAGGTGAATCTAAACCTAATGTATGAAATTCCAGAGACTTGTATGTACATATAGAGCCTAAACAAGATATTTGGAGGACGGACGGACAGAAGGAGGCTGGGATCGACAAAGAGCATGTTATTGTCTATGAATTATCAAAACTTATCCTTCAATAGTGTATAAGTTTTATATTATGAAAGAAAACGTAGAGCAATTCATTCATTAAATAAGAAAATGTGATATTATAAACGACGTCTTGGGATACGTGTATAATAATGTTTGCTCTGCTTTTCTTAGTTCTTATCACGTCAGGTCCTGAATCTAGCCCCGATCATAAAACTTTTACTGACTCGACTCAAATCCAACTAAGACTCGATATTTCTTACTCGGAGGAGTTTCGTACTCGAGTAGAAATCATAAAACTTTTCGAGTCCAGACTCCTAGGAGTACGTTACTAAGGATATTCTGAGAACTCTTGAATGCCAGAGGTAAAAAAAACGGGAGGATTTATGAGATGGCGGCAAATATGATGATGCCCTTTTGCTTTGGCAATGATGTGCGTACATCGATTCAATGTTGATGATTTGTCAATGTCACGATAATCAATTTCATGATAATGATAATTTTTCAATTTCCTATTGATGAGGATAATGATGATGCATTGATTACATGATGGTGTCATATTCTGATATTGTTTTAACAATTTTGTAACGTTGATAAATACATGTATGCTTCCAAGTTTAAAATAGAAGAAGTACGCATTTGATTGATAGCGTTACTCTTCTAGTTATACCTTACAGGGTACAAAGTGCCTGTTTTAGTTATTATCTCCTCGCGACGAAAGTCGGGGAGGGGATATAGCGTTCCGTTCGTACGTACGTAAGTACGTATGTTCACTTTGTGTCAGCGCTCTTGCGACTTCATTTTTGAACGGATTCTGGCCAAACTTCCTATATGAGTCCAGCATGGTAATACCTCGAACGAGTTCGTGTTTCAGGGTGCCAAGGTCAAGGTCAAGGTCAGCGTTACTATTTATAGAAAATCTTTGTCAGTTCATGTGTTAGCACACGAGGGGATTTGTATCGTTTGCGATGCCTTGTTTATGATCAGCATTCACTGTCTGTCTCAACACTTATTCAAGAAAATTAAAAGTCACAGCGTCCTCACTATCCTGATGAAGTGCTTTACGAATTCTGTAATTATACTTCAAAGTCCTTGGCCCACTATCAAGGTCAAGGGGCCAAGGATGATATATTTAAAACGTTAAGTACCATTATTTTGAAAAAAATAAGTCAAATGAGCTAATTTAATGAAGACATCGACCTTAATGCCATATGTTTGATTACGTTGACATATGCATACAAGATCAATATGTATAAATTACATAGATATATTCTGATTTTGATATAGGTCTTTGGATGTAACTAACCAGGGAGTTCAAATAAATGGGGGCCATTGCATGATTTAGGTGATTTGTTGGACATGAACATGTCTGACGCCATGACTAAAATTTCATATGATTAATCTCATCAACACAATGTATCAACTACTGAGAGTGTTTATGGCTGATTCAAGGAGAGATAGAGGGGGATGTATACACGGAAACTTTTCTTGTGTAATTTCCAAAGCGATATGATGAAACATACGTTTATCTTGATGCACGAATCATGAACAATCGAAGTCAAGAGGGATCAAATTGTCACTACAGAAACTCTTAAGGACATCGTCGTTCTCAATACGTACAGACAAAGATAGTTTTTCCGTCCGTGTATGACGGTAAAATATTGTCAATAATTACATAGACTCTCACACTGTCACGAGCTTGTTTACAAGCCATGCTGGTTAGTTCCGTGTATGGGACGAGATTTGGAATTTGGTAAACTTGAACGATCTTCTGATCAGTCTTTAGCATCCCCTTCTCAAACAATTTTAGTCTATCAAAACATTTCTACTCCGTACATGATCATACCACATTCCAAACTGAGAGAAGGTCTTAAGTCAATATGGAAATAATGTGTGTTAGACTTATCTTAATTCACAGATCAAGCATATTTTCTAAAGTAAAAGAGATTATTTAACTCAACATGACCATGAATCATTCCATTCAGAGATTTTATTTCCCATTTACAGAGAAAAAAAGAAGCAATGAGATAAACAAGATACCGGCCCCTGTAGGTGTGATTTAAGGCAGAGTTTTGTGCGAGTACTTTTTGTAACGGGAATATGACAGAAGTCCCCCAAACCACCACAATTTAGTTCGCAATGCTGAAAAACACAAATAAACAAACTTTCATAGAAATTCGTCTATATAAAAGTCACGACCATTCAATATCTAAAGGCGGGTTTTAAAATGATCTCAGAAGCCAATACGATAGCTTATACATTTTGTATGTGGTATTGGCAGACACTGTAGTAGTACGTTTATAAATATGCATTTAGGTCTAAACATGTATATACGCAAGAATAAAGCCCCCTGTTGAAAAAAAATTAAATGTCCTTACAACTGCTGAATCAAGTCTTGACAACAAATAATACAAAACAAATTTCTGTTGTTTACATATTAATCCACATAATCTGAAATCCAATGAGGTTTTTTTCCTAGTCCTAGAATCTGATTGGCCATGTCAGTGTTTGGTCTACATCGTAGTTTTAATTGTCTAAGTCAAACAATACCTATTACTTGGACGATGACGGTTGGAATATAAATCTACATTACTTGATGTTTGTCTTAAACCTTTTAACGTTTGGTTGCTTTCAAAATGCACGTTGTATCCACGATATAATCTCATGGTTATCTGTCCTGTAGGACACTGGTAATACTTCAGTTGTGGTAACGCACAACGCACCAACAAATGCGTGCAAACATCGTGCATCAATCGTGCATACATTGTTCATACATGGTGCATACAACTGGACGATCAAACGATCGTTCGTTCATCTGTACGGTTCATCATCTCACGTTCATCTCTCCATACACACCCACGATTTCGTACAACTGGTCGATAAATATTTCAGATAAAAAAGATACTGAACCTTCTTGTTGAAAAAGTAAAAAAAGATCGCATCATATGTATTGGGATCATGTTAATTTCACAATATACAATAAACTGTATTACAGTGACCATGAGACAGGTAAATAACACGCCGAAGTTTTACCTGCCCTGTGTCGTCTTGCGACATGAGTTAATATAGGCGTAACCGTTATGAAAACAAAACTGTAAGCTTGTTATCAGCAACTGTTATTTGAGCCGCCCTGACCTGTGTTTTCACACTTAGGCAAGTTATGTAAGTGCCCCGGGAAAGAGCGTATAAATACATGGTCTATGTACAGGTATAATATGGTTAAAACTGGCAATGGTTACCTGAGTGACATCGTGTCCAAATGTGTTCAACGTTAACATGCGGCTTTTTTGATATGCTAAAAAAAACATACAAAAAACCTCATTTCTAATTGTAAGACAAATATAGAAAGATTAGCTTAAAACAGCTAGCTCGAAACCGCATACATTGTAAAGCCATTTCTCAATTTTCGCCAACCACGATTGTCCTTGCATAATGTGGGTTTAACATGCGCATATATGTTCGCTAGAAATAATCGCCCAAGATTTTAGCGTTCTCGCATCGTGCACACATCGTTCAAACATTATGCGAAAAATCGCACATCGTGTAACATTGTGCGATCCCATAGCCGTAATTCGTTATTGGACAATGGTGTACATGACACTGGTTTACCAAGGTGAATCTAAGTCTAATGTATGAAATTCCAGAGGCTTGTTTGTACATATAGAGCCTAAACAAGATATTTGAAGGACGGACTGACAGAAGGAGGTAAAGACTGGGATGGACAAAGAGCATGTTATTGTCTATGAATTATCAAAACTTTTCCTTCAATAGTGTATGAGATTTATATTATGAAAGAAAACGAAGAGCAATTCATTTATTAAAAAAAACATTGTGATATTATAAACGACGTCTTGGGATACGTGTATAATAATGTTTGCTCTGCTTTCCTTAGTTCTTATCAGGTCAGGTCCTAAATCTGGCCCTGAAATCATAAAACTTTTACTGACTCGACACAAATCCAACTAAGACTCGATATTTCTTACTCGGGAGAGTTTCGTACTCGAGTAGAAATCATAAAACTTTTTGAGTCTAGACCCCTAGGAGTACGTTACCAAGACTATTCTGAGAACTCTTTAATGCCAGAGGTAAAAAGACGGGAGGATTTGTGAGATGGCGGCAAATATGATGAAGTCCTTTTGCTTTGGCAATGATGTCGGTACATCGATTCGATAGTGATGATTTATCAAAATCACGATAATCAATTTCATGATAATGATAATTTTTCAATTTCCTATTGATGAGGATAATGATGATGCTTTAATTACATGATGGTGTCATATTCTGATATTGTTTTAACAATTTTGTAACGTTGATAAATACATGTATGCTTCCAAGTTTAAAATAGAAGAAGTACGCATTTGATTGATAGCGTTACTCTTCTAGTTATACTTTACAGGGTACAAAGTGCCTGTTTTATTTATTATCCCCTCGCGACGGAAGTCGGGGAGGGGATATAGCGTTCCGTTCGTACGTACGTAAGTACGTATGTTCACTTTGTGTCAGCGCTCTTGCGACTTCATTTTTGAACGGATTCTGACCAAACTTCCTATATGGGTCCAGCATGGTAATACCTCGAACGAGTTCGTGTTTCAGGGTGCCAAGGTCAAGGTCAAGGTCAAGGTCAGCGTTACTATTTATAGAAAATCTTTGTCAGTTCATGTGTTGGCACACGAGGGGATTTGTATCGTTTGCGATGCCTTGTTTATGATCAGCATTCACTGTCTGTCTCAACACTTATTCAAGAAAATTAAAAGTCACAGCGTCCTCACTATCCTGATGAAGTGCTTTACGAATTCTGTAATTATACTTCAAAGTCCTTGCCCCACTATCAAGGTCAAGGGGCCAAGGATGATATATTTAAAACGTTAAGTACCATTATTTTGAAAAAAATAAGTCAAATGAGCTAATTTAATGAAGACATCGACCTTAATGCCATATGTTTGATTACGTTGACATATGCATACAAGATCAATATGTATAAATTACATAGATATATTCTGATTTTGATATAGGTCTTTGGATGTAACTAACCAGGGAGTTCAAATAAATGGGGGCCATTGCATGATTTAGGTGATTTGTTGGACATGAACATGTCTAACGCCATGACTAAAATTTCATATGATTAATCTCATCAACATAATGTATCAACTACTGAGAGTGTTTATGGCTGATTCAAGGAAAGATAGAGGGGAATGTATACACGGAAACTTTTCTTGTGTAATTTCCAAAGCGATATGATGAAACATACGTTTATCTTGATGCACGAATCATGAACAATCGAAGTCAAGAGGGATCAAATTGTGACTACAGAAACTCTTAAGGACATCGTCGTTCTCAATACGTACAGACAAAGATAGTTTTTCCGTCCGTGTATGACGGTAAAATATTGTCAATAATTACATAGACTCTCACACTGTCACGAGCTTGTTTACAAGCCATGCTGGTTAGGTCCGTGTATGGGACGGGATGTGGATTTTGGTAAACTTGAACGATCTTCTGATCAGTCTTTAGCATCCCCTTCTTAAACAATTTTAGTCTATCAAAACATTTCTACTCCGTACATGATCATACCACATTCCAAACTGAGAGAAGGTCTTAAGTCAATATGGAAATAATGTGTGTTAGACTTATCTTAATTCACAGATCAAGCATATTTTCTAAAGTAAAAGAGATTATTTAACTCAACATGACCATGATTCATTCCATTCAGAGATTTTATTTCCCATTTACAGAGAAAAAAAGATGCAAGGAGAAAAACAAGATACCGGCCCCTGTAGGTGTGATTTAAGGCAGAGTTTTGTGCGAGTACTTTTTGTAACGGGAATATGACAGAAGTCCCCCAAACCACCACAATTTAGTTCGCAATGCTGAAAAACACATATAAACAAACTTTCATAGAAATTCGTCTATATAAAAGTCACGACCAACCAGAGGGCAGGAAGTGGCGGCCTTTGATAAACACAAAACTCAGGTAATGGTGTTATTTGTAGGGTCATAATACATCTAGATATAAACTGTAAGCAAAATTGGACAATATCTAAAGGCGGGTTTTAAAATGATCTCAGAAGCCAATACGATAGCTTATACATTTTGTATGTGGTATTGGCAGACACTGTAGTAGTACGTTTATAAATATGCATTTAGGTCTAAACATGTATATACGCAAGAATAAAGCCTCCTTTTGAAAAAAAATTAAATGTCCTTACAACTGCTGAATCAAGTCTTGACAAAAAATCTTACAAAACAAATTTCTGTTGTTTACATATTAAACCACATAATCTGAAATCCAATGAGGTTTTTTTCCTAGTCCTAGAATCTGATTGGCCATGTCAGTGTTTGGTCTACATCGTAGTTCTAAATGTCCAAGTCAACAATACCTAATACTTGGACGATGACGGTTGGAATATAAATCTACATTACTTGATGTTTGTCTTAAACCTTTAAACGTTTGGTTGCTTTCAAAATGCACGTTGTATCCACAGAAGCATACGATATAGTATCATGGTTTATCTGTCCAGTAAGACACTTGCAATATTTCAGTTGTGGTAACGCACAACGCACCAACAAATGCGTGCAAACATCGTGCATCAATCGTGCATACATTGTTCATACATGGTGCATACAACTGGACGATCAAACCATCGTTTGTTCATCTGTACGGTTCATCATCTCACGTTCATCTCTCCATACACACCCACGATTTCGTACAACTGGTCGATAAATATTACAGAATGAAAAAGATACTGAACCTTCTTGTTGAAAAAGTAAAAAAGATCGCATCATATGTATAGGGATTATATTAATTTCACAATATACAATAAACTGTATTACAGTGACCATGAGACAGGTAAATAACACGCCGAAGTTTTACCTGCCCTGTGTCGTCTTGCGACATGAGTTAATAACGGTTACCGTTATGAAAACAAAACTGTAAGCTTGTTATCAGCAACTGTTATTTGAGCCGCCCTGACCTGTGTTTTCACACTTAGGCAAGTTATGTAAGTGCCCCGGGAAAGAGCGCATAAATACAAGGTCTATGTACAGGTATAATAAGGTTAAAACTGGCAACGTTTACCTGAGTGACATCGTGTCCAAATGTGTTCACCGTTAACATGCGTCTAATTTGATATGTTAAAAAACTACAAACAAGACATGTCTAATTCTAAGAAAAATATAGAAAGATGAGCTTGAAAACAACTAGCTCAAAACCGCATACATTGTAAAACCATTGATTAATTTTGAGGATTGATGCTTACTTGGATGTGACCCGGATTTACATGGCTTTGTTCCTATTTTGCCCCTAGTTTAATCCATTTTGAGTTCGGATTATGGTTTTGTTGACGCTTTGATATTCTCTGATTTTTTTTCGCCAACCACCGTTGTCCTTGCATAATGTTGTTTTAACAGGATTTTAGTGTTCTCACATCGTTCACACATCGTTCAAACATTATGCGAAAATCGCACATCGTGTAACATTGTGCGATCTAATAACCGTAAATCTTTATTGGACAATAGTGAACATGACACTGCTTTACCAAGGTGAATCTAAGGCTTATGTATGAAATTCCAGAGACTTGTATGTACAGAGCCCAAATAAGACATTTGAAGTACGGACGGACAGAAGGAGGTAAAGACACGGATGGACAAAGAGCATGCTATTGTCTATGAATTATCAAAATTTTTCCTTCAACAGTGTATACTGTGCCCCGGTCTTAGCTGACTTGTTTTTGATTCATACGAGGATGAATTTGTGGAGAGCTAATTAGGACAGGTAACAAAAACCTTGCCAAGTCTTTTAATTTCTCTTTCAGATATATCGACGATGTGTTGTCTTTAGCACAAGAAGTTTGCTGACCACGTCGATCGTATCTTTTATATGAAGATGGACGTTTTTGAGTATGCTTATTAGTGTGTTTACTTGTTGTGATTGGCAATGATACGCGGTTCTCATTTTGAGAACTTGATGTTTACTTGGATTTACATGGCGGGTGTCATCGATGAAGCAGAAGACGCCTACTCTTCCGGAACACCTGGTCGTATTCTCTTGTGCTTTTTCAATGGTCTCCATGTGAATCTTTCCTTTGTTCATATTTTGCCCTTGGTTTAAACGATTTTGAGTTTGGATTTTGATTTTGTTGTTTACGCTTCGGTATTCTCTTATTTATTTTGATTACGTTGACATATGTATACAAGCTCAATATGTATAAATTACATAAGATATATTCTGAATTTGATATGGGTCTTTGGAAATAACAAACCAGGGAATTCAAATAAATGGGGGCCATTGTATGATTAAGGGGATTTGATGGACCTGAACATGTCTAACGCCATGATTAAACTTTCATATGATTAATCTCATCAATACAATGTTGTGTATCAACTACTGAGAGTGTGGCTGATTCAAGGAGAGATAGAGGGGGATGTATACACGGAAACTTTTCTTGTGTAATTTCCAAAGCGATATGATGAAACATACGTTTATCTTGATGCACGAATCATGAACAATCGAAGTCAAGAGGGATCAAATTGTGACTACAGAAACTCTTAAGGACATCGTCGTTCTCAATACGTACAGACAAAGATAGTTTTTCCGTCCGTGTATGACGGTAAAATATTGTCAACAATTACATAGACTCTCACACTGTCACGAGCGGCTTGTTTACAAGCCATGCTGGTTAGGTCCGTGTATGGGACGGGATGTGGATTTTGAAAAACTTCAACGATCTTCTGATCAGTCTTTAGCATCCCCTTCTCAAACAATTTTAGTCTATCAAAACATTTCTACTCCGTACATGATCATACCACATTCCAAACTGAGAGAAGGTATTAAGTCAAAATGGAAATAATGTGTGTTAGACTTATTTTAATTTACAGATCAAGCATATTTTCTGAAGTAAAAGAGATTATTTAACTCAACATGACCATGATTCATTCCATTCAGAGTTTTTTTCCACATTTACAGAGAAAAAAAAGAAGCAAGGAGAAAAACAAGATACCGGCCAATTATGTAAGTGTGAAATAAAGGCATGACATGCGTTTTCTAAAAATGTGTACAAAATGACAAGGTGTTCTGATTACGATTAATATTTGATGCATACATATGTCAAAAATGAAAATGATTTTGTTTCAATATGGTTGTTTACCTTTTCCTTTGTTGAAATAAGGCCATATGCCATGACATAAACATTTCAACGTCAATTTTAAGTAACCATTGCCAAAATAGTTTAAATATCAGCTTCAACAATGCTGGTCATCATATACATGATGTAACAAAGTTTATAGATAGAAATTTTAGCAAAATAAATGGCTGTAGGAGATAGGGGACAATTTTTGTTTGCTTTGATAAAGGTCAAAGGTCAAAATATTGGTCAGAGTAATCTAATTTTGATAATGATGCGCCGCCTTACTTTGGTTCACCAATTCTTCACGTATAACATTCCTGTGACTTATGGTGTATGTAGGGATAGAGCAAGGGTAAGCTATTCTTTGATGCATACCATATGTCTAAATGAATCGAAGGGCGTAGTAACCTAATTTTAATGCATGATACACCGCCTTACCGAGGTCAACTCACACACCAAAGTGTGGAGTTCTAGTGACTTTTAGTGTATGCAATAGAGATCGGACAATATTTTGTATGTAGGTCAAAAGTCAAAATGTAGGTTAGGGTGACCTACTTTTGATACATGACAAACATGTCTCACCAACATAGACCTGTGCCCAAAGTATGAAGATCCAGTTACTTGTAAAAGGCAGATCCCGGACAATATACTGAAAAGAAGGAAGGACAAACAGAAAGACGGAAGGTCATATCGACAGCAATATGGGTGTGTACGGAGGGACAAGTGCAGTTTATTTTAAATGAATACGTCTTTCTTCAATAATTAGTTAAGATAAAATTTGTTAAAAGTATATGTTCCATTAAAAAGACACCATGGCATGATAAGCGAAGTCTTTGGAAATGAATATAATAATGATTGATATACTTTACTTTACTTTAAAGTAGAACTTTCCAGGAACGTGTAAATATTGGCTATATCATAGCAACGGAGCAAAATGTCAGTTATTGCACGAAAGAGGCGGTGCTACATTTAGAGGGCGTAGCGCTAGAGAAGTATGCTCCGCCCCTAGAGTAAGATGACTGACATATTGTTCTGAATAAAGGAGAAGATCCTCACTTATACAATACAGTATAAGCAGAACTGTTTAAGGTTAGCTTTCGACACCACAGCTAGATCAAAGAAAAAGTGGCATGTCTTCGCGATAAATTTTTCAACTTTCATCTCATGTGAAATACCAAAGAAAAGAGGAGTGGAGTGGCTTTGTGGTTGTATTCTGTTCTCTGACAAATCAAACCAATAGTCTAACAAAACATATCGGAGGCCTGGGATTTCGGAAGTATTTTTTAAGGATCGTGAAGGAGGTACGTTCCTGATTTAGTTGTTGGGATATTGAGTAGTTCGTGACATAGACTGGACTTTACGTGCTGACCTGGATGAAGGGAGATGAATCGTATATAAAATAATTACTTCAATGGATATAACGTAGACTCTATTTTGACAACAGTTGATATAACCATGGCCTCCTGATCGCGTCCCGTGCTGACAACAACAATGCGTTTCCCTAAGGTGATTTTCTTCAGATTCATCGCGAACCTCAACTACTCTTATGTGTCACTACACGCCATGGACGGACCTTAGTTGAATGAAAGGTTTGTTTACCTTATTTATTAATTCTTTTCGATTTACCTATTTAACCATCCTTCAACTATGGGAATTTAACATTTAACAATAGGTTCCCGAACAAAAGTTTGAATACTTAAACTCAACTTAAGTCGGGTCTGGATTAAATATGCATATAACGAAACTCAAGAAGTGGTGGTTTTGCAGTACAAGATATATAAACAAAACATCGAGTTAAAAACTACTATTTGATAAAATAATTAGAAAGATTTTAGTGTACAATTTGAGACATTTTCTGACTGTTTACGTATCTGGGTAGTGTTTTTGCATCTTTCACCATATTTTTATGTTTAATAAATTTATACCTAAATTAGAAATGAACGCAAGAGACGTGCAGCGTAGTGTAGTAAAAATGAAAGTCTAGAGACGTCTTTCCTGAATATAAACCCAACTATATATATTTATCTTACCCTGAAAAGGGATATCCACACGTTACCCGGTGTTAGATTTTCTTATCTCACCCTAGGTTGAGACAAGCTATTCATGTTTTTTGCACGTTCTCAACACTTGTATGACGCCGCAACAACTTAACAATGACGTCACGGCAACAGTACAATGACGTCAAACATTCGGTTACACGAAAACATTTGCCTCAATTGATTTCTAGTTAAAATAAAAACTCACGACGACGCTTTTTTCAAACCAGCGGCGTCGCCCTGTATAAACAGTTTGTCTCCGTAAATATTAATGACAGCGTGAGATACGGTATAAGAATATATATATTCGCATATAACATACGCAAACACACGGCGTCGTCCGGTAAATATTTCCCGGTAAAGTAGTGACGTTGATACATCCATGTATATGTGTATATAAATACACAATCCTACGAAGTCTTCCGGTATGGAAAAACTTGTCCAAGTAAATCACATTTTCGTAGTACACGATTTGAAATCATACAAAACTGTTTAATTTTACTTCTAAATTAATAAATTAAAGGGGTTGTACGCACCTGACCCTTCTGCTTTTACATTAGTTTAGAAATTTTGGATTCCCATCTTTTGGCCCCTAGCATCACTGAAGAGTCCTATTAGGACGAAACAGCTGTATGGTACAGTTTAATTCATTTTTTCGGCATACTGTATCTACTAATAAATTTAAAAGGTGTAGCACATGTGTGTGTTACGTCATCTTTATACTTATGGTGTGAGATTCGATTTGATACAGTATATAAGGAGTGTACCTCATTTTGACTGCGTATACGGAAGTATGCCCGCAGTTGGCAACGAACATATTCTGTGTTGTGCGCTAGCCCTCCATTGTGAATACATTCGTTGCCAACTTCGGGCATACTACCATATTCTAAGTCAAAATGAGCTAGAATCCTTACATTTACATCATTATTAATTTCATTGTTATACGAAGAAAAAAAACTAACGAAGCGGGTTGCAACGATGATAACTTCAATGGCGGTTGCTGCGAAAAAAATATAGTCCTTTTGAATCTTCATCGATAAATTGGAACGTTTAGAAAATACACAGTGAACGACCCTTTTTTCTTCATTACATTATTTGTGGTATCAATTTATATTCCTGACACTTGAAATTTATTTCTTTATTTATAACGGCTGTTATGTACACGTATTACGACAGTGATTGGTTGTCATGTCATCGAACGATGGACGTCACAACTGCAGGGCGCCGCCATATTTGCGTTACCGTCAAAAGTTTGCCAGATATCATTTATTGTATAATCAGATGAAATGGATCCAATATTTGTTTCATATTTCAAAATTTTGAAGGAACCAAACAATGGCCGTTAGCGAATGGGGACACCAGTTGAGTAATCTTAAGGACCCTAGTTTAACATCCAATAAGGGCGGAATGGGTAAACATCTTACCTGTCCCCCTGTCTACCTGCAGTATTAGAATTACTGTAAATTTGACAGCTGCCTTCCCCACATAAGACTAGTTTTGGTAGTGAGCTGATTTCAGCGGTCAGAACTACGAAACTCGGCTATTGTACTCTTTGCTTGACAAATGAAACAGACGTTTTCGAAAGCTCGCAAATTAAGTTTTCAATTCTTGATTGTGTACAAAACTTACTTAGAATATATCATTCATTTGAAACTGATGAATCTTATTCCAAATTACTATTCAGCTGTATTAATTTAGAACAGTTACGGTCCAACTAAACCATATTGTGGATAGTATGCTTATTTGGTTTTTGCAATTCATCAAATATTATTTACATTTAGTATGCTAGAAAGCAATGGCAAAAATTGTATTCATTTCTCATAAGAACATTAGCCTCATCACATGCAAACAGCATGTACTAATACATTGAAAAATAGTTCCTGAAAAATATAAATGATTATGATTTTATAAAGTGAAATGCTTAAAATGAAAAAAAATATCCCTTGAAAATACAGTGACAACAAATACTGTCATGTTTAGAGAAAATGTTAACAAATGCAAGCGTTCTGTACGTGACCAGACGTTTCCCTGTCGTCTGATAGGCTTAGTACTATCCGCCGTCAAGCCATCGGAATTGTTCTTCTACCCGTGTTATTTTAAATAAACACGATCCATGTAATATGTAGAGACATTCAATATGACCAACACGGGCAACTTTCTACTAAGCTGTATGATAAACGTGACGATTTCGATTTTCCGATCGTGAACTTTCCCTTTCTTGATAGTAACATCCCTGCTTCTCCATCCTATGGTGTTGATTCGTTATTCTAGGGCTTGCTCTGAATATCGCGAATTTCGTGATAGATGTCGACTACTGACGAACAAACTTATGGCACAGGGATTCGAGAAATGCAAGTTGATGAAGACTATGGGCAAGTTTTATGGTCGCCATCTTGAAATCATCGAGAAATATTCTGTATCTTTGTGTGATATAAAGATGGACGATTTTGAGTTTGCTTGTTAGTGTGTTTACTTGTTGTGATGACAATGATGACTCAGTTCTCATTTTGAGGATTGATGCTTACTTGGATGTGACCAAGATTTACATGGCGGGTGTCGTCGATGAAGCAGAAGACGCTTACTCTTCCGGAACACCTGGTCTTATTCTCCATGTAAATCTTTCCTTTGTTCCTATTTTTATTTTAGCGGTCCTCTTAAAGTTGAAAACATAAAAATCACTCCAAAAATCTCACAGAATAAATGTTGTGAGCTATTTCCCGTTGTTGTTATGACGGTTACTAAGACCGTGTCACGACCTGTGTAACATTTTCCCGCGAAAACTGCTGTTCTCTCTCCGACGCCACTCTTAGGTAAAAACACGAAAAAGTGCATTTTTTATTATGGTGTTCGCTAACAAATAAAATAAATAAAATTATCAAAATGTAAACGCGATTCATGGAATATGTCCTGAAGCCGATATTGTTATGACCTAATGAATGTTGAAAAAATAAATTTCATTCCTTAGTTACGTGTACCATAACATTATACCTAATCCATGGATTATATACACTTATAACACTTTCCCCTGTCCACACTTCTCCCATTTACCCGTGATTTTTTAAACTTCAATTTCAACATTTAAAGTATTATGATAAAAACAGATTCCTTGTCATAAAATAAAATACTGAGATAAAAACGATAAAGTACACAGTGTACATTATTTTATGATTGCATGGAAACACAATAGTGACACCATATAAAAAGGACGTCATATTATTATATATGACGTCATGCTGTATCATTTAAAATTTAATAAATTTGCATAAAAGAATAATATTTTTTCTTTTGATTATTTTTTGTTTGACACATTTTACAAGTTTGTTTTCGAAGCAGAACAAAACGAGCGATGGGACTTAATTGTTTTAGGGTATTTCCCCTATAAATGGAGTGTAGACTCTAATGACATTTACGTTAAAACATCTTTCCAAAATGCCGGTCATGAGGTATTTTCCAGCTCACTGCAGGTTCAGTTTGAATAGAACTGCAATACAATATAGCCATTAATTTTGAAAATGGCGTTGTTTAGATACACAGTTTTCCTACTAAGTCAGATGTCACTCTACCATTCGAAATGGCATATTTATGGGCTCAATGTAGAACCGGAAGTACGGAATATTTCTGGGCTGTAGCTGTACGATTCAGTGATGGAATCAGTGTTGTTGAGTCAGATATATTTATACGCACATGTTACAGGTAACAAGCTCCGTTCTGGTGCCTTTTGCACCTGTGAGCTTTGATTTTATAAACAGCTAGAGACTTTATGCTAAGCTTAACTCTTTTCCTTTGCCTTTTCTGACCTACATATTAGCAAAAATGAAAACATCCATTTTTTTTGGATGAATATTTGTATTCTTAAATTATAGCCGTCTTTTTTGGTCTTTGATGCAATTAAGCACATTTATACCAAATCTAAACATCACGAGAGAAAATATGGGCGCTGATCATTTATCAAATTTCCCAGCACAAAAATCGGGGATAAAAAGGACATAAACCCCGTAGTCATTTCCTGTAAACAAATGATATCATCCAGTAAACAGACATCTTACCCGGATGTTGTGAGGTATTTATACAAGCTACTTAAGTCATATTATTTAATAAATTAATCAATGATAATTGTCTATTCCAATTAGATACCAGCTATATTTCACAAATACGACCGATGTTTTCCCTCCATTCCTGAACTAGCTGTTAAGTTATATAATCTGTGAGTTTCCGGACTTGCTTTAAGTCGCTACAAGAAGAATAAGAGCATGTTTATAATGTTTAATTAAGGAGTTGTACATGTCTGATGTGACGCTGCTGATCACAAGGCAGAAATTGAATCAACGTGTTCCTACTCGATAATATATAAAGCCAATGCAAAATATACATAGTACTGACAAGAAATGTATGGAACGAATTTACAAATACATTATATAATAATAATAATAATATTAATTCGAGGTTCTTATATACCGCTTTATCACAACTTGAAGGTCGCCTCAGAGCGATTCACAAATTATTATCCGGGGTTATAGGGCTTTAGCAACCAGCCAATATCGTTATCAACTCCCTGGGGAGCATACAACTGGTGCTGCCATCTCGACGCTTATAACTAGCATTCTACAATTTCTAGCACTGCCCAACCGCGTACTCATTTACAGCTGAGTAGACTGGAATCATATATATGAATCAACACACAATACAATTATCGATAAGGATATCATACACCTTAAATACGTGCAACTGTCATGTAAAATCTGACCTCAGTATTATGACATCCTGCCGTATCAATCACGATATGACTTGATAACCTATGAAAAGTACCTATTAATATTTACCACTCTATGACATTGTCACTATATAATCTTACCAACGGTAGTTGAGCATTAACATCTCATAAACTGTCAACCGGCGCATTAATAATGTTGTCCAACAGCAGTTGCAGAATAAATAATAAAAAACACATTTTTCTTTTGAAAAACTAGATGGACAGTTTATATTTTGTATTTTTACAATGTTGATTGACATCAAATATTTGCATTACATTTATGATTCTTATCAGGTTTTCTTATGTTCTAATGCACTAGTTTTTACGTGAAACAACATGGTAGAGCTGTTAACAGGCTCGCATCCTCTATAGTGATTTTTGTAAATCGCAAGTGGTAGTTATAAGCAGTGATCCGCATTCAATTGGCAATTATGGGCTGATAATGCCAACTGAAAGAAAGCAATTCAATGCTTAAATAACACTTGTTAATTCAGACTATATAATCGTATCTAATGATAATTATATTATTTGCAGTGAACTGTACATTCACGTCTATATGAGATGGCAGATCAAGGCGAGCATTACGAGAAGTCATGGATTCTTCACCACATCCTTGACGGACTGATAGGGAGCCGGGAGATCGTGGATATCTGCAGAAAGCGAACGCTTATCAGAAATTATGTAAATTCTGATGGTGGCTGTCAAACAGGAAGTGGGAGTGAGGGTTTTCGCATGGAGGGATCAGACCTAGACACGATGCTTATTGGCAGAGAAGTGGAAGTTATGTGTTCTAACCAGGACACCACTATTCCATCAGACAACAGAGACAAGACCATCTTGGTTATGAGGAAAGACGCTTGCCGACCGTGTTATGTAACCATAGAACTTGTTAAATTGGGACGACGTTGTGATGATTTTATAATGCAATCATTTGTGTCAGTTAGGGACAGGACTTTCGCGTCCAGCGAGATCATTGCAAATTTAGTTCAAGAAAAGTTATATGAACAGTTCCGTATGAACCTGGAAACTCATGGACCAGCTTCCTCTCTGAAGACTGAATGTAGTAATGCTGTCTGTGATTTTGATTATGTCTTGTCTTACAGCTGTGCTGGTTGGCCACCAGAAGCCAACGAATGGTTGAGTAGACCTCGCCAGCACGGTTGGCCAAACGAAGCATTGATATGTGATATTTCTCAAAGTGGTTGTCATGTTGTTCCTGTCGGGGATAAAACTTCTGCTGACACATTTCTACAATGGAGGATGTCTTTCACAACTGCAGAAACTAAACTGATCTCTTCTCTTAGTCATGAACAGTTTTTAGTATATGGACTTCTCAAGTTGTTCCTAAAACAAATATCTGAAATGTTGAAGAACATTTTAGGGGATGTAGACATCCTTTCCTCGTATATCATGAAAACTGCTATATTTTTTGCAGTCGAAAGTACACCCCAATCTTTATGGAAGGAACAAAATACATTCTATTGCTTCAGGCTTTGTTTAAAGATATTAATTATCTGGGTAAACGCGGGATACTGTCCTAATTACTTCATTATCAACAATAACATGTTCCAGGGAAAACTTCATGGTGGAAATCAAGAAACACTTCTTCGTTTTCTCTTGGAAATGCACAACAAGAAATGGCAGTGTCTTTCAGTTGGAACATTCATACAACCTTCTATTGGAGTACGTATTCAGAGAGTAATGGATGGGCATTGGGAAGAAATATTAGTTTCATCAAAAGAATTAGAACGCGAAAGAGATAGAACAATATTCAGCGTCGCATTTACTATTACCTGCGACGATTATGTTCGACCTTTGGCTCTCCTATCTAAATCGCAGTCAGACATGGATGAGTGCATAGCGTACCTCCTAACGGTAAAGGCGCAAAATTTTGAAGCTATGATGAAGTTTGGGTTACAACAAACTGTAAGAGGAAATAAACAAAAGTACAAGTTCTTAAGAGAATGCAAATACCTTTTTGCACCTTTTGCATCAGCGTGTACAAGTCCAGGACTACTTACGTTGGCAACATTTTTCTATCAGACTGGGAATTACATGAAAGCACTTATGGCATGTTGGTCAATGCTGTCGTCGTTCAAAGTTTTCTTTGATCGTCATTCCAAAAGAAATGTTGAACAGTACGAACATTTGTATTGCGGACACCGATACACACTCCTACATAAATGTCGGGAGGCTATAGTATCTTGTGTTAAATTATTCAAAAAAGCTTCATCGTTCTGTCCATCCGAGCTACACGAGGAAATAACCGACTGTTGTTTGTGGCTCATAATCCCGCCACTCCCCTACGCCATGTTTCTGTCCTTTCTCTGCTATCATGAACTTGGTGACAGTAGGAGACGTGACACAGCCTTGCACCAACTTCGGGCGGTGAAGAATGACGAACAACAGGGGAGAAGTGTGTTCTGGATTGTAAACAATCTCCTAGGAATCTGTTATGAATTAATTGGAGACACGCCGAGAGCCATCCGAGAATATAAAGAATCTTTAAGTGGTGGCCAGCATGATCAACAATTTAACCCAGCGAGGAAGAAAATAGCACGCTTGCAACACTCACATGGAGAATCCTTTTAAGAACCAACATTGGACCTTATATGTTTGTCTTGCATACTTAGACCAGATTCTTTATAATCAAAGAACATTGTACTTGTACGGGAAAGCATGTATTGATACAGTACACCTTTCTGATTAAATACATTTCAACCAAACGATGGACATTGGTGTAAGCAGCTGTACACATTTATCAATATTTTTAGTATCTGAAGTTTGCACAGCCATAGCTAAACAGTGGTATCAATTTTATTAACCAGGTTAACCTTTATCTTCTGCGCAGTAACCTACAACGGATATTGTGTATGAAAGGAAATAAACTTTGTTACGTTAACGTTAATAAGGCAAACTCTGATACCATTTTATATCCATGAATTAGTTGAGGAGAGAGAGAGAGAGAGAGGGAGAGAGAGAGAGAAAAAAGAGAGGGAGAAGAAAGAAAGAGAGAGAGAGAGAGAGAGAGAGAGAGAGAGAGAGAGAGAGAGAGAGAGAGGGAGTGAGAGAGAGAGAGAGAGAGAGAGAGAGAGAGAGAGAGAGAGGGAGAGAGAGAGAGAGAGAGAGAGAGAGAGAGAGAGAAAAGAGAGGGAGAAGAAAGAATGAGAGAGAGAGAGAGAGAGAGAAAGAGAGAGAGAGAGACGTTTGAAAATATTTTCTGTACAAAATGCTTTTTACAACTTTATGTATAATGACTATAACATTGTGTGTGTTTTTGTTTATTTAGATTATGCTATATATTATGCATATAACTATGTCATTTTTGTATTCCTTTGCTTTATTAGCATGCATGTATATAAGGCAACGCAAAATATTTATGCATGAGATTTATGTAAACTGTGAAACTCCAGTTAAGATATCTGTGTTTTAACTTACGTTCTGTTTTTGTGTATATATATGTAACTTTTAACTTACCCATGTATTTTACTAAGAAGAGGAACAGGTGGAAGATTAGCCTTTGCTAAACATTTATTGCATGCTGAAAAAGTAAAGGTTATTATGATAATTTGTTTTATACTTAATGAAGTGTCATAATTCTGTCATTAAGATTTTTTACAAGCAACACTCTGACAAACAGTTATCTCTGCATAAACAGTGCGATCTTCTATAAAACAATGTTTAAGATATTATCAAAAGAAAAAAAGGCAAAAGGGCCATTAAAACGAATTTTAAGGGAAATACATTTCGATTTGGTACTCGACAGTCAGCCATGTTCTTGCATATGTTTTAAAAATAAATTGACCAAAGCTCCGGAAATTGAAAACCAAATGAAATGATTTTGAGTGACAGCTCTCTACTATCTCTGTTTGCATGCAAGATTTGAGATAGCTGCTTGAAATGTTTATGGATACTTAGGAATAAAATAAGAGAATACCGAAGCGTCATCATAATCATAATCCAAACTCAAAATCGATTAAACCAGGGGCAAAATTTGAACAAAGGAAAGATTTACATGGAGACCTTTGCAAAAGTACAAGAGACTAAGACCAGGTGTTCCGGAAGAGTAAGCGTTTTCTGCTTCATCGACGACACCCGCCATGTAAATCTTTGTCACATCCAAGTAAACATCAAGTTCTCAAAATGAGAATCGAGTATCATTGTCAATCACAACAAGTAAACACACTCATAAGCATACTCAAAAACGTCCATCTTCATATCACTTAAAGATACAGAATATTTCTCAATGAGACAAATACAAAAATATTCTAAGGAAGATAACTCTTGAAATAAGGATTCACAAGATCATTGATATCGTCTCACGTCATAATAATTTAATCTTGTTTGAAACAAGCATTTTCATCGGTTTAAAAAATATGTTATCAGCCAATAACGTAAAAATCGACGTCGCTGTTTATAACGTTGCTTTTGATTGGCTGATGCAGCAGTGTAATGATTTGTAAGAGAAAAGAGTCCATCAATAAAGATAATTTTCGCAGGGTATAGACGGAATGTACTCTCATCATAAACCACTTCGCGGTTTATTTAGAGTACACTCTTGTTTTTTGTGTTATACCCCCATGACATATAAAATAGATTCAAGTTAATCCTTAAATGGTCCTAATTTTGTCTTATCTATAAAAATGTATATACAATGTATGCTTAACTTCACTTATTACAGGTATCACCTGGTTTTGGCCAGTAGATAATTGATTCCGGTATGTTTTGACACGCTCTGGATATAGATTTGTTTAATTATAATATGTCATAGAGCTTGAGGATGGGCGTATTTATCTGAATTTTTGACGCCACACAAGTCCTAGTAAGTATAACTTTAGATTTGTATGTGATATATTATTATTATTTAATTACTCGGATGTTTGATACACGTATTAATGTGGTTTTGATCAACAGCGTTGCAATTGTGTAATAATGCTTCAGGTTTTAAAATGTATTTTTTTTATCAAAGTAACAGGATCTTGTGATTTCGTGTACATGATGAATAAGGACAATTCATAAATCTATAAATAACTACCTTTACTGGTGTACATGTACACTGTGAATATCATCATTATTATTGATGGTACAGTTAATTTCGATGCAACCCCTGACAAAGGATAAGGCGGATGTAATAAAAAAAAACATAAATGACAAACTTTTATTGATAATATAATATCATAAGGGTCGTTCATGACTAGGTTAATTAGATTGAGACGTTCCTACCAAGAGGTGTTCAAATGATTTATAAATTTCCTGTAGAATTTCCTTATCCAACAACCCTGGTATGACAGAATGAGAGAGTTTTTCTTTTTTTATTCCACCTGCGAGAATAACATAAAACACATGAAAAAGGATGTGGAATGACCACTTTTCAGTTTTCACATTTTTTTTGAGACGAAAACAGTCAGTGAGATTAAGCAAAATCCCAACTGTGCTCATTAATCGCATCGTTCTTGCTTTTACGGTTGATATGTTATACAAGTTTACATTGTTTAATTGGAATTTTCCAAGTTTGTGGCTTCACGTTATTTTTGAGCAATTTTGACGTGACGTTACATGGAACGGTGTCTTAACGAAATTTACCAGTGCGAAATCTAATTGGTTCATCCAAGGATTGGGAAGGGGGAATTACACATTAATTACAATGTTTGAATTCTTCCTGCAGGACACATGTTTGAATTCTTCCTGCAGGAGACATGTTTGAATTCTTCCTGCAGGAGACATGTTTGAATTCTTCCTGCAGGGGAGATGTTTGAATTCTTCCTGCGGGAGACATGTTTGAATTCTTCCTGCAGGAGACATGTTTGAATTCTTCTTGCAGGAGACATGTTTGAATTCTTCCTGCAGGGGAGATGTTTGAATTCTTCCTGCAGGAGACATGTTTGAATTCTTCCTGCAGGAGACATGTTTGAATTCTTCTTGCAGGAGACATGTTTGAATTCTTCCTGCAGGAGACAAGTTTGAATTCTTCCTGCAGGAGACATGTTTGAATTCTTCCTGCAGGGGAGATGTTTGAATTCTTCCTGCAGGGGAGATGTTTGAATTCTTCCTGCAGGAGACATGTTTGAATTCGTCTTGCAGGAGACATGTTTGAATTCTTCCTGCAGGAGACATGTTTGAATTCTTCCTGCAGGAGACATGTTTGAATTCTTCCTGCAGGAGACATGTTTGAATTCCTCCTGCAGGAGACATGTTTGAATTCTTCCTGCAGGGGAGATGTTTGAATTCTTCCTGCAGGGGAGATGTTCGAATTCTTCCTGCAGGAGACATGTTTGAATTCTTCCTGCAGGGGAGATGTGTGAATTCTTCCTGCAGGAGACATGTTTGAATTCTTCCTGCAGGGGAGATGTGTGAATTCTTCCTGCAGGAGACATGTTTGAATTCTTCCTGCAGGGGAGATGTTTGAATTCTTCCTGCAGGAGACATGTTTGAATTTTTCCTGCAGGAGACATGTTTGTATTCTTCCTGCAGGAGACATGTTTGAATTCTTCCTGCAGGGGAGATGTTTGAATTCTTCCTGCAGGAGACATGTTTGAATTCTTCCTGCAGGGGAGATGTTTGAATTCTTCCTGCAGGGGAGATGTTTGAATTCTTCCTGCAGGAGACATGTTTGAATTCTTCCTGCAGGAGACATGTTTGAATTCTTCCTGCAGGAGACATGTTTGAATTCCTCCTGCAGGAGACATGTTTGAATTCTTCCTGCAGGAGACATGTTTGAATTCTTCCTGCAGGAGACATGTTTGAATTCTTCCTGCAGGGGAGATGTTTGAATTCTTCCTGCAGGAGACATGTTTGAATTCTTCCTGCAGGGGACATGTTTGAATTCTTCCTGCAGGAGACAAGTTTGAATTCTTCCTGCAGGAGACATGTTTGAATTCTTCCTGCAGGAGACACGTTTGAATTCTTCCTGCAGGAGACATGTTTGAATTCTTCCTGCAGGAGACATGTTTGAATTCTTCCTGCAGGGGAGATGTTTGAATTCTTCCTGCAGGAGACAAGTTTGAATTCTTCCTGCAGGAGACATGTTTGAATTCTTCCTGCAGGATACATGTTTGAATTCTTCCTGCAGGAGACATGTTTGTATTCTTCCTGCAGGAGACATGTTTGAATTCTTCCTGCAGGAGATATGCTTGAATTCTTCCTGCAGGAGATATGCTTGAATTCTTCCTGCAGGAGATATGCTTGAATTCTTCCTGCAGGAGATATGTTTGAATTCTTCATGCAGGGGAGATGTTTGAATTCTTCCTGCAGGAGACATGTTTGAATTCTTCCTGCAGGAGACATGTTTGAATTTTTCCTGCAGGAGACATGTTTGAATTCTTCCTGCAGGAGACATGTTTGAATTCTTCCTGCAGGAGACATGTTTGAATTCCTCCTGCAGGAGATATGCTTGAATTCTTCCTGAAGGAGACATGTTTGAATTCTTCCTGCAGGAGACATGTTTGAATTCTTCCTGCAGGAGACATGCTTGAATTCTTCCTGCAGGAGACATGTTTGACTTCTTCCTGCAGGATACATGTTTGAATTTTTCCTGCAGGAGATATGCTTGAATTCCTCCTGAAGGAGACATGTTTGAATTCTTCCTGAAGGAGACATGTTTGAATTCTTCATGCAGGATACATGTTTGAATTCTTCCTGCAGGAGACATGCTTGAATTCTTCCTGCAGGAGACATGTTTGACTTCTTCCTGCAGGAGACATGTTTGAATTCTTCATGCAGGAGACATGTTTGAATTCTTCCTGCAGGAGACATGTTTGAATTCTTCATGCAGGAGACATGTTTGAATTCTTCCTGCAGGAGACATGTTTGAATTCTTCATGCAGGAGACATGTTTGAATTCTTCCTGCAGGAGACATGTTTGAATTCTTCCTGAAGGAGACATGTTTGAATTTTTCCTGCAGGAGACATGTTTGAATTCTTCCTGCAGGAGACATGTTTGAATTCCTCCTGCAGGAGATATGCTTGAATTCTTCCTGAAGGAGACATGTTTGAATTCTTCCTGCAGGAGACATGTTTGAATTCTTCATGTAGGATACATGTTTGAATTCTTCCTGCAGGAGACATGTTTGAATTCTTCCTGCAGGAGACATGTTTGAATTCTTCCTGCAGGAGACATGTTTGAATTCTTCATGCAGGAGACATGTTTGAATTCTTCCTGCAGGAGACATGTTTGAATTCTTCCTGAAGGAGACATGTTTGAATTTTTCCTGCAGGAGACATGTTTGAATTCTTCCTGCAGGAGACATGTTTGAATTCCTCCTGCAGGAGATATGCTTGAATTCTTCCTGAAGGAGACATGTTTGTATTCTTTCTGCAGGGGACATGTTTGAATTCTTCCTGCAGGAGACATGTTTGAATTCTTCCTGCAGGAGACAAGTTTGAATTCTTCCTGCAGGAGACATGTTTGAATTCTTCCTGCAGGGGACATGTTTGAATTCTTCATGCAGGATACATGTTTGAATTCTTCCTGCAGGGGACATGTTTGAATTCTTCATGCAGGATACATGTTTGAATTCTTCCTGCAGGGGACATGTTTGAATTCTTCATGCAGGATACATGTTTGAATTCTTCCTGCAGGGGACATGTTTGAATTCTTCATGCAGGAGACATGTTTGAATTCTTCCTGCAGGAGACATGTTTGAATTCTTCATGCAGGATACATGTTTGAATTCTTCCTGCAGGGGACATGTTTGAATTCTTCATGCAGGATACATGTTTGAATTCTTCCTGCAGGGGAGATGTTTGAATTCTTCCTGCAGGAGACATGTTTGAATTCTTCATGCAGGATACATGTTTGAATTCTTCCTGCAGGAGACATGTTTGAATTCTTCCTGCAGGAGACATGTTTGACTTCTTCCTGCAGGGGAGATGTTTGAATTCGTCCTGCAGGGGAGATGTTTGAATTCGTCCTGCAGGAGACATGTTTGAATTCTTCCTGCAGGGACATGTCAAAAATTAACAACGTTACCATCATGTTCTCTATATAATGCATAATCGCAACTATCAGAGAAAGATGTGCACGTTTCCAAACACTTGGGTGAGGGGCTCCCCTCTTGAATCCCATGGAACGAGAGGTTATTCTATTTTTTCATCTCTTTGCTCCCCTGGACCGTTTCATTTTATACACATGTATATAAAATGAATATTCAGGTAATAATTACGATGCATTGCAATCATTGTGAAGATATTTGTAAGTTTTTTTTTCTGATATTCCTATTTTGAATTGCGATTTGTGTGTAAGCTTATTTAAAAGGACTCATTGTATGTACATCATAGGATAGGATTCAACGTGTAAGCGCTGTATTTTATTACGGAATATAGTGTATTGTGTAGGGTTTGATATTTAAAATTACTTATAAAATAAACATCTAAGAAAAATAACACTTGATTTGAGTTGTCCTTTATCAACGTTACGATGTCATTATATTCGTTTAATCGAAACTATAGCCTGAATTATATATTTCTGAAAGGTTTTGATCATATCCCACAAGTCAGAATATTATGACAGGAAGGCTGAAAAGATATTGCCGACGTTAAAAATATGATAGAAGACCTGTCCAAGTTTAAAATCAACCTCACTTACCTGCAATTAGGTTACGTTAAATATATTCATTAGTAGTTTGCTATCATTGCCATTGGATTGCTACAAGATGACGTAGCACACACATGTGCTAGAGTTAGTTGTCATTTTTTTTCAATTTCAAAATATTTTATTATTGATACTTTAAACAAATTGACAAGAAAAACAAAAGAATTAGTAAACATCCGTATCAATAAATGGATTAGACAACAGGCAAAGCCTATATTAGTCTTTTCCAAAAAGTTAGTTGTCAAAGAATTGTACAACCATTGCAATGTTCGCGACAATGGATTTGGAACAGTTTAATATGTCAAATTATGATTAGACATGGCTGTATTGGTACATGATGTGGTAAAACAGAATGGAAAAGGCATAACCGTGCAGTTGTTTATGTTCGCGGGGATTTCAATTTCGCTCATTTCGTAAATACATTAAATTTTACGAAGTTAAACCCCTTTTGTTTTTTCATTTCATGGCCAAATAATTTTGGAACAATGAAACCATAGTCCCCAGGTTTGAGATAGTCCTGGGGAAGTGTTTGCCCAAAACCGCGAGGCCGACAGTTTAAAAGAGATTCCCCCTACAAGTTTGACTCTTTTCCAAAAACATCGAAACAATTATCTCAGTACTCAGTGGATTTCTAGTAATTCAACTAGGTCGTCTGCCGTCACTGAAACTCTGAATGGGACCCTCAAAAGGGGACTTCTGTGTACTGCTTTATTACTCTAGATAAGGGAGACAGCTTTCACAGTATCTTGTGCTTCGTTCAGAATGACATTTGGCTAAATACGGACAAGCGGAACACCTCTTACATGAATCCTACATTAACTTAACCTATGATTAAATATAATTCCGTTCAAATTAAACGTTTTTAAACGAATGTTATAGAATCATGCAGAATGACCATATTAAGAAGACTGGTTTACCATTACGCCCTCTGGAGAGTAAAAAGCCCATCCAATATGGCACCAAACTTTAATCTTTGAAAAAACTAACGTCACAAAAAAAAATTTTCAGTAGTTGCATTACTTTGATTTTTGTGGCAAGCAAAAACTGGAATAACACAGATCTGAAATTAGCAGTAGTGTTTCTTATTTTCATATTCGTCGCTGTGCGTTCAACTTCCGGTAACGATGTCCGACAACTAGGCCAGTTATGCTTTACTTCTCTTCCAAAAATGCCACAGGCATTGTACATATGCTTTATTCAGTGCACTTAAAGGCCCAATATACGTAACTTTCGGCAAAACTTGAAGCGAAAATCAAGCCTAATAACTTATTATATTTATAGATTTAGTTAAGACTAGCTGATATCAGCAATATTCAAGATGAATTCTTACGCTGTTACCGGTACAGCAGTAGTTGGAACTCGGTATTTGTAAACACGCGTCCATTTTGAACCGTCTTCTACCTTCGGTTTGTTGTTAAAGTGGGCCACACCTGAATTATTTTCAGTTCTTTGGATTTTTCTATCGAGAGTTTTTTGTTATTAACCGCTCAGGTTTACTTCGTTTTAGGCTTATTTTTGCATGGTTATTAACTGGATTTTTTGTCAGAATTTTTCAAAATCACGAAAAAAATCCTGAAGCTACGTATATTGGGCCTTTAATGTTATCATTACTTAATGCATTATTGTCCCTTTGAGTTAAGCCTAGCAGCTGGCGCAAAGTGTGACATAGTTAACGCAGTGACCTCAGAATTTGTTACTGCCAGTTTTTTTTTAAATGAACCTTTCACATTTCATTATTTTTCTCCATGTCCAAACATCCAGGTAACGCCCCCCTTCAGTTCTTCCAGTACTTTTCATTTCCTTTTTGATCAGTCCCAAAAACAAATAGAACTACTAAGCACAAATAGAACTACTAAGTACAAGTAGAACTACTAAGCACAAGTAGAACTACTAAGCACAAATAGAACTACTAAGCACAAGTAGAAATACTAAGCACAAATAGAACTACTAAGCACAAATAGAACTACTAAGCACAAGTAGAACTACTAAGCACAAGTAGAACTACTAAGCACAAGTTGAACTACTAAGCACAAGTAGAACTACTAAGCACAAGTAGAACTACTAAGCACAAATAGAACTACTAAGCACAAGTTGAACTACTAAGCACAAGTAGAACTACTAAGCACAAGTAGAACTACTAAGCACAAATAGAACTACTAAGCACAAGTAGAACTACTAAGCACAAGTAGAACTACTAAGCACAAGTAGAACTACTAAGCACAAGTAGAACTACTAAGCACAAATAGAACTACTAAGCACAAGTAGAACTACTAAGCACAAATAGAACTACTAAGCACAAGTAGAACTACTAAGCACAAGTAGAACTACTAAGCACAAGTAGAACTACTAAGCACAAATAAAACTACTAAGCACAAGTAGAACTACTAAGCACAAGTAGAACCTGTATATGAAATAAGACAAGTTCAATGTCAAAACCAAGATGGCCGTCTGTTCGCCATTTGTTTTTCTGATCTGTCCCAAAATAAAAAGGGCTCTAGTAAACACCAATGGAAGTATACATATTGGAATTTGAGAAAGATCCAATCAGTATTTCTAAAGAAATAGCGATACTATTTCAATGCCAAATTCCAGGATGTCCGTCTGTCAGCCATTTTGTTTTTTCTGATCAGTCCCAAAAGTGAAAGTGCATTTTCATAGCGGCGCATACGGATACGCCTTATATAAGCACATAACTCAACTGGCTCAAAAGTTAGACTCGGTCAGTTGTGTACTGATATGTCACAGATAAGTGCTTTTTCCATGCTTATATCACTGCAGCTAGGTGTAATCTGAACGTGGAAATGTCCTATTTCTAGCGATATCTTTAAGTTATTCACATTGACAATCGATTAATAACTTACAACTTTTTAACAACTCATATAACCCACTGTAATACAAGAAGCACGATCGATGTTTTGATCCGTTTTCGATCAGCGACATAAACAAGTCGACACGGTGTTAAACAATAGCAATTATCTGACGTTACGTATAATCCAGCGATGTTTGGTAAGTTGTGAATGCTAAAAGATAATCTAAAGCTTAAGTGAGCCTCATTAGCTATTATTTTCTGTTTCTGATATTTAAAAAAAAAAAATGAAAATGAATAAATAGATATCACCCGGGCACTATCAAATTTGGCGCGATTTTAAACGTGAATCTATTATGACGTCACTATTAAGTTACGTCACTATTACGTTATGCTTATGACGTTCCAATCGTAAGGACGCCATAATAGCCACTCCAGTGTTATGGACTCACAGAAAGGGCCTTGGTAGTGAAGTGTCAATGTAAAACAAATATCAATATATAGTCTTCAAAACATAATAATTCCTGAAGTAATGTTATTTTTGTTGTGTGAAAAAATTTAAAAATACACTTCCTTGTATTATGTTGGTCCATTTTATTTACCAGTGTCAAATACAATAAAGCTGCTTTTAAATAGCACATTTCTTTACATTTTTTACTAATTTAATTGTCATTCGTTTTGGGGTTTCCTAAATTTTTGAAAACATTAGCTCTTAGAAGTAAACATATGCCTTTATCGCGGTCCACGAATATTTTGCCAAAATATTTATTTATAAATCTGTCAATAAAGTACGCATAAAATACAAGTAATATTCTAAAAGGTTTTAGCACTTCACAACCTTTCTGAAAACACAAGACAGCAAATTAAATGACGAAATAATAAAATGCTGAATCAGCACTGAGTTTAAAAAAAAAACAACAAAAAACAAATAAAAAAATTAATTAATTATCTTCATAAACATATACATAACCCAAGCTGTCAATATGGAGACACATGACAAACGCAAATTTTGTGGTGTCAACAAAATTTTTAAGAAACCTTATAACAGATTAATCAAATGCGTTCTAAATAAAACGTGACCGGATATATTAAAAAAAAATTTGACAGAGCCTGTCTGTGTTTTCTAAGGGACTTTTGATATTAGCAATCTTGCAGCGTCTTTGTGGGCGGATTCATACAACGATGACGTGTGTCTGAAATCAAATCCTATTAAGTAGGGCAATTGTTGCATCACCTGGATATGGCACCTGTTGTCCCACTCGCATGACCGAATGAGACGACGAAATTTTTACCCTAACATCACCGAAGAGTCGTAGGAGGAGAAACAGCTGTATGATGCAGTCTAATTAATTTTTCGGCATACTATTACAAAATTTAAAACGTCCAGCATATGTGTGTATTAAGTCATCTTGTATAATAGGGGATAGCAGACTCTGCTGGTGGATTTTTTTGTTTGGTTTGCTGGAGACTCCATAGCCACAGTTACATTGTATCTCATTTGAGTAATGGCATGGTACTTAATATACACATTTTCGTAGTACACGGTTTGAAATTATTAAGAACTAGTTGAATTATACTTCAAATTCCACAAATTTGAGGAGTTCTACGTCTCTGAGACTTCTGCTTCTACTTTAGTTAGGATATTTGGGATTCCCACCTTTTGGCCCCTAATATCACTGAAGAGTCCTTGGAGAACGAAAAAGCTGTATGATGCAGTTTAATTCACTTTTCGGTGCTGTATTCTGTATATATAACTAAAATTAAAACTTGCATTTTGTGTTACGTCATCTTTCAGATTTCATTTTTCCTCTGTCTTATTCTACATTTGTTTCCTTTTCTTATGTCTCTCTTAACGTAGTCTTTTTATTATCGTTTGGCATTCGCATATCAGAGTGTCAAGTCAAGGCATGCAGTTTGATAAACCCCCTGAACCCTTACCGAAACAATATTGATGGGGATCTAAGTTTTTCGTCAATATACAATTTCTCAAATATACCACGATTGATTTTGGAGGTCATTTACTAGTTTAACCCTTGTTATATCGTTTGTTAATTGACCCCCCGTCCCGTTTATTTTTAACATAAACCGGATATGTCGAGCCCTATATACAGATCAATGTATGTTCGTATTTAAAAGACGGTAAGTCTATACCAGGTTCTTATATATACATTGATAAGGTTCTATATCATGTTATACTATGTATGTAGTTTTGTATATCCATCAATCCCGTGAATCGAAAATATCCCTTTACCTGTATTAATACTTTCTGCTGTATCAACATAACATCGTTAAATTCTATTCTTCTTAAAATTATTATATTGCCGATTAGGAAAACAATTACTTTCATAAAGGAAATTTGGTTTGTAATATGAATGATTAAGTTTTGTTGATAACAATAAAAACAAGACATGCATTTTTAAAAATATAGAAAATATTAAGCATAATACTCCACACCTCTAAAATGACATTAATTTGAAACAAGAGAAATTAAAAGAAACCTACATAATGAAGGCTTGGTCAAAAACGACTGACTGCGCATGTGCAATGTTGCTAAAGCAGAATATAAGAAAGAACTGAAAACACATCGCTCCTGTAGTGCCCATTTCGAACAAGAGGTACCATATCAAACATCACATCAGACGAAGAGGTATGTATGAAATTTTACAATCCTTTTCATCGTGATTTTCAGTAGGTACCAGTAGCATGATGCTGATCTATAATAATTACCATGAAAAAGGTAAGTAATTATCTGCTTTTTACTGCGAAATGTTTACTTTGGCAGATCGGGTGTCCGAACGAGTCTAGTCAGTGGGTAGGAACTAATTAAGTTATGATGTCATAAAACATGCGACGTCTGATTTTCCAGTAATTAGCCAAACCTGTCTTGGCCAAAATACATCTTTCATGAATTTGTCTTGTTCCATTGTCTCATTGGAAAATATTCTGTATCTTTAAGTGATATGAAGATGAACGTTTTTGAGTATGCTTATAAGTGTATTTACTTGTTGTGATATACAATGATACTCAGTTCTCGTTTGGAGGACTTGATGTTTACTTAGATGTGACAAAGATTTACATGGCGGGTGTCGTCGATGATGCAGAAGACGCTTAGTCTTCCGGAACACCTGGTCTTATTCTCTTGTGCTTTTACGGGACAGTCTTCATGTAAATTTTTCTTTTGTTCCTATTTTGCCTCTAGTTTAGTCGATTTTGAGTTCGGATTATGGTTTTATTGACGCTTTGCTATTCTCTGATTTTCTTCCTTAATGTACAAACATATGTTTGTATCTTAAAGTTGTAGGCACAAATTTAGGCCTGATAATCATTTGAAGCTGTCGATGTGTTACAAGCAGGAGCGTAAACAATGGCATTTGCGTTTACAGAAAGCTCGCATATTCTTTCTTCGCTCTTAAAAGTCATTTTGTCCTATTCTGTGATACATTAAAGATTTCCTCGACATTTTTTTTGTCAGTGTGACCAGCAAACATACTACTAAGATCCTGAGAGTTGTATCATTAGCTCAAAACATAAAACTATCATCGAAGGTACTCGTTAATTTCGGGCTAATGGTCTCGAAAATCAATGCAATACATTCCTCGTCTTTTATAAGAGGCCATGCAAAAATAAGGTATATAATGACTATAACAAGACTTTAAAAGAATGAGATGATATTTCGTTAAATGTTCTGAACAAATGGAAATGAAAGTTGAAGGAATTTTAGATGATGTACAAAAATAAGTGTAGACAAGCCGCAAACATGTTGGTTTGATGCAGCTCCTTTTGAAGATATTTCCGAGTAGAATAATTAACAGATTCTGGTTTATGACAAAATGGGCCATCAAAATATACCGGCATTTTACTATTGTGACAAAAGTGGAAAATAAAACAATTCTGAAGCACCGATTAAGAGAAAAATGCAACAGTCTTCAGAGTCCGATTTTCCGGTTAGTTTTCAATTTTCCGTAAATAACCGATCATCGCCGAAATCGACGCGTGTGTGACGTATTTCCGGTTTTCTACTGGAGGGCTACTTCCGGACCGAAAACAATCAAAGGCAAAGTTTTGCAAGGGGGATCAACTCAGTTTACGCACGCAAGTGTAACATTAAAGAGCTACGCTCTTATTAACCTCGATTGAAGTACAATTTAGATGATAAGACTATCGAATACATATAATGCAAGCAACTTAACCTTATCTAACTTTATTTCTAATTGAAGGGCGATTAACAAGTGAATCCCACTGGTCCTATAGCCCGTTTAGTAAGTTAGGTTGTCTGATTTTGCTTTAACTAAAATAACAATACCTTTAGTTTGAACATTTGTATTCCTTTACGATAATCATTATGAGCTTTATAAACATGTTGCTTCTTTGTTAACAGAATGATGCATTAATACAAAGTGCGTATATACATGTATTTAAGTAGTTATAGTTATTTTCAGACTTTCTTTCTTTTACGTGCCATTCTATTTGAGACTAACTGAAACTAAGCTCTCAGTTGTGTTTGATAATGCTTAATTTTTAAGATTATTTAAACGCTACGTTTTAGTGCACTCAAATTTAAGCGCAGTTTTGAAAGCATTACTATGATTACAATTGCTGATTAGTTTTGCAAAATTTGAACAAAGCAAACTGAAATAGAAATTATGTTTGCATGGTACAAAAATATTTAATAGAATAGAAACACAAAAACTGCTTGAGGGTCAGTTATCTTACATGTAAATGCCTCTGCCAAAACATCAACGTTTTTTTTTTTGTAAATTTTTGTAGGAAAGTAGACATGACAATAAAGTCTAGAAAGAAATTAGCATTCATCATGCTGGTATGTGGTGCATTACTCAGCAGGACACAAGCTGGGACAATCTGTTCCTGCTATGACGATCATAGGTCCAACGCTATCCATCCATTGGGTATGTAGATTATAAATATATTGATTACAGCACTTGTTTATTAAGTTGAAATCGCTTTTTTTCTTACAGTGATATTTTGGTTTGCCATATATAGCGGTTAAGTAGTTTAAGAAGAGTATATTTCTTTCACGAAACACACACACACACACACACACACACACACAAATACATTATCTTTTCTCGGAGTCACATCATTATATCCACACACACACAAAAACGAACATACACGCGCAAGCGCTACCATGCACGTACGCATTCACACGCACACACAACTTTTTTTTTTCAATTCTATCCACACACACACACACACCCAAAAACGAACACACACACACGCAAGCGCTACCATGCACGAACGCATTCACACGCACACACAACTAATTTTTTTAATTCTATAAAATATATAGTTCAACTCTTAAGCACAAACGTTGTACATGGTTCTTTAAGATGTGAAAACAAAATACTTACTCGGAGTCTAGTTGTACATATTGATTCATATGTCTTTTTAAGATTCTATATTTTTTTGTACTTTTTACGGATATTTTTCATTAAAATCATCTTTGATATAACAGTTTAAGAAAATCAATATTCCATTTTCAGGGTAACGGTGTTAAATATAATATTTAACTCCAGCTGATGCAATGTGTTTAATACGACAGAATGTGAAAGAGAATACTATTTCACGAATTCAAAATATCGCCTCTAAAGTAGCACAGCAGTTTCAAAAATGAAAAAAAAAAAAAAAAATTAGATGTTTACAGGCAAAAAAAAAAGAAGAAAAAATAAAAAAAAAAATTCACATCCAAACAGTGGAAAGTTTTGACTTTCAATTAAATTTAAGTCTTATTGCGAATTGTACATCTAAAATATTTTTGGTCTTTATAGTACACTCTCCCGTGTTAATTAATACAATGTTTAAAATAATAAAAAATTTCGTACAAATAGTGTCGAAAATATATGTGATGACTTTGAAGTATCGTGCTCTCAAGCGGGATTTATTTGTTGAAAATGCATTTGTAGGTTTGCTGTAAATACATTCGTAGGTTCTACATTCATAGGTTCCCGGACGTGTGATGTTTGCAGCCCTGACGGTGAGATAAACACATTTACTTATAATGCAAAAAAAAAAAAAACTATTGTCACTACTTTGTAACAATGTTTCTGAGCTGGAATAACATTTATGTGCAATTTGAAATCTATAAAAATGATTACTTGTTGAAGAAAACCAGTTGCATGGATATTAGTTATAAGGCTACATCATTGTTATAGCTGATATGTTGACACATTTATTTTTCGTTTTGATTTTACGATTTGGAGACTCATTCGACCTGCCTCAATTATTATGTGTATCAAATGCAAAAAATAACTTGTTAAAAGATTCTCTTTATTAAGGTCTTCGTGCTTATAGACTCCTCGTCTTCTACTCAGAGTCGGCCAACCAGCTGGGGTCTTTGATCGTGTAGACCCCCCTAACCCAGAGACATTATTCTTTTAATTGAATATGCTAAACGGACCAATTTTTTATTGCCATACAACTACAGGTGGTACCAGGAATGGTGAGGCCATGAATTCCAGCGTTTCACTGTTCACTGCCTCGTAACAATTTAACCTCAATCACTGAAGCTAAAAGAAGGGTTTATTATATGACTACTGAGTCAAAGCTTGACCTTATGGTAGTTCCTGTAATATGACTGTACTGAGTCAAATATTAAGCTTATTGTAGTGTCTGGGATGGGGTTGAATTGAGGCTAAGATGAGTCAATGTAGGGATTAATTTAATTTTCTTTTGAATCTCGTCTTGTTTTAGAGAAGCATTGTATTTCGAAAGGTAAGAATTGCCTTTCTGTTTATCGAAGGCAACATATTTTATCATTATATTTAACAAACATTTAACAATGTCTCCCAACTCTTGATGATGATAATGACCCCGATGCTCGTGCAACTGGCGTACAGGTTAACGCCATCATCCCATCACGGAATTCTACATATTCGTTTGTATACCTTGAAAGCGTTGGAACTTGTTCCGGTGACGACAGTACGTACATTCAAATTACCATTGAACTTTTTTTTTGTTTTATCAAAATCAGTACTTCATTGTAAACAGTTATCGATAACACAGAAAAAAGCGACTCGCGCAGATCCGCGATAGTTTATGTTAAGTTTCAAATGTTGGCGTTTATCTGTCTATTTAGTTCATTTAGTGATGCGTTCTGTGCTCTGGAAATAGTCTTTTCCGCCTTCGATCAACGCTCCAATGCTTTTATCGATTGACTTTTAGATGTTACATTTTGATATTCTCTTGCCTTCCGAAGTCTGAGACACCTGATGTTCATTTGATCGTAATCACGGATAAGACGTGGTGAAAGTTTAAATTGAAGCGATCGATCCATATTAAACTAACACTTAACGTTTCTCAATTAATAACTGCTCAAATGTACATGTAGATTTCAGCGACCCCTTAGGTGCTTTCTTCAGCCATTACTGTGATCAGTACGGGGCTTAATGTAAACTGGGATTTTTCTCAAAGTCATTTGACAGAATCAGACTGCTAAAATGTAAAAAAAGGGTTTAAAATATCAATGTATTGAGGCTTAGATATAATACATTGTTGTATTGAGACTGACATGTTCTTATGGTCGGACATTTGTCTGACTTTAGTTCGGATTATACTCCTCCTAAAGCAGGAACAAAAAGTTGAAATGTGCTTCTGTTTACTTAACTGAATTAACTTAGCTATATCTGACGACATCTGGGAAAAGGAACTTGGTTGGGTGTAATAGTGCTACAAGGGATGTGTCTTATAGTGATACATCATATTGATATTTCTATATGAATTTTCAGGTCTCCCTGTTGTTGACCAAGTATCGAATGACAGGTGTGATAGCCTACACTCAGAATCTATCAGACAGGAGCATGAAGATTGCGGAGGACCATATGCACGTATGAGCCACGTTCGATGCTATCTAAGAGAAGGTAAGCACCTTTTTCATTTTTGTGTATTTTTTTTTGAACCGACATACAACTTTAATGGTTTATTTTGAAACAGCTTAGGTTATATGACGACCAAGTAACCACTGAAAAATAAACAGAACTGAAAAAATATACAGAAAATTCTGAATGCTTCAGTGAATGTAATACAGACCCGTACACGTTCGCTGTTCCATCTTAGACGCAAACGGTACGGAAGTGCTTCGGAAATGCTACTCAAATGATACGGAAATTCTACGCAAACGGTACGGAAATGCTACAGAAATGCTACGCGAACGGTACGGAAGTGCTACTCAAATGGTACGGAAATGCTACGGAAATGCTACACAAACGGTACGGAAATGCTACGGGTGACGCTTGCAAACGATCGATCACATTTACGGTTTTTTATAAAAACGGATCCACATAATCACACATACAAACGAAACGAAATACCCATAATGCATTGGGAAACGTGTGCTGAAACCGAATGTGGAGATCCGGCGTGTACACATGCGTACGATTGTATTTTAATGTTTGCTTTGCCATTAAGATAATGGTATGAGAGTGAAACAAACAGACATGCCTTAAAAGTAATTGGGAACAATATCAAATATCGGTAATATTGGAACATGCATTAATTTTTTCCGTCATAGAGACCTGACGTACGCTGACAGGTAGCCAGGGGCATCAGTCGGAACACCTCGGGTATTCTCTTCCGAGCTTGCCGGAGAGGCCCGATGTTGTCCGACTGGCTGGGGCATATGACCTTGATATTTTTATTTTATTTTATTTAATGTTAAATTTAGTCAGATTCATACATATTGATAAAAGCCTTGTTTTTTGTTTTGTAAATTTTTGAGACTGAGATTATTTACAAAATTCTGAGTTTATGCAGCTTATAAAAACATGACCTTTTCGTTTCGTCAGATTTATTCCGTAAAATTTCCAACCGAACGTTTCGCGAACGCTTTGTAAATGACGCTGGTGCTACGGAAATGGTACGGTAGTGCGACGCAAATGCTACGGTAATGCTACGGTAGTGCGACGCAAATGCTACGGTAATGCTACGGAAATGCTACGCAAACGGTACGGAAATGCTACGGTAATGGTACGGAAGTGCTACGGAAATGCTACGCAAACGGTACGCTTAAAGTGGAACAGCGAACGTGTACGGGTCTGTAAGTCACATTTGAGAATTCCGTAACCCCAAGTCAAAATTGATTAAACCAGAAGGAAAATATGAACAAAAGAAATATTTCCACGGAAACACTTCAATAGAGATATAGATGACGTAACACACGCAAATGCTGCACCTCTTAAATTTAATAATAGATACAGTATGCCGAAAATGAATTAAACAGCATCATACAGCTGTTTCGTTCTGCTAGGCTCTTCAGTGATGCTAGGGGCCAAAAGGTAGGAATAGAAAAATTCTAAACTAATGTAGAAGCAGAGGGGTCAGGTGCGTAAAACCCCTTTCATTCATGAATTTAGTGGATAAGGACCACATGTTCCGGAAAGGTACCTTTTTTCTGCTACATCGACAGTCGCCATGTAACGCTAGATCACATCCAAGTAAATAGCATGTCATGAACTGAAGCATTAGTCTAGATCCTAACAAGTATGCATACTAATGAGCTTATTCACAAACGTCCACCTTAATGTCACGTACAAGCGTGTAAAGGGCGCTACGTTTGTCGTCTGCCAAGATACCTAGGTGATAATAAGATGAATAGAGGCCGATATAACTAGGAGAACACCATAGAGAAGCAATGGCGTCTCCAATTTGTTACATGTTGTACAATTTTGAGAATGTCTTGCAAGGATCTTGTTTCTGTTACTCATCACTATATTTATTTTAACAGTTACTCTTATGTTCTTTTAAACGGTTAAACTAATAACAATAATCGGCTTTTAGGTTACCAGAAAGACTTTTTCTTTGACTTCGTCCGTCGTGCGTCGTAAAAAATTAACATTTTCGACCTATTCTCAAAAACACTTGAGTCGATTGGAAATTTGGTAGGTACCTAACCTAGTCAAAGATCACAAAACTCGTGAACTAATGGTCGTTTCCAACTACATACCTGATGAAGGGGGGCACTTGTCCCCATACTTCATGTTGCCCTGTGGGGAGGGGATGTGTATCATGGTTTATATAGGAAAATCATGATAAAATGATACTTTTGATTATACTTTGTTCATTTTTAAGTAGGAAATAGTTCAAACTTGTTTGGAATGATAACCAGGATATGAAGATTTCTTAGTAAAAAATAAAATGTAGAATCAATGGAAATATCATTTACAATATAACGAACGCAAAAAAAAAAAAAAAACCAACAAAAAACAAAAAACAACTTACAACAAACAAAAACGCAGAAACCTATTTCCAGTAATATTCCGTTTCTCTGAACTAAAAACAGTTTCTAAGATTCAAATATTTTAGTTTACATTAAGTGTTGTCCACCCAGTCGCCTAACTTATGTCCAGTATATTATGGTGATCACTTTATCGGGTCATCGATCGCAATCTGTCTTTGGCAAACCCAAACAAACAGAAGATTAGCGCGGAGGAATATCATGAACACTTAAATTATGAGAAAAAAATAAAATTGAAAGCAAAGATATCGCCATTGACTTTCTTATATGCATATTTATGCTTGAAATGGTGTTTTTATTCTCAAAATATGATTTCATTACTTTTATTGATATTTTATGACGGACTATTTTCTTGCGCGGATCACTTTTGTTAAGATACTTTTTCCGGAAATGACGTCATGAAATCGCGAGCAGACGTTCTGTTTTGTGAAATTACATTCTCAAGTGCTGTAAAATGGGAAAATACTTTCTAAAGTCTATCTCAAGTCTTTCCCAAGTCCTTCTCAACTTCTTCTCACACTGTCAGATCATGATATTGAGTTTATAAAGAAGTATATAGATGATAAATCAGAAATTCAATATAATCAATACTATTTAAAGTCTCCTCAGCTCGAGTTGTTTCCCTTTAAGTTGATCGTGAATTATCAAAGCTTCACTATGGGCGTTTAAATATAATTAAACTCCTTATTGCCAAGGAACCAATAATCCTGTAGGAAAACGTGATGGACAACAAACACTGCACATCGGCATGAGCTCAATGGTCCATTTTACTGAGTGTGTAGTCATTCTTATAATGATTAGAATGTTAAACTTGAAATTTTGTTTTCCCTTTTCGGTCTATACCGGCTGTTTCGCAGATTATCCAATAATGCGCTGTATTGATTGTGTTAGTAAAGGTAAACAATCTTCTTTATCTACTAATTATTAATAGAACAAACATCAGGTACCAACGATAACTATACTAGCAATAAGTATACCCCCCCCCCCCCCCCCGCAAGTCTGTTTTTCTGTCCGTACAAAATATTTTCCGTACAACTTCTTTTAAACCACTTGACCAATTTCAATGAAACATCACATAGATATAAAGGACACTGTGTGTATATGTGCATGCAACATTTCTTTTCTCAAAATTATGGTCGCTATGGTACATTGTAACTGTTCACTATAAACCGGTTTTCAGTAGAGAAAGTTTGTCAAGAAAATCTTTCTAAATCACTTGGCCAATTTCAATGAAACTTCACATAGATATAATGGACACTGTGTATAATATGTGCATGCAACATTTACATTTCTTTTTTAAAACATATGGTCGCTATGGTACATTGTAACTGTTCACTATAAACCAGTTTTGATGTGCTTATTCAACTTGCCCTTTCTTAATATTATGGTTGCTAAGGTAGCCAGCCACTATACACAGATGTTCCAATAAATTCCTCCTAAACTGTTGATACATTTCACCGGAGCTTCACACAAATATAAAGGAAGATATGTAGATTTTGATATTTACATATACATGCAAAATTCACTGCATTTCTAAAAATTCTAAACAAAGTGTCCGTTCTACAAAACTGTATTTTGCAAACAACATAGAGCGAAGGGGGATATTAGTCAGCAATCGTTTCGGTTGTACAGAGGCCATTAGCAAATTATATAATGTAGGAGGATAGTCTGCGCTACTTAAATGTCAGTCAGAGTATGAGTATTTGTCGCCTCCATCCGCCAGCTTAGCCAATCAGCAAGTCCTCAAATGTTTAAACAAACGCGTAATTCTCTCCTGAAATTACTTGCTATAATCAAGTTTCCGACATTTTTAAATTTGCATCTACATAGGATCTTGCCATTCCTCATTTAGATTTAAAGGCAAAATATAAAGACTGAAGTCGAGTCTAAATCAAGATTGACGAATTTCACTATTTTTTGAACGGCATGTTTGAGTCATAGACTTTGGCATAGTCACACTCGTAGCTAAGAGATAACAGTAGAAATATCCTTCGTTAATGCGTAGCTACGTCAAAGCAAAATAAAGGTAATATCTATGAGTGGTTTCTAAAACGAAAGAAATAAAAAAGGAAAACTCGAACTTAAATCAGATTTTTTTATCAAGTGTTTATATATACCATTGTGCAGGCAATATTAAATTTTAAGTTTTCAGTAAATATGACATTTTCAAATGTAAAGCTATAAGTCTTAGATTTCATTCATCTTCTCTTCACGAAATTAAATTATCTAATGATGTCATTATGATTATAAATAATGATTAATAAGATATTTTTGGTGCACAAAACATCGAAGGTAAAGCTTAATAAAGCACATGTGCTTCATAAACAAGATCACAATATTGCATTTTGTATCTCGTTCTATGCTTGAAATAAGTTACTGTGAGAAGAGTACCTAGTACCCAATGTTGCATCATATTGATTTAAATGTTGCGAGTTTTAAAACATATAAGTGACATTTTTGGTGCAAGACAACGAAGAAAAAGCTGGATAAATGCGAAATTGTTTTTGCCCCGATTGAATGCTTGCTTCATTAAAAATTCAACAGAATCACAGGACGAAGCTTCACAAAACCACAATCCGAACTCAAAATTGATCAATCTTGGGTCAAAATATGAAAAAAGGAAAGGTTCACTACAAAATTAATAAACGTTTACAATTAAAAAGTACAATAGCACAGATGTTAAACCACATGTGCTTCATAAAATAGATCTTGTATCGATTTCTATGCTTGAAAAAAGCTACTTGGTGAAAGGTACTCGGTACTTACCAATGTTGCATCATGTTGATTGAAATAATGCAAATTTTTCAGCCCATAAATGGGATTTTTAGTAAACAATTTTAACGATGCAGTCAAGTTCACAAGACCGTTTTGTTTATTTGTTCAAAACTCATACTGTCAATTTTTTATATTGTCATATTTTCGAAATTTCCCAAATTATTCTCCTTTGCAACTAAAAAATTCTAAGAACTGTTATATTCTCTTGCTTCTAGAATTACATTGTTCAAAAGTCGTTACAGTAGACATCGAGTAAAGGCACTATTCGTAAAACAAACAAAACAAAAAGTGTTCTCAATGTCATCACGTATTATAGCAATTTAAAAATATATACAATAATGAAAAAAACAATCTATTGTTTAGTTCCATATTCGTTATCAAATCTTTGTGTCCGTCTGCCTGATTGCTAGTTATATAATAGCTCATGTTGCATTTAATAAGACCATACGCAAACTTGCATCAAGATGACGTAACACACATATATGCAGCACCGTTTAAATTTAGTAATAGAAACGGTATGCCAAAAAAATGAATTAAACTGCTAGATACAGCTGTTACGTCATCTTAGGACTCTTCAGTTATGCTAGGGGCCAAAAGGTGGGGATTCAATATTCCTATGCTAATGTAACTAACAAAAGGGTCAGGTGCGTACAACTCCTTTAATTTATGAATTAAGAAGTAAAATTAAACTAGTTATGTATAATTTCAAATCGTGTACTACAAAAATGTGTATATTATGTACCTTCCACTACTCAAATAAGATTTACTGATTCTATGGAGGCTCCAGCAAACCTCTGTGACTAAATAATCCGCCAGCAGAGTCTGCCACCCCCATCAAGAATATTACCTTCTACTAATATTGCAGGGACAAATGAATCTGTACACCTTATTATGAATACTAGCAAAAGTTCTTCTAAAATTATGGTATTACATCTAAATTGTGAGATATTCATTCATTAATTATAAAATACTGATTTTACTATCTAACAAATTAATTATGCACAAAAAAGGATCACAATTCCCAAAGCTGTAAAAGGATTGATGCTCAAACAGCTGATTCCGGAATACAATAGTTTTAACGGTAACAAAATTGTTATATTGAAACTCGAGGTAAATTATTAGTTGTCTTATTGAAATTTTTGATCTATTTACAGGCCAAACTGTACTTTTGACTTCAATCGTATTTACTTGTAGGTGTGTACACCTGCAGGATACCAAGACGAATGGACAGTTGCGCCATCCCATTCTACGGTTCTCTACTTCTGAAATATCGTACCACTAGATCTTCCAGAAGCCAATCGTCGACCCCAGAGGTATTGGTGAATAACGAGTTAGTGCCAACTGTCACTCTCGGAAACGATTGCTCCAAGCTGACGATCTGCATCCACCAAAACAATGGAAACGACACCATGACTCTTGCGTTCAGCATTACCGGAAGTGACGAGATGATAGTGAATGACGTAATTGTAACTGTTTCTTATACATGTCCTCCAGGGTCCACCGGTAGCGCGGGGCTTCTGCCCGTAATCCGTACCCACAGACCTATTTCTACTTCCAGCTCGAACGTCTGGGAAAGATTTCTATCAGGATAACAACCTATTGTGTAAAGATTCTTCTTAACTGACAAATGGCTTTCAAAACGAACATTAAAATAGTAAACCTGCGATTTGCTGTATGTCTCTTTTCTTGCCCAACTGCATGTTGCAGTGGCATGCACCATTTGCGACTTGTATCTATCACCAAAGGTCGTTCAATCACGGGTGTAATTTTCTTACCTATAATGGCCTTGTTGAGAGGGCACTATTGTCTTATTGTATTATCGAGGGATCGAATAGTGCCTTAGCCGAAGGCGAGGGCAGTATCTCAACACGACAACTATTAAAAAAGGCATGATATCTGTTATAGTTTAAGTTGTCCTTGGATGAAACTGGAAGATCCCTGATTAACCTACATCAGAATAAAAAAGACACCCATGAAACGGCTTTGATTGACGTTCGTTTTTCACATTCCACACTACAGCTGCAGATCTCAAAATCGTACCTCATATAAAGTCCTTCAGACTCCCTGAGCAATCTACCTTAGTCATCAGAATCCATCAAACAATTCAAAACTCTCTTTCAATATCAAAGCACTATCCTTTCTAATATGAAATGCTTTTGTGAATATGGGTCCAGGAAAAAAGTAGTATTATAGTTTAATGGCTACAAAATCGCACTAGGTCTCGAAATTACGACTGTGATATGAGCCCGAGAAGACTGAATTTTGAAATCAATGATCAATCCCAGAATGTAATGTTCCAACCCTCGACTGGTAAATGAAATCATTGTGGAACATCTACTATTCGGAACACCAATAGAAACATACAAATCTTTGCGTCTGTATAGAAGATTTTTTTTTATTAAAGGTTTAACATCAACTTCTAACAATAGTATCGAATAATCCCCAAACATTTATTTTGACTACTCCTCCCTGTTCACAGCCCTCACTTTTCTTCAAAATACATTTGTTTTGTTCAAATCTTTTTAAATCTTGTCGTATACCCATCTAAAATATATTGTGAATATCGATTCGAACATGTAAAATACTGTTACATGTACTATACAATAAAGGTAGTGAGTCTGGTTTGCTAAATATAGTTGGAAAAGGTCGTTTAGCAAACATGCATCAGATCTTGGAGCGACTAACGAGAAAGGCAAACACGGCACGGAATGTGATCGGACTAATTAAAAAACCATGAAGAAGGCTTATGTGAATAAACAAAGTCTATTGTATCGCCAAAGGATTAAAAAAGCACATGTTCGATCTAACTTAACCCTCCGGATATATGTTCTTATACTATACGTTGGCTTTTATAATCTTATATTTTGCTATAACCAAATCCGTATCTTTAAACTACTTTTGATATTAAAAACATTTTGTCTTTTACGTGATATTTAAGCATTGTATATACAAGTATGCGTTTATTTGTGACGGAAATGACCTATGTAAGTTTTAAAATCTTTCCTTAAATCAATTTACCTTTTGCTATAATAATCAGATTTATTCTAAGTAATAGATCCAATTTATTGGAAAGAGAAAACTGGTTCTAATGATAGAGTCGCAGGAGTTGTCGTTCTTGAGTATGTCAAAGTCACTTAGAGTTATCCCCCTTTTCACCACATCCTTGTAAGCACACATATAGGACTAAGACCACAACTAATTTTTACTATATGTTTCCTTGTAACATTTAATTTTATAACAAATTCCCAAAATCCGATAGCCAACTTTTCTTTCCAACCTGTCAAGAGCAACATCTTGCGAGTAAAATATCGAAATTTCAGCATAGCATGTTGGCCTCTTTCTTGAGATAATCGTCTGCATGTGTCTTCAACGTCAAATATAAACTTTCGGGTCAGGGGGTGGGGGTAAAAACAGGACTTGTCATACAGAACCTTTCGCCAAAATAACATGCACAGCATAAAAATTGACACAGTAAATGTTAGAATGATATCTTTAGAATATTTTAACACCAAACTTGTACACAAATACCAAATTGTAACAGACATAGATTAGTTTTAACTAAAACACCTAGATTTCTAAGGGACTTCATTCGTGGGTACTGAACCCGGAAGCATTTAATTGTGGTGTTAGTCCACATTGAGAAGGATAAACACGGAACAGATTGAGATTGAGAGAAATGTTGAGAGCGAGTACCAGGTTAACAAGCCAAGGGGTGATAAAGAGGACATCAAACGGAGGTTCAGATCTCTGGCCTCACAGACGTAAGAGGGCAGCTAATAGCAGCAACGAACGGACGTCAAGCAACGTTAACGAAACGGTCCAGGGTCATGAAAATGATCCGTTCAACGAAGCTACCCCTGGAACAGGCGAAACTGTCTACAAGCAAGAGTCTGGAGCGAGCACCTCCCATGATGAACTCATGCATTCAGACAACGGAGGCACCACTACATGTATACACTTTGAGGAGCTGGGCCAATCACCTCAACCAATCATTAGTGCTCACTCTCATTGGGAGCCAATGTTTCTGAATCTATAAGGCAAAAAATCTTTTCTGGGTAATATATTGATTCGGCCCTTTTGCTTTGTAATACCAATACTGCAGGGGGTGTTGACCGCAGTTTGGTTATAGTGGTTATAGGGGGAGATAGTAGCTTCTTCAAAAAGTAACAAAAAATTAGTTCTGTTGAGAGATGGACCGATGCATTTCTGATTTACTTATTCATCTACAGCGCTGCTCACCCCGCCGAAGTCCTAGATCTGAAAAAAACCATACATTCAATTAGATTGGGGGTATCCAGGTTTCGAGAGTTACGACGTGAACAATGGTTAATTTACATGAATGGGGATCAGAATGATAACCAGGTTGGGGAGGAAACTCTCAAAGCAAGATGAACCCTGCACAAAAATGTTTTGATTTTAATTACAGGGGTTCCTGTTAAAAGTACCCATGTAATTATGAGCATTCATGTTTGACATGCGCTTGGGACCACCCCTCTTACAATTATCCTACTAAAACAAAAGGGGGGATACAAAACTGGCAAAACACCAATAGATTTCCGACCCCGAACGTACATAATCCTAGGGGCCCAGCCCCTCAGCGGTTTTGTCGGGGTCAAAACCATAGTCAGGCCAGATATATGGGAGTTAGGCCACACCCCCGTTAAGGTGGAGATATTGAAATAATGTTTGAGTACGTATCCACTAAATAATATAGCTCAGGAGTATTGATGGATGTACACATGGGTTTAGGTTACATTTCACAGGTCCCCGGGTTCCAATGTGATGTAATAACCTAGTGTTAGCCATACAAAACCATGGGCCCATTTAAATATAGACCTATATCGAATTTAAGGTTGTCACCTATTGGAGTTGTCCCAAAATCAGATGGAGGCTGGAGGTTAATAACACATTTGTCATTTCCCCCTAACAATAGTATTAATGGTTTTATTGATGAATCATTTTGTTCAGTGAAGTATACTTCATTTGACTCTGTTGTTGAAATGAGCAGCTGTTTAGGAAAAGGTGCACAACTGGCTATGATGGACATCAATGCAGCATTAAGGCTTTTACTGGTGTTCCCAGGCGATTTTGATCATTTTGGGTTTAAATTCCAGGTTGAATTTTACTTTGATAAATGTGTCCCAATTAGCTGCTTAATTTCCTGTTCAATATTAGAAATAAATTCAACTTTCCTACATTGGTCAGTTCAACAAACACTTGTATTAATAGTCTAGATCATTATTTAGATGGTTTTATTTTTGCAGTGGGTCATGACACAAATCATTGTGATACATTGATGGTTTCTTTTTCTGAGTTTGTCATCAAATCGCGGGTTTCATTCTAGGAGTTGGTGCCGATTTAGCGTCTTAGCTTTGTTGGGCCTAAGTTAAGCAAGAACTGTATCAAGTTTCGAGTTAATAACTAGGGATTAGTGACTATTCTGAACAAGCAGTCCTCTAAATCTAAGCATGCTATATTTTTATTGCGGCCTCTAGTTCTCTGTCTGATGAGTCACAATATCAAATTTAAAGCTATCCATATCCCAGGAATAGATAACTATATAGCCGATGCCCTTTCTTGCAAACAGTGGTTACGGTTCCGAACGTTGGCACCAGGAGCAAATACAGAGTCAGACAACATACCAGAGAAATTTCTGCTGCAGGACGTAAATTGGCAAGTGCATCTTCAGCCCACAACACAAAACTAGCTTATCAAACTGGGTAAAATAGTTTCGAAACATTCAGGGATAGTTACACATTACAAAAATGTTGGCCACCAACTGTAGAGCAAGTTGTTAACTTCATAGCATTTTTGTTAATCAATAAGAAAGCACTAGCAACAGCTAGGTTATATGTTTCAGCTTTAGTATATAACTGTAAGGTTAAGGTGGTTCAGGACATTGCCCAAAGTGTTTTGGTAACCACGCTTATGGAGGGTTTGAGGCGCCTAAAGCAACACTCGGACACTGGCCTTCCAATAACATTAAGCATCCTATCAGAAATCATCGCATCACTCCCAGTGGTTTTTCTAATACATACGAGTGCAAACTATTTAAGTTAGCTTACCTACTGGCATTTTGGGGTTTTCTACGTGTAGGAGCATTAGTGGTATCCCAAAGGGACCTGTTATACAGGGTTATCTCTTGAAAATGGCAACTGTGCAACCTCAGGTGTGTAATATTCCAAGACAAACCAATATGACAAAGGAACCACATTGATAAGTCCAAGGTTAGCTGGTAACATCTGTCCAGTTGAAGCAGTGCGCCAATTTCTAAAACCACATAATGGGAATAGGGGGTCTCTCCTATGTCACTTTAACGGGGACCCAAGGACTCGTTATCAATTCTCAGCTGTTTTGAAAAAATCTATAAATTACTTGGGTGTTAGTTGTAAGAAATATAAGTCCCACTCATTCAGGATTGGGGCAGCTACTGATGCTGGTCTCTCTGATGCTGAAATACAAGAGGCTGGTAGATGGAGTTCTAATGCATTTAAGTCTTACATAAGACTCCCATATTTAATCAAATTAACTCTTATGTTCTAGTTAAATGCATGCCATATAGATACTGTTACTTGACATACATGTATTTTAATGAGCAAAAACCATCTTAGATAATGATATGGTGGTCTGGTTTGTGGGATCTTCCCTAGTAAAAAAAGCACAGATGGCAGCACGAAGTCGTCCAGGAGGGACATGTCTGTATTTAATGATCCTGTGGACATTAAGAGCATATCCTCTGATTTTAGAACATAAACACTAAATGATGCTTACTGATTTCAAAGCTTAAGACTGCATACTTCAAAATGAATAAGCTGTGTTAGATATGATCTATGAGAGTTCTTCAATCCTTACTTTCTCAAGTAGGAACTGCTATTTGCTATTGAAAGTTGTAAAGAAATTTTATGGATTGTTTTAGTCTGGAAGATTTGAGCTCAACATACTTTAAGAGGAGGTAACTGTAAGCATGAAAAACAAAAGAGGAACTCTCAAGTGTTTTACCAGCAGTGGATCAATGATCATTACCAGTTATTTACATATTGTACTTACTTTAGAAAGTACAAAAAAAGTGCTAAAAAGTATTTTACAAATGCTCATCTTTCTAAAAGCATGAAATATAAATTACTGTAACCGTCACACTTAAATGAAGCAAAGGTCATATGGGACTATGTTGGGGTAACAAATGAGGCCTGTCATAAGTTTCTTTTACCGGTACAGGACTAATGTACCACGGTAGGGCAATCACAACTCTATACCACGGTATACCGGTATACCGGTAAAACCGCCCAGCCCTAATGGGAATGAGTTTTTTGATCGAAACAATGTATCACTTTATAAAACACATGATATGATTTATAATCTGAAAGAGATAAATTAATACAAATAATAATAATCAATAAAATACCTTTTCAAAAATTTAGTTAATCGATCCAGAAAGCTAACACACATTGTCTGTTGCATTATACCACCATTTCGTCCGTTAAGCTTCACATATTCAACCAAAAATAGAATCACTATAAAATTCTTTACTGGAATGAACTTTTGTCAGGAAGTTAATTTTAATATGACCAAAAACAAGCCATCCTGTAGTCATGGATAATTAATAAGCCATTAGTGTCAACCGCCAAAGTTAAAAGGATTTTAAAATGAGACATGGTATGGATGTTGTTGTTTGTTTTGTTTTTTTATTTCCTTCGGCTACTTATTACCATATTATTTTGATCTAATAAAAATAAAGGTAGTGGTACGCAGGTATCAAATGGGTAAAGATGGCGAAATCACTTGGTGTTTATTTTGGTACAAACAATAAAGTTTGTTCCAATATTTGTTGGAAAGAGAAAATAACAAGTATAGACCATTTAATTAAGAATTGGAAAAAAAGAAAACTAACATTGCTGGGAAAGTCGATTATTATTCAAAGTTTAATTATTCCAACAATCACTTTTTTCGTCAATGCAATTGGAATAGATGACGATACGACAAAAATATTAGAAAAAGTTATATTCAAATTTATATGGGATGGAAAGCCTGATCGAGTTAAACGAAAGGTAATGATTGGTGATTTTGAGAGGGGTGGGCTAAACATAAGATATATTGAAAGTCATATCAATGTACTACGCATTTCTTGGATTAAGCGATTCCTGCATGAAGATGAAGCAAAATGGAAAATTATACTACGGTTGTATTTTGATAAGTTTGGAAAGAATAACTTAATATTTAAAATGAATACAGGTTCTACAAAACTGTTGCCAAAGATGTATAAATTACCAAGCTTTTATTCGGATATATTAAATTCTTGGTATACATTACAGACAGATAATGGAATAATGAAGAATTACAGGGAAATAAAACAAGTGATTTGGGGTAATAAACATATAAAACTAAATGGGAAATCATTATGGTTTAAAGATTGGGTAGATTCCGGTTTGATATACATTAATGATATTGTTGGAAGAAGTGGAAAAATCGATGATAAGCTTATATATCAGAAATTCAAATGTAAACGCAATTGGTTAGCGGAAATAACGTCTGTAAAAAGAGCCATACCAAAGAAATGGTTAGAGGAATTAAGTAATGAAAACTCAAAATCAGTAGTTCAAATTGTCTGGAAAGAAGTTTGTGTATATAATAGAACTACTCACAATATATTTTTAATAGACAATATAAGCAAAAAAGATATATACCGGATACTGCGGGACAAAAAAACACTTACCACACATATATTTGACGTGTGGAGGGAAAAACTAAATATAAGAGAAAATAGTTGGCACGAGTTTTTATGCTTTTTCCGATTTTTGTTCAGTGTAATAACTGAAAATGATGAAAAAATATTTCGGTGGAAATTATTTCATAACATACTTCCGAATGGTTTATTATTAAAGAGATGGAAGATAAAGTTAAATGAGAACTGTGAAGTTTGTGATGTTCAGGATGATTATAACCATTATTTTATAGAATGCCGTTGTGTTTTTGCACTCTGGAATCATATAGGAGAGTCGCTTAATAGGCTAGACTACACCATCAACCTACGGAATTTGAAAAACATAGTGATTGGGTACAAAATTACTTACAATGCATATAATGGGATGAATAGTCTCTTATCACTGATTGGTTTTGTAATATATAAATGGTATCATCTAAGTGAAGCAAGAACTAAATACGTGGATATAGTAAATTTATTTAAACATGAACTAAAAAAGAAGCTTTATTTGAAACATTACCAACAAATGTCTTTTTTACAGTCATTTTTGTAAGGGCTCAAGATCATAGTATTTAGCCTTTTCCTAATACATGATACAGTGTATAAGAAAGAACATGTAACGGATTTGAAAAATGATAATTGTTTTATATATAATGTTATATTTATGCAATGCAGCAGATAATAAATCACATGATATCACAGATTAAAAAAAAAAAGAAAGGAAAAGAAAAAGAAAGACAGACATGCACTGTGATGAGAAAAAAAATGAGAATGTAAAAGTGACAGCAAAAACAAATATATACATTGTAAGTATGAATGAATGTCTATTTTCATGTTGATACATTGTATATGAACGGGTGTATTATATGTATGTATAGTGAGTAAATAGTTAGGGGTATGCGTGTTTTGGTGTGTGTGTGTACGGGCATGGGTACCTATATATACTGATATTCGCATGCATGTTTGAAGGGTTTTTTTAATTTGCAAAAATATGCATATGTGTACTATAAATATAATGAAATATGGAGTGTAAGTACGAAAGTAGGTATTCAAATATGTCTATGTCTGGTGTGTGAGACTGTGTTTACGAGTAAACGATATGTATATTGGTAAGTATGCAAGTATACAAGTATTATGAATAAATGTTTTGTGCGATCTGAGTGGAGGTGATGGTGTACATGAATGTGTTATAAAGTGTACGTAAGAACGAAACTGAAAAACAAAAAAATAACCCAGAAAATGAAAGAATGAGAGAATTTTTCACGAAAAGCAATTTTGGGCAGTTTGTTTTTGCTGGTTGCTATAACACATTTCACGGCTCTGAGTGCAAAAAAAAGAGAAGGAAGAAAAAAGAGAAAAAAAGAAAAAGAAAAAAAAAATGAAATATAAATTACTGTAACCGTCACACTTAAATGAAGCAAAGGTCATATGGGACTATGTTGGGGTAACAAATAAGGCCTGTCATAAGTTTCTTTTACCGGTACAGGACTAATGTACCACGGTAGGGCAATCACAACTCTATACCACGGTATACCGGTATACCGGTAATACCGCCCAGCCCTAATGGGAATGAGTTTTTTGATCGAAACAATGTATCACTTTATAAAACACATGATAGGATTTATAATCTGAAAGAGATAAATTAATACAAATAATAATCAATAAAATACCTTTTCAAAAATTTAATTAATCGATCCAGAAAGCTAACACACTATGTCTGTTGCATTATACCACCATTTCGTCCGTTAAGCTTCATATATACAACCAAAAATAGAATCACTATAAAATTCTTTACTGGAAAGAACTTTTGTTAGGAAGTTAATTTTAATATAACCAAAAACAAGCCATCCTGTAGTCATGGATAATTAATAAGCCATTAGTGTCAACCGCCAAAGTTAAAAGGCTTTTAAAATGAGACATGGTATGGATGTTGTTGTTTGTTTTGTTTTTTATTTCCGTCGGCTACTTATTACCATATTATTCCGACCCAATTCGATCACAAATATTACAACGTTAATGTTAAATTAAAGTAATATTATTTTAAGATTGAAGCTTTGGCAGATAATCTCTGAATACTGTAACTGCACTTCAGCAAAACCTCGTTATCGCCACGCAGGTGACAGGGATTCGATTTCCGAAATCGTCCTGCGCATTGATTATTCAGAAAAATATGTTTTTTTTCATGTCCCTATAGAAAACTAAATCACATTTTTGTTGCATTAAGCCGCCATTTCGTCCGTTAAGGACTCATAAATAAAACCAAAATAGAATCTTTACTGGAATGTACTTAGGATAGGACACCAATCCATACTATGGGCATGCATAATTGATACTGTATGACATTAGTGTCAACCGCGAAGGTTAAAAGAAGTTTTTTAATCGGCTACCTATTGCAATACTATTTCGAACTCTTCAGGACAAAAATAATATAACGTTTATGTTGAATGATTTAAGCATTGATGACTTTGCAAACATTTGTTCACGAAAATCACGATACTTATACCAAGCTCTAGAATATCGAATCAACTGCGACATGTAAACACCATAGGTTGGAAAAGCAGGGATGTCAACTATTATTATTATAAATCCGTGTTTTGTAGAGTATGTTATACTGTGGAAGAGATACGTGTGTAAACGTCATTATTCTGGGGCCGACTACAGAACATTCAAAATGAAAAAAAAACAACAGAGAATACCGAAGCGTCAACAAAAACATAATTCAAACTCAAAATCGATTAAACTAGGGGCAAAATAGGAACAAAGGATAGATTCACACGGAGACTCTCGTAAAAGAGAACAAGACCAGGTGTTCCGGAAGAGTAAGCGTCCTCTGCTTCATCGACGACACCAGCCATGTAAATCTTGGTCACATCCAAGTAAGCATCAATCCTCAAAATGAGAATCGAGCCATCATTGTAATCACTACTTATATAGTATATACTCAATAATTGTGTAATCATCTGGACAAAATACTGTACTCGATAGATTTACAATCAACATCCTGACCAATATGATTAACCTTCCTGCAATGGACAACATCTTTCATGACATATTACGTGACGTACAATTCATCGAATACGTTAAAGCCTAGGGTCATATCTATCTTAGAACGAACATTTAAACATAAACTGAAGAAGATATATAGAAGTTTTCTTCAGAATATTTATGATATGTAGACATATTGTGGTTAGTCTTTAAGCTGTCTGAATTAACTTTGTGATTCTGGAATTATGCCCCTTTCATCGTTGATAATCGATATAAGTCACAGAAAAAGAAAATGTCTGACAAAAATGAATTGTGTATGCCCCCACCATGAAATGAGGGTTGAGGGGGGTGGGGGGGGGGGGGGGGGCAAATAGTGTTTTCCATGCGCGTCGCGTCCCGTCCCATGGTCATGTATCCAGCTTATTTATACCTATTTAATATACTTAATTATAACTTCTGATACGATTGTCATTAAACGTCGCATATGAAATAACCATGAAGATCTAATTCACTAAAGATTGCATATTCAGAAATACTAAATGTAAAATAAAAACAAAAGTTACTTACTAGTACTTGATAGCGCAAAACATGTATTGTACCTTTTCCATTCTTCCTTAAAGAAATTTCTCCTTCTTAATGTCTCCCTTGATATCACCTTACCTTTGGCCCTTATTTGAGCTTTTGCCCCTGTGATGAAGTATACTTCGGCAGTATATTTCAGTGTGATAGCACTTTAAATTGGTAAAAAGATCCGGACTATTGCAGGAAAGCTTACACGAACATATTTTGAGTATTTCATTAGTGTATTTACTTGTTGTGATTGACAATGATACTCGGTTCTCATTTTGAGAACTTTATGTTTACTTGGATGTGACAAAGATTTACATGGCGGGTGTCGTCGATGAAGCAGAAGACACTTACTCTTTCGGAATACCTGGTCTTATTCTCTTGTACTTTTACAAGGGTCTCCATGTTTATCTTTCCTTTTTTCATATTTTGCCCCTGGTTTAATCGATTTTGAGTTTGGATTATGATTATGTTAACGCTTCGGTATTCTCTTATTTATTATATACACGCGCTCTCAACACACAACCAAATTATATACACCGGGAGGCCGTCCTTAAATGACCTTGTCTGTTAATAGGACGTAAAAACAATCAACCAACCAACCAACCAACCAACTCTCTGTCAATAGTATACTTTTGCCATGTTGATTGGATATATGTTGATGTGATTTATATAATATATATTTAATTTCAATTTATTTTTTCTTTCAAGCGTTACACATTCAAACTCGATCAATATTGCCGTACCGTTGGTATTAGATACATGTTAATGACGTTTGAATCTTTTATGATTTCATAGAAAACAAAATCCTTATCTCACCTGGTATCACGAATGTGAGAGTCAATTCATTATTTGTTAAACAGTATTGAACATTGGGTATAAGGTCGTGTTCTCCAATACATACACTAGAGAAATATACGTAGTTCTCTACTGGAAGAAATTTAGGGCACTCGGTCGTAATATTCATTGTTGATTTAGATTTTCACTGTATATCATAATTCGAGGTTGAAAGGTTTGAGACAAATTTATCGTCGAGAGAAAAAAAGGATGACGATTTAATTTTCAATAATTCTAATTGTGACGTTACGCCGAGGACAACTACGTGACATAAAATTGACTTCCGGAATTGGAGTCAAACTGACGGCGCGGGTTACACGTCAATGGTGTATGAAAATTAACGTTTTACACGAAAACAAAACAGGAACTTTATGATTAATATTGGTTTTGTTTATTTTGTTTAACATCCTATTTACAACCAGGGTCATTTTAGAACTACGACGTTTTTGAGGTTGGGGGAAAGCCGGAGAATGGTTGGACGCCCACCATTCATCTTGCTGAAACGATCCATGTATCACTTCTTTTTACCTGCTACAAGTCCTATTGTTTTAACTTTTTGAGTGACATTGAGTCTTCTGCAGAATTGGTATCGGTTATATAAATCACACATTATATATGATATAACAAAAGTAATAAATGAAAAACAACTGATAAAAGAATATAACCATTTTATTCATAAAAAAATAGAAATAACATATTACGGATTATTTGTACGAAAATGACTTTAATCTTTCATTAGTAAATGTTGACCTGACTTCATTATAAACTTATGTCATGTATCAAAATCATAATGAAATCGCAATTTAAAGGGAGCATTGTGACATAGTTTAATAACAATTGAATAAGGACCCTAATTTTATGTAAAAATTTGTTTATAGTCTACAACAAATATTACGATAACGTCAATTGTCCATTGATTATGCAATTGAATTGTATTTGTATTTCTTATATGTTGGAAAATGCCTCTTTTACTGTGATGTTTGAGTTTTTATGCCACCGCCATGAACGGAGGGGGCATATAGTTTTACCCATGTCCGTCCCGTCCCGTCGCGTCGTGCCTTGTCAACTCCCATCCCATGGTAATGTAACCCGCAGGGGGGAGGGTATTTATGTCTCACAAGCATTTATGGTCTTAAACATTTTAGATAGAGCCAGCTCGAGTCCTGCTTGTAGTATATGTATATGTAATCGTTGAATCGGTGATATTTTTCTTGACAATGTTCTTCTTTGCTTCAACGATAAAGCACCTCAAAAAGCTATTAGATAATACATACCAGGGAATTTACATGTGAAAACCATACAGGAAATCCAAATGTAATAAATAATGCACAAAACAAATTAAGTTAATATAACAGAGGTAATGGCAGTATACCAAATATACATCATACATTGTGTCATAGTTCTCGTCATATATCTCCTTATTAATAGATGACGTGACACAAAAATATGCTGCACCTTTCAAAGGACTTTATTAATATAAACTGCATCATACAACTGTTTCGTCCTCCTAGGACTCTTCATTGATGCTATGGGGCAAAAGGTTGGGATCCAAAAGTGCTAAACAAATGCAGAAGGGTCAGGTGCGTAAAATGTATATACTGCTTGCTGATTACAACTAATACGTTTCAATGAAGCATATTGTGTTCTTTAGACTTGGAAATAAATTATCGTGGCAAGGAAACTGTGCTAACGGATATTGCTTCGGTCATAAGAAACCCTTTCTTTCACAAGCATAGTCATTCAGGAGAGAGAGGAGAATTATACCCAACCTGACTGTCTACTTGTCCTGTTGGGCACTGGCAATGAGTGATAAAATATCCAGGAACATTTCCGTATCGTGCATGCACCATATCATTGCAAAGTAACGAAAAGAACAATGTCCTATATTTTTACGGAAACAGATGAATTGCAAATTATGAACGACCCTGCAACTAAGTATGTGTTTGATATTACATATTATTGAAAGCTTTGTATTCGATGCGTTTGCTATAAGTTTGAAATTGGAAACTCCATCAGGATTCCAATCCAATATTTAACCAAAGCTATGGGTTACAATGTAACACGACACAAGTTATCAGATGCACAATGACCAAAACTACACTTAAACAATTTCTACTGGAGTTCGAACTCGATCTGTAACCCTATAAGTTTGAAGTCACATACATGTACCAAAAGTCATTCACTCTGAACATAACGAAAACTATGTCCGGAAAATTCCCATTCTGTTCATTATTTAAAGTATGATGTGCAAGAACTGTACATGAAAAATAGTGTTCGACCTGGATTAGAATTTGAACTGTAACGCTGTATTTTGGAGCCATTCTCTAGATTTTAAATAATTGTCTGTAAGATTTTAGTAACTGTTCTGGGAGTACGGACGGTCGTTTGGACGAGGGGTAACACTGTATTCGCCCATTTCATTACGAGAGACATAACAACTCGTTTCGTTGCAATTAATTTTCTGATTACTATAGAGAGTAATATTGTAAATTCACGAATGCTTAAACATGTAAACAACAAAAGTTTTATGTAACAGAGTATATATTAAAAATAAAGGCACAACAATATAATGTTATTAACATTTCATTTCCTTCTTCTGTTCCATGCCTTCGAGGTGAAGCTTCATCATTTCATTACGCGGGGTATAGTAACTCTTTTCATTGCAATTATTTTTGTGATTACTATAGAGAGTAACATTGTAAAACCACGAATGCTTAAACATGTAAACAAAAAAAAGTTTCATGTTACACAGTATATATTTATAAAAAAGGCACAAAGATATTTATCCACAAAATGTTATTCACATTTCATTTTCTTTTTTGCTGTTGCATTCCTTCGATTGAAGCTTCATTGTTAACAAATTCCCACAGCATCACATATGAAAAGACTCCACTTGGTCGTTTCCGTTTGAATCGGATATCCGGTTTATTTTTTTGATCGGCACTTGCTTGACCGTACAGCAACACTTGAAGAATATACACACTGCAACGATTGTAACGGTTAGACTTACAAAGCCCACGACTAGTCCAATCATCATATCCTGCAAATGTAAAATAATGCTATGTTTAGCTAATATGTTATTCATATCGGGATTGAACAGCGCTTTTTAATTTTCATACCGGCATGAAAATTGAAACCACGCCGTTCAATCCATATATTTACATTTTTACTACTCAACAATTGTCTAATTCAATTTCTTATTTATTGCAAAACTGCTTAATCAAATGCGTTTGTTATTGCGCCGTACTTTAAACGAAAAAGGCGTAACAGCCATAATTTGAATGAAATTGGCGCCAATAATCTACCGTAGTCATTTGAGCGTTTGACGCGAGGGCGTTCTCCATATTATCCGAAGCGGAGCCGTAAGACTCGTATTGAACAAGACTAATATATTACGTCATAAGTAATTCACGTGAATGGATGTATTCATACTGTATTCATGATGTATTCATAGGCTATTGTTTGTTGTTTTCAGTTGGTATGTTCATATAGAGAAGAAACAATAAGAATGTAAATATATATTTTAATGCTTCGCTAAAATAATTAGATACCGTACAGAGACTGAATTTTGAGCAGCCAAAATTTAGCAAAAACCGTATAAAAACAGTTAAGTGTAATATTGAATTGACACACGCACAATTAAAGCAAAAGACAATATCCAGACACAGTTATTTTGCTAAGATAATTTAGCAGACTAAAATAAGATGACAGCTAAATATGTACGTATATAGGGTGCATTTGGTACTTTAGAAAAGATAATACGTACATGGAATTGCACTTTACATAATTTCCCTTAACATCACATGATGTAAGTATAAAATTAATAAATATGTATAATAATTATATTACTATTTAATATATATTTGTTGTATACTTTTTTTTTGAAATGTGAAAAAAATGATATATCAAATAATAATTTGTCCTGAAAAGTTAATTATTAATTCTTTTGATTCAATCTTAACTGAAATATTGATATGAAAAATTCCGCTAAGCGTCGTAAAATTCACTTTAAGTATACAAATGACAACAACAATGAACAAAATCGTATTAATTCAATTCGTTTGCTTGGTAACATGTATCAGTTAAATGTCGTCCGTCAAATTTAAAAATGTATTGATGATTATAATCATTCACATATTAGAAAAAAAGGTTAAATTAATTTTTATCCCGAAATGCATAGATAAAATTTAATATCTGTATAAGAACTTACCGTTTTGCTTTTCTCACTGGCTTCAGCACATGATACACCTGGAGTAAACACAATGGTTAAATTAGTACTGTTTCTGATTAGTATACATATTGCAACAAGGATACCACAGAAGTGGATTAGTCACCTGTGAGGCAAACTGTGGAAAGACTGTAGATTTAAGCCAAAATGTCTACCCTTTTGTGGTTTAAAATTCACAGACAAATCAGGATGGTCCTGAAACATTTAATTTTTAACAGAATATCTGGATAAAGTTTACAATGAAATCACATACAAGCATACAAAGTTTAAGCAAAATAAGACAGGGGAGGCATATTAGCATCGCCTTGGTGTACACCTTTGTATAATTTGAAACAATCAGACTTTTTTTTCTTTTTACCTTCAGGTAAATATTGCATTGACCTAATAAATGACCCATGTACAGTATCGACGAATGATGTATATACTGTCCCTCGTTCATGTTTACAGTAAAACCTAAATATAATGTCTACAGGAAATCTTCGATAAAATGACTACAGTAAAACCTCCATATAATGTCTACAGTAAAATCTTGATATCGTGTTTACAGTAAAACCTTTATAAAGTATCTACAGTAAAATCTTTACTTTTGACAGCAGAATATCTACGGTAGAACTTCCATATAATGTCTACAGTAAACCCTCTATATAATGTCTACAGTCAAACTTCCATAAAATTTCAACAGAAAAAACCCGATATGATGTATTTAGTAAAATCTTGATATAGTGTTTACAGTAAAACCTCTGACCTGAAGCCGGTGCATCATGAACAGAACCCGAGGCCATTATGTTGTGAACATAACCTGAGGTCATTGTGTTGTGAACCCAACCTGGGGTCAGTATGTTGTGAACACACCTGGGGCCAGTATGTTGTGAACACACCTGGGGCCAGTATGTTGTGAACACACCTGAGATCAGTATATCGTGAAAATAACTTTAAAACAACATGAGGCCAGTGTGTTGTGATCACAACCTGGGGCCATTGTGTTGTGATCACAACCTATGGCCAGTGTGTTGTGATCACAACCTGGGGCCATTGTGTTTGGCAATTCGAGGGGTTCTTTGGATAATTCAATAACATATAAAATAATTTAAAAGGTGCCAATACATTAGTGTTTACAGAAATCAAAATCGAACTAAAAAAAACACGAGCAAAGAGAGTACAACAAAGACAGAAGGGAACAGGCAAGGAGGGCTTGGAAGGATAAGCGGTGCAGACAGAAGAATGTACAAAATACCGGAGGTATAAGGAGGGCACAATCGGGTAAAGAACATGGCGATAAGAAACAGAGAAAGTTCATGAAGATGATGATAATAATGTTGATAAGGATGTTTGTTGTGATGCATGGATGGAACGATGTACATGTAATATGGTGATAATGATGTTGAGGAAATCATGTTGGTGTTTTTTGTATTGACATGGTGTACATGGCATGTCATGTTAATTTCATTGTGTTTTACAAATGTATATCACAATGGGATCATGATCATGATGACGAGCATAGTGGTGATCATGGTGGTGGTGGTGATGATGATGATGATACATTTATGTCGTGATGTAAAAATGCTGTGTCAATGAGAAAGTGTGAGTGTGATAATGAATGTTTACCTGTGTTGTAAGTATATATTTATGTAGAATTTCTGAAAAATAAAACAAATAAAAAAAAAAGAAACAGAGGAAGAAGCAGATAAAAAAGACAGTTTCCCGATTTTAAAATAATTCACTCTACATATACGCTTTAAAGGCTGTTTGTTTTACGACCTATTAAACACATGAAAGAGTGTGAGCATGTGGGACGTATACTACCTGTTAAACGATATATATGTCACATACTGAGTGATAAATAATAGATGTTCTATCAAAGGCAATGCATTATGACGATATTCGAGCCGAAACTGCTTCTTTTCAGTTTGATTGTTTGTAATTATTTTTTATTCAAAATTTGAATACAATAAAATAATCTTTTAAAATTTGAAAACAACATTACGATTTTTATTTAAAATTCGAATGCAACAACATCAGGAACATAAGACATAGTTTTACTGTTTATGGCTTAGAGTTATGTGTTTTTAAGATTTTATTTTGCTTTCCGAAGCCAGTTTATTTCTCATCAATAATTCCCTTTTTTCCATTAACCACATATTTAAGCTATCTAAACGTAATGCCATGTGTCCCCCTTTTCACCGTATCATTCACTGAACACATCATTGCAGAACTAATTATGCATATGAATAAAAAGGACAATACAAACAGCATACATATATACGTGTTGTTTTTGTCTTCCTAGCTACTATACCTTCCGCTTGCACATGATAAATACTGTTTACAATGACAACGATCCAAACAAAAATGTTTGACTTGTAGCGAAGGGGAATTGGGGGCTCAGAATTCTATTTCAGTCTCACGCACATTATAGCTTCTTGTTGCGACCAGGGAAAATACTACCCTTTTACAGCAAAGTAAGACTGAATTGATTTTCAACCAATGCGATGTATTTTTCTATGATATCATAACATCTTGAATTTGATTTCGAATTTTGAATACTGAAGATATTTTTACAATTCTGCAAACATTTTTGAATATTTATGAAATCTCTCGCAAAAATGATTAATGATTTGAATATGGATGTTTTGAAAACAATTCTAACTTTGAGGACATGGCATTTGCTTGGATGAAATCTATGGGGGTTGTAACCGCTTAAGAAAAAGATGAAGCTTACTCCTTCGTTCGAAGTCTTTTGTACTTGTTTAAAAACATCTTTGTCAATCTTTCATTTCTCGAGATTTTGCTCTTCGTTTAATCAATTATATTTACACCTCTCCCTCCTTGTGCTTAGTAAACTCTGACTGCGAATATATTACCGTATACGCAGTGAAAAAAGGCTCGGCGGATTGATATTTGTTCAAATATGGCGTCGTTCCCGCTTCAGAAAAATAAGTATTCGCTGTCGGCCATTGTTTGGTTCCTACAAGATTTTGAAAAATGGAACATATATGGAATCGATTTCCTGTGATTAAACAACAATTAGTTTCTAGCAAACTTTTGATTCGTAATGATGCGCATTCGAAACTCTTTGACGGTAACGCAAACATGGCGGCGCCCTGCAGTTGTGACGTCTGACGTCGGACCGCGGCACAACCAGATCACTGTGTCAATGCGTGTACATAACGACCGTTATAAATAAAGAAATAAATTCGACATGCTAGAGATATTTTCTAATACCAAATTTACATATGTTGTTATGAAGAAAAATAGTGTTGTTCACTGTATATTTTCTAAATTTACAAATATATTGATGAAATCCAATGGGACTATATTATCTTAGCAACCACGGCCATCGTAGTTACCATATTAGCAACTCGCTTCGAATGTTTTTTTCTTCGTATAGCATTTGAAAATTAGTAATGGTGTAAATATAAGGATTGTACCTCATTTTGACTGCGTATACGGTTGTATGCCCGCAGTTGGCAACGAACATATTCACTATGGAGAGCTAACGCGCACCATAGAATATGTTCGTTGCCAACTGCGGGCATACAACCGTATACGCAGTCAAAATGAGGTACAATCCTTATTTGAATTCGGATTATGCTTATTAAATTCTTTGGTGTTCTATGATTTAATTTCTTTCTGTTTGCTTTTGTGCTTTGTTGATGTCTTTTCTTACGAGTTGTATTGACCATCTATGAGCCCCACTGACCTCTCTTTGTAAAAGTAAAATCAAAGAATCTCAAAGCGTTAATAAAACCACCATCCGAACTGAAATGGAATTAAACTAGGGACAACGTATGAAGAAAGGAAAAAATTTCATTGAGACCCTTTTAAAAGTACAATCGAACAAGTGCTAATTGTAATGGGGTACCATTACAGATGTCCCCCAAACTACCCCTTTGGTCGGAACTGATGAGCCCAATGAACTCACAATGGAAATATAGCTGACACCCCATATATCAGGGGTCATGTTGACGAATTAGGAAACGGAGGTTACGACAATGTCCGTGGTGTCCTACTACAGTTATATATAAAATTTAATTGAAATCGGACAATATATAAATTTCGACCAATCAGAAGCCAGGAAATAGCGGCCATGTTGACGAATCACGAAACGGAGGTTACGACAATGTTGTTGGTGTAATACTACACATATATATTAAATTTCATTGAAATCGGACAATATATAAATTTCGACCAATCAGAAGCCAGGAAATAGCGGCCATGTTGACGAATCATGAAACGGATGTGACGACAATGTTGTTGGTGTAATACTACACATATATATTAAATTTCATTGAAATCGGACAATATATAAATTTCGACCAATCAGAGGCCTCCATTTTCGTTTCGGTGGCAACCAAACTTTACGAAAATGTTACCATGTTATTCAGCATCCCTTAAAACACCCATGTACCAATTTTTACTGAAATCGGAGACTGAATTTTGAAAACCGGAAATTAGCTCTGGCGGCCATCTTGGACTTCCGGTCGCGAAAAAACAACCCGTTTTCACACACCCCGCCCCTAATGAGTATGTGTGTGAAGTTTCGTGAAGATCCGTCCAGTAGTTTTTGAGAAAACGGTCGGAAACCTCCGCGGCGGAAGAAAGTGGAAGAAACAAGAATAATAATAATAATAAGAAACCGAGCAAAAACAATATGTCCCCCCACTTCGTTTGGGGGACATAATAAAACAAGGTGTCCCAGAAGAGTTTTTCCGTGTTTTGCATACATGTATATTCCGCTCCCATTGGGAAAATATCCTGACTTGTGTTATTGAGTGTGTTGCTATGGGTAACCAAAGCTACAAAGCATGTCACACAAAACCACCATATCTTTTCATAATGAATATTCGTAGGTTTTGAAACCGAAGTAAGTTAATAGCTCAGCGGTTGCAAAATTATGGATTCTGAGAACAAAATAAAAACAACGTTAACACCAAGTTATAAAATATTCAAAATTCAGGCTCCGAGTACTTGAGTCTACTTCAGGTTCATGACCTAGCGCTGTTTCTCTTTATCCTTATTTGGTAGTCGTCACTTAACTTGTCAGATCATCGTCGGCAAAAACCCCTCGAGACTGATTTGCCGTATGCAAATGATGTATTTTATGAGAAAATTAGTTTTCATTTAGCATGACATAATTGAACATTATCTAATTCATTGTTAGTGTCCCAAGCGACACATGTAATTATTGGAAATAAGCGACCTCAAACAAAAGTTTCTTTCTAAATACATCGTTTCCAAGATATTTGTTTCTCTCCAAATTCGACCAGGTTTTCGACCCCATGTCACGTGATCAAGGGGTATGGGACACGTATACTGTACTCTCGCTGTACCGAAAAAATATGAGAATATAAAACAAAATACAAAAACAAATTCTACGAGTGAGTTTGCAAACGACTTAACTATCCTCATTGTCAATATAAATCAATATTTAAAAAATGCTAAGCTAACTCTATTTTTGTCAAACTTAGCCATTGTTTATGCTATAACGCACTTAATTAACTTAACAGATTTATCATTCCACCAATAATATAAGCCCTACCACAGTACACGAATACGGTCTGGTAAAAGCCCTACCACAGTACACGAATGCGGTCTGGTAAAAGCCCTATCACAGTACAATGTAACAGTCTAATATCAGCTCTACAACAATTAAAGGATACGGTCTGGTATAAGCCCTACCACAGTACACGAATGCGGTCTGGTAAAAGCCCTATCACAGTACAATGTAACAGTCTAATATCAGATCTACAACAATTAAAGGATACGGTTTGGTATAAACCATATCGCTGTACAATGATACGGTCTGGTAAAAGCCCTATCACAGTACAATGTAACAGTCTAATATCAGCTCTACAACAATTAAAGGATACGGTCTGGTATAAGCCCTACCACAGTACACGAATGCGGTCTGGTAAAAGCCCTATCACAGTACAATGTAACAGTCTAATCTCAGCTCTACAACAATTAAAGGATACGGCCTGGTATAAGGCCTATCACAGTACAAGGATACGGTTTGGTATAAACCATATCGCTGTAAAATGATACGGTCTGGTATAAGTCCTATCACAGTACAAGGATACGGTCTGGTATAAGCCCTATCACAGTACAAGGATACGGTCTGGTATAAGTCCTATCACAGTACAAGGATACGGTCTGGTATAAGCCCTATCACAGTACAAGGATACGGTCTGGTATAAGTCCTATCACAGTACAAGGATACGGTCTGGTATAAGTCCTATCACAGTACAAGGATACGGTCTGGTATAAACCCTATCGCAGTACAAGGATACGGTCTGGTATAAACCCTATCACAGTACAAGGATACGGTTTGGCATAAACCATATCGCTGTACAATGATACGGTCGTCTGGTATAAACCCTATCACAGTACAAGGATACGGTCTGGTATAAGCCCTATCACAGTACAAGGATACGGTCTGGTATAAGCCCTATCACAGTACAAGGATACGGTCTGGTAAAAGCCCTATCACTGAACAAGGATACGGTCTGGTATAAGTCCTATCACAGTACAAAGATACGGTCTGGTATAAGCCCTATCACAGTACAAAGGTACCGTCTTGTATAAGTCCTGTCTCAGTACAAGGATACGGTCTGGTATAAGTCCTATCACAGTACAAGGATACGGTCTGGTATAAACCCTATCACAGTACAAGGATACGGTCTGGTATAAGTCCTATCACAGTACACGGATACGGTCTGGTATAAGCCCTATCACTGTACAAGGATACGGACTGGTATAAACCCTATCACAGTACAAGGATACGGTCTGGTATAAGCTCTATCACAGTATAAGGAAACGGATTGGTATAGGCCCTATCACAGTACAAAGGTACTGTTTTGTATAAGCCCTATCACAGTACAATGATACGGTCTGGTATAAACCCTATCACAGTACAAGGATACGGTCTGGTATAAGCTCTATCACAGTATAAGGAAACGGATTGGTATAAGCCCTATCACAGTACAAAGGTACTGTTTTGTATAAGCCCTATCACGGTACAAGGATACGGTCTGGTATAAACCCTATCACAGTACAAGGATACGGTCTGGTATTAGCTCTATCACAGTATAAGGAAACGGATTGGTATAAGCCCTATCACAGTACAAAGGTACCGTCTTGTATAAGCCCTATCACAGTACAAGGATACGGTCTGGTATAAGCTCTATCACAGTACAAGGAAACGGTCTGGTATAAGCCGTCTCACAGTACAAGGATACGGTCTGGTATAAACCATATCACAGTACAAGGATACGGTCTGGTATAAGCCATATCACAGTACAAGGATACGGTCTAGTATACGTCCTATCACAGTACAAGGATACGGTCTGGTATAAGCCCTATCACAGTACAAGGATACGGTCTGGTATAAGCCATATCACAGTACAAGGATACGGTCTAGTATAAACCATATCACAGTACAAGGATACGGTCTGGTATAAGCCATACCACAGTACAAGGATACGGTCTAGTATAAACCATATCACAGTACAATGATACGGTCTGGCATAAGCCCTATCACAGTACAAGGATACGGTCTGGTATAAGCCATATCACAGTACAAGGATACGGTCTGGTATAAGCCCTATCACAGAACAAGGATACGGTCTTGTATAAACTCTATCACAGTACAATGATACGGTCTGGTATAAACCATATCACATTACAATGATACGGTCTGGTATAAGCCCTATCACAGTACAATGATACGGTCTGGTATAAGCCCTTTCACAGTACAAGGATACGGTCTGGTATAAGTCCTATCACAGTACAAAGGTACCGTCTTGTATAAGTCTTATCACAGTTCAAGGATACAGTCTGGTATAAGCTCTATCACAGTACAAGGAAACGGTCTGGTATAAGCCCTATCACAGTACAAGGATACGGTCTGGTAAACGTCCTATCACAGTACAAGGATACGGTCTAGTATAAACCCTATCACAGTACAAAGATACGGTCTGGTATAAGTCTTATCACAGTTCAAGGATACAGTCTGGTATAAGCTCTATCACAGTACAAGGAAACGGTCTGGTATAAGCCCTATCACAGTACAAGGATACGGTCTGGTAAACGTCCTATCACAGTACAAGGATACGGTCTGGTATAAACCCTATCACAGTACAAAGATACGGTCTGGTATAAGTCCTGTTACAGTATGAATATACTGTCTGGTATAAGCCCTATCACAGTACCAGGATACGGTCTGGTATAAGTTCTATCACTGTACCTGGATATTGTCTGGTATAAGCCCTATCACAGTACAAGGATATGGTCTGGTATTAGTCCTATCACAGTACAAGGATACGTTCTGGTATAAACCTTATCATAGTGCAAGGATATGGTCTGGTATAAGTCCTATCACAGTACAAGGATACGGTCTAGTATAAGTCTTATCACAGTACAAGGATACGGTCTGGTATAAGCTCTATCACAGTACAAGGAAACGGTCTGGTATAAGCCGTCTCACAGTACAAAGATACGGTCTGGTATACGTCCTATCACAGTAGAAGGATACGGTCTGGTATAAGCCCTATCACAGTACAAGGATACGGTCTGGTATAAGTCCTATCACAGTATGAATATACTGTCTGGTATAAGCCCTATCACAGTACCAGGATACCGTCTGGTATAAGTTCTATCACTGTACCTGGATATTGTCTGGTATAAGCCCTATCACAGTACAAGGATATGGTCTGGTATAAGCTCTATCACAGTACAAGGAAACGGTCTGGTATAAGCCGTCTCACAGTACAAAGATACGGTCTGGTATACGTCCTATCACAGTAGAAGGATACGGTCTGGTATAAGCCCTATCACAGTACAAGGATACGGTCTGGTATAAGTCCTATCACAGTATGAATATACTGTCTGGTATAAGCCCTATCACAGTACCAGGATACCGTCTGGTATAAGTTCTATCACTGTACCTGGATATTGTCTGGTATAAGCCCTATCACAGTACAAGGATATGGTCTGGTATAAGTCCTATCACAGTACAAGGATACGTTCTGGTATAAGCCTTATCACAGTACAAGGATACGGTCTGGTATAAGCCTTATCACAGTACAAGGGAACGGTCTGGTATAAGCCCTATCACAGTACAGAGATACGGTCTGGTATAAGTCCTACCACAGTACCATGATACGGTCGGGTATAAGCCCTATCACAGATCAAGGATACGGTCTGGTATAAGTCATATTACAGTACAAAGCTACGGTCTGGTATAATCCCTATCACAGTACAAGGATACGGTCTGGTATAAGCCCTATCACGGTACAAGGATACGGTCTGGTATAAGCCCTATCACGGTACAAGAATATGGTCTGGTATACGTCCTACCACAGTACCATGATACGGTCTGGTTAAAGCCCTATCACAGTACAAGGATACGGTCTGGTAAAAGTCCTATCACAGTACAAGGATACGGTCTGGTATAAGTCCTATCACAGTCGAGGATACGGACTGGTATAAGTCCTATCACAGTACAAGGATACGGTCTGGTATAAGTCCTACCACAGTACCATGATACGGTCTGGTATAAGCCCTTTCACAGATCAAGGATACGGTCTGGTATAAGTCATATTACAGTACAAAGCTACGGTCTGGTATAATCCCTATCACAGTACAAGGATACGGTCTGGTATAAGCCCTATCACGGTACAAGGATACGGTCTGGTATAAGCCCTATCACGGTACAAGAATACTGTCTGGTATAAGCCCTACCACAGTACAAGGATACGGTCTAGTATAAGTCCTATCACAGTACAAGGATACGGTCTGCTATAAGTCCTACCACAGTACAAGGATACGGTCTAGTATAAGCCCTACCACAGTACAAGGATACGGTCTGCTATAAGTCCTATCACAGTACAAGGATACGGTCTGGTATAAGCTCTATCACAGTACAAGGAAACGGTCTGGTATAAGCCGTCTCACAGTACAAGGATACGGTCTGGTATAAACCATATCACAGTACAAGGATACGGTCTGGTATAAGCCATATCACAGTACAAGGATACGGTCTAGTATACGTCCTATCACAGTACAAGGATACGGTCTGGTATAAGCCCTATCACAGTACAAGGATACGGTCTGGTATAAGCCATATCACAGTACAAGGATACGGTCTAGTATAAACCATATCACAGTACAAGGATACGGTCTGGTATAAGCCATACCACAGTACAAGGATACGGTCTAGTATAAACCATATCACAGTACAATGATACGGTCTGGTATAAGCCCTATCACAGTACAAGGATACGGTCTGGTATAAGCCATATCACAGTACAAGGATACGGTCTGGTATAAGCCCTATCACAGAACAAGGATACGGTCTTGTATAAACTCTATCACAGTACAATGATACGGTCTGGTATAAACCATATCACATTACAATGATACGGTCTGGTATAAGCCCTATCACAGTACAAAGATACGGTCTGGTATACGTCCTATCACAGTAGAAGGATACGGTCTGGTATAAGCCCTATCACAGTACAAGGATACGGTCTGGTATAAGTCCTATCACAGTATGAATATACTGTCTGGTATAAGCCCTATCACAGTACCAGGATACCGTCTGGTATAAGTTCTATCACTGTACCTGGATATTGTCTGGTATAAGCCCTATCACAGTACAAGGATATGGTCTGGTATAAGCTCTATCACAGTACAAGGAAACGGTCTGGTATAAGCCGTCTCACAGTACAAAGATACGGTCTGGTATACGTCCTATCACAGTAGAAGGATACGGTCTGGTATAAGCCCTATCACAGTACAAGGATACGGTCTGGTATAAGTCCTATCACAGTATGAATATACTGTCTGGTATAAGCCCTATCACAGTACCAGGATACCGTCTGGTATAAGTTCTATCACTGTACCTGGATATTGTCTGGTATAAGCCCTATCACAGTACAAGGATATGGTCTGGTATAAGTCCTATCACAGTACAAGGATACGTTCTGGTATAAGCCTTATCACAGTACAAGGATACGGTCTGGTATAAGCCTTATCACAGTACAAGGGAACGGTCTGGTATAAGCCCTATCACAGTACAGAGATACGGTCTGGTATAAGTCCTACCACAGTACCATGATACGGTCGGGTATAAGCCCTATCACAGATCAAGGATACGGTCTGGTATAAGTCATATTACAGTACAAAGCTACGGTCTGGTATAATCCCAATCACAGTACAAGGATACGGTCTGGTATAAGCCCTATCACGGTACAAGGATACGGTCTGGTATAAGCCCTATCACGGTACAAGAATATGGTCTGGTATACGTCCTACCACAGTACCATGATACGGTCTGGTTAAAGCCCTATCACAGTACAAGGATACGGTCTGGTAAAAGTCCTATCACAGTACAAGGATACGGTCTGGTATAAGTCCTATCACAGTCGAGGATACGGACTGGTATAAGTCCTATCACAGTACAAGGATACGGTCTGGTATAAGTCCTACCACAGTACCATGATACGGTCTGGTATAAGCCCTTTCACAGATCAAGGATACGGTCTGGTATAAGTCATATTACAGTACAAAGCTACGGTCTGGTATAATCCCTATCACAGTACAAGGATACGGTCTGGTATAAGCCCTATCACGGTACAAGGATACGGTCTGGTATAAGCCCTATCACGGTACAAGAATACTGTCTGGTATAAGCCCTACCACAGTACAAGGATACGGTCTAGTATAAGTCCTATCACAGTACAAGGATACGGTCTGCTATAAGTCCTATCACAGTACAAGGATACGGTCTAGTATAAGCCCTACCACAGTACAAGGATACGGTCTGCTATAAGTCCTATCACAGTACAAGGATACGGTCTGGTATAAGCTCTATCACAGTACAAGGAAACGGTCTGGTATAAGCCGTCTCACAGTACAAGGATACGGTCTGGTATAAACCATATCACAGTACAAGGATACGGTCTGGTATAAGCCATATCACAGTACAAGGATACGGTCTAGTATACGTCCTATCACAGTACAAGGATACGGTCTGGTATAAGCCCTATCACAGTACAAGGATACGGTCTGGTATAAGCCATATCACAGTACAAGGATACGGTCTAGTATAAACCATATCACAGTACAAGGATACGGTCTGGTATAAGCCATACCACAGTACAAGGATACGGTCTAGTATAAACCATATCACAGTACAATGATACGGTCTGGTATAAGCCCTATCACAGTACAAGGATACGGTCTGGTATAAGCCATATCACAGTACAAGGATACGGTCTGGTATAAGCCCTATCACAGAACAAGGATACGGTCTTGTATAAACTCTATCACAGTACAATGATACGGTCTGGTATAAACCATATCACATTACAATGATACGGTCTGGTATAAGCCCTATCACAGTACAATGATACGGTCTGGTATAAGCCCTTTCACAGTACAAGGATACGGTCTGGTATAAGTCCTATCACAGTACAAAGGTACCGTCTTGTATAAGTCATGTCTCAGTACAAGGATACGGTCTGGTATAAGTCCTATCACAGTACAAGGATACGGTCTGGTATAAGTCTTATCACAGTTCAAGGATACAGTCTGGTATAAGCTCTATCACAGTACAAGGAAACGGTCTGGTATAAGCCCTATCACAGTACAAGGATACGGTCTGGTAAACGTCCTATCACAGTACAAGGATACGGTCTGGTATAAACCCTATCACAGTACAAGGATACGGTCTGGTATAAATCCTGTTACAGTATGAATATACTGTCTGGTATAAGCCCTATCACAGTACCAGGATACGGTCTGGTATAAGTTCTATCACTGTACCTGGATATTGTCTGGTATAAGCCCTATCACAGTACAAGGATATGGTCTGGTATTAGTCCTATCACAGTACAAGGATACGTTCTGGTATAAACCTTATCATAGTGCAAGGATATGGTCTGGTATAAGTCCTATCACAGTACAAGGATACGGTCTAGTATAAGTCTTATCACAGTACAAGGATACGGTCTGGTATAAGCTCTATCACAGTACAAGGAAACGGTCTGGTATAAGCCGTCTCACAGTACAAAGATACGGTCTGGTATACGTCCTATCACAGTAGAAGGATACGGTCTGGTATAAGCCCTATCACAGTACAAGGATACGGTCTGGTATAAGTCCTATCACAGTATGGATATACTGTCTGGTATAAGCCCTATCACAGTACCAGGATACCGTCTGGTATAAGTTCTATCACTGTACCTGGATATTGTCTGGTGTAAGCCCTATCACAGTACAAGGATATGGTCTGGTATAAGTCCTATCACAGTACAAGGATACGTTCTGGTATAAGCCTTATCACAGTACAAGGATACGGTCTGGTATAAGCCTTATCACAGTACAAGGGAACGGTCTGGTATAAGCCCTATCACAGTACAGAGATACGGTCTGGTATAAGTCCTACCACAGTACCATGATACGGTCGGGTATAAGCCCTATCACAGATCAAGGATACGGTCTGGTATAAGTCATATTACAGTACAAAGCTACGGTCTGGTATAATCCCTATCACAGTACAAGGATACGGTCTGGTATAAGCCCTATCACGGTACAAGGATACGGTCTGGTATAAGCCCTATCACGGTACAAGAATATGGTCTGGTATACGTCCTACCACAGTACCATGATACGGTCTGGTTAAAGCCCTATCACAGTACAAGGATACGGTCTGGTAAAAGTCCTATCACAGTACAAGGATACGGTCTGGTATAAGTCCTATCACAGTCGAGGATACGGACTGGTATAAGTCCTATCACAGTACAAGGATACGGTCTGGTATAAGTCCTACCACAGTACCATGATACGGTCTGGTATAAGCCCTTTCACAGATCAAGGATACGGTCTGGTATAAGTCATATTACAGTACAAAGCTACGGTCTGGTATAATCCCTATCACAGTACAAGGATACGGTCTGGTATAAGCCCTATCACGGTACAAGAATACTGTCTGGTATAAGCCCTACCACAGTACAAGTATACGGTCTGGTATAAGTCCTATCACAGTACAAGGATACGGTCTGCTATAAGTCCTATCACAGTACAAGGATACGGTCTAGTATAAGCCCTACCACAGTACAAGGATACGGTCTGCTATAAGTCCTATCACAGTACCAGGATACGGTCTGGTATAAACCCTATCACTGTACTAGGTAACGGTCTGGATTGAAACCATATCAAGGTAAAAAATATTTATTTTGCAGACTTATGTCATTCATATCTCCAGATAATTCAAACGCATTCATCCATCATCATTATATTATATATCAAACATTAACGGATATTTGTAGCCATGATATAGAAATAAAATGGTATCAATACACTCATTATTTACACTGCTATACATAACATAACATTGACTCTCGATGATTCGATATTCTTGCCCCCTCCCCCCGCCCCTCTCCCCATCCCTTTCTCTCACATTTTGTGTTTGTTTTAAGAGGCATTAAAATATAGTCATCACTTTATTACAAAAAGTCGAATTCTATTTATTTGGATCGTCTACTCAGAGTTACATTGAAGAGACTAACAATGAAAAGTTTTTCTTAATTGAAATATATGTGGAAACTATTACTACGCAGGTATATACATTGTACCTGCTTCCCTCCCTTGGGGAGCTCTCCTGGTTTTTTTGTTGCGAGTGTTGCTATGGTGAAAGCTTGAACCTTCATTCCGTTTTCATGAGTCGCATTTTTTTAATGTCTCTCTAGATTTAATAGCTCGGCAGTTAAAACTTAATGGGCCCTGAAAAATATGTATCTGCATGTCAATCACATACGTTATGAAATATTTAAAACTCGCGTGTTAAATTAGACGCCCCATGTCCTGGAACTGTATTGAAACGACGAGCCTTAAACCCATATAGATTTCCCTTTCCATGTGCGTTTTACGAAAACCGAACCGAGGTCAAACATTTACATAGTGATGCAAAAATGTTCCTTTTGATTAAGATGAAATACTGAATAATACTAATATCACAAACAATATAAAAGATAACGTTGACACAATGGCCTGTTTTCCGGTAGCCGTTTTGCAAATTGCCAAACTATTTCAATGTCCCATTTATCTCTCCCCACCCCTACCCCCCTCCCCCCTTAAAAGAATGAACAACATATCTTTCTCCCAATATTTTTTCAATACTTCGTAACAAAAAAACCGTTATGTAAGTGGAAAGACAATCACTGAATAACCATCGCCTTCTCCATTTTGTGGACTCTCTCGCGTTACGAGGGATGTTCCATAAATAATGTCATTTGTGCTTTATTTCGCGGAAATCGTGCAATTTATGCACAAAACCACCTCGTGTCGATTGAGTGATCACTGTTCTTAAAATTAGGGCCTATATAAAAGGTAGGTCATTATTCGGCATAAAGGCTGTAGATATTCACCGCGAGGTGTGTGGCATTTATTAGGAGGGCCAAATGTCTCACAGGACTGTTTGTAGGTGGGTAGGTAAATTTAGTGCCGGGCAGCAGCAACTGAAAGATGCTGCTCACCCAGGTCTTCCTGCAACAACTATGACCAAAGGTAACATAGAAAAAATCCGAAATTTCCTCCAAACTGATGCTCGATTCACCGTAAGACAATTGACTTGAATGACAAACTTGTCGTTAGCAAGAGTTCATGCAATTTTGAAGAAACGCCTAAAAGTTAGAAAGATAAATGCAAGATGGATACCCCATTTGTTAACGGATGCGCAAAAGAAGACGCGTGTTACAATGGCAAAAAAAACTTCTCAAAATGTACCCAAAACATAGTAAAAAGGCTTTTGATAATATAGTCACTGCTGATGAGACCTGGGTGTATTATTTGGAACCATAGCGGAAGGTTGCCAACCGAATATGGGCCACTAAAAATGCCAGACGCCCAAGTATTGCCAAACGAATACGAACGGTAAAGAAGGTTTTGTATGCTATTTTTGTTCACTAATAAGGGTCCAGCTATTCAAATCCCGGTGCCAAAAGGCAGAACGGTCACAGGCAAGTTCTATAAAAACGTTGTTCTGAGAAAGGTGAAGAACTACTACAAAAGTCGCCGCCCCAAAACAGGACTTAAGTATGTCCGACTTTTGCATGATAATGCACCCGCTCACAAGGCACGTATTGTGACTGACTTTTTGGAGTCAGAGAAGGTTACCGTCCTTCCGCACCCTCCTTATTCGCCAGACTTGGCCCCCTGCGACTATTTTCTCTTTCCACAACTTAAATATCATTTATCTGGAAGGAGATACAATTCGAGAAATGCCCTTACATCTGCTGTGTATCAGTGTCTGATGGGTGGACCCATTGAAGAGTATGAAAAATGCTTCCAAAAATGGATTGACCGGCTAAAAAGGTGTGTTCTGGCTGGCGGAGAGTATTTTGAAGGGAAGAGCAAATTAAAATGAACAAAAGAGCACCGATGCAAGTGACATTGTTTTTGGAACACTCCTCGGATGTCTCACCGAGTGTCGTCTGATTCAAACGCAACTTATTTAATATATATATAAATGCTTTTATAAAATCGGGTAATTACATATTACTTATTATATACAATTTTAAAACATTCACTGAAGCGTTCAGCAGCCCGAGTCAAATTTCTAACGCTTACTCAACACAATACATGTACCGGATGTCCTCTTATTGATCATGCGCCTTTAAGTTGACAAGGCTAGGCTGAATTTATTTTTCAATTTAAGTAACGCGACATTTTTGTCGCAGTTTGTACAGCGCGCTGAAAGGGTAGTTGTACAATGTATGGTGATTTTATATGGTGACGAAATGAATAAACGTATGAATGCGATAATGCAAGTTTTGTCGCCTGAAAAATCTACATTTCAGATTATGAAAGTGGTAATTTGATTGGCTAATGCAAAAAGTCATCTGAACGTGACCCCATATGGGATGTCCTCAGATCATGACGCAGCAGAGAGAAGAGAATATCAACCGTTCTCTGGCTTAAAATGTCAATCGTAGACTCCGTTTGAATAACGTTTATTATCTTGGGCTATTGTGCCTAAACAATATATATTATAGAATCATAGGACGAAGAATAGCATGAAGATTGTGCCATTGCTTGGGCTCGAACCCGCAACCCTTGGCTCTTGGACAGCTTTATGCTTTACCGCTAATCATAAGATAGAAGGAAAATGAAGTTAATGTACAACTATTTGCTCTCCGCTTTTTAAATATGTTGGTACTCGAACACCACAGCCAGGTTCTAATTGTCTGTAATGAGGCCCATAAATACCACTTGTAATGTACGTAATGTCGCACCCTCGATCCATACAGGTCCCCCGTCAGATGCTAGAAATTTCCTCTAGCTCGAAGTTAGAAATGTATCGTGATCAATTCAAATCTGCCACATTTATATTGTATCTAGGATGAAAACCATGATGTGTTTTTATTTATTTTTATTAGTTTGTTCACGCCACGCCAAGTAAATAAGCATCATCATGCCTTCATAAGAAAAGCGCGGGAATTTGTAGCGTTTTTTTGTGACGCCAGATTTTAGTGACGTGCACGATTGACAACCTATAGAAAGCGCCATTTTGAACAGGTTTCTACAGTCAGGCTAGATCAGCACAATTAGATTAGTTTGTACACCTCCACTGCATTCAGGATGTTTTCATCAAATGGATAATCCATGACATTTCACTAGTATAAGGTACTAAACGTGAATACCGTGGATTCAGCTATTACATTTTTGTAGACCGTAAGCGGTCTTAATTTCCCAGAAGGCTTTCACGCATGGCGAAGCACCAGAAGTGCACAAAATGTTTACAGATTCAAACCCCGCGGCACTTCGCGCCGCTTCGGGGTTTGAGAAAAAAACAAATAAAAATCTAAAACGGCGTCCTGGGGTAAAACTAAAATCCGGAGTGAAGAACCCGGATAAAGTGATACATGTATCGGCCCGGGCTGATATTTAGCTATCGGCCAGGGTTGGAGTAAAATGTAAATATCAGCCCTGTCCCTGATATGACAACTCGGTCAGCATCAACGTCACATGGGCAAAATGTATATTATTATAGACAAAGGTGTGATAATTAGAGATTATCTAGATATCGACTTGTGAAAATTTAAGACTTATGACATAGACAGAAATGGTGTTCTCAGTAGTAAAACATGATTAAAACAGGTTATCATATGAATATTTATTATCTTTGTACCGTTACCATAAGCTACTACTACTTTTAGAAACAGATTTTCCCGACATGAACAGGTCTTCCTTTGATTATTTCTGAAACAAGAAATCCCAGAGGGATCTTGGCGCCCACCATATCCAATCTTTATTTGTTCTAAAATGTTGAATCTTTTCCCTTCTTTCACTTACATATACTTATTTTCAGTTCTATAAAATTTGAGAATTCCTCTTTAAGAAAAGGCGATATAAGTTGACAGATTGTAGCAGGAATATTCTTTTTGATCAGTCCAAAAAACAAATAGAACAACTTAGAACCTACATATGAAATAAGGATTTTTTATTGTCGCAACTAAGATGGCCGTCTGTCAGCCATTTTTTCTAATCAGTTCCAAAATCAAAAGACCAATGGAAAGATACATATGAAATTCAAGACAGATCCCTTCAGTTCATTGTATATTTTCAAGAAATCACGAAAAATGTTCAATGTCAAAATCCAAGATAGCCATCTGTCAGCAATATTGTTTATCTGGTCAGTCCCAAAAGTGAACGGACAAAACTATTCATCAGGAAAAGGCTACGAACGAAATTTGGGAATAATCCATCCAGTAACGGTCAAGAAATAGCGATAAAAAAACTATCACTCACAAATCGAAGAGGACCGCCTGACGGCCAAATGGTTTATTGGATCTGTCCGAAAATTGACCATAAACAACTAGGCACTAAGAGGAACATACATGTGAAATTTGAGAGTGATCCATCCAGTACTTCTCAAGAAATAGCGATAACAAACTATTACTAACAAATCCAAGATGGCCTCCTGTCGGCCATATTGTGTATAAGATCTATCCGAAAATAGACCATGCACAACCAGGCACCAAGGGGTACCTAAATATATTTGAAAATGATCCATCCAGTACTTCTCAATAAATAGCTATAACAAAATATTACTGACATTTTCGAGATGGCTGCTTATCGGCCATATTGTTTATGTTATCTGATCTGTCCGAAACTCGACTATGCAAAACTTGGCAATAAGGGGGACCTACGTATGAAATTTTAGAATGATACATCCAATCCTTGTCAAGAAATAATGATAGCAAGAATAGTTTAAGGAAGGACGGACAACGGACGGACCACGGACCAAGTACGCAAGGTGATTTGAATAGCCAATAAAAAAAGCTAAAAAAGCATACATTTCGGGATTAAAAAAACAACATTCCCGGTAAATATGAAATAAATAAATCAAAAATAATGATAATGATAAACAAAAGTGTAAACAATAATTACCATGTCTAGATTCATATACGTTCCTTAACTTAGAAAATATCATTTATAGAAACTCTCCATAACACGTTAACTTAAGATTGTCTATTTAACTGCAGTGATGCTTTTCCTTTTGATAATTTTTAAGGGTAAGACATTCCCTTCAGTAAAGAAAGGTCCATGAAACTTGTGCCAGAATTATAATCTTAAACCTCAAATTGTTAGATTACCGCTTTGACATATTTACCGATCAGATAAACAGAAGTTAAAACATGGCACAAATAAACAACTTATATATATATAATAAAATAAATAAAATTAAGGTAACTGTATATACGACAAAAAAAAAAAAAAAAAACCCAGATGAGGGACAGGTATCATAATTCGAGATATACACTGTATGACACCTGTTCAAATTTAAATTTAAATTTGCACAATTCCGTATTCGACTTACCTGTAATATGGACAAGGAACAGTTCGAGCAGAAAATAAGGTTTAAAACTGGATAATTCCATGATTAATTTCATTGTAAAATCTCCTCTTTTTCACTTGGTAATTATCTCAATCTTAAAACGAAAACAGACCGAAATATAAGATATGTATAATTTCACTAACGTGAAATTTCTAAGAAAACACAAAAGTTACGTTGTCACTATCGAAATTCTCTGTCTGTCGGTGTTGAGGGTTTTCGGCCAAAAGTTGAATAATCAGCCAAAAACCGACCTTCTTCTCTGCTGAATTTGATTCTACCATATGCCCAATGAAGATGTATCCAGAATTTTCATTGTCAATGTAAGGTAAATCCCATTCCTTTTAAGCGGTCTCTCCATCTATCACGTGTTCTGGAAAAGCTTTATGTTATCCTCCGCCTATTCTATTGATTTTAATTAACAAAAGACTGGGTATCAATAATTAACAATGCGGAACGGGAGATTGTCTACAAATATGCATTAAAACATCTCAAGCATGTCGGAGAGCTTCTAAATATACATGAATATATACAATACGATCATATCAGGCTGAGGGTCTGTCATTCTGAGAAGGGTTTTTTGCGGCATCTTTCTTTTACCCAAAGACTTATATTCGAATTCTAAACCACATAATGAATGCACTTTCGAAATAAGAAATGTTCAACAATTTATTATTATTGTTTGTTTTATGTCTATTTACAAATTTCATTTTTATTATTATAAGTTTTTATTTATTAATTTTTTTTACATACACTGACCGAACGATGGCAATATATATCAATTATTGACCTTTTGGTAGGTCAATATGGTGTTATACATGTACCAACCTAGTAGAATCTTTAATATTAACCGAGGGTTATATTGTCTGAATCAAAGGTACTTAATATTTACATTAGATATGAAACGTGTTTGCAAAATACTGAAATGTATTATATATTTTTGGTGTTCCCAGGTAAACGGCCCAAGTTCACCAATTTTCCAGGCGTCCCAATCTTGGTTGCTTAGTGACCAGCGACGGTAATACTATTGTTTTATAGTTTGTCAAGTCGTGTGTTAAATAAACAACACATACTTTATATTATTATAAATTGATATTTTTTACACTTTCTGATAGGCTAAGATAGCGCCATGTGATTTCCATATTAACTAGTCGTGCGAAAAAAGCTGGTAAAAAAAGCTGGTTGACTGGGTGTTTCTAAAAATAGAAATATCACGTAACGTCAAGAGCTCCGACCACCTGACAATAACAACAGTAATGGCAGACGCCAGGTTCGCCGATCTTACAAATAATTCAAAAGATGCTATTCTCGACGGCGTCGAGTCTAACAATATCAAACGGAAAACATCAACAGCTGTTTAAGTCTTCAGGAAGTACATTGTATTTATTATCGTATAATATTGTTTGAGAATTTGATTAAATGTCTTGAAAAAAATCTTTCTCTTGTAGTCGGAGTTCAAATGAAAAATATAAATTTGTAATAATACTATTAATGCATTTTGATTTCGGTCGATACATGGTTTTATCGAAATAAGAAAAAATATCAACCTCGGACTTCGTCTTCGGTTGATGTTTTTTCTCCGGTTGATAAAACCATGTATCGACCTCATCAAAAGACTATAATTGTATATTATTTAGTTTAACTTTTTTTATACCCGTTTCTCATATATTTTATTTAAAACTAACATTGTGTTTCAATACTTATAATGTGTATATTTAATATTGCATGTAGTTTGACATCAATATTAAAAAATGAATTTTAAATGTTATAAGAATTGATCTGTCTGAATATAGCATATTTATTAATATCTCATATTCTTTTTGTTCTTGTTGTTCCTGCTGTAGTTGAGATCAGTGTTGTGAAGGGTGACGTAACACACACACATGTGCTGCACCTTTTAAATTTAGCAAGATACATTTTGCCGAAAATAAATTAAACTGCACCATACAGCTGTTTCGTCCTCCTAGGACACTTCAGTGATGCCAGGGGCCAAAAGGTGGGAATCCAAAATGTCTAATCTAATGTAGAGGCAGAAGGGTCAGGGGCGTTAAACCCCTTTAATTTTTGAATTTAGAAGTAAAATTAAACTAGTTCTGTACAATTTCAAATCGTGTACTACGAAAATGTGTATATTATGTACAGTGCCACTACTCATATGAGATAACTGTGGCTATGGAGGGTCTGGGATATAAATCAATAACCATTCTCAATTGATTTACTGCATATATTTAAAGAAATGCATTTAAAATCTAACCACAGCGAAGCACTTAGGTAATGAAACTTATATAGCTGCGTTCTATTGCGTTCATGTGCAATAAGGTTTTAGGACAAATAATCAATTTCAAGTAAGGTTGAGAATATCTAGTTCAGTGGATCTTTCAATTAGTCCCTGTTCTATACATGTCTATCCATAAACTATACCATGTACCTTGAACAATAGGGCAGCTGATAAATTAACCTATCAAACACGTGCTTGACAATGTGTATATATAATTGACATGTCAAAATGACCCATTATAGCAAATGATTAATTCATTGATTGGCAATATTTTATTGACATCACTCAAACCTTAGGGCCAACTAAACAATGGGTAAAAACACAGAGGCTTCTTTTGTATTTTATGAAATACTTATGATATCTGGGTCGCGGGGTCGAGGCCTATGTAGGAAAGTTGCAAGGTACTGACTGCAGGTTCAAGGTTTTCCCCGGGTACTCCGGCGTTCCATCACCATGAAAACATTGACACGTCCTTATATAGACATATTCACTGATAGGAGGAAACTCGCACATAAAATATGGTAGGGACCTCAATGTAGTAAATCGGAACATCACTACAAAAGCGTACTATGATTTCTGTATCTTCAAAACTAAATAAAAGCAAAACCATAGAATGTGATCGCACCCTCTTGAAAAAAAATATTCCTAAACGGCAAGCGATACACAAGTTTCGCTCTTATCCACAAATCGGCCATGACATCTAACATCAAGACACTCAAAAGACGTCGACGTGAAAAACAAAAATATTCATACCGAAAACGGAATTGGAGTACATCGGTATTCGTACCGCGAAGGACATTGTCATACACAAATATTCATACCGAAAACGGAATTGCAATACATCGGTATTCATACCGCGAAGAACATTGTCATACACGAATGTTCATACCAGAAACGAATTGCAATACATCGGTATTCATACCGCGAAGAACATTGTCATACACAAATGTTCATACCAGAAACGAATTGCAATACATCGGTATTCATACCGCGAAGGGCATTGTCATACACAAATGTTCATACCAGAAACGAATTGCAATACATCGGTATTCATACCGCGAAGGGCATTGTCATACACAAATGTTCATACCAGAAACGGAAGTGCAATGCATCGATATTCATACTGCAAAGAAACATATACGATACATTGCTTTTCATACCACGAAAGATATTTAAATGTATCAATAGTAATAACGATTAGGAATTGGAATACATCGATATTTATACAGTTCACACAATTGCAATATAGTGATATTGTAGCGTGTCTGGGGTCCGCATCAGTTGGCAGCGTTTGCCGAATGTGACCCCGAACACGCCACGTTTTCTTGCCCCACTTGCGGGTGTGTTCTTTTATGACCACTGGCCCGGCCGAGCCAAGGAAGACAACAAACAAAAGGGAAGTCAATCTGTTTAATTGGCACAACGGGAAACCCCAGTGAACAATCTCCCCTGTCGGCGGTGCAATCGGAAGGTTTTGACAAGGTTAACTGGGCCGGGGTATAGTACCTTGAATTGTAAGGCTATCGACTGTCAGGTCGCAGCCCTACAGACCCCTACCGGCTGACTGGTCGCAGCCCACGGCAGGATAGGCTCCTGCCCTAACAATTGATTACATAAGGAATGCATACGCTTGTAATTATAAAATTACTAGATCTAAACTATGCCTGATGATTAAAAAGTATTTAAGGATTAACTAACTAAATTACACTCAAGGGAAATAACTCAACACTATAGTACAATATTTACACCACAAAAGGAATTGCAATATATCGGTATACCTACCCTACAATACATCGATATGTATGTTACATGTACGAGGAGAGTTTTAAAAGATCGATATTAATGCTACGGGGAAAGGTTTTGTTTTAATGCATCGATATTCATGATCACGAACGGCATTGCGATATATCTATAAAGATACCAAAAAATTAAGTGCATGTGATATTTTCCAGTTTTCCATCATTACAACAGTCCCAGTCTTCATCAGCCTACATCTTTCGACGTTTGTCCATCACAGTTTTAAGTCAGTCGGTCACCACGTTAATCGGAGAATGATACAAAAAACACGGGATAGTAGGACAATCGGAACTCCTCGGTCAATTCGGTCAACTAACTCACGGAATTGGCAGAGGAGTTCCGATTGGAATGTATGGATGTTGCTATAAGGAAAAGTTAAATAAAGGATTTCAGCGTGTTTATTTTAATTCATTTAATAATTCGTTCGTTTTGATCGTGAACAATTCAATTATCTGGGTTACATGCAATTAATGTTGTACAAGAACATGTTATGGCCTTTTTTGAAAATATATACGCAATAAAAACGTTGGAATAATTTATTGCAATTTCAAGAAAGACTGCAAACCGTCCATGTAAGTCTGGTGTCAGGGCAGTGCGTTCACGTGAACTTAACTGTTGCAGAATAATCTCACGGGAACAGCGTCAGCGTAAACCGGAAGTTTACATGCCTAGAGTTTCGTTTCCAAGGGTACCTTTTCTTTACCTCCACACAGGAGTTTCTCTTAACCCGGAACAAAGCTAATGAGTTACATGGCCTCAATAACGTGTACGTCACTTTAATACGCCATTATAATTATTGCATTTTAAAAAAAAACCCACGACAAACCGTCCCATGATATAAGTCTGGTGTCAAACCAATTGAATTCATCATCTGAGACTTGATTTGTGTACGTTGGGTTTTGGAGATGTTTGGTTGGCACAATGTGTACCAAATGATAAATACTTTTTGTTATTATATGTACATTGTGTAAAAGATACCTTTATTCAGGATATGAGAAACACTTTCGATATATCGTCAACACGTTCGTTGTATAAACACATTGTTGACCTTTTCGACTTGCAATTGTATTTTACCAAGCCTCCATTAAGGAAATATAAATGTAATCTTGAGAAAATATAGATTGCAGGCACATAATCTTCAAACAGAGACAGGTAGATACAGATTAGTGCTTCGAAGCCAGAGATTGTGTTCGTTATGTAATCTTGGAGATGTAGAGGACGAGTTTCATTTTATTCTTATTTGTCCTGTATATTTAGAATTAACAAAATCGTATATCAAGCCATATTATCGTACTCGCCCTTCTGTGTTTAAGTTAATGGAACTACGTTTTGTTAGAAGTTTTAAACTCATTGGAAATCTATGTTAGTATTTGATTCAAGCAACTGCAAAAAGAAGCCGATTACTATGAATATGTATGTTTTACCAAAGGCTTGTTATGATATACCAAAGAAAAATCGTATGATATCCTGTTATTTGGCATTGATATATTGTATATGCATATGTTCTTCAGATCAATCTTTAGGTTAAGAAAGTGTGATTTAATATAAACTTGTTTTTTTTTTTCTTGAAAGCTGATCAGATTTAGTTTTTGTATGATCTTATAAATATGAAGTTTATGTTTCTTTTAATTTTGCTACGTTCCCTTCGGAAAAGACCTTTGCAATTTCTCCATCTTTTCACTGGTTAACTTTATATGTTTTAAGCATTTACGTATGGACTTGATTTATTGCATACATATATGTTATCCGCCACTGTACTTGATATTTGTAATGTATTTTTCAATTTGTATAGTTCTGTGTGCCTATATATGCAATGTGTATTTGATAATAAACTGAAATGAATTGAATTGTCAGGGCAGTGCGTCCACATGAACTTAATTGTCACAGAATAATCTCACGTGAACAACTTAGGTCAATTAATGAGTTTTCTTCAATAACGGATACGTGTACGTCACTTAAATGACAAATAACAATCTATTGATACTTCGCTCAATAACCACTCGGTAAAATATTCATTGATATCATCAAAAGAAACATCACACCTATATATATCATGATATTATGTCCATGAATGAATTAAGGAAACCATTATTTACATTTACATAAAGAGGTCATTAAGTAGGTATTGGGGTTCTTTCAAAATTGCGCAGAATAAATACCGCAGACAGGGTAAATAAGGGTCATACGTTCAATAAAGAATGGTGTCGGAATCCGAATTTCCGGACTGATGAGTACAAATAACGTGACGGAAATCTGTTACCGTGCATAACCGTCCGAATTGTGAGTTTTCCGGACTATCGGCGTCCGGATTTTCGCGGGTCAACTGTATTAAAACACCATTCATAGCATTACATTCAATACCCCAGGTCCCATCAGGATGAAATAATAATAAGCATGAATTGCAATTTGGTTGGTGATTAATGTGTTCACGATGTAAGTACTGTTTCACATTCAATGCCATGCCATAAAACAATGCCATAAAACCCCCATCATCCAAAGGAAAACATACATGGTAGTAAGCATATACACTATTCTATAATTAGGGAAATAGTAATTAAGTTTATAGATTATACAACCGAATACTTACATTTCCACGGCACAGAGGCTAGATAAAGCTACGGTGCCTTTTTTGTATATTATTTAAGCATTTAACAGCAATCTGTTCCGTGTTATGGTCCTTAAATACGGAACAGGATTGCAGACGAAATGAATAACGCGCGTTAGGCCTAGCGGGTTATGATTATTTGTCTGCAATGCTGTTCTGGACCATAGCACGAAACAGAATGCTGTTTAATGCTTACATTTAGATTTTTCGATTGGTGTTTGATCATAAATTTATGAAATTTATATTAATATTTTTACATTTGTTCTAAAAAATTAAGGTAGATTTCTAAAAAATGGAAAAGGTAACAGCCAGTATCGGCCAACTATCGCAATTATTATGATTATGACGTCACAGTCGTATGATGTCATAGTAACAATTCCAGATTTTCGGTTTCATAACACGGAACTGTCCTATGTAGTGTTCTATGGTAGCAATGAAAAGCAAATGTAAATATTTTCCATGAACATACATTGGGACACCGTGACGTCAGCATGCTTATGACGTCATAAGTGTAGCATTGGATACTGCACTGCACTATTGTTAACGGGGCTGTTCTCTGACAGGCTTTATCCTGATGTTGAAACATGTTTTCACTAATATTATAGCAGCAAATGTGTGTTGGTTAACAAACATGTTAACCAGACATGGTGCGTTGGTGAGCATAATTTAATATGTAGGTTGCGCCATTATATATTACACACCAATGAATGCAAAAAAATATGACAACCAATCCTTAAATAAAAAATAAAGTACCCATTCATGCATTAATTAATTGATTGATTGATTGATTGATTGATTGATTTATTCATTCATTCTTTTAATCCATTTGTCCATCAATCCATTTATTCATAGATGCATTCGTTCGAAACTGAATATATAGTAGGTGTTTCGCTTGTTTGTGTTTTAGTTTTATTAATGGTTACGGTAATTTAAAGTATTGCTAGGACTTAGTGGTGAAGGAAAACCGGAGATCCCGGAGAAAAATCACCGACCTACGGCAAGTACCTGGCAAGTGCTCCACTTATGCCGTAACCAAGAGGTAAAGGGCTAATATAAACAGAATGTAAGGGACTTCTTGTTTGAGTTCTCTTGATAACAGGCGTACTGTGACCCTCACTTAACGATTTTCTTTGACTTGATTACATGTTTAGATTAATAAAAAAATAAATGCTTTTTCTATTGAAATGTAATTTATTAACAGTATTGAATGATGACGTAACACACACATATGCTGCACCTCTTAATTTTTTGCCGAAAAAAATAAATTCAACTGCATCATACAGCTGTTTCGTTCTCCTAGGACTCTTCAGTGATGCTAGGGGCCAAAAGGTAGGAATCAAAACTGTCTAAACTAATGTAGAAGCAGAAGGGTCGGGTGCGTTAAACCCCTTTCATTTATTAATTTAGAAGTAAAATTAAACTAGTTCTGTATAATTTCAAATTGTGTACTATAACAAAACATTTGCTTTATCAACGACCCGTCCATGGGCGACCGAAAATGTTTTTCCTATAAGAGGGCTGGGCGAATTCTTACTATATTGATACCACAGCAATACAAATAATAAACAAGTCAGGCAGTCAGAGCCCTTCGGACTAGACGAGTTCGTGACTTAAAGGTTGTGGGTTCGAGTCAAGGTCAAAGCACTGTGTTGAAAAATTGAGTAATTTGCTTTACTCTGCTTGTCCCTGTTTACTTAGATGTAAAGTAAATTAGTACGTGGTAAGTTAGTGCTAAATTGTTTAATGCTACCTGGGAGCGCCGAAATGACAGCACTTCATGCAGCTGTATGCTCTCCATGGACTTGCGAAATCTATTGGCTCGTTGCGAAGGCTGTGTCACCTAGTATAATAGTTTGTGAACCGCTTTAGACGTTCTAAGACCTGGTTATCACAGAGCGGTGTGTAAGAACCTTGAAATAGAATTACCATTTCATCATGATGATATCATAAGGCTGTGTGGTGACATACCAATATGGCCATGAATAAAAGATAAGAATGTTGGCTTTCTTTTGGAATATTTTCAAGGGTGAGTATACAATATCATTAAAATTGCAATGAGTAGATTTTTATTAACGCCATGAATAACTCAACTGATAGATTGATAGCACGGCACTTCTGAACTGATGTTAAAAGCAATATACATGTTATTCAATACATTAAAAAGCCAATACAGTCTTGGGAGTTGTGGAACACTGTACTTAGGCAATGCATAATTGTCCTCATCAGAACACACATCGTGCCCTCGGTAACCTTCTTTCTAGGGAGGTGGGTGGGTTGTGATGTACCTTTTTTCCATGAAATCAATTCAAAAAATGCTTTTTCCCGGAACGGCAACATATGGCGGGGATATCACGCTTGGTGAATCCTTGTTCATTTGTTTATTCATATTGAAATTTCGATTTTTTTTGCTTAATATCTCTGCTTGACGTTCAGCATTATTGGAGTGGAACGACCGGTTCGGCCGTTGACAGTATAATGTGACCGGACGGGGTGTTCTTCTGGGGGCCTTCGGCAGTATACTTCAGAGAGGTAGCACTTCAAATCGGCAAAACATCCGGACTATCGCAAGAAGGCTTATTGCAGGAATATACAGCAACCTCCCAAATACACACTCTCTCAACACACACACCCTCACATCGCATACACCGGGAGGCCGCCCTTAAATGACTCCGGCTGTTAATAGGACGTAAAAACAATCAACCAACCAACCATCTTGATTTAATCCTTATTAAAAGAAAAAAATATTTTGCAAACAAGGTGTTTTTCAAATTGTTTTAGAGATTGAATACATGTATGCACACACTTTCAACTCTTTGTGCCTTTCCTTTCATTTTATTTCTTTTTTTTTCTGTACTTTACATGTATTCATATTTGAACTTAGCAAGAATCATAATAAAGGCATTTTGTGAAATGTTTCTGAACAAAAACTATAACCCATCTGGGTTTTCTCCTTAATGTCAAACTAGACATCGTTATGGAGCTTTTGGTCCCGTTTTTGGACATATTTATCATCGTATTATAAAATAATCAGAGAATACAGAAGCGTCAGTAAAGTGATAATTACAACTAAAAAGTGTTTGAACGAGGTACATAAGAGGAACAAAAGTAAGATTTACACGGAGACTCTCGAAAAAGAACAAGATCAGAAGTCATGGAGGAGAAAGCGGTTTTTGCTTTATCGACGACACCAGCCATGGAAATATCTGTCCCATCCAAGTAAATGTCATGTTCTCAAGCACGTTTTCTTGATTGTACACTGTAAATTATTCAAGAAAATCAAGTCATACTTTACCCAGTGAAACAAACCTTGGTAATCAATTATCCCATAGAATAAAAATTAGAGAATACCAAAGCGTCAACAAAACGATAATCCGAACTCAAAATCGATTAAACTAGAGGCAAAGTAGGAACAAAGGAAAGATTTACATGGAGACTTTCGTAAAAGCACAACAGAGTAAGACCAGGTGTTCCGGAAGAGTAAACGTCTTCTGCTTCATCGACGACACCGCCATGAAATCTTGGTCACATCAAAGTAAGCATCAATCTTAAAAATGAGAACTCAAGATTATCTAAATTCTATTATTAAATCGATTTGTTCGTCCCGCTGAATAAAATTAATATAATCTATTTCATCGCTTGATGGTGTTACTGTATGACTTTACATAATCACGTTTTGCGTTGCAGGAATACTTTATTTTAAATATTATATTTAAAATTGCAGCAGGAACAAATCGAAAAGGGGATCCTTATGCAATGTTAAACAATTTGGAATAGCATTAATATACAAGGGACATTACTCTGCCATACTTAGGTAACCGATTTTGGTCTGCGCGATTTTAATGAACGGTCAATGATTAAACCATAAGCTACAAAGCTACATTTTGAATGATGATCCTGTTAAAGGTGATATTCTTGATGGTAGTGATAACAGTTTTATTACTTTTGTTTGCATACAGATAGATACTGACGAAGAACCGCATGGTTTTATTAAATCTTATTGTCCTTTGCAGCATACTGGTCGTGTCAGATCAATTTGTTATAGCTGTACTATACATGTCTATTAGCTAATTCAAGTCAGTTCATAATAAAGATTTCTATAAGGTATGTATTACAAAGTACGATTTAAATTTATATAAATGTATATTTCTATCTCATTATGAGTTGAAACACGTAGGTACCAAGACTACAATCTCAAAATTCACAAGTCACAAAATAATAATGCATATATGTATGTATGTAAAGTTTTGAGGTTGAATCTGATGTATAAATGCCTTTAACGTTTGTAACAGTACAACCAGACCGGGGCTCGAGCCCGGGACCTTCCGAAATCTAGACAAAAGCTCAACCAGTTAAGCTATCTGGTCGACGATGATCGACCCGGTCTAGAACCGCTACAGTCTTTTAACAGCCGCTTTTTTAATGTAAGAAACACAACAACAAATAGTTTAAATAAAATACCAATATATTTACCGTAGAACAGCATCATCGAAGTAACCCGTAGTAATATATTTTTGACACAACAATAACTTATATCTCATTGTCAATGATATCCTGTCTTCCAAAGTTTAAACTGATCACGGAGCTGATTTTCTCCTCCGCATTACGTTAAGTAATCAGTTCTTGTTGTACAACCAAGTCCGTTCTGTCCTCTGTTTATTAAGGATTTTAGATTCTAGAGCCCTTGTTTGCAATTATTATGTTTGGACACATGTTTCATTCCTAAAGTCCTATAATCTGACATCTTTCAGCGTTGATAAATCTCAAAGATGACGTAACACACACATATGCTGCACCTTTTAAATTTAGTAATAGATCGAGTATGCCGAAAACATGAATTAAGCTGCATCATACTGCTGTTTCGTCCTCCTAGGACTCTTCATTGATGCGAGGTGGCCAAAAGGTGGGAATCCAACATCTGAAATTTGACAAACGTGACGTATATCAGTGTATATTAGACGTGTACATAATATACTTACAAGAAAATCATCCAGATCTTTCCATAAAGAAATAAAACCAAATACAGTGAAACCTCTATATTAAGACCACCTTAGTGACCACACCAAAGTGGTCTTAATAGCGGGGTGGTCTGGATACCGAGGGTGAGCATGCAGACAGATTTCTCTAAAATCCACCTTTTGAAATGTTGTCATGGTCCATAAACTAATATATAGGCTTTATAATGTTAAACACAAAGTAATTGTAGCTGATTAGCCAAAAATTTGACACCAAACTACAGCTTACTGATCTGACACTTGACATGTGTAAACAGTGGAATACACACCAGGTGACTTTGTGTTTGGATGGTGGTCTGAATAGTGAGGTGAAACTTGTGCAATAGTGGTATTTGGGACTTTTTAAAAACTGGTCTTAATAGCGAGGTGGTCTTAAAGGGGAAGCTTAAAATACAAAGATATATGGAATAAAAAATTGGGATTGAAATAAAGTGGTCTTAATAGCGAGGTGGTGTTAATTCTGAGGTGTCATTTCAGCGAGATTTCACTGTATCTCTTTTAATTTTTTTTGCGTTACCCTTAGATTGTAAGTTTAGACATAAATACTAGGTAGATTGATTATGAAGAACTTGTAGAGGTAAATCACCATTAAATGCAGGTACAATGTATATGTACAATACTTGTCGGCGGCTCGTGAAGATATATTGAAGATAAGGCTTTCAGGTGTAGTGACCCCACAGTAACCCTTTTGAACTTTGACAACACTGCGGGTTTAACTATTTAGTGAGGGACTACTACTCCAGTCGTTAACATATCAACGGTATACCTCTATACCAGAATACACTCTTGTAAGGGCCGCGATGGCCGAGTGGTTAAGGTGTTCCGACATTCTACCACTAGTCCTCCACCCTCCGCAGGTTGGTGTTTTTTTTTTGCGAGTACTCCGACTTTCCTCCACATCCAAAACCTGGAACGTCCTTAAAAGACCCTGGCTGTTAAATGGACGTTAAAACAAAATAAACCAAACTAAACACTCAAGTAAATATCTATTATAGAGTAGGGGACTACTATACCAGTCGGTAATGTATCAACAATAAACCTCTATACCAGAGTACACTCATGTAAATGTTTATTAGTTTGTAGGGGAACACTACTCCAGTCGGTAATATATCAACAGTGTACCTCTATACCAGAATACACCCATGTGCATGCTTATTATAGAGTAAGGGACTAGTACTCCAGTCGGTAAAATATCAACAGTGTACCTCTATACCAGAGTACACCCATGTGCATGCTTATTATAGAGTATGGGACTAGTACTCCAGTCGGTAATATATCAACATTATACCTCTATACCAGAATACACCCATGTGCATGCTTATTATAGAGTATGGACTCCAGTCGGTAAAATAACAACAGTATACCCCTATACCAGAGTACACTCATGTACATGTTTATTATAGAGTAAGGGACTAGTACTCCAGTCGGTAAAATATCAACAGTGTACCTCTATACCAGAATACACTCATATACATGTTTATTATAGAGTAAGGGACTAGTACTCCAGTCGGTAATATATCAACAGTATACCTCTATACCAGAGTACACTCATATACATGTTTATTATAGAGTAAGGGACTACTACTCTAGTCGGTAATATATCAACAATATTCCTCTATACCAGAATACACTAATGTTAATGTTTATTATAGAGCAAGGGACTACTACATAAGTCGGTAATATATCAACAGTATACCTCTAAACCAGAGTACAGTCATTGGCAAGTTTATTATAGCTCCCGTATAACGCTGAATATTTTTACAATATCAATTTACTTAAATAGATTTGAAAAAACATGTAAATACAACAGATTTCTAAAATTCTAAAAATGATTTTACATCTCCGAAAATGGTTGAAATAATTTCTTTATGATTTTATAATTAAGAATTAAACATACCAAAGGATCCCTTCTTATCATTGGGTCACAAGCAAAAGTTTACTTGGATTTACAGATGGAAAATATTGATGAATAATGTTGAGATGTCAACAACCAGCCTATTTGATAAGGTTTATAACGGATTTTTTTAATTAGGCAGCGATGTTTAAAAATACCTTAAATCTTCAAGTTGCATGTATATATATGTCTAGGACAAACTATATAGACAATGGTTGATCAACCGATGTACAATGGTTTTTGGCTTTAATGAATACAAGACGTTTAAAGTGACAATACGCTTGAATGACCTTGCGTTAGCTAGTCTAACAATGACATTAACGTGACATTGGGACGAATATAAACTATCCGTTGACTTACATTTCCGAAGGGACACGTTACATGTACAGGGATACCGTGAAATGTGTTTTATGAATGAGGTACAGGAGAGATACATGATTTGAAGCTGGATGTATGTTTATATGTATTTACATATGCTGTTGACAGGTTAATCGCTGACACAGATCACCCTGATTTGATAGATCTTCTTTTTTTCACATCGAGATCCATCAGATTATGTCTGAAAGAGATCATTCAGAAACAATATAATTCGACATAGTTGAGGCTATGGGATTTTAAATGATACAGTCTCATGATAAATTTTGTCATGGTAGGACTTTGTCATGGTAGGACTTTAAAATAATTCCTAAAGTAACAGACAGATCATTTTGGATCGTGTGTTCTCTCTGCCCCCAACGGGAAATACAAATTAAGTGTCAGAGCATGAAAACTATGACATATCTCGTGTCGTCACTGTTTTAGTGCTACTTCATTGTTACTTCGAGACCTCGAGATGTTTCAACAAAACGAATTATATTTACATATTGCCGATATCTCGAGATAACTTGAGAAGCAACAGAGATGGGACGTTGATGTGCTAGAAATGCTTTGTTCCTTTTATACTTTTACACAAAACATCGACTTCCGGGGAATTACGTCGCCAACATCCGGGTACATAATGTGTGGAAACAAAGACTACTGGAAAAGATAGAAGTGTTAGTAGGTATACCTTGCTGTACTTTGTGACCCCACACGAAGAATCCTTATAAGGAGGTCAGAGGTCATTACAGGTAAGGAGAGCTAATGCTTAGTTTGCTTTTATAAATTTATGATTATTGGTACTAAATATTATCATTTCGACAAATTTCGAACCAGATTGATAAAAAAAATCTTGAAAAGTTGCACAAAATGTTTGCGGCAGATTTGGAATTCAAATGACGTATTAATTGAGTATAAACTGGGTGTTAAAATGCGTTGAGTAGATATTAAAGTTGACAATGCAAGTTAAAAAGCTTTCTTATTGATATTTAAAAAAAAAAAAAAACGGCAAAGTAAACATTTTAGAAATCTTCTGAGATACCCCCTAACAGGTTACTAAGGAATGACAGACATTTTAGTTTTTGCCTTGCTTGGAAATGATAGTCGACTTCCTTGGGTATAGAGGCACCCAGGCTGTCAAACCGGTTCTCATTGGTGTGATGAAACCGCACGGCGACTCTTCTATAGACCTAGCCATCACATACTTTCTGATTTTTTTTTTACGATTTTCGATCAGTATCTGAAGAACATTGACATGGATATTGAAGATGTTATTATAACGATATTATACAATATGAGCATAATAAAAAAAACCCATTAGATTACACCAAAATTCGTGCGAATAAAAATCAAGTATATGAATGACAACTGATAAACCTACCTTAGTATTCAATTGGAACATCATGTCGCTAAGAGTAATCAGTTCCTGTGTGATAATATCCATTTATTTCCATCAAAATAAGTTCCCCTCACTCGCATGTGTTCGTGTTTAACATAATCAAGACTATGCTCCTAAATAAGGTACTTCTCGTTAACACTACATTTTCATTACATCGAAGTTGATAGGACATGCGAGTTTGAGTATTGACTGACGAAATATTTTGAATGAAATCTGGTGATGAAGTTTTAATTATGACTTATCCGATTGTTTATTCTAGTGTTGATGCCGTAGAACGATGTCCGTTGTTTTACGCCTGTCCGTGGTGTGGTTCCTCCTGGACATTGGTCAGTTTGGACCGGTATTTAAACCAGTGCCAGATCAGAACTTTATCCTTAAAGCACTAGCAGAGGATCAGCAGAGGCGAGCGGCAATGATAAGTGGTACATGTGTGAAGTTACGACATATAACATCGGCCGTTTCCGTCAAAGTTCGGATTCCGAGACTTAACGAAAGGCGACGAGATGTTGTTACGTGGAATATATTGGTTCAAATAAATATTAAACTTAAAAAGCACATGATTAATTTCATCATGGCTTATGTGTTTAAAGATAACAGTTACTTTTCAGTTTTATTTGTATTAAACAACCTAACAACATAAGTGGATGTATTTGATTAAAATGCCTCTCTCGAAACTTGTGTAGTGCATTCATTCGACTTGCTCGTGAAAGTTTTATTTTGTGTCGATATGGTAAAAAATTAAACTAAGTATGTTTTAAAATGAAAAATAAAAAATAAAAAAATTATATTCTTTATGTTTTACCTGCCAACTAATTCAATTCGAATATCTCTGGTTAATGGGGTATCTTTATATTTAAGATGACGGTAATGGAGAATATATAAAATGGAAGCAGCTTGACGGAAGCTTTGGTGTGGAGTTTGCATGGGGAAATACTAGACCACACATAAGACGTGCCCTTCGGTCAACACAAGGGGAGCCCTGGCCCAAACCACAGGTCTACAAAACAAGGGAAACCGTATTCACATTAAACCCTGCCAATTTTGAAATCAACGTCGACCAAAATGTCACAAGTGACGTCATACGTGAAGCTATAAATAGATACAACCGGACAATATTTGAGGATTCGATCCATATCACGGAAGAAAACTTTAGAAACGCCCCCAAATCAGAAGTAAACAAAGAGATGCAGTATGAAAGAGACGAGCTTGGTTATCTTAATGCTGATAACATCCGGGTTCTAACGATACATGTTAATTATACTTGTGACGTCACCCCTTTAAACCGGACCAATGACTCATGTGATATATACCCGTCATTGACCTCTGACGAGTCATGTAAGTATCTAACGTCATGATATTGGATGCTTTATTTTCTAACATGATATGTTGGCTTAAAGGCCCAATATACGTAACTTCAGGATTGTTTTTCGTAATTCTGAAAAATTCTGAAAAAGTCCAGTTGATAACCATGCAAAAATAAGCCTGAAACGAAGTAAACCTGAGCGATAACTAACAAGAAACTCTTTACAGAAAAATCCAAAAAATTGTAAATAACTCAGGTGGGGCCCACTTCAAAAACAAGCCGACGTTAAAAGACAGTTCAAAATATACGCGTGTTTACAAATACCGAGTTTCAACTGCTGCTGAACCGGTAACCGCGTAAGAATTCATCTTGAATATTGCTGATATCAGTTTCTCTTAACTGAATCTATAAATATATTAACTTATTAGGCTTGATTTTCGGTTCAAGTTTTGCCGAAAGTTACCTATATTGGGCCTTTAACTAACATTAAGGATGCGGTCCTATTTCTGTGTACTTATCTTTCAATATTGTCTCGTCAGTCAACTAGCTTGCTGTAACTTTGATGGCCACGTTTATCTGTAATTATTTGCGACACAGTTCATAATATTCACACTTAAATATTCATATTTAACAATCTGTTTATTTGAAAAATTCTTCTTTTTTAATTAAAGTATTTAAGTATTTGCTGAACCCATATCTCTTCTTTGACGGTAGTTAATATTTCACTTGTTAGCCTTCTGCATCACGATGAGATGAGTCCTAGAAAGAGGGAAAGGCAGTTCAAAAGAGTTTTTTATTTCAGGCATACTCTATCTTTCAAAGTTAATTTTGAATCAATTACCTTTGTGCGTGACGTTCATTGTAAAAGCAGCTTAATGCGTGCTTCTCTTTTTTGTGATTTGTTAGCTGATTTAGACTACTAAACCTTCAATATTTCCTGTACTTTTACAGCTGTATGATGCAGTTTAATTCATGTTTTCGGCATACTGTATCTATTACTAAATTTAAGAGGTGCAGCATATGTGTGTGTGTTACGTCATCTTTGTGATATGTTAGCTGATTAAGGGTACTAAACCTTCAATATTTCCTGTGCTTTTGTGATATGTTAGCTGATTTAAGCTACTAAACCTTCAATATTTCCTGTGCTTTTGTGATATGTTAGCTGATTTAGGCTACAAAACCTTCCATATTTCCTGTGCTTTTGTGATATGTTAGCTGATTTAGGCTACAAAACCTTCCATATTTCCTGTGCTTTTGTGATATGTTAGCTGATTAAGGGTACTAAACCTTCCATATTTCCTGTGCTTTTGTGATATTGTTTTTGATTGAAATATTACGTGCTCTAATTTTGTTTGAGTTGATGGGAACCTCCCCGTCGATGGCTTCCTATTGTATACAGTATAATGTTAAATTTCGTTTAATTTTAAGAGGTGCAGCATATGTGTGTGTTACGTCATCTTTATGATAGAGGTTGGCAGACTCTACTGGTGGATTTTTTAGTCCCCGAGGTTTGCTGGAGCCGCCATAGCCACAGTTAATCTCATTTTAGTAGTGACACGGTATATAATATACACATATTCGTAGTACACGATTAAAAATTATACATAACTAGTTTAATTTTACTTCTAAATTCATAAATTAAAGGGGTTTTGCGCACCTGACCCTTCTGCTTCTACATTAGTTTAGGCATTTTGGATTCCTATCTTTTGGCCCTTAGCATCACTGAAGAGTCCTAGGAGGACGAAACAGCGGTATGATGCAGTTTAATACATTTTTTCGGCATATTGTATATATTACTAAATGTAAGAGGTGCAGCACATGTGTGTGTTACGTCATCTTCGTCTTCATATTGTAGACACGCTGATTGTGAACTACACGGGAATATTCTTGAGTGCTCAAGAGGTATGGGGCGTGGTTCGAGGTCTGGAGACATTCAGTCAGCTTGTGGTGCATTACAGAGGTCAGGTAAAGACAAATTCTTGGAAAAATTGTTCTTCTTTTTTTTTTTGTGATACAGTACAATTTCTGTTAATTTTGACGTGGTGAATTGTGCTATCATTTTTGGACATTATGATTAACTGTTATGTTATCTGTTTGATGTGCTGCAGGTATTTATTTGACGTTATAGATTGCGCTACCATTTGTTTTAGAAGATGCGTATTTCTTTCAGCTAATTTGATGTGACGTATCGCATTTTTTTTTTGAAGTGATTCACTTTAAATGCTTTAAATTTGACGTGATAAAGTATTTTGTTACATTTTTACCAGTGAAACATCAGAAAATATCAACTTGATAAAACTAATAGCATCACTGCTTTAATAATCACTAGTGATGCTATAAGAAATCTTATATCATCACTAGTGATGATATAAGTTTCGGTCCAATATCATTGTGCAATATGTGTGCATGATTTTTTCGTTGTTCGAGAATCATATAAAGGAAGGAAATTTAAAACATTTAAAAACCCTGGTTTTCAGTAATATGTTTTTTGATTTTTTGATTTTGTTTTAAACAAAAAATAGAACTTCATTCTGTGCGTATTAATATTCTATAAGCCCAAGGCACACCGTTCCGAGCATTCGTAACCGCAAATTTTAAAAGTAAAATCAGACATCGAAACTTTTGGGAATCTCGAATATGTAATAAAAATAAATTCAATTGTTTCCCATGAAATATCAAATATATTTCACTGGTATAGTAGATTTTAAAGATATTTTCATTCGTGCTACGCACTCGGGGGAAAAAAAATCTTCCATACTCGTGAAATATATTTGATATTTAACGGAAGGTAATTGAATAGCCTCTATTTACTTGATGTTACGCACTGTGTGTTTTGGTATTTGTGTGTTCGGCATAACATGTAATAATTAAACACAAATATGTCATACTTTATAAGTATTTCAGTATGATATATTACACTACTGGAAAAGTAAACTCATTATTATAAGTAAAAAACACTTTCGTTCAAAAAGTATGTTTGCATCTTTTGTCTGATAATTAGAATAAGAAGATGTTTGAGAACATTTCATGTCGATTCAAAAATCAAAAAGAAGTGAACATTCTCCCAATTTCGTCCATAAAACACCCACCAATGTTCAAATATATATATATTTTTTTTTCATTTTATTATCAAAGTTTTGGACAGTTTGTGACGGCAAAACGAATACATGTGCATTAAAATGAACATGTAGTCATTGCATGTATTAATGCTGCCTTCGTTTCAGTTCTACATAAAAGAGACAATTATTGATGATTTCCCTCGGTTCCCCCACAGAGGAGTACTTCTAGACACATCTCGACATTTTATACAGAAGGAAGTCATACTGAACGTATTGGTAAGCTTTTCGTATTTTCATAGATTTGTTTTATTCTGAATAGTAAACAAACATAACACATGTTTCAAGGTAGTTTGGCAAAGATTGAATCAAGACAATATTTAGACACTTCAATAAATGGAAACATAAAATGCTACTTAAAAATAGTAAAGTAATATAATGCAATATTGAAACATAACTTAGTTATGACTTGTAACTTAGACAAAACATATTGTCTGTTACGTAGGGAAACTATGATCAAAGGAAAGATTTACTTTGCGACCCTCGTAAAATTACACGATAATAAGACCAGGCGTCTTCTGCTTCATCGACGACAACCGCATATAAATCTTGGTCACATCCAAGTTAACATCAAGTCCTCAAAATGATAACCGAGTCATCTTTGTCAATCACAACAAGGGAGCAAACTAATAAGCATACTAAAAAACGTCCATCTTCATATCACACAAAGCCAAAGGATAATTCTCAATGAGATGGCGACCATAAAACCTTCCATCGTCTACAGCTTGAAACTGACGCCAAGTTCACTGTTTACAGCAGGTCGGGGTTTGTCTCTGGGTATTGTGGTATTTTCAAAAATCACAACTCACTTTTGTTATTGATTAACTCAAAATACATTATACTTATTGGTACCCCTTTAATTTATGAATTTAGAAGTAAAAGCAAACTAGTTCTGTATAATTTCAAATCGTGTACTACGAAAATGTGTATATTATATACCACTACTCAAATGAGATTAACTGTAGCTATGGAGGCTCAAGCAAACCTTGAGGACAAAACAATCTACCATCAGAGTATGCCACCCCCTTTATCATTATTTGTCTTGTTACAACAGGAAGGGATGGCGATGAACAAGATGAACGTTTTACATTGGCATCTTACAGATGACCAGTCATTTTCTTACAAAAGTGAGGCGTTTCCGGACTTCAGTCAAAAAGTAAGTGTCAACAGTTTGTATTCAAGTTAAGAAAACCAGCAACAAACATTAAACTTTTATATCAAATAAGAAAAAAACTTGTAGAACTTCAATAAGATTGAATTATAGACGATTATTTTGTTCAATTTGAATAATGAAGGAGAGTTCAACATGCGAACTGTTAAACTGAGCATGCAGCGTAATAGTAAAAGCAGAAGAGGATAACAACATGGTTTAATTAAGGTCACTTGTGTAAGACATTCTAGTTTGCACATGATTACGATGTAATTTAGGAATATATATTTACATTTGCTCTGCATTGCGACTATATAACACTACCATGGCCAGTTCCGTGTTATGAGACCATAACACTTGAGTGGTTATTATGACGTCATTACGATTGTGACGTCATAATCATAACATTAGAAATAGCTGACCGATACTGGCTGTTCAATTTATTAGAAATCTACCTCAAATTTTCAGAACAATATATGTAGAATATAAATATAGATTTAGTATCGAAACCAATGGAAAAATGTAAATATAAGCATTAAAAATCATTCTGTTCATTGTTGTGTCTCTTAAAAACTAATTCATTTATAACGAGGCCAAATAATTTATCATTACACACATATTCTTATATTAATTAATGAAGCCAAGCATTAAAATAAAAACCTAATTAATATTGGAAATATAAATTGTAGGGGGCGTACCATCCAAATATGGTATACACACGTGACGACATTAATGACGTCATTGCGTATGCTCGTCTAAGGGGCATTCGCGTCATACCAGAGATTGATGTACCAGGTACGTTAAGATATACCTATTAAACATGTAATGAGTGAGCATACGTGATATCAACCTGAATATATCTCTTAAAGTTAAATGTAGGAAAAAAGCACATTTTGACTTCTCCAAATCGCATAGGTCACCATTGTTGTAATATGATAACTCAATGTATAGAGTTATACATATGTAGAAATGTTTCTTTTACGCTACTGACTTATTTGGAGGAAATTTATACATTTTTATTCTTAGCAAATTGCCATGTTCACACTTTATAATTGATGTATACCATTGTGATAACGAACAAGTCAACATTATTGTAGAATGCTATTTCAATGTATAGAGTTATACCTTATGTAGAAATGTTTCTTTTACGCTACCGACTAATTTGGAGGAAATAAGTGATTTTTTTTCTTAGCAAATTGTCATGTTCACATTAAATAATTGATGTATTATTGTTCACATGGATATGAACTGCACTTGCTGATGAATACAATTGTCATCGTTTCTCTCTGATTGTGATGCAAGGTCATACCTACTCCTGGGGCCTCTCCTATCCGAAATTGTTGACACAGTGTTGTTTTAATAACATACCAGTACCCGGATTTCTTGGCCCACTGGATCCTACAAACGAACATGTATTCAAAATCCTGAGCAAATTATTCGAGGAAGTCACCAACGTGTTTAAGGACAGATTTGTTCACCTTGGAGGAGACGAGGTTAATACTGAGTGTTGGTAAGTACAATCTTTCTACCCAATCATCATTGACTAAAAACAAATTTCTTATTCATCTTAAGTATTCCGTATCTATTATCAAATAATATAGCTGTATCACATATGTGTGTGTTACGTTAATCCATTTATGAACGAAAGCAATGTAAAATTTCATTTTGTACATAATATTATTTACAGCGTTTCCAAAATCCGAACACTTTCTTTGTATACGTATAATTGTCAACAGACGTTCAAAGTGTTACTTCGAAAAGGTCGTACATTTGTATATGTACAAAGCTCTCGTTTTCTAATTCCTTGTGTTAAACATGTGCCGAAAACTTAAAAAGGCATGTCATAATTTGTAGAAATGCGCATTAATTTCTTATAATATCACGGTTCTTGTTAAGAGAACGCGATATTAAATATTTTTCTTAACAAATTACATTTAAGGAATCATATTTTTTCTTCCGGTCCATTCGGTCTTATTCGTTCGGTTTCTTGCTGATTTGTTTTCCCTTTGTATGTTTAAAGGCCTAATAAACGTAACTTTCGGCAAAACTTGAAGCGAAAATCAAGCCTAATGACTCTTTATATTTATAGCTTTAGATAAGATTAATTGATATTCATATGAAGTCTACTCGGTTACAGGTACAGCAGTAGTAGAATCTAAATACAGGTTTCTGTATTTGTAAATACGCGTCCATGTTGAACTGTGTTCTAACTGCGGTTTGTTGTGAAGTGGGCCCCACATGAATTATTTTTAATTCTTTGATTTTTTTCTGTCAGAGTTTCTTGTTAGTTACCGCTCAGGTTTACTTCGCTTAAGGCTTATTTTAGCATGGTTATCAGCTGGATTTTTTTTTTTCAGAATCACAAAACATTTCCTTAAGTTACGAATATTGGGCCTTTAAGAATTGGTTTTTGTTAATTTTTTTAATTTCGTTTTGAATAATTGCTGACTGTTCTCTGTTTGACAAATCATTAGTCAAATCCTTGTTCTTTAATATTTGCAAAGAAACAATCCTTTGTTGACGCATATTTTTTGCAATTAAAATGAAATAATTCTTTGACCGAATATTCCTTAGGGCGTCAAATCCAAATGTTGTGGAGCTGTTTAAAGCCCTTTTCATCAAAGATAATCTGAAGACACAACTAAGTCAATCTGGATCACAGCTGTTCAAGAACACCACCACAAATATCACTGACAATGAGATATCGCACATTTTGAACGACAATTTTATGTAAGTAGATATAAAATTTGCATATAAATAAAGTATCAAAACGGTTTTTCATTTTAGAAACTTTTAAGATCATTATTTCACCTACCAGAAAATAAAAACAAACAAACAAATTAATCAATGTTTCCTTTTTTTCTGAATAGAATTTTTATTAGAACATAATAAAGCTTTGGATAACACCATATATAAAAATTCAAAAGAAACTTTATATCTGCACCAGACTAGAATTCGAACCATTCACCTAAATATGCTACCTTGTGATGGTGTTAAATTGCCCGCCCAAGTTGTTATTCATTTAAAGCTTTAAATTATAAAAGGTGTTTTATTAACATTTTAGGTTGAAACAGCAGCTAACAAATCAAGCTGTGATGTTTGTTTTTATTATGATTACATTTTTCCAACGGTAGCGTCTTATATTTAACTGAACAGTTGCGTTTGTTCGTCTTTTTTTCTGAACTGCATGGTTAACCAATAAAACTGTAGTCTTAGATATAGTAAAGGTACGCCTCTTTTGATTTTCGGTTTGGTTGTTAATTTTATTTGCTGTATTGTTTTTGACGGATATATTGTATTGTCCGTTAGAGATCTATCCATTTTCTTTCGAGGTCAAAGGGGACTCAGCCTGAAGGTGCCTATAGAATACTCAGGGAAGTACGACGGATGATAAGGCAAGTTTCGAATAAGAATTTTTGGTTACCAACTATCTGTCAATCTCACTCAAACTTCGTTTAAAACGATAAATATCTTGAATAAGATAAAATATTTACACGATATTACTATAGAAGCTAATTATTTGCTTTTACAAACGTGTACAAAACATGTTCATGTCAAAATATACATTTTATAAGAAAACACCAACTTATGTTTTTCATACATTACTGTTTAAATCAAAACATGCTTTGTTTTAATTCAGAAAAATACAAAAGAATCCAAAAGTGATGAAAGAAGAGGAGAATCTCCCTTCGGTCATTTGGGAATATTTTAACAAAAGGTAAAACATAAAATGAAACAGTCGAAACTATAAAATGAAAGGGATTATATATGATAACTGACTGAATTGTATTTATGCAATGTTCATTAAAGTTCAAGTTTTAGTCAACATTTAGACGAGTTTTACGACAACGATGTTGATAATTGCCTCTTTTTGACCAGATTAAAGGATATATTGGATGCTATAGCACGTGATCGAAATATCGGATTGGACGTCATCATGTGGCAGGATGGTCTGCAACATGGTGTCAATGTAAGTATATTTCAAAGTTTTTTATTCCCTTGTTTTCTATTTTTCAAATACTCAATCATACAGTGGGTCGATGCAAATAAATACTGTATTTCGGGATGTTTTTAGCGTATGCTAAATTTTGCGATTTCCGTACAAAATCACAGGTTTTATATTTAGCATATATAATTTTTAGCGGTGATCCAACTACTTCATTAATTGTAGCGTATGTATCATATATTTATTGAAAACCTTCGGGTATTGCATCAACTGCAATCGCGAAGGATGTAGTACCAAGACAATATGCCGTTGTAGGGCCAATAAAGTTACACCAGAACGTGCTATGAGGTGTTCATACAGTTTTTCAAACCATTTTGCACTCAATCTTCAAAACTGTATAATGAAACCAATTGTAGTGGAATCTTATTTTTCGCGATGGTGTTTTGTCGCGAACATAGCGAAAATTAGACACTCGCTACAAAAACCGATATACAGTATTAAATAATGCATTTAGTAACAACAAGAAGACAGGAATCATTGTATATAATTATTCCTGTCTAGTTGTTGTTGCTATATGCATTATTTATTACCGTATATCGGTTTTTGTCAACACACCATCGCGAAAAATGAGATATCATTAAAATTGTTTTTTTTATACAGTATGAAGTTTAAGTACAAGATGAAACCATTAAGTGCAAAATGGTTGGTAAAACTGTATGACCACCTCAAAGCACAACCTGATGCAACTTGTGCTGGCCCTACAAAGGCATATTGTCGCGTACTGTATCCTTCGCGTTAATATCTGATGCATTACCCGTGTGTTTTCAATAAATATATGATACATACGCTAAAATTAATGAAGTAGTTTGATTTGTTTTGGTAATTCAATAGATACAGATTTTGTGTGTTTTACGTGTTTCCTAGATCTCTAAAGACACAATCATACAGGTATGGACGTCCAAGAGTCATGAAATCGGCGCTATACTCCGAAAAGGGCACCGCATCATCTTCTCGACGTGCTGGTATTTAGACCGTTTCCGGAAAGGCGTTCATTGGCAGGAATTCTACAACTGTGAGCCAAACGGTACATGTGTTTGTTTAAAACTTCAATGTATTTAAACATAAATATAATAGATCAAATTTGAAAAATTCGTTTAAACGGTAAGCTACAGATGTAGCTGTACACGATTTGAAAAAGGGGTTTTACGCACCTGATCCTTATGCTTCTACATTAGTTTAGACATTTTGGTGCAGTTTAATTCAATTTTTCGGCATGCTGTATCTATTACTAAATTTAAAAGGCGCAGCACATGTATGTGTTACGTTATCCCTAAGGTATATACAGAATTTAAATATTAACGAAGAGGACAAAGAAAGCATGTAAATGAGATGTGTTGTAATAAAAATTCCAACCTCACTTTGAGTTTTAATGCATAGCAGTTAAGTAAAGAAATACAGAGTTTAGGTAATTACAACCCCTTACTCATAAAAAAATGTTTGTTTTCCAGAGGAGACCAAAAAGTTTATCGGATTAAAGACAATTGTAAAATGTTCTTTTTATAAAAAAAACTTTATTTCATCCATAGATTGCTATACCATAGTTTGGCTAAAAAAGTGTTTAAAAAGTAGCTATCAAACAAGGAATGATTTCCCTCACTCTTTTAAAATATTGAAAAAAAGAAATTGTAGTTTAACATGATCCACATCTCAGATTATTCAGTTAGTAGGATAGAAAAAACAAAGCAAAACATTAAATACTACTCGCACAACCACTAAGTTAACTGTTGATTGCTTGTACTTATTATCAACAGAAGTCGATGCAGAGGAAGGTACACAGATCCTTGGCGGGGAGGCTTGTCTTTGGGGCGAATACATTAGTAGCGAGATGGTGACAAGCATGCTGTGGTACGTATTGATAGAGATAAGGTGTAGGTGAAATTGTCGTCGAAGGACATTGATCTTTAGGTGTTGAAATGGCCACTGAATAGGAGACTGTTTTCCACTCTGACAATTTAAAACTTTCCATTATAGTAACTCACACATGATGCAAACTTATAGTTGGGCACTATTTTGTTGATAACAACCATTCGAAGTTAAGACATATTATACATGTTTCAACATAACTGATGTTCATAAAAATATGTGTTGTCTTTCAAAAAGATTTTGAATTTAAAATATTGCGATAAAACATGACACTTCGGTCAAGAAAAATGTGATATTTAACTCATGTAATCTTGTAATCATTTCATTGGTCTGTGTAGGCCCCGGGGCTCCGCGGTGGCGGAGAAGCTATGGAGCAGTAGGAAACCTAGGGCACTCCTTGATGTTTCCAGACGGCTATCGGAACAACGGTGCCGTATGCTGAGGTAAATAATCAACAACTATAGATTAGATGAATGGTGTTTACCGAAATAGTATTGATATAGAAAACATGCTACATGCGAAATAAAATCCACTGCGAAGCAACTTTATAATTTCATTTCTTTCACATTGCAATTCCTTTTCTTTTCTTCCGGGAATCGTTACCTTGATGTACGTGTATCATATAATACAATATAAGCGTTCTCAGTTTAAAAACAAACTCTCAAGATATGTATGTATCCTTGCAAAAACATATTTTTCAAACATGTCTTCCCAACGAGTTCTTGCTTCCTTATATGAAATGGAAATATATGGGAAAACAAACATCAGAAAACATGTGTTATCATTTTTGGCCTTTTCAGGATCTTCTATAAAATCTTCAGATTTGTTAACATTTTGTCCCAGTTTCCGATTCGAATTTCGTTTTGTTGATGCCTCTTTCCTACGTAACATGTCCTATTTAGTCGGGATATCAGTATGCTGAAAATTATCATTCAGTATGTCTCGGAATATGTGCAATAAACAGTGTCTTGCCAATTATTTCAGACGTGGCCTGGATGTAGGATATGGCAACGGGCCTGAGTATTGTGTCAGAAAGAAATTTTCTAGGGCTGACCATTCGAAACAACACAACGATAAATCAAAACTGCACCTGACGAAAAATGAAATCGAATATTTGATGGAGAGATTAAATCAACCACCACAGATTCCATCAAATGTGACATATGTTTCTGCTGTAAAAGATTATACAGTAAGTATGAACTTAACTACACACGTCCCCATGTTAAGTTTGTTTTATGTTTAACATAATAATGGGATCTTTGATATTACAATATAGACATACAGGGAAGCAAACGATAAAACCGTAATTGTGAAGATGATAAAAAGTTTTATACATTAAACATCTTAATCATTGATAACTAGTTTTAACTGCAAGATATCAAGGGGAATATTTTCGTAATAAGAGCAACTACTGCAGTTATGGAATTACAAAGTAAACAACAAATATGTAGGTGATCACAGTACATATCCTTTGTGAATTTCTTATGCATAAAACAACGTCACACCTGGTTTTATAACATATGTACTTCCGGGATGATATCATATGTACTTCCGGTACTGATATATATATCCCTCCTATGTTTCAGCTGATTCACTTGACAAGTCTGTCCCTGTCAATAGTAGGAGTGTTCACAATCACGTTGATGATGGTATGTAGAAAACAACGTCGGTAGGAAGAATTGTCTGTCGGCAACCATATTGAATTTACCACATTATGATATTCACCTGTGATTTGTCTTGTACAGAGATATCAACTTTCACAGAGCCAAGTGACAACTAGAGAAAGAAAAGGCTCCGCTAATGACTTCCATTATGATAAAACAAAGACTGTATTAAATATAGATTGTATGAGTCAGAGTCGTCCAATGAATCACTGTCTTCTATGGTGGAACTATGACAAACTATAAAACTCCATGTGATCTCAAAGCTTAAGTTGTTGGCAGCAGCATGCGAAACCTTCAAGGAACAATCAGCTACGTAATGCATGTATATACTGTTTTGACAGAACTGGTGCAAGACGATGTCATGGTTCTCAGTTAATACTCTTTATATTAAAAGAACATTATGTTATATTTATACGTTTTTACGTTGTTTCTTACAAATCATTTTACATAATTATTGTTTTACTTTCTTGGATACCTACCGTTTTCTAAAACATTCATTTTTAAAAGTTCAGCAGGTGATCATCAGACACAAACAGAAAAATATTAATTTAAGGAATAATAAGCCGTTTTTATATGATTGTATTTAGTCACGCACATAAGAAATAAACCATCTAAATAACACGAGTAAAAAATAATCATAAAACAATAGTTTTAGTAAAACGCACTACATATTTAGAATTTCGATTCTTTAAAGTGTGTGTACGTGTTACCAACGTGGTAATTGAATTAAGGCGATTACTTTGCCGATTTGACATTTCAATAGAGAATGATAGTTAGTAAAACGGATCATGATAGCAAACGTTAACTTCATAGTTAGTAAATACTATACAATGTATTTCACAGGGTCAATTATTACAGTAAATACTATACACAGTATTTCACATGGTCAATTATCATAGTAAATACTATACAAAGTATTTCACAGGGTCAATTATTACAGTAAATAATATACAAAGTATTTCACAGGGTCAATTATTACAGTAAATACTATACACAGTATTTCACATGGTCAATTATCATAGTAAATACTATACACAGTATTTCACAGGGTCAATTCTCATAGTAAATACTATACAAAGTATTTCACAGGGTCAATTATCATAGTGAATACTATACACAGTATTTCACAGGGTCAATTATTACAGTAAATACTATACACAGTATTTCACATGGTCAATTCTTATAGTAAATACTATACAATGTATTTCACATGGTTTATTATTACAGTAAATACTATACACAGTATTTCACAGGGTCAATTATCATTATAAATACTATACAAAGTATTTCACAGGGTCAATTCTCATAGTAAATACTATACAGAGTATTTCACAGGGTCAATTATTACAGTAAATACTATACACAGTATTTCACAAGGTCAATTATCATAGTAAACACTATACACAGTATTTCACATGGTCAATTATCATCGTAAATACTATACAAAGTATTTCACAGGGTCAATTATCATAGTAAATACTATACAAAGTATTTCACATGGTCAATTATCATGGTAAATACTATACAAAGTATTTCACATGGTCACTTATCATAGTAAATACTATACAAAGTATTTCACAGGGTCAATTATCATAGTAAATACTATACAAAGTATTTCACATGGTCAATTATCATCGTAAATACTATACAAAGTATTTCACATGGTCACTTATCATAGTAAATACTATACAAAGTATTTCACAGGGTCAATTATCATGGTAAATACTATACAATGTATTTCACATGGTCAATTATCATAGTAAATACTATACAATGTATTTCACAGGGTCAATTATCATAGTAAATACTATACAAAGTATTTCACAGGCTTAATTATCATGGTAAATACTATACAGAGTATTTCACAGGGTCAATTATCATAGTAAACACTATACAACGTATTTCACATGGTCAATTATCATGGTAAATACTATACAAAGTATTTCACAGGCTTAATTATCATGGTAAATACTATACAGAGTATTTCACAGGGTCAATTATCATAGTAAACACTATACAACGTATTTCACAGGGTCAATTATCATAGTAAATACTATACAAAGTATTTCTCAGGGTCCATTATCATAGTAAATACTATACACAGTATTTCACAGGGTCAATTATTACAGTAAATACTATACAAAGTATTTCACAGGGTCAATTATCATAGTAAATACTATACAAAATATTTCACAGGGTCAATTATCATAGTAAATACTATACAAAGTATTTCACAGGGTCAATTATCATAGTAAATACTATACAAAGTATTTCACAGGCTTAATTATCATAGTAAACACTATACAACGTATTTCACAGGGTCAATTATCATGGTAAATACTATACAGAGTATTTCACAGGGTCAATTATCATAGTAAATACTATACACAGTATTTCACAGGGTCAATTATCATAGTAAATACTATACAAAGTATTTCACAGGGTCAATTATCATAGTAAATACTATACAAAGTATTTCACAGGCTTAATTATCATAGTAAATACTATACAACGTATTTCACAGGGTCAATTATCATAGTAAATACTATACAATGTATTTCACATGGTCACTTATCATAGTAAACACTATACAAAGTATTTCACAGGGTCAATTATCATAGTAAATACTATACAAAGTATTTCACAGGGTCAATTATCATAGTAAATACTATACAGAGTATTTCACAGGGTCAATTATCATAGTAAATACTATACAAAGTATTTCACAGGGTCAATTATCATAGTAAATACTATACAATGTATTTCACAGGGTCAATTATCATGGTAAATACTATACAAAGTATTTCACATGGTCAATTATCATAGTAAATACTATACAATGTATTTCACAGGGTCAATTATCATAGTAAATACTATACAAAGTATTTCACAGGCTTAATTATCATGGTAAATACTATACAGAGTATTTCACAGGGTCAATTATCATAGTAAACACTATACAACGTATTTCACATGGTCAATTATCATGGTAAATACTATACAAAGTATTTCACAGGCTTAATTATCATGGTAAATACTATACAGAGTATTTCACAGGGTCAATTATCATAGTAAACACTATACAACGTATTTCACAGGGTCAATTATCATAGTAAATACTATACAAAGTATTTCTCAGGGTCCATTATCATAGTAAATACTATACACAGTATTTCACAGGGTCAATTATTACAGTAAATACTATACAAAGTATTTCACAGGGTCAATTATCATAGTAAATACTATACAAAATATTTCACAGGGTCAATTATCATAGTAAATACTATACAAAGTATTTCACAGGGTCAATTATCATAGTAAATACTATACAAAGTATTTCACAGGCTTAATTATCATAGTAAACACTATACAACGTATTTCACAGGGTCAATTATCATGGTAAATACTATACAGAGTATTTCACAGGGTCAATTATCATAGTAAATACTATACACAGTATTTCACAGGGTCAATTATCATAGTAAATACTATACAAAGTATTTCACAGGGTCAATTATCATAGTAAATACTATACAAAGTATTTCACAGGCTTAATTATCATAGTAAATACTATACAACGTATTTCACAGGGTCAATTATCATAGTAAATACTATACAATGTATTTCACATGGTCACTTATCATAGTAAACACTATACAAAGTATTTCACAGGGTCAATTATCATAGTAAATACTATACAAAGTATTTCACAGGGTCAATTATCATAGTAAATACTATACAGAGTATTTCACAGGGTCAATTATCATAGTAAATACTATACAAAGTATTTCACAGGGTCAATTATCATAGTAAATACTATACAATGTATTTCACAGGGTCAATTATCATGGTAAATACTATACAAAGTATTTCACAGGGTCAATTATCATAGTAAATACTATACAACGTATTTCACAGGGTCAATTATCATAGTAAATACTATACAAAGTATTTCACAGGGTCAATTATCATAGTAAATACTATACAAAGTATTTCACAGGCTTAATTATCATAGTAAACACTATACAACGTATTTCACAGGGTCAATTATCATAGTAAATACTATACAACGTATTTCACTGGGTCAATTATCATGGTAAATACTATACAGAGTATTTCACAGGGTCAATTATCATAGTAAACACTATACAAAGTATTTCACAGGGTCAATTATCATAGTAAATACTATACAAAGTATTTCACAGGCTTAATTATCATGGTAAATACTATACAGAGTATTTCTCAGGGTCAATTATCATTGTAAATACTATACACAGTATTTCACAGGGTCAATTATCATAGTAAATACTATACACAGTATTTCACAGGGTCAATTATCAATGTAAATACTATACACAGTATTTCACAGGGTCAATTATCAATGTAAATACTATACAAAGTATTTCACAGGGTCAATTATCATTGTAAATACTATACACAGTATTTCACAGGGTCAATTATCATAGTAAATACTATACACAGTATTTCACAGGGTCAATTATCAATGTAAATACTATACAATGTATTTCACATGGTCAATTATCATGGTAAATACTATACAATGTATTTCACAGGGTCAATTATCATGGTAAATACTATACACAGTATTACACAGGGTCAATTATCATGGTAAATACTATACAAAGTATTTCACAGGGTCAATTATCATAGTAAATACTATACAAAGTATTTCACAGGGTTAATTATCATTGTAAATACTATACAACGTATTTCACAGGGTCAATTATCATGGTAAATACTATACAATGTATTTCACAGGGTTAATTATCATAGTAAATACTATACACAGTATTTCACATCGTCAATTCCCATAGTAAATACTATACAAAGAATTCAGATGGTCAATTATCATAGTAAACACTATACAAAGTATTCCACAGGGTCAATTATCATCGTAAATACTATACAAAGTTTTCAGCGGGTCAATCCTCAAGTTTAGCTTGAAAAGTTGTACTAAAGATTTGTGTATTTAATTTGACCGATTCCACTACCCTAAAAAGGGTTACTGTAATCATCAATGTTATGGTAAGCAAAGAAAACTAAATTGTCCACAAGCTGGAAACATGGTCTTTCCTTTATACTGAAGATGACGTAACACACACATATGCTGCACATTTTAAATCTAGAAATATATACAGTATGCCGAACAAATAAATTAAACTGCGTCATACAGCTGTTTCGTCCTCCTGGGACTCGTCAGTGAGGCTAGGGGCCAAACGGTGGGAATCCAAAATATCTACACAAATGTAGAAGCAGAAGGGTCAGGTGCGTAAAACCCCTTTAATTTATGATTTTTTTTTTTTTAGGTTCAGGAAAATGTTTTAATTCCCCAGCTTTTTTTTTGGAAGGATGCCAGGGTTGGGGTGCCCTGGGATCATCCCTCTTACATCATATAACCCCACACAGGAGGCCTCTTTCCCTTCATTCACTCTTCCTCTTTATGAATTTATGAATCATGTTCTGTATAATTTCAAATCATGTACTACGAAATGGTATATAAATGGTGTTTACCCTTGACGTACATCGAAGCCGAACTTTTATGGATGTACACTAGCCATCTACGGCATACATTTTATATTGCATTCACTAAAATTGTAAAGTATATGTTTATCAACGTCATTGCAATGAAAGTGCAAAAAGACGGTTTTGTGAAATGTCACGTTATAGATATTTTACATTGGTTTTGTACTCAATTAACTGAATAAGTAAAGGATTTGATTATCACAATAACAATATAATACTGGAACCTTTGTAGATATTTAAGTAAATGTTCTTCATTAAATAATGGACATAAAGGCCTTTGTAATAAGTGTTTGCGGAAATTGAACGTTAATCCGTATAAATTAAAAACTCGTTTCACCTCTATTTTTTATAGAACATGTTTCTTAATGAAGAGGTTTAGTGATAAATTTAGTGAATTTTGTAAATAAAATTTAGAAGGAAGTGAGAAAATAACATTATAAAAAGACTATATGTAAACTCCTTATATCGACATTATAAATTATTGGTAATAGTTGAAATATAAAACAATAGCCAAAAGCTTAAAGCTCAGTTTACAATATCTGGTCTGTTAAAAAATTAAAGTCTTGATTATACTTGTGAATGGATTTGGTTAAGGTCTGTTAAAAAATTAAAGTCTTGATTATACTTGTGAATGGATTTGGTTAAAGGCTAATATGTGCAGTCCATTGATAATCACGGGTGAGTAAGCATTGACACTAATAGACAGACTACAGCACTCAATAATGGACAAATGAGTTAACGTATACACCGGCCTCAAAACATACATTTAACTACGCGAGATCGACGGCGGGCTAACTATGATGTTTGAACGTATTGTTAGCTTTATTGGTTGTCTATTTTGTAATTAATAAAATGAATTCATAATTATATATGCATTTATAAATTAACACCAGATATATATTTATGAGGATTAAAATTTTATAAAGACACGTTATTTTTTTTTTATTTCAAAAAGTTTATATCGCCAAAACTATAATATAATCATCATCGTGAATATTAGCGTTTCTAATAAACCTTAAATCAATAAAGTAATTCAATAAATTGGTTCTTAGCCAGTAAACGACAATGGATACACCCAGTACTACTTCATTTCGGGTCACTAGAATGATAGGTTATCTGATTTTGTCTGGACATTTAATTTTGACCTTCAGTAAATACCTGAGCTAGTTAGTTAAGACCTAGAAGCATTAATCAGAATGATAATTATTGTAATAAAACACCTGTACTGTACTTTGGAGGGTATGGAATATATTGTACCAAAATGACAAAGAAGAAGTGGGGAGAAATACATTGTACGTTCTGCTATTTTTGAAGTCTCTTACAGGTAAGTCTATGTTGTTTTCTTGTTTGTGACTTTAAACCATCAGCAACAACGAAGAATAACTAAAATTGAAATATACTTATTTGAAAAGCGTATTATGCATGCATGAAATTATAATTACAATTTCAATTTTAAAATATCGATTTTTGTATAGGACATTTGTCTGATTGTTGCTATTTCTTATTCATTAATAAATCAATCTCGCACTCCATACGGTTATTTTATAGAATATTCATTATATTACAAACCCTGTACAATTCGATACACGAACGCATATATGCCTCTTGTTAGAAACTACAAAGCCAGCCGAGTTGTCTTTCCTTGGTTGTTAACCATCAGCATATGGAAAACAAATATTGATTATCAATCAATTTATAGAAGATTGCGTTTATTTCAAACAATGTTTCAGTTGGTTTGTTAAGCAAGGACTTTAAAAAATGTCATTTGCATAATACAGGCGTGATATCAAAAACCCAGAGATGTTATTTCGATTGATTTTGTAATTTAGTGTTTTTAATGAAATGCCTGTGATAAAAGCATAGTTTTAGGACAGGATTATATAGACAGCACGGCTAAGTGAAGGTTTTAAAATGACAAACATCATCATAAACTGACAACGTGCAAGCGATTCATACAAAATTAATATCATAATAAAGGAGATCATTATAATTGAAATATAACATTCGTTGACACTGCCAATATTGATATATTTTCAATTTTTTTTACAGAAGAATTACCGAAAAATAAGATATTTTGACGCAGTTTACAATGTTTTTGCTTTGTTTTTCCTAATTTGAGTATTTATTGTAAAGCAGAAACTGCAGGGATCGATTGAGGATCCTCTTCCTGAAAAGATTAAAATTCGAAATGAGACTCTTACATCTTCGCAGGGAGAGTAACTAAAGTTCTGACGTAGAAGAAAACAAGTTCCGTTTTCTCATCGCCATTTCAAAAGAATATATCCGCTCAAGAAATTAAATTAGTTGTGCACAATACCCATATCCTGCTTTAGTAATCTTGTTTGCTTTATTTAAATAGGTGATGAAATTTGATGAATGCGTCCTTCTTCTGACTGTAATTGTATCATCAGTGCGATGTCTGCCACTAGATGTCGCAATCCTCAAGGAGGCAGATCTTGACGTCATAGACAAACTGCGTAAAGAGATATCAGCTTGGTCACAGACGTCGACAGCTAAAGAAAATGGTCAGTATGACCTAACCACATACACTAAGATAGAAAAGACAGAATTGTTGATAAACAGAAACATTTCAACAGTTTAACAAGCCGCCTTCTAATCAATCAGGAATATCGACATGTGACAAGATCTAGATATCGTGCCGACATGATATTGTACTGATATAAAGAATACAAAAATGCGATATATATGTATGTGGGAACATGATATAAAACATAAACTTCATGCTAAAGGTGGTGATGGTGGTCGGAATGAAATTTGAGAAGAAAGCGTTCATATTTTTATAAAAAAATTTTACTTGAGAATTTTGTATACCAGGTGTATTATCTATATGTTTTATTCAATAGGTGTGCGCTTTACAAAATGTAACAGTATAATGCAAAAACATATACTGCAAAAACTATTTATCCCACTGCTGGCAAAACCCGTACTATCCGATTGGTTAAAATAACGTCACATGACGTCCTGTACGATCCCGTATCGGGTCACTAAAATCCATATCTATGCGTTCCATTCAATAGCAATAATACAATGTTGTGCGCTTTGACAGTATAATGTAAAATTATATACTGATTAATTATATGACAGTCCAGAACATATTACAGAATATCGGGATGGCATTTTGCAAGATTTAAGTTTATTTTTGATGAGGTTAAACATATATTACTTTTGATGTAAATACTGTTACCTACATGATATATAATTAACAACCATTAACACAGTTTCTAGACGGGCTTATTGTTTTTTTTTTAAATCATTAAATAACCATACATCTTCATGAAATTTGAATCATTATAATATGGTTTATTTATTTTCAAGAACAGGGAAATGGTGTTTTAAGATATATATTTTCATAAGAAAATACAAACTCTTTCAATGGAATTTTAACAATAACATTTCAAGTGTCATAGTTTCATATATTTACACAAAATCAAACTACTCCGATGTCAATATTCCTCTAAACTGTGTAAGATTGCTTTCATCTTGGAAATTTACTTTGTTTACGGTTGTCATAAAACCGTATGTGTCTGTTTATATATTTCTCATATATGATACTGCCATGGATTGAGAAAAAAAAATATAGTATGCTTTTTTGATAAAATCAACGGCTTTTTTTTCAGATGTTCAGGCTTATATCAATTAATATGTAATCAATTACGCAATAAAAATCTGCATATTGATTTTTCCACTTTTTCGCACATTAATGAATTATTATTACAGGTTTATCTGATTGTTTTATTTTGCGCAGATTTACCAAAGTCTATCAACATGGACGATATAGTGTATTGGCAACGAGGTCCTGATAGCTATGAGGTCGCCTTTAACGGTTTCAAGAGTCCAGTCACCATTCGCCGGTCCCTAAGGTCCTCTGTAGCAGAGCCGTGGCCCATACCACGTGTGTTCAGGCCGACAAAACAATTCTACAGACTATTTCCTCAGAATTTCACCATTGTGGTCAAATCCCATTCTTGTGACATCATAGATGAAGCCATTAGGCGCTATAACAGAACAATTTTCGAGGATTCGATCGAGGTATCGGAGGAAAATTATTTCAATGCTCCTAAGTCGAAAATTAAGAATGAAATGAGTCATGAAAACCTGTTGTACTTTCTAGATGCACCTTCAGTGCCTTATGTACACATCCACGTTGACAAAGAATGTGCACCATATCCGAACGCAACATCTGATGAATCATGTAAGTATATCTAATGACCTGACAACTGCAAAAAAGAAGCTTTGTGAAAACTAAGTGATGTTACCTGTGTCAGGGAAGCTGTAATTCTTAAAAGATTTAAGGCTAATTAAGCTTTGCAAACTGCGCAACTAATATTACTTTCAATTTCGACGTATTGCACTATCCAATGGGAAAATGCTTCCATGAACTTGCAAAATAAAACAAAAACTCCTCCATTTTCCCTTTTTTGGTATACATTTGGCATTTGCATTGGTCTTGCTTTGCGTTTTTCCAATATGAATTTGTGTATTGTCGTTATGACGCCTCTCTTGCGTTTGTAATATATTTGTTTCCCTTCTTCGTTCTATTGTAGATCTACTGAAAGTGGCCCCTACAGGTGTTAGATTGGATGCAAATGAAGTGTGGGGTGTGCTTAGGGGTTTAGAGACTTTGAGTCAACTCGTTGTCAAAAAAGCTGGACAGGTATGTAGGATTAAATAATTGTAAGGGAGAACTCGAAATCTTTAGTTTACATGTATAAGCAATGGTTACCTAAATGCAACAAAATCAGTGGACAGAACGCGGATTTTTGTTGATTGTTCGGCAATTTTTGCAACGACAATTTCTTTTTTGCCATAATTGAAAATGTTCAATATATTATAAGACTCTTTCATGACCAGGGATGTTAGATATGGAAATTCCAACCGAGGGGTTTTAAAATTTGGTAAAACCCTTGAGTCTCGGGTTTTACCAAACTTGAAACCCCTCGGGTGCAATTCCCCTTGTTTACACCTTTGGTCATGAAAGATAAAAAAAACCATGAAAATACGTCTTGACTGGCTACCATTTTGCATCTCAACGTTTTCCTTGAGCTTTCTTGGCGAAAACAAATTAGACAGCGAGATTAAGAATACCCTCTATTTGCAAAGTTTGAGCAGAAAAAAATAATATTATTTTTCTAGTGTTTATTGTTAATATTTTGTGAAAGTATTTAATTTCATCACGCCGTCGTTTTCTCCTTGCGGCATAAGAGTTTACCGTATTCGTGACGTCACGTCATTGTTGAGCCATTGTGACGTCACGTCGCGTGATATGCTATGTAAGATAGATTTATCTTACATAGATTTCTTACATGGGTAAATTCTATCCAACATGGCGAGATATGAGAGAAAAAAGAATAAATACTCTGTATGACAGCACTGATGCTATTTGTTTATGTTGATTTAGGTTTACATAATGCATATGAAAACACAGAGATTTATTGTCGTTGATACTTTTCCAGTTTTATATACATGAAGTTGTTATACGTGATGCTCCCCGGTTTAAGTACAGGGGGTTGCTACTGGACACTGCCAGACACTTTATCACAAAGGAGGTCATACTAGACGTTCTGGTGAGTAACACGTTATTACAGATTCGAGCTCTTTATGCACCTAGATTCACAAATGCTTTCAGTTGAGTCTCAATTTTGTTAATTATGTGAAATTGAAAAATTACAAAACGAAAACTAATTCACACGTTTGATGCATTTAAGCTTGAGCTATTTTGTATCAGTCATTCTACCATAACGTATGAAAGTCTGACATTTTACCCTTTTGGTATAGATCTAAATGTTACTTTTCAATGCAATCGAGTCGATTTAGTGCATGCATGAGCGTTATTGACAAAATGTCGAAATATGAATTTTAAGCATATCTGTTTCGGCATTAAGCATCACCGCAAACCTCTGAAAAAATAATTAAATAACAACATCCAGGTGTATATAAAACGATTTTTTCTGATGATCGACATTTCTTTATTTTCCAGGAGGGCATGGCCCAAAACAAAATGAATGTGTTACATTGGCACATGGTAGACGACCAATCCTTTCCCTTCGAAAGTGATTCTTTTCCAGATCTCAGCAAAAAGGTAAATTATTTGTGATAGCCAACAAGTTTGTACAAATGCATATGTTGCTGATATTTGCCGTGTGAAAGATCTGTTAATTATTTGTTTATAAATTCACCGGTAGCAAATGACCAATGAAAATAAATTAATCCTTCGAATTTTTTATCATTTTTATGTCCTCCTATCCGTCATTCTCAGGAGACATATATAAATGTACGTTAGATCCAGTGGTTACCAACAGGATGAAATCAGTTGCTATCAATCTCACCTGGTAAAGGTAGAACATTTATGAATTTAAACGTAGCATAATTATTGCAACAATTGTAATTTGGAGAATACTGATAATTCATTTCAATATTTTCAAATGAGTTGATTAGAAAAAAACAACGAACATACTTTCGATTATCACAAAAGTCATTTAAATATGAGTGGAATATACTTTCGTAGTTTATTGTAAAACATGTCGACGATAACATGCAAGATCTTGTCAAACACTATGGTCGCTTTCCAAGATATAATCGTTTGATGACTTTTGAAAAAAAAAATCTGAATGTCTGGGTTACAGGTTAAAGGCCCAATATACGTAACTTCAGGAAATTTTTCGTGATTCTGAAAATTTTTGAAAAAAAAATCCAGTTGATAACCATGCAAAAATAAGCCTGAAACCAAGTAAAAATGTGCGGTATCTAACACGAAATTCTTGACAGAAAGAAATCCAAAGAATTGAAATAATGCAGGTGTGGCCCACTTCAAAAACAAGCCTAGGTTAGAAGACCGATCAAAAAGGACGCGTGTTTACAAATACCAAGTTTCAGATGCTGAAGTACCGGTAACCGCGTAAGAATTCATTTTGAATATTTCTGATATCAGTTAATCTTAAATAAATCTATAAATATAAAAAATTATAAGCCTTGATTTTCGCTTCAAGTTTTGCCGAAAGTTACCTATATTGGGCCTTTAACACTTTTCAGAAATTCAAATTGCTAGATTAACCCAACTTTACTTCAATGTTTACGATTCCCTTTTTTATTCAAGGGTGCCTACCATTCCAGTATGGTCTATACCCAGAGAGACATTGCTGATATTATAGAATTTGCTCGAATTCGAGGAATCCGTGTTATTCCAGAATTTGATATTCCAGGTAAATATTAATTGTCTAGATTAATTGTCTATTTGTTTAGATGCAAACATTCAAAGTGAATGTACCTGAAAAGAACCGCACATATATAAAAGATTTATAAACAGTCGGGTTCCTCTTTCTTTTGAAATTTTTATCATATAACATTCATCAGTGCAAAACTTAAATTATTTAAACATTGATAAAAATATTTGTAGGCAATATGACACTAGAGGGAAAGTAACGGGGATCTGGGATTTTAGCGACTTTGACCAAACCGAATTCCTTATTTTCAGATTAATTATTTTGTGTTCAGATGTATATTATGTTTTATTATTTCATGTAGGACATACGTATTCCTGGGGATTTGCCAATCCGGACCTGTTAACACAATGTTATCCTGGTAAAAAAGAGGCTGTTCCGGGTTTCTTGGGCCCCATGGATCCATCAAACGAACACGTGTTTACGTTCCTGGCGCAGTTCTTTCAGGAGGTCCTGACATTATTCAAGGATCCATACATTCACCTTGGCAACGACGAAGTGTTTACAGAATGTTGGTGGGTTCACAATATCATATGAATACACACTTTGTAATGATTGATTCGGCATATTGAAAACAATGAAAAATCATAATTTTTTAACATAATTCTTAAGTCATGTTTTTGTTTATATCTTTGTATATTTTTGTATGCAATGAAGATATAGGTCAAAACAAAGGCTGACCTACGTTTCAAGATATGTGCTTTAACAACATAACTGCTTAAAACATACTATCGAAAAGTTGTGACGTGATGATATCGTTCCCTTACATACTATTCAGTATACTTTTCCTGTTACCTCTGCCAAAGATTTTAAGACTTTCTGGTTTGACAAAATAGTCAAGTTAAGAACAGAAAACCCAACCATTTAAAATATCATAATATACAAAATTGTTTGGCAAGATTTTCTTTACCATATCTTTTTTTTTCGTTTTGGTGAACCTTAATTATTGTTGGAACCATTACCATATCAGTAATAAGTATTTTAAAATAAATTAAAATTTAAATATCAACATAATCAAAGATCCATAATTATAATATTAGATATGAAAAATGTTTGCACAATACTTAACTTGCATTACATCTATCTTGATATAGAATGCATGCATGCGTACTATAATGTCAGAATGATTATGACGTCACAAATATGTACTGTTAAGCGCTTTAGCGTGGCTTATGCTACATAGATAGGGCGCTATATCAAATATTGTATATTTATTTAGGGCCTCAAATCCTAAAGTTATAGGACTATTCCAAAAGCTGTATTTGGAGAAAAGAATGGAGGAAATAAAGGCAGAGCACGGCACCGATAACTCCACATTTGATGTTGACATCCGGTAAGATATTCTGTTTACGTTATAACTTTTCATTTATCAATATTTATACTTTTCCGTGTCAGAGAATATAAGGTTGATTTTTCTGGAATGAAATAAAGTTAAAATACATTTTTTTCCTCATTACAAGGAAATGGCGAAATATTTAGCCATGTACATCGAGTAATACTATATATTTCCTTTTAAGTGTGATGGTTGATAAAAGTATATAGCACATTCAAAAACCACAGCCGGAATTATGAAATGAGATTCATATACTGATAAGTTTTGTTCATACCAATTTGTAAAGGTGGCGTTTTGTCGCTAACGGTAAGAATTTTTAAAATACATATTAATATATTAGGAATACGATTCATCAGTTTAGTATGAACGATATATACTGAGTTTTCATATGGATTAGGAAGAAAGGGGAATCAATAAACAGAGACGAGGGGGGACACCAGTTGAGTCATCTTTATGACCCTATTTTATCATCCAATAAGGGGCGGAATGGGTAAACATCTTACCCGTCCCTCTGTCTACCTGTAGTTTTGGACAAAATGTCGCGCTATGTTTTACACAGCTAACGTCTCTAACTCGCCCTATTTTGGATAGTGAGCAGATTTCAGCGGTCAGAAAACCGACAGTCGGCTATTGTACTCTTTGCTTGCCGAAGGAAACAGACGTTTACGAAAGATCGCAAACTAAGTTATATTCCATTGTGTGCAAAACAAACTCAGCATATAACAAATTAATATAAACTCGTATCACTAAAATAATAATCCGATTATTTCCAAATTGGTTGGTCTGTTCAATTCGACTTAACACAAATCAATTAATTAAAATATGTATCTAGGAAAATCAATGTCAATGTTAAAAAAAATCAAAGAATACCAAAGCGTCAACAAGGTAATGATATTATTTCTTGTACTTAGTTAATGTTGTATTTTGCATTTATACATTGCTTAGCAATTTGTTTGATTCCCTTGTAGGCTTCTTAACAGGGGTTTGCGTACTATGTCAGAAGAGGAACAAGACAAATTATTACCAAAATACGTTTGGGACTATTTCGTGGAAAGGTCAGCATCAGTATCCTTTACCATACGTTGTTAAGTGATATATTGATGCTACAAACACATATATACCATAAAAAGCGTGTATTTAAATCTGTGTGTTTCTTCAAGATGTTCATATATGATAATTTATTACCGGAAAAAAAATAGGGTTTTTTTTCCGAGGATTATATTTTTGTATTTTCGATTGCCAGTTAAGTGACTGCAAAATTATGTAATCTAGAAAACATAATTACAAGCGTCCAGGCTGAGCACGGTACATTATATACACAATTTCGTAGTACACGATTTGAAATTATACAGAACTAGTTAAATTTGACTTTCAAATTCATAAATTAAAGGGGGTTTTACGCACTTGAGCCTTCTATTTCTACATTAGTTTAGAATTTTAGATTCCCATTTAGAAGGACGAAACAGGTGTATGACGCAGTTAAATTCATTTTTTTGGCATACTGTATGTATTACTAAATGTAAAAGGTGCAACATGTGTATGTGTGTTACGTCACCTTTATACTGTCAAGATTTCACAAGGAAATGGTTGTGAAATTTCTTATCCCTCAAGATTTATGATACTGATAATAAATCGTGTTTTTTTAACAAAATAAAGGCAAACATTTTATAATCAAAATGCGAAAATTTCCAATTATATAAACACTAATTATACCATTGTTAATAATTTGAGGGGATTATATAACTTACAGTGTTTATCAACTAAAATGGAGTAGATATTAAACATAATAGTTTTTTTTATTATTTAATCTGTAAATTAACCCAGAATAAATTTTAGTCTATAAAATATCATCTTTTTTTTGTAGGATTCGAAAGAATTTCCAAACGTTGCAAAAAGCTAGACAGGAAAAGATGGAATTCATTATGTGGGAGGATGCCCATCGTGAAAACATTTCGGTACGTACTTAAATCAATAACGTTATCTGAAATTGCTGATCCGATAAGCATATAGTTATATAACAATGGATGCAAAGATCCGAAAAAAAAAGAAAATTATTTTAAAAGCGTAGTGACAGATATTTCACTACATATGCAAACAAATATTTTAAGATAGGCAGGTTAAATATGGATTACGTTTAGATTTCTGACAGGGATGGAAATATTTCTTTCAAAATATTTTGAATCTCTCAAAATACTTATTATGTGTATGCCTCCAGGGCTGTTAGCGCTTATCTTCTTTGGTTGTCAAAATATAAAATATATTAATATGTTTTTGCACTTTTTTGAACGCTTGGTTCTGATGTGATACAATCGTTATAACAAGTTCATTGTTGCATTTGCAACTTAGAACACATCGATCGAGACTAAAATACTGTAATAGACATGTTTTTGACAATTCCATAAAAAAATGACGTATTGTATACCGTTTTAATTTATATGTGTGTGTTACGTCATCTTTAATAATAGGAGTGGCAGACTCTACTGGTAGATTTTTTAGTCCCCGATGTTTGCTGGAGCCTCCATAGCCATTAGTTGAATAGTGGCACGGTACATAATATACACATTTTCCCAGTACAGGATTTGACATTATACATAAGTAGTTTCATTTTACTTAAATTTAATTTAAAACTTTAATTTGACGCACCTGACCCTTTTGCTTCTACATTAGTTTAGAAATTTTGGATTTCCACCTTTTGGCCCCTAGCATCACTGAAGAGTCCTTGGTGGACGTAACAGATGTATGATGCTGTTAAATTTATTTCTTCGCCATACCTTTTATATTATTAAATCTAAAAGGTGCAGCATAAATGTGCGTTACGTCATCTTTCATTTACAACAGAACGCCATTTCCCTTTGGAAAACGTGAAATTGGTCAATTACCGATGTATCTACCATATAGTATTGTTTTAACTTTTGACTATCATAGATTCCCAAGGACACTATAATCCAGGTATGGCGGACAGACAACTACCTGCGGAGGGTGTTGTTAGACGGATACCGAGTTATCTATTCTTACTGCTGGTATCTAGACAGAATAGATCCCGGTGTTCACTGGCGGAAGTTCTACCAGTGTGACCCTTACGGTAGGTCTCCAGCATAGTAATTTTTTTAGTAAAACTCATAATTAATTGATGGTTAACGCTTATGATTTAATGGTCCTGCCTTGTAGTTACGTTCAAGCCTCTACTTCTTTTAAAATGGACATATCACTGGTGCGTCATCCTTTTTTCAGTCTATTTTATATCCTTTATGTTTTTACTCAAGTGTCACAAACGTTTCTAAGACTTATAAAATCACTTCCCTTAAGATCACTGAAAACACTTATTCTAGGTTTCTCTAATTGAATACTGCTTTCGTTTGAACAACCATGCTTCATCTAAAGAATGTTCATGAAAATAGGACATGCATGATTTCCCTGATTTACACTATTACTTTGAGATAAGGGTTTGCCACAAAAAAGTCCTCATTATCTCTAAATAAATTTTACGACTTAATCACGAAGTAATTCCCTGTTCCTGTCACGGACAAAAACAAAATATTGTCTACAAATGTTCCATGTATTAAACATGGCTTCATGATTCATTTTGCATAAAATATTATTTCGTAATAAAGACGTTTCAAATATTGAAAATCATATATCGACCCTTGCGTTCTGTAACCACATTGTTTTATGCAGATAGCGGCCGTTATGCCGACGACAAGGCTATACTTGGAGGAGAAGTATGTATGTGGGGCGAATACATGTCCAGCGAGATGTTGATGAAGTGGCTGTGGTAAGTTGTGATATTCCAAATATTTGAATTAAGATGATAATATTTTTGTATATATATTCTGTGACGTGTCTGTCATGTCTAAAATTCCATTCACAAACCACAACGCACAAATCAGTAGTATTAGATTAATCGCGATTATTGGAAGAAAACCCATACAGGGCTGGGGAAATTGTACCCATGCTGTATTCCCCTTCATGGCTTTCAGAGGCAGTTAATGTGACCTCCTGGCAGACACGGATATATTCTCCAATGTTTTAAGTTAAGGCGACTACACTGCATTATTTAGTTATACAATGCATTAACATTCTTTCGAACAGGCAAACGATAAAGGGCATTCTTCAGATCATTCTTTAGTACCTTTTGCTAAAACGAAAATTGAACAAAAATCAAATGTTCCGTTATTCGTTACTATATCATACTTATTTCATATACCCCCCCCCCCCCCCCTCGCACACACACACACACACCCACTCACACACACACACACTCACACACACACACAACACACCCACCAGCAACACCTCCCACTCACCCACCACTTCCCCCCGAACCACCACTACCACCACCCCCCAACCACCACTACCATCACCCCCCCCTTACCACCACCAACCAACCCCCATACCACCACCACCACCACCAACCAACCCCCATACCACCACCACCACCACCATCCCTTACTTCCCTTAAATTTTTTCAGGAAAATGTGGGAGGTAGATTATGTCCGACACATTCTTAATGGATGTATTACCTCATCTGGGCATACAAGTAATATATCTTGGTAGTTCCTGTATCAAATACTTTTGTTTAAGTGCCTTGTGTCAAACTGAATGCAGGCACAACGTCCACAAATTGATAGTGTCTGCTTACTATTGAAACCTCTATTTGTACACAGGTGGCAAGTTACAGACCGTTCACAATGATATAATATAGTTGGTTTAATTATGTTTTCAAGTTAACAAACAAATGTCACAATGAAAAGAGACATCCAGTGGAACTTTTGTATATTACCAGGCCGCGGGGATCTGCTGCAGCAGAGCGACTTTGGAGCAGACGTGAGGATACTTTTGATTTGTTTGACGCAGCCAGACGATTGGCTGAGCACAGGTGTCGGATGCTGAGGTAATGTGTCGGTATTAAATGCTGCGAAATGCACAATTATTCAGATGTATAAAGTATGGTTAAGCCACCGCATGAATAGGTAACACACAAGAGCATGTGGTAGAATAAAGTTAAGGTTTCATTAGCTCAGAGAAAATTACTGGTACATGTTAAACTATCTGACTGAAATGCACACGTAACAATCTCTAGTAAGTGTCGTATACTTATATAGTAAGGTCTATTAAATAAACATCTATCAGAAACGTCTTGAGTCAATCTTTTTGTCTTCAATTTATTTGTCCCCTACCGGCAAAGCCGAAGGGGACTATTAGTTTACCTGCCGTCTGTCTGTAATTTGGTGTACATATACATTAGTTGGATATCTATGTCAAGTTCTGATTTGGTTACGGTTGAATGATTGTTTCACAGAGTTACGGCCATTGGACTAAATTTCAGATAATTCAGTGTCCGTTCAATATTTCTGCAACGTGGGCACATATTAAACTGAAATGAGACACACAGATACATCACGGCAATATCTAGGTAAAGTTCTAATAAAGCTACGTTAAATGACTTTTTTACAGAGATACGGCCCATGGACTAAATTTCAGATAATTCAGGTTTCGTTCGTTATCACTGAAACGTGTGCACATACTGAACTGAAATTTGGCAAACAAATACGTCAAAGGGATATATAGCGAAATCGCTGTAATTTACTTAAAGAATCATTGCATCTTTGTAGCGCAGCGATACTCAATATGCTTGTTGAACATATGTCAGAATCGTGGAAATATAAAAGAATCATTTATGATTTACGAATGAAGAATAAAAGATCCGCAAAATGGTTGATTTTTATGTCTGCTCATGTGCTTTTGGTCTTTCTTATATTTAAGTAAAATACAGACATAAGGCAATCAAGCTTTATGTATAGTTCATGTTGTTTTCACTGCCTGCTAATATGCTTATATAGGATAATCATTTTCTCTCATATCTCGCCATGTTGGATAGAGTTTGCCCATATAAGAAAGCTATGTAAGAAAAATCTATCTTACATAGCGTTTCACGCGACGTGACGTCACAATGGCTCAACAATGACGTGACGTCACGAATACGGTAAACTCTGATGCCGGAAAGAGAAAACGACGACGTGATAAAATAAAAACCTTTCACAAAATTTTAACCATAAACACCAGGAAGAGGAGATTAATTTTTCTGCGCAAACTTTGTTTGTAAATATAGAGTATGCTAAAACTCGCTGTCTAAGTCGTTTTCGTCAAAAAAGCTCAAGGAAAAAGTTGAAATTTCAAAACGGTAGCCTGTTTAAACATATTTTCATTGTTTTTGACCTTATTCGGGTAGTTGATATGAGAAAAAAAGACTCTTTCATTATGTGTGTATGTAGGATAGGGATATTCCACCCTCGGGATCACAAAATGTGGTAAAACCCTCGGCAAGCCTCGGGTTTCACCACATTTTGTGACCCCTCGGGTGGAATATCCCTATCCTACATACACGCATATGAAAGAGTCTTATATAGTTTTTATTTCCGTCAAACAAGATTTACCTAACATTGGTTGGTTATGTATCCCTCAATTTCTTAGTATCAGCAGTTTATTCCTATCTTCCGTAGGAGAGGCCTTGATCCCGGGTTTGCCAATGGACCTGAATTCTGCCTGAGGAAGAAGACTAGCCGTCGAAAATCGCATTCCAAAAACCATGACACAGGCCCGTCAGTCAATCAAAAATCAATGTACATATACCCAATCAACGTTAAGATACTGACAATACCATGGGAATCAGACACAGAGGTACGTTTCAACAACATTTTAAAACACTATATTTAAAGACCCTCTTTTCCGATGCAGGTCCAATGCAATCTTATTCAAACGAACATTCTCATTAAAACAGTTAAGTTCCAAAAGTTTCATTTGAAAAAAAATGAAAACGGAAGCTTAGCAAAGGAGTAGCTATTGTTTAGATATCTCAGTTTGTTAAAAAACAAGAATGGTTATAAGAAAATGTTAATGGTACGGTTATCACCCTGCATGGACGTTTCTTAAACATTAAAACAATCACTAGATTTGAAGACCGTCTCATTATTACAGTTAAGTTCCCTTAATTTCATTTTAAAGCAAATATCAAAATGGGAGTCAAGTAAATTTCAGAGTTTTGATATCTCAGTTAGTGAGATGTGTTTCGTCAGTTACATGTAAAACTCAATATTTACTGGAAATTGACCTCAATTCCCCAACATGATTTTTAGATTTTGCATGGTCAAATTCACATATCAAGATTGTTTTATTAGTATTCGGAATTGTTTCCATATAAGAGCCTTTTACTTCACCTAGGTACATTTTCTAAACGTTTTTCCTTTCATTTCATCATATTTTATTGTGAACACAATCGGATCGAACAGCAGGCTAGGCCTCTATAAGTTCTCTCCCTACAGGTCGACATGACAAATACAGGACATTGATGAAACAATTAATTTGAAAATATTGATGCAATTAATATAATATAATACATGTAGCATAACTATTAGCATTTGCTCAGTCTGTTTAACAAATATGAGTAGGGAAATAATCCCCTGTGTATTTAAACATAATTAATTCTATTCAAAAGAGAAAATAGTAAAGTGAGGCAATTCATTTGAAAATTTTGATAATCATAATGATTATGTCTAAGATATTATATATACATGTAGCCAGTGTTCTTTGTTTAAATCCTTCATCCAATTAAGTTTCAGATAAAAAGTCACTAACGGCCTCTACTGTTTACATATCATCCACTCAAGAAGAATTCAGATTCAACCATAGAACACTAGTGTTAAGAATTGGCACATTTATTCAACATAGGTTTTAGTGTTAAGATATTGATAACACCAAATGGTATAAGGGAGATAACTCCATGATTTTTTTATAAAATTTTTTCTGTGAATGCTTTCATAAGAAGTAAAATTTAGCTAAGTAATAAAAGACAAGCAATGCCACAGTAAAACAAACATTAAACAGCTAGACGAGAGGAAATGTTACAGTCCTCAAATTATTTCAAGCCATTACTGCCCCTCGTACATACCGCACTGTTGTTGTTCACAAGAAAATGAAGAAAAATATTTTGTCATGCAGCATCAACAATAGTTACATACATTGGTTAGAGCATATAGGTTAATAATAAAAGAGAAGTATAATAAAAATGAAAAGAAGATGCAGCACTATAGCTAGAGACTTTTTAGAAACATGTAGTTTTTGTCCAAGATGTGGCAGGCCAGTGTTATATATTTAAATATTTCATTTCATTGAGTTTCAGACAAAAAAGTCACTAACGGTCTCTACCGTTCACTATCATCCACTCAAGAAAACTCCAGATTCATCTACAGAACACCAGTATTCATATCTAATAAATTTACATATATATTGTTTTATTGCAGCCCTCAATGAGGACATCACACAACACTTTAGTTCTAATTTATTTTCGTTTTTCCATTCAACCTAATCGTAATGAAAACCGCATTGGTAATAAGACTATTTTCTACCACAATACCCCGTGTTATTCCACTTCCAGACCATTGTATAAACTTGCTGACTGTTGGATAAATATATGTTATATACCACTAGTGGATTATGACCTTCCGGACTTTTGATTGGTTGAGAAGTTGAACTTTGACATGAAATCACGAGTGTTGACTTCGTCATCGATTGTTGAGGACGTCACAACTTGGCTGGAATATACGCGAGATGATGCGTTTTCGCGCAAATAGCCCGCGGTTCAATCCAAAAACCAAAACTGACACTGCCAATTTAATGTTGTGGTAGAAACAGGTCATACGACTCGTGGTTATTGTTAATGGAATTTATTTCACTCTTGATAATAATTTTTTTAAAGTTACAAAAGACACTCGCTAAAGCTCGTATATTTTGTAACTTTAAAAAAATAATTAACTCGAGTGAAATAAATTCCATATCCAACAACCACTCTTAGTGTAACCGCTATCTATTAAATGAAATACCATCCGTAGGCTGCAGTATATTTATTATTTTGAAATGTCTTTAACTGAAGATATCTGTTTATTTGCTTTTAAGTATTCTAATTACAATCCTATTAATGGATTGAGTTGATTTTAATACGAGTTTTTGGTGTAAAAATTTAATTGTTAGATAAAATAGAAATACTTACCTGTACTGAACGCTTATCTTAAGTGAAACCTTAGTAACATACACAAAATAATTAACTATCACGAAATTGTAAGATCTTAGCATATGTGTGTGTTACGTCATATTAGACATTTCCGAATTTTAGGTACACGGAGGACCTACACAGACGCGGACGCAAACTACTTGTAAATTTGGGGTCGTCTCAAAAACAATTTGTTTCCAATTCATATGCGTTGTCCAACTGATATTAACTTCTCGACGATAAACGTTATAAATTCACGTGTATTGTACATACACATAGCGTTACACATGTGTATTCGACAACACTGAAGTGATATTGGGTACGAATAGCTATAAAGAACGCCATTACGGAAATATTTGTTCCACTCTCCACTCTATCAATTAAATAATTGAATATCGAATTATTAAATGAATTAATTAATGCATGCTTGCCGCTTTATCTATATGTACATGTATGTTTGCATATGTATTTGTTTATTTGTGCCAATTCATGTAGTACAACGGGAAAAGGCTATATTGGCAAAACATTTATACATGAACGATACACAATAATGCTAACTTCAAACCTAACATTATATGTTATATTTCATCAATCATGGGGATTTGCGGCGTCGACTTTTCATTTTAAAGGGATATGCTTGAAGATACATATATTTGAAAAAATGAGAATAAATCAAACGCACATGGTAATATTTCACCCCTAATTTGTTTGCATAGTGCAACACTGCGGACTTCCCACGGGTGTTTTCACATCAACATAGTGTGCAGCTTAGCGACCGCTAGCGCGCGACAAATACAGGTCATTTCGTATACGCGTATACATTTTTAAAATGTGCATTTACTAGGTTTCCTTACAAGCGTAAGCTGTACGGAATTTCCATTTAGCTCAGTCGGTAGAGCATCGGGCAAAAGAGACAGGGGTCGCGGGTTCGAGCCCCAACAACGGCATTATCTTTTTCACTTTGCCTTGTCCTATTACACATATATTTGTATAATATGAAGCTGTAATCATCTTACATGTGTTTGTTTGTCGTACGATTTGAAATGGATACTTTGAATTAATATTGCTAACGAACATGCATGTTATAAACTATATAAAAACATACCTGCACCTAAAAACCAAGTTCTAGTATTTGTCTGCTATCCATACAAATATACATATAATCGAAATGTCTATTACTAAACCATCAGAGACGAACGTAGGTTACACAGATATTCCTGACACTTTCGAAATACAACTTATCTGGTAGAAAACCTTTATAACATCAACAAAACTTTCTTGTTTATCTATTTCAGGTTTTGTTCCTGTGCCTCATGACTTCAGGGTCCGTCGTCTTTGTGCTATACCTAATATATTTACACAGAAAGAGGAGAACAATACGGTGCTGGTGATGCAAACTTTCTTACAGGATTGGATTATAAGACTCTTTCATGTCCAGGGGTGTAAGATAAGGAAATTCAACCCGAGGGGTTTTCAAATTTGGTAAAACCCGAGGCTTTGCCGAGGGTTTTGCCAATTTGAAAATCCAAAGGGTGGAATTTCCCTATCTTACACCATTGGTCAAAGAGTATTTTTCTCTCATTTCAACTACCTGAATAAGCTCAAAACCATGAAAATACTTTTGATTGGCCACCATTATGAAAATATCAACTTTTCCATTGGGCTTTATTGACGAAAACAAACGATACAGCGAGATAAAGCATACCCCATATTTGCAAACATAGTTTGCGCAGAAAAAAATAATCTCAGCTTTCTAATGTACACGGTTAAAATATCTTGGAAGGTTTTAATTTCATCACGTCGCCATTTGTCTCTTTTCGGCATCAGATTTTACCGAACTCGTGACGTCACATCATTGTTGCGCCATTGTGACGTCACGCCGTGGCTGTATTGCATGGGTAGGTGTGTAATACAACCACAGCGATCATAGGTGTATTGCCCTGGACAGGCCAGTATTACACACCTAGAAATGTGAGAATATAATATCATTAATGTGTTAAACAATTACGTATGAATTAAACATACACATTGCAGGATTAAGTAACGATTCTGTTTTCGGATATTATACACCCCACTTAGGTAAAGGGGTGTAATTACCTTAGGTAAGGGGGTATATAGTAAAAATTTTGTCTATGCGTCCGTGTGTGCGTCCGTTCGGACCTTGGGTACAGCATATCTCATGCACCGCAGGCCAGATTTTGTCCACATTCACGCCATACCATTACACGGTAAAGGTCTACAATTGTTTACATTTTGGTGATCATCGGTCAACGTTAAAGTCAAATGTCACCATTGACCACTTAGAGAATGAAAAGCTTGTGAACAAAATATATCATGAACGCTTGGACATATGTGGTTCATATTCACACCATAGCATCACACTATCAGGTTCTACACTTGATTATATTTTGATGGTCATCGGGCAATGTAAAGGTTAAAAGTCACTTGACCACTTTGTGAAATAATAGGGTTGTGTACAATATATCTCATGAACCCCTGTAGAGACGTGGTCCATATTCACACCATACCATCACACAGTGAAGTTCTACACCTGAATAGATTTTGGCAGTCATCGGTCAATGTCTAAGATCAAGGTCACATTTAACTGCTTTGTGGGGGTGGGGTTTATCTATGTGAGCTTCTGTTAATCTTGTTATGCAATAAAATATTTTAGTTATATATGATTTAAATTTTCCTTTGTTTTTGATTTCTTTATATCTCATACATTGCCAATACTATTTTGTTTTCTTTTTTAATAATTCATTTTTGAATAAAATATATTTCCAGTTTTAAACAACCAATTAGCGTCGTTCAAATGAAATCAAAACAATTATGTACATATATTTCTTAATCGTACATAGGTATTGTTTTAACTGACATGATCGTTGTAAACAGGTGAAAATAACACTATTACATTTACCATTATCATACTAGTTAGATATACATTGAGGTTTGTGAAACATAATATTTTCATGCAACACTCGTTTAGAGTTTAATTGACAAAAATCTTTTCGAGAGTATATTGTTCATCAACCCGTATTAGACTTAAGACGAGAGGTCGTGCATGTATGTCTGTCCTACGGTCGCTTTTTTAAATGAAAGTACTATCAGAGAAATTTATAATTCTTATCTGCATAGATTTGTTTGAATCTGTCCAACAATGAATTACATGTACATGATAAATCAGAAAACCATGTATTTCAGATGTTAATAATTTAAGAAACCGTCCGCTAAATCGTATCTGTAAATTCAAAGAAAAAAGAGAATACACGAATATCTCTGAAAAACGTACAAGGTAATAAAACCAGGTGTTCCACAAATGGAATATTTGTTTTTTAGTATTCAAAAATATCTCTACCGAGTTAGAGTTCGTGCATTCCTTTTAAATATATTGGTGGTGTAGCGTTGACAAAGTATGACTCATATCAGATGCTGTTTCTTAAATGTTTATTTTATTACAATGTAAATTATAAAATCCTACACATTACACTCTAAAATGAAATACAAAGCAAGCATTTTAAGCCACTCTTACACTTTACATACATACTACACATTACACACTATAATGAAATACAAAGCAAGCATATTAAGCCAATCTTACGCTTTACACACATACTACACATTACACACTATGATGAAATACAAAGCAAGCACATTAAGCCAATCTGACGCTTTACATACATACTACACATTACACACTATGATAAAATACAAAGCAAGTATATTAAGCCAATCTTACTCTTTACATACACTGAACAGTTGTGACATTGTTATACACTTACACACAAAACGTTTTTCCAAGATGGAAAAATAGGGGGAAAAATTATAGTGATTGTACTTCATCGTAAGAATTACAACAATATGGCTTTCAATTCCATTTGTGTAAAATAGAGCTAGCCATGGTACGAAATATGTTCCTTTAATACTTCACAATTCCATCCCTGCTTATGCTTTGATCAATATTACTTTGTCTCGATATACTTTGATCAAGACAGCTAGCACGCACTGTTATTCTAAAACCCCATGATCAGTATCTTGTCATGACGTTATGCGGAGTAACACGAGTAACGTCACAAATTTAGTCACATATTGCATCTGGCATTGATGATGGCACCATGCAATAGGTACACCATTACCGCTTATTTTACGGGATGAAAGTGAGGGAGACATTTGATTAATTGTCCCTGTATTTCTCAGTCTTCAGCACACAGGGTTGATAAGTATCGCTTAAGAATAGAATAGTAAAATTATATTACGCCTCTTTTGAAGTCCGTTAACAAAATTTCGACCCGAGGAGACATTGTCAAATATTTGGAAACGTATGAATCTTAAATATATCCATGTCATATATCTAGCCATGTCCATTTCATTTGGTCCATCCAAACAAGGAAGCACAACCTGATTTAGGACCTGGAATGATTAGAGCTACATGTAAGAAAACATATTATTTTATTATGCCACAATAACGTTTTAGTGAACAAATTATTTCATTTTTTTCATAATGAAAAATTCATCAATTATTAAAGTTAAAATGATTCAATGACAATCAACTGTACTTTATCCGTCCGTGTCTGTACGCCCGGCTTTCCATTGTCTTGCCCAGGCTCTCAATGCAAGTCACTAGAACTTAATTTTTTAATTAATGGGTTCACCTTGGTAAGGCAGTGTGGTATGTTCACCATTGATTCCTCAGAAGATAATTATTGCCAGTGTCCTATGGGACAGGAAACAATGGGGGTATGTGTCAATGTAGCCAGTATCTTATACTATTTAGGATACTGCATTCGATGAAGCAGAAGACGCTTACTCTTCCGGAACACCTGGTCTTATTCTTTTGTACTTTTACAAGGGTTTCCGTGTAAATATTTCCGTTGTTCATATTTTGCCCCTGATTTAATCGATTTTGAGTTTGGATTATGGTTTTGTTAATGCTTTGGTAATCTCTAATTTATGTTTGGAAACCAATACGCGTTTGCATCCAACCAAACGTTTTAAGGTTTTAGACTAGAAAATATAGATGTTTGTTCCATTCATCATCTTCCAGGTATTAGGTATGGTCGACTTGGACAATTAGATCTACGATGTACACCAACACTGACATGGCAAATAAGATTTTAATGCGTTTAACACCAGACATCAAGGGACATGACGGTTATGTTGAAAGTGGAAATCTATTTTTAGAGCAGAAGACGCGTACTCTTCCGGAACACCTGGTCTTATTCTCTTGTGCTTTTACGAGAGTCTCCATGTAAATCTTTTCTTTGTTCCTATTTTACCCCTAGTTTAATCTATTTTGAGTCCGGATTATGGTTTTGTTGACGCTTTGATATTCTCTTATTTTTAAAGGGATATAAGTGTAAGTGTCAGACCCTGCGTACTGATCAAACCGAGTATAAACGTTTCATTTTGATTTACTGTACAATATTTTTATGGAAAATATATTTCCCACTATGCCCTTTCTCATAAAAAACTAAGAAATATTCTCAATCAACATTGCACAAAATCCATGTAGTACTATTTTGGGACAATTTATTTTTACCTGTTTGAAGGTGTTTTTTTAACATAAATTTACGAATAAACTGCAATAGGAAATTGTATTTTTGAACTTAAGAAGAATTTCATTTATGCAAAAGAGCATGTCCTTGCTCAAAAGCCATAACATTTTTTTAATCTTTTGCTTTCAATGAATATAACTTCTTGCCTTGCATGTGTGATATCTAAACTTTTATTATCTTAATGGAGTTTTTTACGGAAGAATAATATTGTAGAATTTTCTCCTTTAAACATGCATTTTTGGCATTAAAAGGGAGCTATATTCTTGCGTTTGTACATGTTTTGATTTTGTAAATGTACGAATTCGGAAGCTGCCGTAACACATACAAGCTATCGTAATTGCTTCTTAAGCCATTTTGGAACCCATCCTTTAGATCTTGTTAAATGTTGCTCAATTGTAGTTTGTAAGTCTATAATGACTCTACAAATAACGCCATAACCTTTGTTTCATGATTTAACACAATGGCCGTTACTTCCTGCAACCTGCAAAATTTAGATATTGTTGGATTTCTATGAAATGTTTTGTAGATGTATTTCAGCACCGTGGACAGAACCTAGGGGAGGGGGTGTTGTTTGCATAATTAATTGTAATTAAAGTATTGATATGTGCTAATAAATATGCCTCTTTGCAGAGCATTACCGTTTCTTTTGTGGGGGGGGGGGGGGGGGGGATTCTGTAATATTCCCCTTTACAATAAGCACTTATTAGTATTAACGTTCGACCTTATTTTCGAATTTTCCGTGTAACGATTCTTAGCAATCACTCAAATGAAGAGTATGTATAAGCATAATTAAATTGTAATCAAAGTATTGATACGTGCTTAATACATGTGCCTCTTTGCAGAGCATGACCGTTACTTTGGCCGTTTTCCCCGCCAGTGCCCCAGTTTGGGTATCTTCCATAATTAAGGTATATTGACGTTAGTTACATGTAGATAATTGTGTCGACTTTTCTCATTTGTTCGAAACTTGAATGAGATGGTTTGCACTTTAACAAAATAAAGCACTTAATTACCTGATTTATAAAACAAGGATCGTCTCCTTTCATTGTTGCTTTAACGCGTACATTACTGATTTATTATCATAGTACCTTCGAGTGGACAATTTTGTGTTTGAGGAAAGGTTCTTTACAGAATATCTTCGATTCAATGGCAAGTATTTGTTAGTATGGCTAGTTACAGTAACAAGCTCGTGACAGTCAGAGAGTCTATGTAATTGTTAGCAATAATTATTGTAAAACACGGACGGAAATAAAGTCTCACTCTGTACGTATTGAGGACGGCGACGTCATTAAGAGTTTCTGTAGTCAAAGCTTTGAACCCTCTTGACCTCGATTGTTCAAGCGTCGTGCATCATGATAAACGTATGTTTCATCATATCCCTTTTGAAATCACACCACAAATTCGTCCTTGTATACATTTCCCCATTTCTTATGTTACGGATAAAATCGGATTTGCCCAAATTTATGTGAAGTTTTTATTTGTACTGTTTTATACGATAAGAAAAATAATAATCTATAAAAAAAAATATTTGTTTTTGTTTTTGCTTTTTTTTTGTTAAAAGAATTTTTTTTAAATTGGTGAGAGCTTTTATTTGTATTATAACAATTTTTCTCGAATTCCACTATGTTCTACTATGTTCCACTAAGTCACCTTGCGATTGTCCTGATCTATTTGTCGATCTAAAGTGCTACAACCCTGAAGTACATTTGTATACTGCCGAAAGTTCTACTCCCATAATGCATAGCGTCGAGCAGAGAGTAGTAACTACATTTAGTGTAACTCTGGTATGCCTCGGCTATAATACAGAACACAACACTTTCCTCAGAGGGGGCGAACGTTCAAGTAATGACCAGAAACTGAGGCGGTGTCAAGGAGACATTAGGGAAAGGGTTGTTTAGAAAGAAGAGAAATTATAGGATACCAGATTAAGTCATATCTTACGGTTCATGCAATTGTTACGCCCTACAAGCAGGGCTGATAAAGCATTTAGTGAGCAATTAGATATAATTAGATATAACCAAATTATTTCATATCTACACCATTTTCATTCATTTTACTTTTATTCAGAATTTCAAAAAAACCTGTTAGGACAACTCATATCAACCAAATGCATGAAAAGCGTATTTAATTTATGAAAAGCACGGGGTTGAATTACTTCAAGTTTGACGGAGATTACTTCCGCCAACTATGTTTCTTTAATGTTCATACGTCCGGATACCTTGGAGCTATTTAAAATTGCGTAATCTGGTCACTTACATCGATAGGTCAGTCGACCTGATAAAAGTTGACATGACCTGCATGGAAGATGTGCTCTCGATATAATTGATTTGAAGACTGGTTACAGACTGTTTCATCATTCTCTACAAATATGTATGGGTGTTATAGTATAGACATACGTAGTTGTATACTTATCTGTGGATTATAGTGTATTTGTATATTAGCAATATATTGTTTAATTGATCCTCGTTTTTTTACTATGATATATGTGTATATGTTTTGTTCGGTTGTGAAAGAAGGGTACTTGGTGGTTTTGACTAGCAATACCAGATGGTGCCCTACTCGACTTTATCATATAATGTGTTTCTATTGCTGTTGTCATTGGATGAATCGCTTACACGTGACTTTTGTTAAATAGTAATATTGATTGGCGAACCAGTAAATAACAGAAAATCAGTAAATAACAGCACCGCTAAAAATAGATTATGGAAATACCTTAACATCCGCCATCTTGTATATGTAGAGACGCACGGCATGAGCTTGAGATTCATGTTTGTTATCTTTAATCTTTACTTGCTATAAAATAAAACAGTTATGGACTATTTACTTGGTTAATATACTGTGATATTGCCCAGAAGAAATCATATTCTCTGAGGCTTCGCCTCAGTCAATATGGTTCCTTCTGTATAACTGTAACATAAAAATATCAAGTACCTAAATATTTACTAGATACATGTAATACCAATATAATAAAGAATATTTTACAGCTACTGCGAGTTTTTGTTGGCATTGAGTTATCTTCACAGAAAGATGACGTAACACACACATATGCTTAACATTTAAATTTAGTAATAGATACAGTATGCCGCAAAAAAAATGAATTAAACTGTATCATACAGCTGTTTCGTCTTCCAAGGATAATTAAGTGATGCTAGGGGCCAAAAGATGGTAACCCAACATTTTTAAAATTTATAACCATGCATACACTTTTCCTAGAAAACCCAATCGGGTTAACCGTTGATGTAACGGTCCATTTAAAGTGTCGTCACTTATTGATTCATGAGCTGTATAACTTTCCAACACAGTAACGTGTAGTACGCTGTACAACGTATGTGGGGGTCATGTCACCGTTTACTTGCAATAATCAAAACTTTACAGTACCAGACACGTACCTTTTTAAATCATTTCCAATTATAACAGAAGTGATTCCAAATCCAGCGTATTTACTCTTAGCATAGCAATTTTACTTTATCGAAATATCCCAATAAACCATAGCTCTTCTCGAATTTTAAAGAATGTTTTTTGTTTCCCTGAATAACTACACCCCTGTGACCATGAAAGGAACTACAGTACTAGCAAATACCATGCATATAATGTATGTCATTCAGTTCTAGTAGATTAAGCCCCCAATTTTTATCATTGACAGGTCTACCACCATATTTCTTTCAAAAAATGTCTTTCAAGCGTTACTGTCATACATTTCTGACCTTGTTGACAACTTTTAAGATTTTCAAGAATTTCTGTTTCAAGTTGTATTTTGTAAATTTGATGTTATTTTAACAAAGGAAAACTCAGACCAATGTTGCTTCTTATATGTTTAATGTATCATTTATGTTAAATGTATAAGACCATATGAAACACAACACACTACATCACGTAATAAAATACAGGGCGAACCTGTTGAACCAATCGTACTTCTGTACGATGGTTACCTTTTTTAGAAGCATGCGCATAAATCGTTTTTCGGTGATAGAAATACTGTCAAATGCATTATGTTTACAATTATTGCATTTCATCGTATTAATGAGACGAATACTCCCTCATTAACCATTTGTATAAAGATATCTGTTCATATTGGTCTTCAATTCACAAGTTCATTCCCGATTTTGTCAGGAAAGATATAAACTTGTCTTAATAGACCTAGACCAAGAAAGCTCACACGCTTCTCTTAATTCTCTCTAGCAGAAGACGCTTACTCTTCCGGAACACCTGGGCCCGTATTCATGAAACCGTTCTCATGCTCAAGCATGGATTATATGCTCAAGCCAGCTTTCTTAAAACTCTCCTTAATCATCGAAGAGCCAAAACGTCAATGTAAATGTTGAAAACAGCTTTTGGCTTCATGTCTCTCAACGTTTTTTCCAAAACTTTGACAAAGATAGATTTTTAAAATTTTTCATAACCAGAACAAGAATTAAGGCTTGAACACGAAATCCATGCTTGAGCATGAATACGGGTCCTGGTCTTATTCTCTTGTACTTTTGCAAGGGTCTCCATGTGACTATTTCCTTTGTTCATATTTTGCCCCTGGTTTCATCGTTCATCGATTTTGAATTAGGATTATGATATTGTTAACGCTTCAGTATTCTCTTATTTATTTAACAGTCATGATCAATGTCGCATCATTACTTTACTTTACATTGCAAGGGTAACGTCACCAACATTGTTACAAAATTGATGATGGCAAATTCCATGGAGTTAATCACTTCAGCTTATTTTACGCCAGGAAAGTGTGGAAGAAATATCAATTACCCCTGTATAATGTAGAAAACAAGATTTAACCCTCGGGATAACATTTCTTAATTTTGCACTCGGGTTGAGTTTTTCAGCCTACATCACACAGGGGTGATACATTATATTAGAGAATATTAGCAGAATGCCTCGACTCCGTCAGGGACTAAAAGTCTAATAGTAGAATCCTTCACCAAAATTTGAAATTCTCTTATCTATCCCTAGAGTGATAGAATGACTCATGTTCTTTCGACAGGCTTACCATTTGCATCTTCAAACATAATGTAATGGTAATGCTATGAATTGTTGATTTGGCGTCAAACTATTGTTATATATATAAGGAGTTATCAAGTCTCAACCCCGGGTCAAACAACTATATATATATATTAACATTGGTAAAAGTGCGATAAAACAGAATAAACATAGTAGGTGAACATTTTGTCGTACACATTGTTTACGTGACGTGACGTCAAGTCACAATTGCTTAAAAATGACGTGATTCCCAATATTTCAATAAGTCCTATTCCACAAAATACAGTTTATGATATATTAACAGTACAACCTAGACTGTTGAAATTGATAATCACATATGAATTTTGCTAACAGATTCGTTTTCGTCAAAGAAAAATCGAAAAGATGATATCGTTAAAATGGTTGCCATTCCAAACAATTTTTCATTTTCAGCTTATGTTTGCAGGTAAAAGGAACATGAAAGAAAAGGAATATGAAAGTATTCTTTTAAACCCCGGGTCTTTGGAAAAAAGAAATTCTACCAAAGGATTTTCCAATTAACTATGAAATCCCTTGTAGGAACTTCTCTGTTGTATTTACCTTTGTCATAACTGAGCCTTATAATATAACAGTATCAATTAACACGTTTTACCATCAAGGTTATAGTATACCCTTTCAATCGTTGAGGTGGGGTTATCATTTAAATCAACTGTTCCATTATTATGATAATGTTATTCAGAGTGAACATGCTAACAAGCAGGGGTAGCTTTCTTTAGATTTATAAATTGTCCTAGTTAACAAAGTACACGAAATTGCAAACCCTGATATTTTTATAAAACAATAGTTACCAAATGCATAATCACACGATTGTTATATTTCGCTTAATTTCCATAATCATTTTTATGGAGGCGTAAGCCTGCCATTATGAGATTACCTTGGATCTATGACGTCACAGTTATTCTTGAAATCCGTTTTATTTCCTTCCATAGCCTGCGTGGCACTTGCCTTTTCGTTCATATGTGACAATATATGGTTGCAAAACATGTATGCAACATATCATATCTGAAAGTTATTAAAAAACAACAGAAAAGCGTTTTTTCATGTTTCCTACGGAAGTATTTCAATAGCGACATCTAGTAGCAGTGGCATAAGTTATGGGAGACAACTTGTATGTGAAAACATACCGATGCATCAGTTTCTCTACTGTATCTCATCGTTGGTGCAGATGCTTCTCTGTAAATGTAGCAGAGATAGATTCGCATGATATAAATTATTTCAAGCAGTGTAATATGAATTTATTTTAAAATTATGAAATAACTAGTCGTAGTTCGTCACTTTTCCGTTGATACTGGTGCAAGGGAGGTAACTGCGATATTCATAGAGGACAACCTTTTCACTGTACATGCTTTAATGAGAAACAATGCGCAAGAAAAATAGTTCTTCGTAACAGACTTAACAGAATCGGTAACACGTCAGTAATCATTATAACAGTAGATAATAAAATATTGTTTACGATTCTAAACTCACTATTAATTACATTCCAAAATCTAGTTGTGGATATATTCAGTTGTTACTTCGCGCAAGAATCTGCGGGATGCTGCACATCTTTTTTTTCTTCGCGCCATATTGGATGACTCATCTCGACATCTGCTGAAGCAACAACTCATTATCAAGGTAAGCTTTTGCTGTAGTTTTTATTTTGTCAATACATTATCCAAATCTGATACGAAGCTTGTATTTTACAGTTTTAGTGTCGATTTCATTTCAAATTGATGTGTAATTCGATGACTCATCAGTAGGCCTAGAGGTCATTGACTCGACTAGTGTTGTGGTTCAGAGGCCACGATCGGCTGCGGGCTAAGTAGGTCAATTTTAAGGGGCCAGATCACTAAGGTAATTTAATTATAAGAGAATTGTATTATAACAACGGACATTTAATAATAATTTCGAAATCGGTGACTACATTTGTAAGTGCTCTTAGCAATGCTGACCTTTTTAATATCCCATTCATTTTAGCAATTTCGATTTCGAACACTGTTGGTTTCAGTTTTCTATATTTAACAGATAGAATGCTTTGCTATACTGTATTTGACTTTCTATCTTGAATATATCTATATAACTGCAATAGATACACCACTACTAAGGTAAATTTATCATTGTTATATATATATAATTCAAACACATTTATTTAAGAATCTTCATTTAATTGTTCATGTGATATAGCATAGACTTGGGAGAATCAAAGAAAACATGCTTGCTCTTGCAGGATGAAAGTGTAAAAGAAGTGAAGGTTGGTAGTGAGCCTGCAAGCATACACACTGTACGATTGAGTGAGGATGGAGAAGAAGTTGATCTGTCTCTGTGGTGGGATGCTGCAAATGTCTCCATCAAAGTAGGAGACTACATTGAAGTGTCACAATGCGTAACAGGCGAATGGAATAGAGCCATTACCCTCAACACTACAAGAAACAGTGTTGTGCAAGTAAGTGTTCATGACAACTATGATAATTAACAAGTCATATCAAGAACTTTTGTCTCTGTGCAAAAGCATTTACCTTATACCTACCTCGCTTTCTACAAGCTTAAGATTGAAAAGGAAATGGATTCATAACACATATGTCACTGATCGCTAAAATCTTACATGAATTTTCAGAATAACCTCAACGCCAGAGTATCTAACTACCCAGCCCCATTAACTCGCAGTAAAAATAAGCAAAGAAAATAGATTCTATGTAATTCGGTTTCAACTTTTTTATTTGGCATTTGCCAAACTTCTGCTCGACAATCAAAAAGTACCTGAAACCTGAAATTAAGTCCCGTATATTTGGATGAAGGGCTTCCAGGTGTGTTCAAATGGATGACTTCGACTTTTATAAAGTAGTCAACAGGATACCATACATCTGATTAAAGATAATCTCAAACTTGCCTAGACTCATTTGCCTTCCTGTTAATTGAAATTGAATTATTACTTCTTATTTGTAGATAGTTGAAGCCCCAGAGATTGATATGGAGGGCCACATTGAAGGTCTCTCCTTGGCAGGTGACGAGGTGGAAGTAGTCGTTTGCGTTGGAAATGACTACAACGAACTGAGATTAAAGAAAAGTACTCTGGTGAATGCGTTGCATATGGCAGACGCTGAAGACATGTAAGATGTTGTTAGTGCCTTGCTGCCACTGTCAGCAAAGATGATTGTAAAAAACTGTTCAATCCAGTCCATTGAAATTATCAGAGAGGGACCAGGTCCAATGGACAACAGTGAGGATACCTCTGACAGAGGAGAATGAAAAATGTTTGTAGTATATCATGTCTGTTTGGGTTGTATCCATGCAACCATTATGATTGTTTTACATTTTTGAAGATGTTCTTATCTGAATGTGTGTTGTTTTGATGAATGATAGAATGAATGAATGAACAACCTAGTCAACAGTTGAATGAGTGAGTGAATGAATACATATAAATGAACACAGTTTATGATTGAAACATGATAAACAGATAAATGACTTGCATATAAGGTTGTCCTTTTTCACTTTCTAATTTAATAACACAATATATCATGTATTATTTAAGCCTATAATTGAAATTCCAAAGCTTGTTAGTAATGTGTGCTTTCAATAATGTTGTTAGCCAAACCTTGTTCGTTGATTCATCTTTAGGTTGCTGCAAAAAATTTAGATATGTGAATTTGCTATTATCAAACTTCCTGTAAATCATGATAAACTTGTTGACACATGTTTGATAAACACATTGTCAATGTGGATATTTTTTAAGCACTCTTGATAGATACCAGATAGGGATATTTTTGAAATGGAACAGATTTGTGCTTCCAATGTACATATATGTAGTTTATCATGTCTGTTTGGGTTGTATCAATGCAACTATTAAGATTGTTCTACTTTCTTGATATGTTCTCATCTGAATAATTGTTGTTTTTATAAATGATAGAATGATTTAATAATAACCAAGTGAATGAGTGAAGGAAAATGAAAGAATAATTGAAAAAGCCGTTGAATGAGTGAGTGAATGAATGCATATAATAAGTGAACACAGTTTATGAATGAATCATGACCAACAGATAAATGACCTGCATTTAAGGTTGTCCTTTTTCACTTTAATGATTTAGTAAACAGTATTTCATGTTTTATTTAAAGCTATTTAATTGAAAGTCCAAAGCTTGTTAATATCGTGTGCTTTCAATATTGTTGTTAGCCAAACCTTGTTCGTTGATCCATCTTCAGGTTGCTGCAAAACTTAACAGATCTAGATATGAAAATTTGCTATCTTCAAATTTCCATGGATTCATGAAAAAACTTGTTGGCACATGCTTTGATAAACACATTGTCAATCTGAATATATTTGTAAGCACACTTGATAGAAATTAGAAAACAATATTTTTGAAATGGTACAGGTTTGTTCTTGAAATATACATATTTGTAGTTTATCATGTCTGTTTGGGTTGTATCAATGCAACTATCGACACTGTTTTACTTGATTGAAGATGTGCATATCTGAATATGTAGTGTAATAATAGAATGAAAGAACAACCAAGTGAATGAGTGAAGGAAGATGAAAAAATGATTGAACAAGCAACTGAATGAGTGAATGAAAAAATAATGATCAATGAATGAATGACTTGCATATAAGATTATACCTGTTTCACTTTTATGATTCACTTTTATGATTTATAACACAAAATATCATGTTCTATTTAAGGCCATAATTGAAAGTCCGAAGCTTGATTGTATCTTGTGCTTTCAATATTGTTGTTAGCCAAAAGCTTGTTCGTTGATTCATCTTAAGATTACTGTAAAACTTGAAAAGATGTTGAGTATTTCAGAACTCAGATGTTGGAAATCCTGTATGTTAGAAATTGAAACCAGTCCATTCTAGATGTGCACATTAATGAAATTGCTTATGTTTGTTAGTTGTGTAATAATAATAATAAAGACTATTTTTCTGAGATATATGAATGTGTACTATTTTCAAACTTCCTGTAATTCATGAACACATGTTGACACATGCCTTGATAAACACATTGTCATTCGGAATATATATATATATTTATGTTAAAACTTGGTAGATACTTGAAAGCAGGTATTTCTGGAATGGAACAGGTTTGTACTCTAATGTACATATATGTAGTTTATGATGTCTGTTTGGATTGTATCAATGCAACTGATGATCAATGAATGAATGACTTGTATGTTATAAAGTTATCTTTTTTCACTCTTTATGCTTTTATATCATAATATTTCATGTTTTATTAACGCTACAATGCATATCGAACATGTCATTTACTATAAAATGGGTGTTGATATGGTTGGAAAAACAGTACCATTTTTTGAAAGTCCAAAGCTTGATTGCATCATGTGCTTTCAATATTGTTGTCAAACAATGTTCGTTGAACCATTTTTCAGGTTCCTGCAACACTTGTAAAGATGTCGACTGTTTTTAAATGTATATATATGTAGTAGATATGTCTAAATATGTTTTATACAGCTTCCTTTTTCAAATTTTTGGCATGTTTGCGCATGTGCAGATCTGGATATGTGTTGTTATAAAACAACTATTTTCTAATGTTCAAGCATGTTACTTTCACATCATTTTTATAAAATATGCGGACATATGTTTCAATACTATTTCATATAAGTATATATGAAATGTGTATCAGTTTCATTCATCTATATATACATGTGTTACCTTCATTATTCTATAGATGTCCATTAATATGTTAAAGGAGGTACCTTATCTATTGACATAAATCTGTTTTCTAGTCTTGCATTGTAGTGCATGGATGTCCATTCTGAAGAAAACTGCATAATATGTTAATCTGCAAGCGATAAATAATTATGTCATGACAAAGTTAACATTTCTTTGCTTTTATAATGATAACCTGATCATAATAAATGTTCTGAAGAATACTTTTGTGTTCATTGTTTGTTCTTGATAACTCTTTCAAATTCTGAAATACAGCCCAGAGTGGTAGGCATTCTTCAAGTCCTCTTCATTTCTCACATTGGACTGTATTGAAGAAGTGAATTTTGTTACATGACAACACTATCTTCAACAAATTTTCTTAACAATTAATGAAATCCAAGTGTATATATATAAATAGTAATTCGGTCTTCTTTTATACACATACAACCAAGTAAATAAGGTTTAGAAAATATAGCAATGAGTGTAGAGACTATAACATGAATACATATCATGTTTATCACATTACCATGTACGTTATATGAACAAATCTACTTCCGATCAATCTTTCTGCCTTGTTCAGCATCTTCATGTATCAATAGAAATATAATAAGAAACTTTCAATTGACATTTCTATTTGCAATTAACAAATATCTCTCAATTGATTTATATAATGAAGCCATTATTAGCTGTTACATCTGTTATTACACATCTTGCAATATTTAGGGCATTAGATACTAGTTGAAATAATCTCATTTACGCCTCCTTCAGTACTTTCAGTACTTTGATTTGAAGCTACAGTTGTGGGATCGCACAACGTTACACGATGTGCGGTGTGCGCACGATGAAAGAACGGTGTATGCACGATGTGCGAACGATGCGATCCTGGGCGATTATTTCTAACGCACATGTGGGCGCACGATCAACTAACATTGTGCGATGACAATCGTGGTTGATGTAAAATGAGAAATGGCTTACATGAAACACTGATATACGGCCTCACGCTAGTTGAAACGTTTTAAGCATATTTCTATATTTTAACTACATACATAAGCTAATATTTCTTTCTATATATTTCTTAAAATTAGGAAAAGTATTTTTATAATTTTTGAAACTTACCAAATATTCATATGTAAACTTTAAACACATGTTGACCAGTTCTCATTCAGGTACAGTAAATATTGCCAGTTTTTACCAAGTTATACCTGTACATAAACCATATATGAAGATGTCTCTTGCCCGGGGCACTTACAACACTCGCCTAGGTGTGAAAACATAGGTACAATGGTGGGGAGGGGAGGGGACGGGGTGTTCAATAACTAATTATAAGAGTCCAGTTCGTTTTCATAACGGTCGCTCGGTAATGGCTGTCGTAGCAGATCGCCGGACACGGGACAGGGAAGACTCTGACATGTTATTTACCTGTTCTGTTACCTTGGAGCTGAACCCGCACTTGACTGTCTCCTTGTCACTGTAATACTGTTTAATATATATTATAAAATTAACATAATTCCAATAAATATAATGCGAATTTATATAGTTTTTCGACAAGAGGGTTCAATATTTTTTTCATTCCGTAATGTTTATCGACCAATGGGCGAACGATGTGTGCACGATGTATGCACGATACACACAAGCATTTTTTGGTGCGTTGTACGTTACCACAACTGTACCAAGCATCTTGCAAGCAAACAGAGGTATCAGATGACCGCCTATCACAACGTCATTGTATGGATATTTAAACATCGTCAATGACCGTTTCAACGTAAAGTATTGTTGTAAAGAATGTATTGTAGTACTAGACTCATTATTGAGTCTATCTAAGGACAAACTGTTATGATGAATATGCAAATTAATGATAATAACCGGTATATATGAGGCCATGAAACATTCTTAAGCCACATCAGTCCATAAAAAACAAAGTTCAGAAGAAGGGATTCATACTTTGATCTGAACTTTGACTCGATGACATTGACATAAGGTCAGTTGACACCTTGTTTTATCACTTCTAACTTTGCTTCATAATGACGTAGAACAGTGTTTAGTAGTTAAGAGATGTGCAGTATGAGAAGTGGTCAGTGTCATTGCTACATGTAATACGACCTTATATCTTAAACATTGCTTGAAATACAGGTCGCCAAGTCTAAGTGTTTTATTCCACTATCAGGCCACTTGGTACATGAGTAATGGACCTTCAGTAATCTATTTTGTTCGGAAATATCATTTTACCTAGGATAACCAAAATTAAATTCCACTATATCTTCCATTGGCAGTGTTACACATACCAAAAAAAACTCAACGCAGTTGATCGCATCTTTTAACGTTGATAACACTAACTAACGAACAGTGTTTTAATCATAAAACACTCTGTATCAACCAATGTTGAAGTTCCTGCATGATTCATTCGTGATACTGGGGGCTAAACAGTTCAAATATTCAGTTGACAACTACGCTTTTCAAACAGAAATGCAGGCGCATACAAAGGCTTATTTTTATGAATTCAACAATTCAAAAGAATGCTTATCCATTTCATGATAGTGAATGGTCTATATAATGCACTGTTGCACTAGTAAAGAAGAAATTATTGTCATCAAGGTAACAGCAATCCTTGAGGACTGGAAATTCCACCGAATAAGTGTTTGATCTGGTATGATTTATCTAGTGACTTAAATAATGAAAAAAAGGTCATTGACAGATAAATGGACGCCTAAAGTCGGTAATAGTTACAATATACCAGAACTTACACTGGCTACCAGTCCCTAGTCTTATGGAGAATTTCTATCATGAATTTTACTACTAGTTTACCTCCCCCTAGTTTAAAATCCACTAGCTTATATCTCAATAGCTTAAACTCTAGAATCAGATATTCAAGTGATCAAAATTATACGATTATTGTTGTGTTTAAATAATTCACTAAATGTATTCTAGAAACGGGAGCCAGTCTAACCAGACCTGTTAAACAATACTTTATAAAATGTTAATGAACGTCGAATAACGACCGAATCTCTGTTGTAAGTATCTAAAACCTAAACCAAGTTAACCTGGTTGACAAACCTGATACCACTTCTCAGCTCTAACTGTACAAACTTGGTAATAGAATAGTAGATACATGCGTTAGCTGAAAATTCCAATGTTCATGTTATGGTTAAAATTTTCATCAGAATACAAAATTGTCGCCACAATCAATGTTTTCACGTGCATTGATCTTGATTATAAAATGATGTAAATAGGCGAGACAAATATAGTTCAATGCCTGTTCTTACAATGTTGTATTTTGTGATTGTTTTAGGCGTGCTATTTTTTCTCTGGCTGGGTTGAATTGTTGGAAAAGTTTGCTGCCGCTTAAAGATTCCTGATATTCCCGGATGGCTCTCCGCGTGTCCCCAATTAGTTCATAACATATCCCTATCAGATTGTTTACGACCCAATACTGTCCGCTCCCCTGCCTCTCGTCATACTTCACCGCCCTAAGTTGGTGTAAAGCTGTGTCACGTCTCCTTATGTCACCAAGTTCATGGTAGCAGAGAAAGAACAGGAACATGGCGAAAGGCAGTGGAGGAATCCTGAGACATCCAACACTTTTCGCCAATTCTTGGCCTAGCTGGGATGGACAAAACGATGAAGCATTTTTATTTAGCAACACATAAGATATCACAGCCTCCTGACATTTATGTAGGAGTGTGTATCCACGACCGCAATACAGATGTTGGTACATGTCTACGTCTCTATTTGAAAATCGATCATCGAACAATTTGAACGACGACATCATTGTTCCACATACCTTAAGTGCATTCATGTAATCCCCAGTCTGGTAGTTATATGTTGCCAACGTAAGATTTCCTGGACTTGTACACGCTGAGGCGAAAGGTGTCATAAGGTTTTTGCATGCTCTCAGAGACTTGTACTTCTCTTTATTTCCTCTCGCAACTCGTTGTTCTCCGAACTTCTCCATGCCTACATAAGACAGTGCTTGTACGGTTATGAAGTAATTTATGAACTCATCAATGTCTGACTGTGATTTAGATAGAAGAGCCAGAGGTCGAACATAATCTACGCAGCTAGTTGAAAATATTTTTTTGGATATTGTCATATCGTTTTCGCATTCCGATGTTCTTGGTGAAACCAATATTTCTTCCCAACGTCCATTTATTACTCTCTGAATACGTACTCGAATAGAAGGTTGTATGAATCGTCCAACTGAAAAACACATCCATTTCTTGTTGTACATTTCATTGAGAACACAAAAAAGTTTTTCTTGATTTTCACCATGAAGTTTTCCCTGGAACATGTTATTGTTTACAATGAAGTAATTTGGGCAGTATCCCGCCTTTACCCAGGCAATTAATATTTGTAAACAAAGCCTGAAGCACAGGAATGTACTGTGTTCCTTCCATAAATATTTTGGTGTATATTCTAAAGCAAAAAATAGAACTGTTTTCATAATATACGAAGAGAGAATATCTAAAATCCCTAAGATATGTTCCAGCATTTCAGATATTTGTCTGAGGAAATACTTAAGAAGTCCATATACCAGAAACTGCTGATGACTAAGAGAATAAATCAGTTTCCTTTCTGCAGTCACAAAAGATATCCTCCATTGTAGAAACGTGTCAGAAGAAGTTTTATCCCCGACAGGAACAACATGACAACCACTCTGTGAAATGTCATTAATCAATTCTTCTTTAGGCCAACAATGCTGACGAGGTCTTCTCAGCCACTCGTTGGCTTCTGGTGGCCAACCAGTACAGGTGTAAGAAAGGACACAATCGAAATCATATCCAACAGCACTACATTCATTCCTCAAAGAAGAAGATGGTGCGTGAGTTTCCATGTTTATACCTTAACGGGCCATATGAAGTTCTTGAAATGACCTTGCATTAATTTCACTGGATATGAGAAGCATATCTCGAACTGGTTCAAGGGATTGCATTATAAAGTGATCCATATATCGTCCTTCTTGAACTAATTCCAGAGTTACATAACATGGTCGGCAATTGGCTTTCCTCATAACCGCAATAGTCATGTCTCTTTCGTTTGATGGAATATCGGTGTCCTGGTTAGAGCACATAATTTCCACCCCTCTGTCAATGAACATCATGTCTCTGTCGGACCCCTCCATAAAAAATCCCTCACTCTTGCTCCCTGTCTGATATATGTAATAATCTGCCTTATCACTAAAAATTACAGTATCTAGGATAAACGTTATCTTTCGCCGAACGACTACTAGCTCCTGGCTCCCAATCGTCCTGTCAAGAATATGGTGAAGAATCCATGACTTCTCATAATGCCCATCTTGGTCTGCCATCTCATGTACACATCTATGTACAGTTAACTGCAAAAGAAAAAAGAAAATATCATTTCAAGTTATTTTATGAGGTGACAGTACCCAAATTGGGTCACCAAACCATCATTTTATTCCTTCATTGAAAATTCTGAAGATGAATTATATCCATTTATGATTCTATCAAAAGAATAACATTGACGGGTGTTCATGTTTATTTATGAGATTTATAGAACTCTCTGACGTCACCAATCAGCGGTTCCAGATTTTGCGAATTTGAGGACCAACATTGGGTAAAGACTTTGATTTTGCGGTATCTTACACTTAAATTTAATATCTTTGTGGAAGCATATAAACATTTAATGATATCCTTATGAATTAATATGAAAACAAGTTTTTCTATCGGGTGATTTTTTATTGTACAAAACATAATGCATAGTCGTTGCACGCGCCAGTTGTTTCAGAAACGTAATCAAAACGCAAAGTATTGAGTTTTAATAAGTTTTATGGTCTATTCAAACGTAAAAAATAACTATATGTGGACAAACAATGGTGCATGACTATCTATTCTAATAATACATCATTATTACAGTTGTATTTCTATGAACAACAAGAAGTTTGTTGACCGCGTCGATCGTATATATATACCTCCTCCTGAACTTGAAAAAAGGACACAACAGACTCTTCTAAATCAGCTGCTTATCTCGATCTCTACTTAAACTATGACAAACATAGAGAGCTTACTTCTAAGCTATACGATAAACGTGACTATTTCAATTTTCCGATCGTGAACTTTCCATTTCTTTATAGTAACATCCCTGTTCTCCAACCTATGCTGTTTATATGTCGAAGTTTATTCGATAGTTTAGGGCTTGCTCTAAATATCGTGATTTTCGTGATCAATGTCGACTGCTGACAGACAAACTAACAACACAGGGATTCGAGACAAGCAGGTTGATCAGAACTATGGGCAACTATGGGTCGCCATCTTTGTCTCTTTGAGAAATATTCTGTGTCGTTATGTGATATGAAGATGAACGTTTTTGAATATGCCCATTATTATGCTTACTTGTTGTGATTGACAATGATACTCGGTTCTCATTTCGCGAATTTGATGTTTACTTGGATGTGACCAAGATTTACATGGCGGGTGTTGTCGATGAAGCAGAAGACGCTTACTCTTTCGGAACACCTGATCGTATTCTCTTGTACTTAGACAGGAGTCTCCATATAGATATTTCCTTTTTTCGTATTTTGCCTCTAGTTTAATCGACTTTGAGTTCTGATTATGGTTTTGTTGACGATTTGGTATTCTATTTTTTTTTACAACCGATCTGTCGACATTTTATTGATATAGAAGTATTTTTGCATACAACTGACCCTATTTCGGTACTAAGCCAATTTTGGTACTGTCACCTTAAACTTGGCATAAGTATATTGGTCAGATTTCATAGATCGTCAGAGGTAACACTATGTATTAGTTGTATTATATAAATATGGCCTCGTATTTCTGCAGGAACACAAACAAGTTCAAAATATCACAGTTAAATAACCTAAAAGCTAGTTCACAAATGGAATGAAAGCATCAGTCATACTGAATATAATTGGTAATTAAAATCAATAAGTATCCTTTATTTGTTAGAATCGCATGACATTATTAGTTTATATGTAATAAACCATTCATTGTGTACATGTCTGTTTCCTGGTTTTTACTGGAAAGGAATGCGTTTGGGTAGTCGGATGGTGCAAAGGATAGCGCACTGGCCTTTCACCAAGGCAGCCGTGGTTTTATTTCCCGACCGGGCTTGAAAAGTCATGTGGTCGTCTACCCCAACACGTTGGTGTTATCCGGGTACATTGGTTTCCTCCCACAATAAGATCCCTCGCTCTAATATCCCGGCCAAAAAGAATTATTAATATTAATTGTTTTAGTTATTTTTATTTCAATTAAGGCATGGGATAAGCGTATGGCTTGTTAATCCTTTTTTTGATGTTGATAATTCGATAAATGACCAGAGTGTTCACATGTCGTCTGCTTGTTTTCAGCTCCACCAGAAATGCGCATAATAGTATCCGAGACAAAAAATGTCAGCCATGCTTAAAAAAATTAGGATCGCAGAAATGTACCAACAATAAAGAAACTGGGATTTGATAAGTCAAGTTTAAATTGTTTGTTGAATTGTGTTGAAAGACCAAAACATAATAATTCCTTTGTACTTTTTATAAGTATGGCATCGTTAGCATAGCAGGACGTTTGCAGCTGAATATACGCTGAGACGTGATTATTTATGCGGAAAGTTTTTCATCTGACGAGCTGAAAATGTATAGCTGTTTATACAAGATGTTTATCAAAATGTTTAACCGGAATAGTTTACCGGAAACTATGTTTTTCAATACAAGATAACGTAATTGTTTGGCAGGGGAAGATACGTTTGTTTTAACTAGACGTCCTAATTATTTTTTTCTAAGTAAGTTTATTCGTTTTTGTCAGATCAGTTACTTGTTTTATTTGAAGTTTGCTTCTTTTTTAATCGGACGACGTCATGAGTGAAAAATATGCATTTATCTTAAACAGCTGTTTCATAAATTTATCGTTTATCAAACGATGTTACCAGTGCTTTTGATTCTGTTTTAGCGTATAACTTTAACAGCTACAGTGATGGGTCTTAAATATAAATATAAACTTTATTTATTTTACAACAATTGTGGAACAAGTTATACAACCTATGTTAATCACTCTTGTTGGCCCGGATGTTAGCACACGATGGGGTTTTATTGTAGGAGGAAACCGGAGTACCCGCAGAAAACCCACGTGGTCGGGCAGGTGACCCCATACCTTTACACGTCCGGTCGGGGGATCAAACCCCGGCCGCCTTGGTGAAAGGCAAGTGCGCTATCCACTGCACCACCCGACCACCCGATTGGATATTACGGCATCAGTATACTTAACAAGTTATTTTACCGGACAACGCCGTATGTTTGTTTGTGTTCTATCAATCAGCGTCACTTCTTTATCGGGAAATGTACTAGTATGTCTCTTCATATATATTATATCTTACGATATCAGTATAGTTTACTAGGACAAGTTATTATTTACCGGACAGCGCCGTAGGTTTGTTTATGTTCTATTCGCCACCGTCACTACTTTACCGGGAAACATATATCTTCGGACAAGTTATCTTTCGACGTCGTCATAATTTACTGGACATGCTGTTTGAATAATATACATTGTAATTCAGAATTCATTCGCTTAATTTTGTGATGTTTATATGTTTTATTTATCTTCTTCTTCAACAATTATCATATCATAGAGAATTTGATCTGACAAAACATTCACGAAAGCTATGGGCCCTTAATTTTATTTCATATCGGTTACTCAGATAATGCGTTTGGAGTACTCGTGCTCTTATAAAAGTTGCATACAAATTATTCGGCAGTACATACATCAGTTGGTAACTAGAGTGGTGCGATCTCTTCGTGACACTAATAAGACTAATTTTGTTTAGTTTGCCAATAGGAGCCTACTGAAATTTATCTAATTTCTTAAAACTTTTTCATCCGTAAAAATATTTACCGTGCTGTAGACATATCATATAATATAGGAGTAATACTTAAGCAAATCGGGGTTCGAACTAGCGACCCTCTGGTGTCTGGTCGAACACACTACCGCCTGATAAAAGGGATATTCTTTTTAGCCGAGGTTTATGAGGCGACATTTACTCTCACCTTCTACTGTTATAAAGTGTAGAATTCTTGTTATTGTCATTTGTACATCAAAATAAATAAATATATAAGGTAAACAAACCTGTCAGACTTGATTCAAATAAGGACCGTCCATGGCGTGTATTGACATACAAAGTTAGTCAAAGCTCGTGATGAATTTTAAGAAATGCATATCCTTAAAGGTCATCGTTGTAGTCAGCGGAGGCAAAGTTTATATATCAACTGTTGCCAAAATAAAGTCTACGTTATATCCATTGACGGTATCTTTATTTAAGAGTTATCTCCTTTCATCCAGGTAAGTAAGTGAGGTCCAATATATTCAAACTTCCAAGAATTATATCAGAAACGTATACACAATCCATATCTGCCTTCTGTATGATCTTTACTATAATTCTACTGCTATGGAGACATAATTCCGATATCCCAGGCCTGCGATAGTTTCTGTCATACTTTTCGTTTATTCTGTCAGCAGACCGAACTAAAAGGACACTCTTGGGTATTTCACTATATGTGTAAAATACATGTACGTAAATGGAAATATATTCCTTAGTTTAACTACACAATACACAAAAATAGCGACAATAGCTATTTCCATTCATTTAAGGAAACAGAAAAGGAAATATTATCGGTTGCTTAGTTTAGACCAATCACGCACAAGGTATGTGTAATCCCAGCTTCTTTACGATCACAAAGACCTACAAATACGAGACAATCAAACAAATACAATAATCTTTCTTGAAAATGACCAGATTATTTACTTTCGAGTTTCTAACAATGCATTGTAGGCAATTCTGCAACGTGACCGAAATTCTCTCAAATTAACTGTTTCTGTATAAGTAACAGCTTTTTACGGCGAAAGAGTCTAACATACATTTACAGGTATATAAATTGATTATAAAGCAATAACGCGTACGCGGAACGTTTACTTTATCGGTAAATTTTATGTGTGATGGTATGCAAGATACACCTGTTTTATGCTATATATAACATTAATTGTAGATTCTTTCAAACCCGACCACACTTCACGGATAATAAATTGTTTGACCAAATCAAAGTGTGTCTTACGTCTTGTGAAATGTGTATGTTATGGACCTTGGTAGTGCTTGAATGACTCAAAACTTGGTATCTATGAGAAAGATCCATCCAGTACTTATCATGAAATAGACTATTACTATTAGCATCAACGATATCGTAATATCGTAGGGGATATATATCAATTATGGACCTTTGCTGAGGTCAATATGGTGTTATACCGACCTGGTAGAATCAAATATAATCAAGCACAATATAGACTCTTTTTTAAATGAAAAAGATGGGAGATAACTCCATTTAAAATAAAGATATTATCTATGGTGCTGTGACAGGTCCTTAATCCAGCCTGCGCGTCAACGTAAACTTTGTATTTCGCAGTCCAGAAATTAAGCCTATTATTTAATACCCTCGTAAACAAATTTCCAACTACACTCAATAAAGTTATCCCTCTGTAGTTTGAAACATCTGCGAGAGGCCCTTTTTATGTAAAGGAATAATGTATCCCTCCGACCATGCTCCTGGAAATATTCCAGTTTTAAAAGAGTTAAACAATACCTACATGAAAGGTTACAATACATCAAAGCCATCCAATAACATTTCATTAATTAATAAATCAGGTCCAACGCTTTTCCCTGTTTTTAACTGAGCGACGGATTTCATTTTTTCTTGTTGTTCAACATCACAATTCAACTCTTCAAACATGACCTGTATTTCACCCATGACTTATATTTCAACAAAATTTGCAACCTCTGTTTCAGGCTCACAAAATGGATCATCTGGATTTGTAACAGACGAAAAAAAAAACTCTACAAAAATCATTAGCGCTAATATGTGATTTTGGTTGATTTGAGCAGGACAATTTTAATAACCGCCAATATTCTCGTGCGTTAGTTTCCTTAGTCCGTAATAACTTTTGTGTATTATTTCTATCGTAGGACATCCGACTTTTCCTTGCTTCATATTTAAATTCATTTCTTTTTTTAACCATTTTTCGACTATTCTCATCAGAATTATTTTCTCTAAAAACATTTAATAGATGTAAAAACTCATGCCGTTTATGCTCACATGTATCACTATACCAAGGGATATTGCGGGAATGTTCTCGTGTTTCATACTCTCTAGGACGCGAAAAAAGTGTGCGACATAATAGGTGTTGCCACTTTCAACAGACCTGTCTTCCTCGTCGAGACTCGAGCTGTTATCAGACCATTCATGATCACTTACGGCCTTGAAAAAGAAATAAGGTTGTAATAAAGTCAATTAGTTCAACAGTGGTCTCGAAAGGTCACTTGCTAATACATGTTCCCCAGATCGAATTAAGCTGACTTACTTTTATTTTCCTGTTTCCGTAAATAAATTAGAAAACCCTTTTTTCAATATTCTTATATTCAAGTTAAAGTAGGTTTTCCCGTTACGTTTACATATTGACTATATCATAAGAACCGAGCAACATGTCAGTTATTGTACGAAAGAGGCTGTGCTTAATCTCGCGTAGCATGGGAAAAGTATGCTCCGCCCCTCGAGTACAACACCATGGAAACTTTGTATTTAGTAAAGGCGAAGAGCCAAATAATGACATGTATAAGTACAGCTATGTAAAGTTAGTTGGCGAAACTATAGCTAGATCAAAGAAAAAGTGGTATGTCTTCGGATAAATATTTCAACATCTATTGTGAAAATCAAGGAAAGGAAGAGTGGACTTGTAGTTGTATTCTGATCGCTGACAAATTAAACCAAACTTCTGACGTAAAATATTACAGACCTGGGATATCGGAAGTCTATTTCCATAGCAGTGGAACTAAAGCTAGGATCGTCCAGAGGGAAACATACTAATCTGAAACGTTTCTGATTAAATAGTTGACGGCATGTGCAGTTCGTGACATACACTGGACTTCAATTGATGACCTTATATATAAACTTTATTTATTTTACAACAATTATGAAACAAGATATCCAACTTATACTTATCACTCTTGTTGACCCGGATGTTAGCGCGCGAGGGGTCTTATTGTGGGGAGAAACCGGAGTACCCGGAGAAAACCCACGTGGTCGGGCAGGTGATGACCTTGATAAAGGGAGATAACTTTATATACTAAAGGCCCAATATACGTAACTTTCGGCAAATCGTGAAGCGAAAATCAAGGCTAATAACTTATTTATATTTATAGATTCAGTTAATGTTAACTGATATCAGCGATATTCATGATGAATTCTAACGCGGTTACCGGTACAACAGCAGTTGAAACTCGGTATTTGTAAACACGCGTCCATTTTGAACTGACATCTAGCTTCGGCTTGTTGTTGAAGTGGACCCCACCTGAATTATTTTCTTTCTTTGGATTTCTCTCTCTAAGTTACCGCTCAGGTTTACTTCGTTTAAGGCTTATTTTTGCATGGTTATCAGTTTATTTTTTCTAGAATTTTTCAGAATCACGAACAATTTTCTGAAGTTACATATATTGGGACTTTAAATACATCCATCTAAAGTATTTAATCAGACTCATCACTCTAATGAAGGACCTGAAATGATGGGAGCCATGTGAAGTATAACAAACATCAGAATACACATTTCAGAAGACTTCGCTTGTCATGCCACTGTGTCTTTGTAATGGAACACATTTATTTTAAAAACAAAAAGGCTTATTCCTTAAAAATAAACTGCACTTGCTCTCAGTATTCACCCATTTTCTGTCGGTATATCCTTCCTTCCTTCTGTCTGTCCTTTCGTCTTTTCACTGTCTTGTCCAGGCTCTATCCATACATTACAAGTCACTGGATCTTCATAGGTAGGGTCCAGATTTATCCTAATGAGTCGGTGTGTCAAGTTTCAAAGGTAGGTCACCCAGACCTACATTTTGACCTTTGACCTACATTAAAAAAATATTCTGACTCAAATGCATACAATTCCAGTTACGTAGACTTCATACTTGGGATGTGAGTTAACATTGGTAAGGCAGTGTGTCATGCATCAACTTTAGGTTACTCTGGCCTTCATATACATATAATGTATACTTCGAAGAAAAACTTGCTTTAACTCATACACTAAAATTAGCAGGAATTTCATACGTGAGGAAATGATTGACCTAAGTAAGGCGGTGTATCATATTTCAAAATTTGATTACTCTGACCAATATTTTTGACCTTTGACCATCATCAAAGAAAAAAGTAATTGTTCAGGCACTTCCTCTTAGATGACGTAACACACACATGTGCTGCACCTTTTAAATTTAGTAATAGATACAGTATGACGAAAAATGAACTAAACTGAACCATACAGCTGTTTCGTCCTCCTAAGGCTCTTCCGTGATGCTAAGAGACAACAGGTGGGAATCCAAAATTTCTAAACCAATGTAGAAGCAGAAGGGCTAGGTGTGTAAAACCCCTTTAATTTATGAATTTAGAAATAGAATTAACCTGCATGTTGTTTTGTATAATTTCAAATCGTGCCACTACTCAAATGAGAATAACTGTGGCTATGGAGGCTCCAGCAAACCTCGGGGACTAAAACATCTAACAGCAGAGTCTGCCACCCCCTATCATTAAATATGACGTAAAACACACATGTTCTGCACCTTTTGAAATTAAAAAAAAAAGAGTTACAGCAACTAAACCTTCATACTTGGTGTATGTGTTATCATTGTTGATGACTACAATTTGCTGATTTTTGTTTTTGTTTTTGTTTTTGTCAACCGCTTCCCCAACATTTTCTAGTTTTTTTCCAAAATTTGTAAAGTTGCATTTGTTTAACAAAATCTAGTAAGCTAAAACTTCCTTCGACAATTTGTCTTTCAAGTAAAGAAATAGTTGTTTGAAGGAGTTGGGTAGTAGCATGGGTGTGCTGATGTGATGTTCATGTAACATAATTAGAGAGCTTAAAAGTGACTTTATCGTTTGAGTTTTCTCTTTCTCTGTATTTTTTATTCACGGGGATCATTTGGTTTGCTAATATTTCCATCTATAACCTTTGTTATGTTATGTATACGTACGTGATATCACAGATTCACGCTACATTTTCACTTGGAGCACTTATGATATGTTCGTAACAGTTCGTACTATGTCCCCAATTACAAATCCTGTCCTTGTTATAATTTCCTTATACTTATGTATCATTCCTGAGCGGTATCAAGTGTGTGTATCCCTTCTTAAATCAGATTAAATTAAAAAACAGGAAGTTAACAGAAGTATTGTGTATGTTAATTCATTATTTGGCTCCACTGTATCTTATCATAAATTATGAAGGTGCTATTCTTGTGTGTCCTTCGAACAATCCTCTGTACGTCCCTACCTGACGTGGAAAAGGTATGGGTCACCTGTCCGACCACGTGGGTTTTCTCTAGTTACCCAATTTTCCTCCCACAATAAGACCCCTCGCGCGCAAATATCCGGACCAACAAGAGTCATTAATGAGTATAACTTGCTTCATAATTGTTGTTAAATAAACAAAGTTTTGTTGTCTTTTATTCCTTTCAATCTAATATAAGTTCGGCCAATATTAGATGAGTGATGCGTGTGTATTGTAAATAACCAGATGTTTCAGAAAATGGGACTTTCCATAATCTCAAGCAGGACTTCGCTGCTAGTACCTCATGGTACAAACACGAAAACAATCCTTGAACCGCGCCATATCTACTTAAGTATGTCGGTTAAAAGGTTTTGTATAGTTTAGTCGATGAATAAGTGGTACATTGGTCAATAATTTTTAGGTTCCTTTGTTCTTACAGAAAATGTGTTGATGAAAATGTACATATATTTAGATAACACCATGAAATAAGCAATCATACACAGTAAGTTTTTTTCTCTGATTAAAAAATAGACTCCACATGACTTCACATATAAAAGTGTAATAGCTATAGTTTTGTTTTTTCCTTGTCTGATCATGCTCAGAATGAAGCACCAGTCTTAAGTTTAATAGAATATGTGTTCATATAACTTGTAGGTTTTCGTACGAATTTTTGAGGACGTAACATTCCACTGAATGCTTTGGCGGGTGCCTTCAATGAAGTAGAAATTGAATTCGACCGGAACGTGTGTAAAAGGTATCTTAAAAAGCCCCGGGTCAAGTTTGGTTCACATCATATCATCACACGATAAAGTTCCACAACTGATTATACTTTGTTGATAATCCGTCGAAGTAAAAGGTACATGTAGAAGGTCATCATTGACTACTTTGCGGGGGTAGGGGGGGGGGGGTGGGTATATGAGCCACTGCTCGTACTTTTGTTTTATTTTAAACATAATGACACTCAAACGGTAACAAAGGACGACTCATACAAAGTGTTCTTTTCAAACTGTTTTTTTAATTATAATATACGATTTTAAACCATGCACAATTTACTTCTGTAAACGTGGAAATTTACGCGCGGAGGGAATTTACGCTAATTACGCGAAAGCATCTTGTCCGCAAAAATTTCCCTACGCGTGTTATTTAGCGATATACAAATGGTGTAAGGCTAATTACGCGAAGGTTGATCGATTGCGAAAACTACCCCTACGCGTATAATTTACCAATCGAAATCACGAAAATAACTCCCCCCCCCCCACCCGCGAAAATAACCCCCCGCGGAAATAACCACGTTTACAGTATATTACGTAATGAAATACAGCGGTAACATGTTGATCCAAGCATATGATGCGCATACAATAGAATGCAATACAATAGGAATAATGAAAAATACTTTATAATGACTGTTATTTCATAGCAATTATCATACGAAATATTCCTCTCATTTCAGTTTTGTTTTAAATAAAGTTGTCTATGATAAGAAAAAGGTTATGTCGCCTGCTTCCGGATTTCAGTGGAAGGGCGTGGAATGAAATCTATTCTCTTTTTATTCACCATGTTTAACATGCATTATATATATACATGATGCAAGAGTAGCACTATTAAATGGCTGACTTGACAAAACTTTCGTGAATATGGGAATCCTTCGTATGAACCCTTTGGTGAAACAGTTATATCTCACATCGGTAAGGTGCGAGGAAAGAATAATTTCTTTCCTACACACCGTTTCATGTAGCGTCAATTCACAATTGCTAAAAATATGACGTGATGTCACGAATTTGGAAAACTCTGGTATCACAATCGCTCGCTTAATCTCGTAATTGGACAAAATAAATTTCCAAACTAGTAGCCATTCAAAACACATTTTCATGTCGAGTTTTTGTTTTTTTGGGTTTTTTTTTAGGGGGGGGGGAGTATTTTGGAATGAGAAATAACAACTTTGTTTCATTCCCCGGGTTTAAGATAAGGAAATTCTACCAATGGATTTTTCAAACAATATGAAAACCTCTCGGCTAGAATTTCTCTAACCTATTAACAATGGTATAAAAAAGTATATTATTATTACAGTAAAGATATCCTTAACTTTATCTTATAGATATTATTTTCAATATTCTACATGTTGGTCAGGGATTTACAATGAAATTAACTGTAACATCAATAGTAATGATGTTATTCACAGTGTAAACGTTAAAGAGGCAATCAAGTGAATCCACGTTTTTTAAAATTATTTAGAATAAAAAGTACCTTTATTCACACAAAGAAATCTGTACTTGATACTTAAATACCGCGCGTGTAGCCGATGTCCGATGTGGTCAGTTTACGTATTGGGAAAGCCCGCACCAAATATAGCGACATCAAAATATAGCACGAAATAACTGCGCCAGGTCCACATGTATGTGTATTGTAAACAATTGGACGCGAGGACACGTGGAGTTTGATTTCACACGTACTTTTTTCAAGGTATATAGATTTACGAAATACGTTGTCCACAATTATGATATACATTTCTTGTATAAGATTATTATTGGATTCCATGAGAAATTGTGTTGGTACATGTATACTTCAAACCATAAAAAGCAGATATTATTGAAAGCTCACACACACAGGTACCCTATAGAATGAAATTTGTTAACTTAAAAACACGGATGCTCCGTGGTGTCAGAGTGCTAAGAAATGTTTGTAAACATATGTCTCATGTGTCGCATGGATTGAACGATTAAGGATTTCCCTATTATTAATTAAAAAAGCATTGGAAACATCAAGTTTTGCGAAAATCTCGGTATGAATGGTTCACAAAGATTACTGAACTACATGGCCCTTTAGCACTTGTTATTAATTTTTTTATCATTAAAAATCGCCTTCGCATGCACACATAGCAGGCTGTCCGCGTGTTGCATGTAAAAAAAACTTCATGACAGAATTATAACCCGTCGTTATGGTCGCCATCTTGTATCACACAATGGATACCACGTATCAGCTATAACTGTACAATAGAAAGGTTTATACATATGTACAGCTGCTTACCTCAAAGCCCCTCGCTTTGTTAAATGTATTTCATCAAAATGCTGTCACAACCAATTACTTCACGTACAACAAAATATTGTCTTTCCTCTATCAGATGGGAGTTCTAAGGTGTAAGTATGCGTGAAAAACATAGTACATAGTTCTTATGGTTGTTGTAAACGTGCTATTTTCTCTCTCGCTTGGTTGTATTGTTGTAGCAGCTTTCCACCATTTAGAGACACCTTATATTCTCGGATGGCTCTCCTCGTGTCTCCAATTAATTCATAACAGATCCCAAGAAGATTGTTAACAATCCAGTACCTACTAGATCCCTGTTGTTCGTCATACTTTACCGCCCGAAGTTGGATCAAGGCTGTGTCACGTCTTCTCTTATCACCAAGTTCATGATAGCAGAGAAAGGACAGGAACATGGCGTAGGGAAGTGGAGGAATCATGAGGAGTCCAAAGCATTTTGCCATTTCTTGGCGTAGCTGAGGTGGACAGAAAGATGGACCATTTTCATCCAGATGCATATAAGATACAACAACCTCCCGACATTTATGTAGAAGTGTGTATCGGTGACCGCAATACAAATGTCGATAATTGTCTACATCTTTGTCTGACATTCCAATAACGAAACATTTGAACGTCGACAGCATCGTTCCACATGCCCTAAGCGCTTTCATGTAATTCCCGGTCTGGTAGTAAAATGTTGCCAACAGCAGTAGTCCTGGACTTGCACATGTTGAGGCAAAAGGTCCCATAAGATTTTTGCATTTTCTTAGAGTTTTGTACTTTTGTTTATTTCCTTTTGCCGTTTGCTGTTCTTCGAACGTCTTCATTGCTACATAAGACAGCGCTTTTACGGTAAGGAAGTAAGCTATGAACTCATCCGTGTCTGACTGTGATTTAGATAGGAGAGTCAGAGATCGAATGTAGTCTACTCCATCAATTGAAAATATTTCTCTGAAAAATGTGAAATCGCTTTCGTATTCCAACAAATTTGGTGAAATTAATATGTCTTTCCAATGCCCATCCATTACTCTCTGAATACGTACTCCAATTGAAGGTTGTATGAATGTTCCAATTGAAAGACACTTCCATTTCATGTTGTACATTTCCATGAGAAATCGAACAAGGTTTTCTTGATTTCCACCATGAAGTTTTCCTTGAAACATGTTATTGCTTACAATGAAGTAATTAGGACAGTAGCATGCATTTACCCAGGCAATTAACATCTTCAAACACACCATAAAGCACATAAATGTATTTTGTTCCTTCCACAAATATTTTGGTGTGTTTTCTACTGCAAAAAATAGAACTGTTTTCATGATATACGATGAAAGAATATCTATGTCTCCTAACTTCTTGTTCAACCTTTCCGATATTTGTTTGAGGAAATATTTAAGAAGTCCATATACCAGAAACTGTTCATGATTGAGAGAATGTATCAGTTTCCTTTCTGCAGTCGCAAACGATATCCTCCATTGTAGAAACGTGTCAGCAGAAGTTTTATCACCTACAGGAACAACATGACAACCACTTTGTGAAATATCATATATCAATGCTTCTTTAGGCCAACCATGCTGACGATGTCTACTCAACCACTCGTTAGCTTCTGGTGGCCAACCAGTACAGCTGTAAGAAAGGACAAAATCAGCATCAGACCCAAAACCACTACATTCAGCCTTCAAAGAAGAAGATGGTCCGTGAGTTTCCATGTTGATACGAATCATAGCAAGAAGCATTTCCTGAAATTGCATTGCATCAATTTCACTGGATAAGAAAAGCCTGTCATGAAATGGTACAAGGGATCGAAATATATCGCGATGAAAACGTCGTCCCAATTTAACAAGTTCTAAGGTTACATAACATGGTCGACAATCAGCTTTCCTCATCACCACAACGGTCATGTCTCTGTTGTCTGATGGCATATTGGTGTCCTGGTCAGAACACATAACTTCCACTGTTTTGTAAATAAACATAACATCTGTGTCTGATCCCTCCATATGAAATCCCTCACTCGCGCTTCCTGTGTTAAAGAGCCAATAATTTGCCTTATCAACAAAAGCAATCTTATCACTTATAAGCGTCATCTTTCTCCTGTAATCGACTATCTCCCGGCTCCCTATCATTCTGTCAAGGATGTGGTGAAGAATCCATGACTTCTCGTAGTGCTCGTCTTGGTCTGCCATGTTATGTACATATGTATGTACAGTTAACTACAAAAACAACAAGGAAGCGTATTATTATATAGAATTGGCATAATGTTCAGATATCACAGGCTGTCAAATTAAACTGGTATATATTGTATTAATACACATATTTGGTCATTCTGCTATCTTGTTTTTTCACTAGGAGGGCCGCCACGTAGCAATTGCTTGGTAAAGGAAATAAACCCGTCTAAGACAAAAAAACAGTCTCATAAATTAAGGAATAATTTACATTGTTTTAGACTTTTGTATAATTAGGATAAATTGTAATGTATCGCGCGTGTTTTAGTCTGCAAAAAATACAATGTACTCATAATATTACATTGATAAATATCTGTATCTTTGCTGTCTGGACACATACATGTAGATATATACTTCTGGGCAGTCTCACAACCAGAGCCAGCTCGAGGAAATCAACCAAACATTCTACTTTTATATTTATATGATTTAGTACTGTAATGTAAAACAGTGTTTGATACCAAGAAAGAAGAAATACACTGATCTTGTTTAACAAATTATGTTATCTTCTTAAGTTCTTAATTTAGATTTTTTGAAATTTGCAAATATTCAATCGATTATTAAAATTTATCATCGATGATCGCTACAGCAGGAATAATCAAACGGTTAAAACATTCAGATCAAACGATTAAAACATTCAGATCAGAATTCATGACCCTCATAAACGAGGTTCATGAACTGAAACTGGATAAAGTCATTCGAATCGGTCAGACATTTGATCATGAGTATAGTCTAAACAGCTGAAGACCATGAATCAAACCAGAAATTTCTAACCCTGGGTACACTTTGTGGTTCAAAGGACTAACCCAAATCAATTGCATGTTGAAAGGATATTTAGGATACTGGTTTGTGGAAGGGTGTAATGCTACCAAAACTTACTGCATTTTACAACGAGGCAATGCTACCAGAACTGGCAGTTCCCAGAAAGGACACCACCATAGGAATACATTTTAATATATAAGTGAACCAGACAAACCATGGGTAATAACACAACATAATTATTAAAAAAAAGATCAAGTGTCACAATTGAATGTTGAGTGCAATATATGCAGGGTCTGTGCTGGGTATTTTATAATCTGGCCGGGTCCTATCCTAAATAAATATGGTTCTTCTGTATAGTTTAAATGGGAATCCTGAAAATAAGTGGGGTCCTTTTCAGTTTCTATGCTTGAAAAAAGATATAAGGACGGCTTCAATGCAAACCCTGATATATACACACTTACAAATATTGTATATTTAAATTATATACGTATTTAAAAAATAATGCATGGCACTGACCATGAGGGCAATAATGAGTCACTCAAAAATGTATATGGACCGTAGCGGAGCCGAGGTCCATATACATATGTACATGTACATATTTTTGGGTGACTGACGAGTTCATAAACTCTCTTTATGATATTGCCCGAAGTGACATGCAATATTTGTTATGTTATACCGAATCTACCCGACATTGACCACATAATATGCAATAAAAACAGACTATTAGGTCAACTAGAGGCGATTTTGATCATTGTCTGGAATAATGATATCACTTCATTGTCTATAACGTCATCCTGCAATTATGACGTCAACATATATTGTGTCGTCCCGTAGTCCTAGACTCCGAAAATATTGACCGGAGCAGCTACTAGAATCATATAGGCACTTAATTATAAATGATTGATGTACATGTATAATATTATAGAGCTGGGTACCACTAAACCAAAAGTATCAGGGTATACCATGGTATTTAGTCAATTACTGAGGTACGTACATGTACCACGGTATATCACCTTGATTGAAAATTTGAGCTAGCTAAAGGTCTCTGATTTGTTTTTTGTTCTAGAGTCAATCAACAAGAAGCCTGATGTCATAAGTTTCTCTTTGTGTTATCCTCTAATATTGTATGAAAAGTTTAGGCGTATTACGCCCAGAAAACAGGCGGAAAGTAGATGGATTCCCTTTGAAAATCAAAATTTCGCAGGACAGGTAACTTAACTGCCACATTACAACTGTATTATGATTTTTTAACATGCATCATTTTAAAGGGGGAGGCGGAAACTGAGGCGTCATTTTAAGTTGTGATGGAATTTGGGGCTTTTGGATGTATTTCCTGTTGATGTAAATTCCCCCCATTTTACCCAACTGACAAAGATGGCTGATGATGGTAGAAAGCACTCAGAGTGTGATAGATAATTCAATGGAAATGTGTATAATTGGAGACTTTTGTTTATCATGGGATTGTATCCTAGGTTTAATAAGGTAATGTAAGAGTATTATCGCATGCTTTGCCTAATTTATTTTTTTTTATTGCATAAAATTCTTAATTATAACTGAAATGTATTTTAGACTAGGTCACTCTATAGACTGCACATACATGAGTTGATACCTTTTTAAATATGTAGCCTAGTATGTTGGATGCATTCAAAATTTTTGATTACATCAATCATTTACTGTAAGTAATATATTCCTGTTTACTAATGTGTAATTTCATTTGCAAAATATGCTTTTTATTTACCAGTATTATTAATCATATTATTGTAAAGTGGAGACACTGAACATGTTATGAATGTCACTATATTGTGTCAATAACAATCTTAAAGTTTAGTAATTCCTTTTTACATTAAAGTTTTCACCTATCATCAACAGATTATGTATGTGATTCATAATTGTACTAGATTTTACTAAAATGACCTCCATAATTTAAAAAAAACCTCAATGACATACTCGAATTCTGAGACAAATATGATTCCTGGAATTTCAAAAAACGACGCCTGGAATTTCAAAAAGTGACGCCCGAGTTTGGTTTCCGCCTCCAACTCAATATTCAGGGTCTACAAGGCGTAAAAAAGTACGCCCGAAATTCACCTCAACTGACGCCTCAATGACGCCTGGATTACGGGTGGGACTTTTTGCACAGGTAGCCATGTCTGTCCGTGTTGATCAACACACGTATAGGATATTATAATTTAACCATACTGGAATTCCATTTGATCTATATGTGTGCAACAAGTAGTTCATTGTTAAGTTAAATGAAAGTCCCAAACATTAAAAAATATTAAATAACATTGATTATTTTGTAGTAATATATAATGCACATTAATTATTACATTGAATTGTTCATTATTGTATGATTGGATAACTCAGTATTCTATTTTTCATATTTTTATCAATTTTCATCAAATTATATATTTGCAGTTTGTTTTGGGCACCTCGGCCGATCCAACCAAAGAGACGAAGACAGAATAAGAATTCAAAAATCAACACAGACTTTCAAATCATCCCGAAAAAGATCAGGTAAAGTGTATAGCCAACCAGTATTTTTCAAAGTCTGTCATGATCTCAAAAATATCTTTTTAAGGAAATAGTAAATTTGTTCCTTTATATCATACAGGGATTTACCTCACATTTTAAAACTGAGAGTCCATTGGACTGCCAACCAAGAATTTTGAGGGTCCACGAAGAACAAATGGGAGTCCAAATATTTAACATTCAACTTCATGCATAAAAAATCATTTAATGTCACTGTAAACCTTTTAATTATTTTCTGAATCATTGATTGCATTAGTATATTTCAACCATAGGTTGTACTACTAGTGAGGAATCATCATTCTTTTTGTAAGCCTGGTTCCTGCAAATTATGAAAAAACTGTTAAGATTCAGTTTCCATTATAACAAATGCTATATTTGATTTCCAACAGTTTACAACACAGCAATCATATCAGTATAATTACTGTTATTACATGTTGAAGATTAGAATGACCAAGAGCAATTTTTCATTTTTTATAGCGTTACTTTTTAAATAACTAAACAGGGGACGCTGTGATAAAAAAATATAAATTCGTTTAATAGCCGGGCTCGTATGCATAAAAATTCTTAGTATTTTCTTAAATTTATACTTAAGTATAATTTTAATCTGCTTTAGTAAGCAACTTGCTTAGTTTCCATTGCATAAAATTACTAAGCACAATGCTTAGTCGTTCTTTGTTAAGCAGATCGCAACCTTACCTAACGGTACCTAAGTACTCGTTGCGAATGACGTCCCATATCATTTCCCGTACTTTTTGTTAAAACAAGGGCACGTGGATTAAAATATGTGTTCAGTCTTTTTCGTCTTTCAACTGAATAAAAACTAGTTCAAATGACATCAGATCCAGGAGATACGTTATATAAGACGAATGTACCTACCTCAAAAAACCTTGTGGAGGAAAACAATTTAAAATTTTAGTTTGGGTCGGGAATAACAACACAGAAGAAACGTGAGACGTGGAAAAGAAACACTTGCTTCACTGTAACGTTAGCCGTTTTGTTAAGAAAGAAAAGAAAAAGGTACAACCTTCATATATTATGAAAGATAAATCAGAGCAATCTAGCTGAGGACAGGAAGCAGACAATGATTCGCACCTACATGATGGTTAAATTCTGGTAAATCCCGAAAATCCATTCGATTCAGCAAACGAAATAGTATATTTAGCAGTAGGCTTTTCAAACAACTTTGTCATGACATGTGGAAAACATTTATTTCCAAAAAGAACAATTTACTCATATCTACGAACTATGGCAGATCACAATCTAAATTATTGGATCACGATTGATACTTTATATGTATATGTATGGATGCAAATAACTACACGAACAAGGGCGCTGCCTCTAAATGATACACGAAATTCTGAATCAACGACAGTTCAAACGATTAAAGATAACACTTCTAAAATCTGTTTTGTATTTGTTTATTAATATTCAACCTAATCGATCTCGAGTGACTTCCAGTTTACCCGACGATAACCTGCCAATGGACGATAAATGGAGCATCGTTATTTACATACATGTACTATTAGCTTTAACGACCACAGGGGCATGCTAATTTGTTACAGCTAGTTTTGAACCTACACTAATTTTACACTTAAGTGAGGTTTGAATCAATTTTTTTTATAAAAACGCCTCCTCGTTGGTCAGTAAAATTACTCTAAGAACTTCATTTAAATAAAATCATTAGTGTTCTTTTTTTAATAATTTAATGTTATTGAAACACACGGACCTGTATGTTTGACTTTCATTGCACTTCATTCAATGTATTTTAAGTGCATGACCAACCTTATTCAAAAAATACAATATAGTATAAGTTGTATTAAAACTTATTAACAATTGTATATGTAATGATAAGCACAATGATGTGGTAATTCAGACATTTCATGTCAGTTGTTTCCAATGTATACTAAATGAAAATCTTTCTTTTTCCAAATGAAATGGTTTATGGGGAGATATATACATTGTACATAAAAATTAACTTCATTTAATTAATTTATTTATTCAACTGTGTTGAATGTTTTCTCAAAAGGGGACAAACTCTAATTGCAAAGAGCGCGGGCTCAAAACGGGGACATTCTATGAAGCACAGATTGTATAGCTCATAGTGTTTAAATAAATTAAAATCAGGAAAACATGTAGAGTGTTTTCTGGCGAAAATAAACACAAACTAGGAACAGTTATGTGTTTTACCGTGTATATGGTCCAGGTTGTGTAATTTGGTATGTCGTCAATTGCCTGTTTTTACATGGATAACCACTGTTGGCAAGTACATATAATTTAACTAGTAACATTATAGTCTCGAAAATCATAGTCACAAATGCATGAAGCCTATTTTCACGGAAAATTCTGACCCTGTCTATCTAGCAACTAACGTTTGATCGTTTCGACAGTGAAAGAGAAAGCTTTTTAAGTTTAAATCGCATAACAACAGTTGGATTATTTAAAGGATTTTTAATTGTCTGGATTATCATGAACACGATGGTCAGATCGACATTAAATTACCATAGCTTCAAAGTTGCATTAATTGCAATCGTACCTTACATTATACTCGTATGATGAGATAAGCTTAACGTCATGCTACCACAATTGGTACTCTACCCCATTTGGTTCACGGTCTCAAAATGGTTGGAAAAAATCTTGAAAATGAAACTTGAACATCTTCCTTTGACGTTATAGCAAAATAGATGTTTGTCACAATTACTGCTACATAGTTTTGTTTTCTGGAAAAAAATTACAACAACAATGTTTAAAGGGTAATTTCTGGTCCTTATGACAGTATAATATCAATGTGGATATGTATAACTGTAGTTCAGTATGGTGTTTAAAAAAGAAGTATATTTTGTTGCAATAGGCACATTCATTAGTCAAAATAAAAACAAATTCTATAACCTGTGATAAAGTGTACCAATTTGGGTACTAATCACGGCTGAAAAACGGACAAAATCTTCGTGAAAGTTTTGCGTTCTATTTTTAAAACTAAATAACATAGGAAAATATTTTTTTTCTAAAAATGAACCAACATACATAGTCTTTGTCAAAAAATAAAAAAGGGTTTCAGATACAACATTTCAATTTGTAGATATCACTGAAAAACTGTCAAAATTGTACCAATTGTGGTAGCGTGACGTTACGCCTAGGCTAGTTTCTTCATGTTGCAGGCTCGATATCGTCTTTAGCGAAACAAAATAAAAAAAAAATACCTTCCCCTATCAAAACTTAATCTCAGATAAAGTTTCAATGCATAAAAAAAGTTGAGCGAATCAAACCTGTCTCTAAAATGCTTTTACCATCATAACACCCATGCGAACATTTGAGGTGAGTTATGCCATCCATTAGCGGCGGCCATTTTGCGAAGTTAAGCATGTTGCTTAAAGATTTTTATTTAAAAACATCGAAGATGTATTGCCTAACAGCTACGATATGTAGTTCGTGAATGGAGTATAGACATCGGTCATACTCGCGAAATATGGTTGGTATCTTATTAAAATCGATAATCATCTTTGATTAATTATAATCACGTGAATCCATCAGGTCGTGTGTTCAAATATCTGAACAGATTTGACTTCAGTGCCCTCAATACCAACATATCCGTACCCTTGGCTTTAATGTTATTGAGAAGAAGTCGTTTGAAGTAGAACACTGATGACCGTTGGACAGACGAACGACGGGCGCCACATCATTACATTAGGTTACTTGCCCTTTGAATGGATATGATATTTTTTATCTTAAACCATCACAATGACATTTCCTTTCATTAATTCTGCCAAACATATTGAATTTAACTATTGTTATTTTTTTAGCAAACGTCGCCATTAGCGTACCTTATATATTAAAATACTAAATGTAATCCACAACCGACTAAAATTGATTTAAAATATCAATCTTTCTTTGGGCTCTTATCCATAACATTTATGTTGTTTTTGTGATGTAAACCAATTATCATAATGTGTTGTTTTGTATCTTAGGTTCATTAAAATAAATAAGTAATAAGGTAAACAAACCTGTCAGACTTGATTCAACTAAGGACCATCCATGGCGTGTTGTGACATGCAACGGTAGTCGAAGCTCGTGATGAATATTAAGATCATGACATCATTGAAGCACGAGGAGATATCAAAAGGCCATATGTATGCATGTATATCAACAGTTGTCAAAACAAAGTCTACGTTATATCCATTGGAGTATGTTATAAAGTGTAATCTCCCTTTAGCATGGCCAACACGTGAAGTTCAGTCTATATCACGAACGACACACACTTCCAAGAATTTAATCATAAATGTATTAGCCCTACATGTGGCCCTCTAGACGATCCTAGCTTTAACTCCAGTGCTGTGGAAATATACTTCCGATATCCCAAGCCTGTGATATCTTATGTCGGAATTGTGGTTTAGTTTGTCAACAGACTGAATACAACTACATATTTTAACGGAGTCACTCTTCCTTTCTTAAGTATTTCATAATATATGCAAACAATATTGGTCGCATAGATGCGTCCAATTTCGTTGATGTGTCGGTGGTATACTGTAACTAAATATAATTTTACACAGTGTGACAAATAGGATATGGTATGAGTGAGTCTCCTCCCCTTTTCCGAAAACAATATGATATGAAATTCTCATTGGTCAAATATGATGTAACACACACAAGTGCTGCGCCTTTTAAATTTAATAATATATATAGTATGCCGAACAGCTGTTTCAAAGTTAAACGTGGCCAATTGACAAGATAGTGATACCATGGGAAATAACTATAAGAGGCAATACAGAAAGTTTACACCTATCTTATATAGAAACACAATTCAATTGATGAAAGAGTATGGGATACTGTTATGACCTTGTTCATATGTCACTGTAATGTGTTTTAAATATAATCACAGAAATATATCCATGTCTTGTATCTAGCCGGTTTCATTTCATTTGGTCCAGCCAAACAAGGAAGCACAAACTGATCATGTCCTTGCTCAAAAACATGTTTTTATCCCCTGCTTTCAATGAATATAACTCAACTTCTTGCCTTGCAAGTATGATATCTAAACTTTTATTTTCTTAATGGGTTTTTTTTACGGAAGAATGATATTGTAGAATTTTCTCCTCTAAACATACATTTTTGGCATTAAAAGGGGAGCTATATTCTTGCGTTTGTACATGTTTTGATTTTGTAAATGTACGATTTCGGAAGCTACCCGTAACACATGCAAGCTATCGTAATTGCTTCTAAGGCCATTTTGGAACCCATCCTTTAGATCTTGTTAATTGCAACCTGATTGGACGAAATTTCGAAAGATATCGTCGGATTCCTATGAAATTGTTTGCAGTTGTATTTTCAATTTTCCGATCGTTAACTTTCCATTTCTTGATAGTAACATCCCTGCTTCTCCAACCTATGGTGTTTACATGTCGCAGTTGATTCGGTATTCCAGGGCGTGCTCTAGATATCGGGATTTTCGTGATCGATGTCGACTGCTGACAAACAAACTAACACCACAAGGACTCGAGAGATGCAGGTTGATCAGTACTATGGGCAAGTTTTATGGTCGCCATCTTTGTCTCATTGAGAAATATTCTGTATGTTTAAGTGATATGAAGATGGACGTTTTTGAGTATGCTCATTAGTGTGTTTATTTGTTGTGATTGACAATGATACTCGGTTCTCATTTTGAGAACTTGATGTTTGCTTGGATGTGACAAAGATTTACATGGCGGGTGTCGTCGATGAAGCAGAAGACGCTTACTCTTCCGGAACACCTGATCTTATTATCTTGTACTTTTGCAGGGGTCTCCATGTAAATATTTCCTTTGTTCAAATTTTGCCCCTGGTTTATTCGATTTTGAGTTTGGATTATGATTATGTTGACGCTCCGGTATTCTCTTATTTTATTTCAGCAATGCGAAGTGAACCTTGGGGGTTTTGGAGGAGTAATAATCCCCATTACAATTAGCATTTATTATCATTATCAATTGTCCTTATTGTTGATTGTTTCATGTAACGATTCTCAGCATTCACTGATTAGTATGTATAAGCATAGGTAATTTGTAATGAAATTATTGAAACGTGTTAATTAATGTGTTTCTTTGCAGAGCATGACAGTTTCTTTGGCCGTTTTCCCACAAATACCTTCTCAAATTAAGGTACATTGACGTTAGTTAGGTAATTACGTTGGTTAGGTAATTATGTCAACTTTCTTAGTTGTTCGAAATCTGAATGAGATGGTCTGTACTGTAACAACATAAAGAACTTGATTACCTGATTTATAAAACAAGTATCTCTCTTCTCATTGTTGCTTTGAAGCTAACATTACTGATATATTATCATAGTGCCTTCGAGTGGACTATATTTGTTTTTTTTTTGGGGGGGGGGGGGGGGAAGGAAGGTTAACACTCGATTTGATTTAGGGGGGGAGAGGGGGGCAAGGTAACACTTTTTTCGATTTATTACCTTAACGAAATCGTTCTGCCCGAAAAAAGACCTGGTCAGAATATGTTCAATTCAATGGCAAGTATTTGTTAGCTAGTAAACAAACTCGTGACAGTCATGTACTTGTTGACAATATGTACCGTCAAACACGGACGGAAATAAAGTCCCAGTGCGTACGTATTGGGGACGGCGAGGTCATTAAGAGTTGTGTAGTCACAGTTTTTGTCCCTCTTGACCTCGATTGTTTAAGCTGCGGGTATTATAATAAACATATGTTTCACCATATTTCTTTGGAAATTACACCCACATATCGTCCGCGTACACTTTTCCTCGGTCATTCCTTGTATCAGTCATATATACATTTAATTTTGATACACACCATTGTGTTGATTAGTTGAAACCACATATATGAAATTGCATTTTTGACGTTTGACTGGTTCATCACACAATAATCATGTCGATCGCAGTTTAGTATAATATACAAAGTGTACCCTTTTGAAAGGCATTATGTTAATGCGGATTTGTAAAAAAATATGTAAAGATTTAGAACACCACCGTCATCTAAAAATATTGTCGCCATTTTTGTCTCATTGAGAAATGTTTTGTATCCTTTTTTGATATGGACGTTTTTGAGTTTGCTTATAAGTGTGCTTACTTGTTATGGTTGAGAATGATGACTCGACTCTCAAAACAGTATGATGCAGTTTAATTGATTTTTTCGGCATATTGTATCTATTACTAAATTAAAAACGTGCAGCATATGTGTGTGTAACTTCATCTTTCAGGACTTGACGTTATTTGGATGTGCCCAATCAATGTTATGAATCATTTCAGCATTATTTGTAGTACTCTTATGGTCATGGAAGCAAACTACTGGCGAATTTCATGACAATAATATGTAGTTCTTTCAGTTTTTGTAGTCCAATATATCGAGCTGATTTAGATTTTAACAGGTCTTTCAACATGTTTCCAACGCAGGCAATATCTTTGAAGTACTTCTGTTGTCAGAAAAATATATTGACCTAGAGAATATACATGTTTTTTAAATTGACCTCATGTTTCTAATTTATTCATTGTGACATCACAATGCCACACTGTTAGGTTCATGCTTTATCAAGATAGATATAATGTATTGGTAGACGCCCCTGGCTTGACCCCGTTACAAGGAGAGCCCAACTATATTGAAATGGTCTAGTATTACTTGTGATTAGCCCCCAGGAAATTATATGGTATTTCCAAACCACTAGTCTAAGACTGACTAGATCTAAGTAACTATATACGAAATAGAAAACATAAAATAAGTTTACGCGTACCTTTACGGTAACCATTTATTAATGGAACCAAATAAGGAAATCAAACAGTGACAGATCAACAATTCTACACTCTCTACAAAATCTCTCGTAGAAAATAATGGATACCAATATACAAAGTAGACTTTTCCCCGATCCTGGATAGCAGAACTATCCGATATATATAGAGGACAGAACAAGTCTTTTTGCCCTTACTATAGTACAGAAATGAACCAAATGTCAATAATAAGGAACAAAAATGCCATATTAACATTTTGTATAAAAATGGGATGATTCATCATTGATTCAATGCTGCCAATCCAATTGAACAATGTTGTAATGATGTGTTCAGAACTATATCATATAACGACTCTCTATTTTGACCATGTTTTCTTTGGTCGTGTTTTATTGCTGTGCTTTGAACTTATGGTAACTCTACATGGACGGCTGTCTTTTTTGGCAATAAATAACTCGGGATACCCTGACCTGAGGCCATTTCGCGGTCTCCTCATGATCGTCTCACTATTTGACTGATTTCATGTGTCTATTTATAACTAAAACAGCTACGTGTGCAAAATAGTGCTTGTGCATAAATATATCTTGTTTCTCAATCACCAATCTGTATAACTTGTCGTTACATGTATTTGTTTCACCCTACCCATCCTAGCTAATTACCTGCTATACAGTAATATACAATTAGGTGTCCAAAAATACTGTCCCGTGTTGCGATCGTTTATCATTTTTTATCTATATCATCTCAACTTATCATATACATCGGACAAACCTTATTTTGGTAGAAGTGTTCTGGAAATTAAATATATTGATATAGTTTTTTAAATGTTATGCACATTATTTTGTTACATTCGTACCTTTCCTAAAACATTTTAATATCTTTATTTATATAGTATTTAAGGTATGACGATATGTTTTTTAGGGTTATACGGTATATATACCGAAACAAATGTGTGCACTTTGCATAAATCCGCGAAGTGGTGTATTCAAACAAAGTGCACACAGTTTTTTTCGGTATATACCTTTTAAACCTCAAAAACGTTGTGGTCATTCTTTATAATTTTATTTCTAAAGTTACATATATAAGACATAGGTCTTATACAATTATTTGTAATTGATTATGACAAAAATCGAATGGTTTATAAAAAACACAACAATTTTCAAAAATTGCACCTCGAAACAACTTCAACCGATCAGAAGTTTGATTACAAAATACCGCCCCAAACATGGCAAAGTTTATCATTAACTACGCAAAACACTTGGTTAGGGATTTATTAAACTGAAAAAAGTAAGTAATTCAAACTATTGCAGCGAAGGCTGAATGACAAAAACATATATATCCTCTCTATCTCAACTAATCCATAATCACGAAGTGTTGTGGGTTTTTCATAACTTTTTCTGTCACTACTAGGTAAGATCATTATACAAATACAATCTCATGTTTAGATAAGACAGGCATGTATATGTTCATAAATACTATCCGATGTATGTTACTGAGTCACAAACCAGGAAAATTGGGGTAAGCCTTGTTAAATCCATTGATGCCACTTTTAAGCTTTAACTAAACAAACCACTTAATAAAGAGCCATATATTCAACGCCCATTGCTTTGTCGAAAGTATCAATGAAATTGAAATGCATATTAACTGTCACAAATGTCAGAACCTATGCATCCACTTGCATTTCTGTTGTTCTTTAATCATAAGATAAGAACACTATGGTGTAAGTAAGCGAAACAAAAACAAAATAGAGAATACCGCAGATTTAACAAAACCATAATCTGAACTTGAAATCAAGGAACACAATATGAACAAAGGAAATATTAACATGTTTTAGACCCCTTGCTAAAGTACAACAGAATAAGAACAGGTGTTCCGGAGAAGCAAGCGTTTTCTGCCTCACCGAAAACACCTGTTATGTAAATCTTGGTCACTTCCAAGTGAACGTCAAGTCCTCAAAGTGAGAACCGAATCATCATTCTCAACTAAATGAAAGCACTCTCATGGGCATACTTTAAAACACAAGGATTCAAAATATTTCTCATTGAGACGAAAACGCGCAACACCGGTTCTTAAAGGTTTCCCTTTGTGATTGTTGAAGCGTGCTATTTTGTCTTTGGTTGGGTTAAATTGTTTGAAAGCTTGGTAACCACATAACGATTCCTGATATTCTCGGATGGTTCTCGGCGTGTCTCCAATTAATTCATAGCAGATCCCTAGAAGATTATTAACAATCCAGTGCTTGCTTCTGCCCTGTTCTTTGTCATACTTCACCGCTCGAAGTTGGATCAAGGCTGTGTCACGTTTCTTCTTGTCACCAAGTTCATGATAGCAGAGAAAGGACAGAAACATGGCGTAAGGCAGGGGAGGAATCAGGAGACATACAACACTTTTCATCATTTCTTGGCGTAGCTGGGATGGACAAAACGATGTAGCGTTTTGATATAGTATCACACGAGATATCAAAGCCTCCCGACATTTATGTAGTAGTGTGTGTCCGCGTCCGCAATACAAATGTTGGTAATTGGCTCTATCTTTATCTGAACTTTGATCAACGAAGAGTTTGAACGACGACAGCGTTGTACCACATATCATTAGTGCTTTCACGTAATTCCCAGTCTGGTAGTAAAATGTTGCCAGCAATAGTAGTCCTGGACTAGCAGACGCTGAAGCAAAAAGTGTCATGAAGTTTATGCTTTTTCTTAGAGATTTGTACTTTTGTTTATTCCCTCTTTCAGCTTCGTGTTCCCCAATCTTCATCATTGCTACATAAGACAACGCTTGTACTGTTCGGAGGTAAGCTCTGAACTCATCCACGTCTGACTGTGATTAAGATAGGAGAGCCAGGGATGGAACAAAGTCAATAGGGCTACTTGAAAACGTGCCTTTGAATATTGCCATATCGCATTCGTATTCAGATAAGTTTGGTGAAACTAATATTTCTTTCCAATGACCATTCATTACTCTCTGAATACGTACTCAAATAGTCGGTTTGAAGAAAGTTCCGACTGAAAGTGATTTCCATTTCATGTTGTATATTTCGATAAGAAAACGAAGAAGTGTTTCTTGATTTCCATCATGAAGTTTTCCCTCAAACATGTTATTGCTGATAATGAAGTAATTAGGGCAGTATCCCGCTTTTATCCAAACAATCAATATCTTTAAACAAAGTCTGAAGCATAGGAATGTATTTCCCGCCTTCCATAAATATTTGGATGTATTTTCTACCGCGAAAAAAGGGTTGTTTTCTTAATATACGAAGAAAGAATATCTACATCCCCTAAAATTTTGTTCAACATTTCAGATATTTGTTTGAGAAAATACTTAAGAAGTCCGTATACCAAAAACTGTTCATGACTGAGAGAATATATCAGTTTCATTTCTGCAGTTACAAACGATATCCTCCATTGTAGGCATGTTTCAGCAGAAGTTTTATCACGAACAGGAACAACATGACAACCACTTTGTGAAATATCATATATCAATGCTTCTTTAGGCCAACCATGCTGACGAGGCCTACTCAACCATTCGTTGGCTTCTGGTGGTCAACCAGTACAGCTGTAAGGCAGGACAAAATCAACATCATATCCAAGACCACTGCATTCATTCTTCAAAGAAGAAGATGGACCATGCGTTTCCATGTTCATACGAATAGGAGCAAGGATGAGTTTTTGAAATAACTTTGCATTGATCTCACTTGATACAAAAAGTTTTTTCCCGAACTGGTACAATGGATTGCATTATGAAGTGATCAAAATGTCGTCCCTCTTGAACTAGTTCGAACGCTACATAACAAGGTCGAGAATCGGCTTTCCTCATTACCGCAAATGGCCATGTCTCCCTTGTCTGATTGGACAATTGTGTCCTGGTTAGAGCACATAACTTTCACTGTTCTGTCAATAAAGATAATGTCCTAGTCTGATCCCGTCATATAAAATCCCTCACTCATGCTTCCAGCATGGTGCAATAAATAGTTTTCGTTATCATTAAAGGTAGCAATCTGCTCTACGTGAATCATCTTTCTCCGGATATCGACGATCTCCCTGCTCCCTATCATCCTGTCAAGGATGTGATGAAGAATCCATGACATCTCGTAATGCTCGCCTTGGTCTGCCATCTCATGTACAGGTGTATTTAAATGTTACTACAAGACAAAAACAAGGAAATACATTATTACACTTATGGGCTTGACAGGTGTTATTAAAAAGTTTTCATTAGAAATAGAATCTGATCATGTTAAATAAGGCAGGATGTCTGAAAACTAAGTCAAATTTTGAAAGTTGCACTCACTTTATATTAATTGTATGGTACCGTCACGTGATCAGCAGCATCTTATCAGACTCAAACTGTTATATAAAAGAAAAATAACTATAAATTGATACATGATAAATATGCAATCGTAATTTTTGAAATGACAAAAGCAAGTTCAAACTTCAGAGATGTATAACCTAATAGCTAGCTCACAAATGCTTGATCGATAAAGTTTGTATAATATTGGAACCGATACTTATCCTACAACTTATCAACATAGCATATTTCTGTTAAGTTTTATGTAATTTATACCTCACGACATCCGATGTAGTCTGTAGTTTTTGTTTATACATAAAATGACTCTAACGTTTGTATAGTTCTTATATTTTTTTTTCTGCTGATTTATTCGATAAATGACCCGTGCCCACATTATCTCCGATTTGTTTTCAGCTTTATCTGGATCGTGCTCAATAGCGTTCCCGACAAAACTTGTCAGCCATTGTTGGAGAGTACAAATATTCATTTATCAGAAGAAAGAATTTTTTTTGAAAGATGACGACGCCGTAGGTTTATGGATTCTATATACGTTAGCGTCACTACTTTAACAAGAAAAATATATTTCCTCATATTGTATGATATGACGTTTCATGTAGTATAATTTATTGTGACAACATTTTTAAACAGAAATCATGCAGCTTAAATGAAGGAAGTTCTTAGATGTATAAAATGAAATAAAATGAAGTCTATCTTAAGTGTAGTAAATTTAAGTTCTAACAATAAATACTTTTGTAGTGAAGTATTGAGGAAAATATATCCTTATACCACAAGGAACTATAATCATAGAAATATAGATGTATATCAAATGTGCTTCATTTTCGTTATTGCTTAGCATCAGGAAATAAATTATCTTGTTAATGCAAAGTAGTAGACCAACATAAAATAGTATATATGCATATTGTGTTTGTATTGGGGAGAGATAACTCTTGACCTTGCCGTTCACTACTCAAGGTTTACATTGTACACTACGCTGGACCTTTGTGGCGTATACTGAGTGATTATTCTATCACACATATAAATAATAGGCCTGAACCGCTCACCTGATATTTTGAATAATTTATCATATTTTCTTTATCTTTAACGTGAACAATAATACAGGTTATACCTAATGTAGGTTAACGAGTAAAATGTTGAGCAAACCGCCGAAAGGGAGTTGTCCTCTCTTGTCTGCTCATAGACCATACCTATGCCAGTTTTTCATCATCTATATACTGCTTTATACCAACTACTGTTAACATGATAAACTAAATATCATGCGTTGACAGTGTGAGAAGAGGTTGAAAACGATTTGAAAAACAAATTTTGTCATTGTTTCATTAAAATAAAATAAATGATAAGATAACAAATCTGTCAAACTTGATTCAATAAGAGTCTTCCATGGTGTGTTGTGACATGCAATGGAAGTTAAAGCTCGTGATGAATATTAAGGCAATGCCATCTTGGAAACGATTAGTTGTTATTGTTGTCAGCAGGGAAAGATATCTGGAGGCAATGTTTATATATGAACTGTTTTCAAAACGAAAACTTGTTAAAGCAGTTGAAGTTATATCCCTTCATCTACATCTAGGAAAGTAAGTGAAGTCCAGTTCTTATTAGAACACAAACATTATCAAGAATTCAATCAGAAACACAATAAATAGTATGTTTTCCTCTGGCTCTAGGATCTAGCTAAATACCTCTGAAATCCAAGGCCTGCGATATTTCATGTACGAATTGTGGTTTAGTTTTTCAGCAGACCTAAAACAACTACATATTTCAACGGAGTCGCTCTTCCTTTCTTAAGTATTTCATAATATATGCAAACACCATTTGTCGCATAGATGTGTCACATTTTCTTGACTTAGCGGTGGTTTAACCAAATATAATTGTAAACAGTGTTACTAAAATGATATTGTATAAGTGAGGCTCCTCCCCTTTTCCTAGATGTATTCAAAGCTGTAGCTTCTTGCCTTGCATTCATAATATCTTAAATTTTATTATCATCATGCTTATGTTTATTTTTTTTAAGGAGGAATGATATTGACGCATTTTCTCCTCAAAACATACATTTTTTGGCCGTAAAAGAGAGCAATATTCTAGCGTATGCGCGTGCTTGGACTTAAATTCCTTTTTGTAAATGCATTACTTCGGAGACTACCTATAGCACATACAAGCTATCGTTATTGCTTTTGAGGCCATTTTGGAACCCGACTTTTAGATATTATCAAATTATGCTCAATTTTGGTATGTAGGTGTATGATGACTCTACAAACAACGCAATAACCTTTGTTTCCTGAGTCATCACAATGGCCGTTAGCTCCTGCAATCTCATTGGACGAAATTTAGATATCGTTGGATTTCTATGAAATGGTTTGTAGGTGTATTCAGCACCGTGAACAGAACTTCGGGGGGGGGGGGATGGGGGTTGTTTGGGGAATTCTGTAATATTCCCCTTTACAATTAGCACTTATTATTATTAACGTTCGACCCTATTTTTGAATTTTCCGTGTAACGACTCTTAGCAATCACTTAAGAGTATGTATAAACATGATTAAATTGGAATTAAAGTATTGGTACGTGCTAATAAATGTGCCTCTATGCCGATCATGACCGTTGCTTTGGCCGGTTTCCCACAAGTACCCCCTTTTTGGTACCTTCCCAAATTAAGGTATATTGACGTTAGTTACATGTAGATAATTGTGTCGACTTTTCTCATTTGTTCGAAACTTGAATGAGATGGTTTGCACTTTAACAAAATAAAGCACTTAATTACCTGATTTATAAAACAAGTATCGTCTCCTTTCATTGTTGCTTTAACGCGTACCTTACTGATTTATTATCATAGTGCCTTCGAGTGGACAATTTTTTGTTTGAGGCAAGGTTCTATACAGAATATCTTCGATTCAATGGTAAGTATTTGTTAGTATGGCTAGTTACAGTAACAAGCTCGTGACAGTCAGAGAGTCTATGTAATTGTTAGCAATAGTTATTGTAAAACACGGACGGAAATAAAGTCTCACTCTGTACGTATTGAGGACGGCGACGTCATTAAGAGTTTCTGTAGTCAAAGCTTTGAACCCTCTTGACCTCGATTGTTCAAGCGTCGTGCATCATGATAAACGTATGTTTCATCATATCCCTTTTGAAATCACACCACAAATTCTTCCTTGTATACATTTCCCCATTTCTTATGTTACGGATAAAATCGGATTTGCCCAAATTTATGTGAAGTTTTTCTTTGTACTGTTTTATACGATAAGAAAAATAATAATCTTTAAAAAAAAATATTTGTTTTTGTTTTTGCTTTTTTTTTTTGTTAAAAGAATTTTTTTTTTTAAATTGGTGAGAGCTTTTATTTGTATTATAATAATTTTTCTCGAATTCCACTATGTTCTACTATGTTCCACTAAGTCACCTTGCGATTGTCCTGATCTATTTGTCGATCTAAAGTGCTACAACCCTGAAGTACATTTGTATACTGCCGAAAGTTCTACTCCCATAATGCTTAGCGTCGAGCAGAGAGTAGTAACTACATTTAGTGTAACTCTGGTATGCCTCGGCTATAATACAGAACACAACACTTTCCTCAGAGGGGGCGAACGTTCAAGTAATGACCAGAAACTGAGGCGGTGTCAAGGAGACATTAGGGAAAGGGTTGTTTAGAAAGAAGAGAAATTATAGGATACCAGATTAAGTCATATCTTACGGTTCATGCAATTGTTACGCCCTGCAAGCAGGGCTGATAAAGCATTTAGTGAGAAATTAGATATAATTAGATATAACCAAATTATTTCATATCTACACCATTTTCATTAATTTTACTTTTATTCAGAATTTCAAAAAAATATGACTTTTACTTGTTAGGACAACTCATATCAACCAAATGTATGAAAAGCGTATTTAATTTATGAAAAGCACGGAGTTGAATTACTTCAAGTTTAACGGAGATTACTTCCGCCAACTATGTTTCTTTAATGTTCATACGTCCGGATACCTTGGAGCTATTTAAAATTGCGTCATCTGGTCACTTACATCGATAGGTCAGTCGACCTGATAAAAGTTGACATGACCTGCATGGAAGATGTGCTCTCGATATAATTGATTTGAAGACTGGTTACAGACTGTTACATCACTCTCTACAAATATGTATGAGTGTTAGAGTATAGACATACATAGTTGTATACTTATCTGTGGATTATAGTGTATTTGTATATTAGCAATATATTGTTTAATTGATCCTCGTTTTTTTTACTATGATATATGTGTATATGTTTTGTTCGGTTGTGAAAGAAGGGTACTTGGTGGTTTTGACTAGCAATACCAGATGGTGCACTACTCGACTTTATCATATAATGTGTTTCTATTGCTGTTGTCATTGAATGAATCGCTTACACGTGACTTTTGTTAAATAGTAATATTGATTGGCGAACCAGTAAATAACAGAAAATCAGTAAATAACAGCACCGCTAAAAATAGATTATGGAAATACCTTAACATCCGCCATCTTGTATATGTAGAGACGCACGGCATGAGCTTGAGATTCATGTTTGTTATCTTTAATCTGTACTTGCTATAAAATAAAACAGTTATGGACTGTTTACTTGGTTAATATACTGTGATATTGCCCAGAAGAAATCATATTCTCTGAGGCTTCGCCTCAGTCAATATGGTTCCTTCTGTATAACTGTAACATAAAAATATCAAGTACCTAAATATTTACTAGATACATGTAATACCAATATAATAAAGAATATTTTACAGCTACTGCGAGTTTTTGTTGGCATTGAGTTATCTTCACAGAAAGATGACGTAACACACACATATGCTTAACATTTAAATTTAGTAATAGATACAGTATGCCGCAAAAAAAATGAATTAAACTGTATCATACAGCTGTTTCGTCTTCCAAGGATATTTAAGTGATGCTAGGGGCCAAAAGATGGTAACCCAACATTTTTAAAATTTATAACCATGCATACACTTTTCCTAGAAAACCCAATCGGGTTAACCGTTGATGTAACGGTCCATTTAAAGTGTCGTCACTTGTCGATTCCTGAGCTATATTACGTGTTGGCACAGTGACGTGTAGTATGCTAAACAATGTATGTGGGGTCATGTCATCGTTTACTTGCAAAAATCAAAACTTTTTATTGAATAACCACTACATAATATCGTTTGGCCAGAGTGTGCATGTGTTTGTTAGAGTAGAGTATAATATGTATAACTCGCTGTATAGAAAATCTCGCGGGTGTAACATTTTCTGAAACTTATTTGCAGGAAATTTAATTTCTCAGACACACAAGCTAATTGTGAACATATATATTATATAGCCACTATCTAAAACAATTCAATATGTGTCCAATTTCCTTGATATTTATGTTTTTGCGAATTTTCTCGAAAATAAAACTCTAGTATCAATTGTATACACAGTATTGTTTTCTGTATCGCATGCTTTACAGTACCAGACAAGTACCTTTTTAAATCATTTCCAATTATAACAGAAGTGATTCCAAATCCAGCGTATTTACTCTTATCATAGCGATTTTACTTTATCGAAATATCCCAATAAACCATAGCTCTTCTCGAAATATCCCAATAAACCATAGATCTTCTCGAATTTTAAAGAATGTGTTTTGATTCCCTGAATAACTACACCCCTGTGACCATGAAAGGAACTACAGTACTAGCAAATACCATGCATTTAATGTATGTCTTTCAGTTCTAGTAGATTAAGCCGATTTTTATTAATGACAGGTCTACCACCATATTTCTTTCAAAAAATGTCTTTCAAGCGTTACTGTCATACATTTTTCACCTAGTTGACAACTTTTAAGATTTTCAAGAATTTCTTTTTCAAGTTGTATTTTGTAAATTTGATGTTATTTTAACAAAGGAAAACTCAGACCAATGTTGCTTCTTATATGTTTAATTTATCATTTATGTTAAATGTATAAGACCATATGAAACACAACACACTACATCACGTAATAAAATACAGGGCGAACCTGTTGAACCAATCGTACTTCTGTACGATGGTTACCTTTTTTAGAAGCATGCGCATAAATCGTTTTTCGGTGATAGAAATACTGTCAAATGCCTTATGTTTACAATTATTGCATTTCATCGTATTAATGAGACGAATACTCCCTCATTAACCATATGTATAAAGATATCTGTTCATATTGGTCTTCAATTCACAAGTTCATTCCCGATTTTGTCAGGAAAGATATAAACTTGTCTTAATAGACCTAGATCAAGAAAGCTCACACGCTTCTCTTAATTCTCTCTAGCAGAAGACGCTTACTCTTCCGGAACACCTGGGCCCGTATTCATGAAACCGTTCTCATGCTCAAGCATGGATTATATGCTCAAGCCAGCTTTCTTAAAACTCTCCTTAATCATCGAAGAGCCAAAACGTCAATGTAAATGTTGAAAACAGCTTTTGGCTTCATGTCTCTCAACTTTTTTTCCAAAACTTTGACAAAGATAGATTTTTAAAATTTTTCATAACCAGAACAAGAATTAAGGCTTGAGCACGAAATCCATGCTTGAGCATGAATACGGGTCCTGGTCTTATTCTCTTGTACTTTTGCAAGGGTCTCCATGTGAATATTTCCTTTGTTCATATTTTGCCCCTGGTTTCATCGTTCATCGATTTTGAATTAGGATTATGATTTTGTTAACGCTTCAGTATTCTCTTATTTATTTAACAGTCATGATCAATGTCGCATCATTACTTTACTTTACATTACATTACAAGGGTAACGTCATCAACATTGTTACAAAATTGATGATGGCAAATTCCATGGAGTTAATCACTTCAGCTTATTTTACGCCAGGAAAGTGTGGAAGAAATATCAATTACCCCTGTATAATGTAGAAAACAAGATTTAACCCTCGGGATAACATTTCTTAATTTTGCACTCGGGTTAAGTTTTTCAGCCTACATCACACAGGGGTGATACATTATATTAGAGAATATTAGCAGAATGCCTCGACTCCGTCAGGGACTAAAAGTCTAATAGTAGAATCCTTCACCAAAATTCTCTTATCTATCCCTAGAGTGATAGAATGACTCATGTTCTTTCGACAGGCTTACCATTTGCATCTTCAAACATAATGTAATGGTTGTAACGTCAGACAAGCGTCGGCTTATGGTAGTTGGAGATAGAGAGCACACACAGAAAGATAATGAAAATATATACAATTTATTTAATACAAATTCACTAATAGTCACTAACACAATCACACTCACTCTCAACTCATACACCATCTAATCAAGAAAACAATGTTCATCAGGACCACGGTCTGTATATGGCAAATCCTCCCACAAAGACACAATGTTCCAGTTGCCAACGTCTGGTTGCCAACACATCTGTTCCCCACAATCCGGTTCACAGTCTACGACACTGTACCGCAGCACAGTTCACTTCTGAATAGTATCATGCAAGATGATACAGGTAAACACACTAAGTGTTTCCGTAGCTTACCCACAGGTAAATCTACTCGTACTAGCTTGGTATGAGCAGTCCATAACCACCAGGTTACTAGCTGGTTACTGATAACCACCACACTGAGTTGGTCGCTCTCTCCGGTCGATTCGATGACCGTATGTTCTGGCACCTTGGCCCTTCCGTAGCTGTCAACCTTAAACACCCTCCTGTGGCTGGCCTAACAACATGATAGGTCCTGATACCGAGGTCGTTGATAACAGGGTCCTGATTGGTCCAGAAATATCAACCCGTCATGGAAAGCTAACAAATAAAATAAATACAACACTGTCACTATTTCATTCAACTTCCATTCAACTTCCTACCTGATAAATTAACATCTTGCAATACTAACCCTAAATCATGTCATACATATACATTTATACTATCCAATATTCCTTTACATTAAGTTCTACCACGTAACGGTCCATTTCTATTATAAAACTTATTTGAATTGTAATTCAAATAGGGCGGCTCAAGGCTCCATAGTTTTTCACATGGACAATACGGACTGGTAATAATGGACAATTTCACTCATTATAGTTATTGTATTGCATTGTTACACATAATATGCATTATACATTCCATTCTAATATAACTATATCAATTAAAACATCGAAATACAAACATATTAACGCGATGTAAACAACATCAATACACATGTACTATCGCTACGCATGAGTGGACCGCACGTCAAGGTATCACTAGAAATACATTTACGGGGATAAGAGACATTCCGAGATACAAATTAATGAAATAACAGATATAATACTATATTAGTTACTCACCACAGTCTGTATTCTGTGCCTGACTGATCCATGATGGGATATAATGACACAGGTAATCGTCAACAAATCGCCATTACCACTGTATACGTCTAGCGTATGTTACCTGTGTGACGAATCCTCACCCCTGGCACGTGCACTTCCGTTCCTTACCCGAGCGTCGTACCCACGTGTTACACATACAATAGTAAACATAAACAAACACACCACAATACGTTACATCATATATAATATTTACATGCGATCGTGACAATGGTAATGCTATGAATTGTTGATTTGGCGTCAAACCATTGTTATATATATAAGGAGTTATCAAGTCTCAACCCCGGGTCAAACAACTATATATATATATATTAACACTGGTAAAAGTGCGAATAAACAGAATAAACATATAAACAGGTCCGGAGTAGGTGAACATTTTGTCGTACACATTATTTACGTGACGTGACGTCAAGTCACAATTGCTTAAAAATGACGTGATTCCCAATATTTCGATAAGTCCTATTCCACAAAATACAGTTTATGATATATTAACAGTACAAGCTAGACTGTTGAAATTGATAATCACATTTTCGTCAAAGAAAAATCGAAAAGATGATATCGTTAAAATGGTTGCCATTCCAAACAATTTTTCATTTTCAGCTTATGTTTGCAGGTAAAAGGAACATGAAAGAAAAGGAATATGAAAGTATTCTTTTAAACCCCGGGTCTTTGGAAAAAAGAAATTCTACCAAAGGATTTTCCAATTAACTATGAAATCCCTTGTAGGAACTTCTCTGTTGTATTTACCTTTGTCATAACTGAGCCTTATAATATAACAGTATCAATTAACACGTTTTACCATCAAGGTTATAGTATACCCTTTCAATCGTTGAGGTGGGGTTATCATTTAAATCAACTGTTCCATTATTATGATAATGTTATTCAGAGTGAACATGCTAACAAGCAGGGGTAGCTTTCTTTAGATTTATAAATTGTCCTAGTTAACAAAGTACACGAAATTGCAAACCCTGATATTTTTATAAAACAATAGTTACCAAATGCATAATCACACGATTGTTATATTTCGCTTAATTTCCATAATCATTTTTTGAAGCTACAGTTGTGGGATCGCACAACGTTACACGATGTGCGGTGTGCGCACGATGGAAGAACGGTGTATGCACGATGTGCGAACGATGCGATCCTGGGCGATTATTTCTAACGCACATGTGGGCGCACGATCAACTAACATTGTGCGATGACAATCGTGGTTGATGTAAAATGAGAAATGGCTTACATGAAACACTGATATACGGCCTCACGCTAGTTGAAACGTTTTAAGCATATTTCTATATTTTAACTACATACATAAGCTAAAATTTCTTTCTATATATTTCTTAAAATTAGGAAAAGTATTTTTATAATTTTTGAAACTTACCAAATATTCATATGTAAACTTTAAACACATGTTGACCAGTTCTCATTCAGGTACAGTAAATATTGCCAGTTTTTACCAAGTTATACCTGTACATAAACCATATATGAAGATGTCTCTTGCCCGGGGCACTTACAACACTCGCCTAGGTGTGAAAACATAGGTACAATGGTGGGGAGGGGAGGGGACGGGGTGTTCAATAACTAATTATAAGAGTTCAGTTCGTTTTCATAACGGTCGCTCGGTAATGGCTGTCGTAGCAGATCGCCGGACACGGGACAGGGAAGACTCTGACATGTTATTTACCTGTTCTGTTACCTTGGAGCTGAACCCGCACTTGACTGTCTCCTTGTCACTGTAATACTGTTTAATATATATCATAAAATTAACATAATCCCAATAAATATGATGCGAATTTATATAGTTTTTCGACAAGAGGGTTCAATATTTTTTTTCATTCCGTAATGTTTATCGACCAATGGGCGAACGATGTGTGCACGATGTATGCACGATACACGCAAGCGTTTTTTGGTGCGTTGTACGTTACCACAACTGTACCAAACATCTTGCAAGCAAACAGAGGTATCAGATGACCGCCTATCACAACGTCATTGTATGGATATTTAAACATCGTCAATGACCGTTTCAACGTAAAGTATTGTTGTAAAGAATGTATTGTAGTACTAGACTCATTAATGAGTCTATCTAAGGACAAACTGTTATGATGAATATGCAAATTAATGATAATAACCGGTATATATGAGGCCATGAAACATTCTTAAGCCACATCAGTCCATAAAAAACAAAGTTCAGAAGAAGGGATTCATACTTTGATCTGAACTTTGACTCGATGACATTGACATAAGGTCAGTTGACACCTTGTTTTATCACTTCTAACTTTGCTTCATAATTACGTAGAACAGTGTTTAGTAGTTAAGAGATGTGCAGTATGAGAAGTGGTCAGTGTCATTGCTACATGTAATACGACCTTATATCTTAAACATTGCTTGAAATACAGGTCGCCAAGTCTAAGTGTTTTATTCCACTATCAGGCCACTTGGTACATGAGTAATGGACCTTCAGTAATCTATTTTGTTCGGAAATATCATTTTACCTAGGATAACCAAAATTAAATTCCACTATATCTTCCATTGGCAGTGTTACACATACCAAAAAAAACTCAACGCAGTTGATCGCATCTTTTAACGTTGATAACACTAACTAACTAACAGTGTTTTAATCATAAAACACTCTGTATCAACCAATGTTGAAGTTCCTGCATGATTCATTCGTGATACTGGGGGCTAAATAGTTCAAATATTCAGTTGACAACTACGCTTTTCAAACAGAAATGCAGGCGCATACAAAGGCTTATTTTTATGAATTCAACAATTCAAAAGAATGCTTATCCATTTCATGATAGTGAATGGTCTATATAATGCACTGTTGCACTAGTAAAGAAGAAATTATTGTCATCAAGGTAACAGCAATCCTTGAGGACTGGAAATTCCACCGAATAAGTGTTTGATCTGGTATGATTTATCTAGTGACTTAAATAATGAAAAAAAGGTCATTGACAGATAAATGGACGCCTAAAGTCGGTAATAGTTACAATATACCAGAACTTACACTGGCTACCAGTCCCTAGTTTTATGGAGAATTTCTATCATGAATTTTACTACTAGTTTATCTCCCCCTATTTTAAAATCCACTAGCTTATATCTCAATAGCTTAAACTCTAGAATCAGATATTCAAGTGATCAAACTTATACGATTATTGTTGTGTTAAAATAATTCACTAAATGTATTCTAGAAACGGGAGCCAGTCTAACCAGAACTGTAAAACAATACTTTATAAAATGTTAATGAACGTAGAATAACGACCGAATCTCTGTTGTAAGTAACTAAAAGCTAAACCAAGTTAACCTGGTTGACAAACCTGATACCACTGCTCAGCTCTAACTGTACAAACTTGGTAATAGAATAGTAGATACATGCGTTAGCTGAAAATTGCAATGTTCATGTCATGGTTAAAATTTTCATCAGAATACAAAATTATTGTCATATTCAATGTTTTCAAGTGCATTGATCTTGATTATAAAATGATGTAAATAGGCGAGACAAATATAGTTCAATGCCTGTTCTTACAATGTTGTATTTTGTGATCGTTGTAGGCGTGCTAGTTTCTCACTGGCCGGGTTGAATTGTTGGAAAGGTTTGCTGCCGCTTAAAGATTCCTGATATTCCCGGATGGCTCTCCGCGTGTCCCCAATTAGTTCATAACATATCCCTATCAGATTGTTTACGACCCAATACTGTCCGCTTCCCTGCCTCTCGTCATACTTCACCGCCCTAAGTTGGTGTAAAGCTGTGTCACGTCTCCTTATGTCACCAAGTTCATGGTAGCAGAGAAAGAACAGGAACATGGCGAAAGGCAGTGGAGGAATCCTGAGACATCCAACACTTTTCGCCAATTCTTGGCCTAGCTGGGATGGACAAAACGATGAAGCATTTTTATTTAGCAACGCACAAGATATCACAGCCTCCTGACATTTATGTAGAAGTGTGTATCCACGACCGCAATACAGATGTTAGTACATGTCTACGTCTCTATTTGAAAATCGATCAACGAACAATTTGAACGACGACATCATTGTTCCACAAACTTTAAGTGCACTCATGTAATCCCCAGTCTGGTAATAATATGTTGCCAACGTAAGATTTCCCGGACTTGTACACGCTGAGGCGAACGGTGTCATTAGGGTTTTGCATGCTCTTAGAGACTTGTACTTCTCTTTATTTCCTCTCGCAGCTTGTTGTTCTCCGAACTTCTCCATGCCTACATAAGACAGCGCTTGTACGGTTATGAAGTAATTTATGAACTCATCAATGTCTGACTGTGATTTAGATAGAAGAGCCAGAGGTCGAACATAATCTACGCAGCTAGTTGAAAATATTTCTTTGGATATTGTCATATCGTTTTCGCCAATACCAATATTTCTTCCCAACGTCCATTTATTACTCTCTGAATACGTACTCGAATAGAAGGTTGTATGAATCGTCCAACTGAAAAACACATCCATTTCTTGTTGCACATTTCAAAGAGAACACAAAAAAGTTTTTCTTGATTTTCACCATGAAGTTTTCCATGGAACATGTTATTGTTTACAATGAAGTAATTTGGGCAGTATCCCGCCTTTACCCAGGCAATTAATATTTGTAAACAAAGCCCGAAGCAAAGGAATGTATTGTGTTCCTTCCATAAATATTTTGGTGTATTTTCGACTGCAAAAAATAAAACTGTTTTCATAATATACGAAGAGAGAATATCTACACTCCCTAAGATATGTTCCAGCATTTCAGATATTTGTTTGAGGAAATACTTAAGAAGTCCATATACCAGAAACTGCTGATGACTAAGAGAATGAATCAGTTTCCTTTCTGCAGTCACAAAAGATATCCTCCATTATAGAAACGTGCCAGAAGAAGTTTTATCCCCGACAGGAACAACATGACAACCACTCTGAGAAATGTAATGGATCAATTCTTCTTTAGGCCAACCATGCTGACGAGGTCTTCTCAGCCACTCGTTGGCTTCTGGTGGCCAACCAGTACAGGTGTAAGAAAGGACACAATCGAAATCATATCCAACAGCACTACATTCATTCTTCAAAGAAGAAGATGGTCAGTGAGTTTCCATGTTTATACCTTAACGGGCCATATGAAGTTCTTGAAATGACCTTGCATTAATTTCACTGGATATGAGAAGCATATCTCGAACTGGTTCAAGGGATTGCATTATAAAGTGATCCATATATCGTCCTTCTTGAACTAATTCCAGAGTTACATAACATGGTCGGCAATTGGCTTTCCTCATAACCGCAATAGTCATGTCTCTTTCGTTTGATGGAATATCGATGTCCTGGTTAGAGCACATAATTTCCACCCCTCTGTCAATGAACATCATGTCTCTGTCGGACCCCTCCATAAAAAATCCCTCACTCTTGCTCCCTGTCTGATATATGTAATAATCTGCCTTATCACTAAAAATTACATTATCTAGGATAAGCGTTATCTTTCGCCGAACGGCTACTAGCTCCTGGCTCCCAATTGTCCTGTCAAGAATGTGGTGAAGAATCCATGACTTCTCATAATGCCCGTCTTGGTCTGCCATCTCATGTACACATCTATGTACAGTTTATTGCAAAAGAAAAAAGAAAATATCATTAAAAGTTATTTTATGAGGTGACAGTACCCAAATTGGGTCACCAAACCATCATTTTATTCCTTCATTGAAAATTTTGAAGATGAATTATATCCATTTATGATTCTATCAAAAGAATAACATTGACGGGTGTTCATGTTTATCTATGAGATTTATAGAACTCTCTGACGTCACCAATCAGCGGTTCCAGATTTTGCGAATTTGAGGACCCACATTGGGTAAAGACTTGGATTTTGCGGTATCTTACACTTAAATTTAATATCTTTGTGGAAGCATATAAACATTTAATGATATCCTTATGAATTAATATGAAAACAAGTTTTTTCTATCGGGTGATTTTTTATAGTACAAAACATAATGCATAGTCGTTGCACGCGCCATTTTTTTCAGAAACGTAAACAAAACGCAAAGTGTTGAGTTTTAATAAGTTTTATTGCTATTCAAACGTAAAAAATAACAATATGTGGACAAACAATGGTGCATGACTATCTATTCTAATAATACATCATTATTACAGCTGTATTTCTATGAACAACAAGAAGTTTGTTGACCGCGTCGATTGTATATATACCTCCTCCTGAACTTGAAATAAAGGACACAACAGACTCTTCTAAATCAGCTTCTTATCTCAATCTCTACTTAAACTATGACAAACATAGAGAGCTTACTTCTAAGCTATACGTTATACGTGACTATTTCAATTTTCTGATCGTGAACTTTCCATTTCTTTCTAGTAACATCCCTGTTCTCCAACCTATGCTGTTTATATGTCGAAGTTTATTCGATAGTTTAGGGCTTGCTCTAAATATCGTGATTTTCGTGATCAATGTCGACTGCTGACAGACAAACTAACAACACAGGGATTCGAGACAAGCAGGTTGATCAGAACTATGGGCAACTATGGGTCGCCATCTTTGTCTCTTTGAGAAATATTCTGTGTCGTTATGTGATATGAAGATGAACGTTTTTGAATATGCCCATTATTATGCTTACTTGTTGTGATTGACAATGATACTCGGTTCTCATTTCGCGAATTTGATGTTTACTTGGATGTGACCAAGATTTGCATGGCGGGTGTTGTCGATGAAGCAGAAGACGCTTACTCTTTCGGAACACCTGATCGTATTCTCTTGTACTTAGACAGGAGTCTCCATATAGATATTTCCTTTTTTCGTATTTTGCCTCTAGTTTAATCGACTTTGAGTTCTGATTATGGTTTTGTTGACGCTTTGGTATTCTATTTTTTTTTACAACCGATCTGTCGACATTTTATTGATATAGAAGTATTTTTGCATACAACTGACCCTATTTCGGTACTAACCCAATTTTGGTACTGTCACCTTAAACTTGGCATAAGTATATTGGTCAGATTTCATAGATCGTCAGAGGTAACACTATGTATTAGTTGTATTATATAAATATGGCCTCGTATTTCTGCAGGAACACAAACAAGTTCAAAATATCACAGTTAAATAACCTAAAAGCTAGTTCACAAATGGAATGAAAGCATCAGTCATACTCGTGAATATAATTGGTAATTAAAATTAATAAGTATCCTTTATTTGTTAGAATCGCATGACATTATTAGTTTATATGTAATAAACCATTCATTGTGTACATGTCTGTTTCCTTGTTGACACCATTTATTTACTGGAAAGGAATGCGTTTGGGTAGTCGGATGGTGCAAAGGATAGCGCACTGGCCTCTCACCAAGGCGGTCGGGGTTTGATTTCCCGACCGCGCTTGAAAGTGATGTGGTCGTCTACCCCAACAAGTTGGTGTTATCCGGCTACATTGGTTTCCTCCCACAATAAGATCCCTCGCTCACTAATATCCCGGCCAAAAAGAATTATTAATATTAATTGTTTTAGTTATTTTTATTTCAATTAAGGCATGGGATAAGCGTATGGCTTGTTAATCCCTTTTTGATGTTGATTATTCGATAAATGACCAAAGTGTTCACATGTCGTCTGCTTGTTTTCAGCTCCACCAGAAATGCGCATAAGAGCATCCGAGACAAAACATGTCAGCCATGTTTAAAAAATTAGGATCGCAGAAATGTACCAACAATAAAGAAACTGGGATTTGATAAGTCAAGTTTAAATTGTTTGTTGAATTGTGTTGAAAGACCAAAACATAATAATTCCTTTGTACTTTTTATAAGTATTGCATCGTTAGCTTATCAGGAAATTTGCAGCTGGATATTCGCTGAGAAGTGTTTTTTTAAACCGGGAAGTTTTCATCTGACGAACTGGAGACGTATAGCTGTTTATACAAGATAAGATTTTTATCAAAGTATTTGACCTGAATAGTTTACCGGAAACTATGTTTGTCGATACAGGATAACGTAATTGTTTGGCAGGGGAAGATATTTTTGTTTTAACTAGACGTCCTGATTTTTTTTCTAAGTAAGTTTATCCTTTTTTGTCAGATCAATAACTTGTTTTATTTGAAGTTTGCTTCTATTTTAATCAGACGACGTCATTAGTTTCCAGTGGAAAAAAGGCATATATCTTAAACAGCTGTTTAATAAATTTATCGTTTATAAAACGAGGTTACCAGTGCGTTTGATTCTGTTTTAGCGTATGCCATTAACAGCTACAGTGACGAAACATATATCTCCTCCTAATGGAACTTAAATATAAATATCAACTTTATTTATTTTACAACAATTGTGGAAAAAGTTATACAACCTATGTTCATCACTCTTGCTGGCCTGGATGTTAGCACACGAGGGGGTCTTATTGTGGGAGGAAACCGGAGTACCCGGAGAAAACCAACGTAGTCGGGCAGGTGACCCATACCTTTTCACGTACGGTCGGGGAATCAAACCCCGGCCACCTTGGTGAAAGGCAAGTGCGCTATCCACTGCACCACTCGACCAACCAAATGGATATCACGGCATCAGTATACTTAAAAAGCTATTTTACCGGACAACGCCGTAGGTTTGTTTGTGTTCTATACATCAGCGTCACTAATTTACCGGGAAATATACATCAGTATACTTAATTTAAACAAGCCGATTTACTGGACAACGCCGTAGGTTTATTTGTGTTCTATCAATCATCGTCACCACTTTACCGGAGAATTTACTAGTACATCTCCTGATATATATTGTATCTTACGATATCAGCATAATTTACTGGGACAAGTTATTATTTACTGGACAACGCCGTTATTATTTACTGGACAACGCCGTAGGTTTATTTGTGTTCTATACATCAGCGTCACTTCTTTATCGGGAAATGTACATCAGTATACTTAATTCAAACAAGCTGATTTACTGGACAACGCCATAGGTTTGTTTGTGTTCTATCAATCAGCGTCACTACTTTATCGGGAAATGTACTAGTACATCTACTCATATATATTGTAACTTACGATATCAGTATAATTTACTGGGACAAGTAATTATTTACCGGACAAAACCGTAGGTTTATTTGTGTTCTATCAATCAGCGTCACTACTTTATCGGGAAATGTACTAGTACATCTACTCATATATATTGTAACTTACGATATCAGTATAATTTACTGGGACAAGTTATTATTTACCGGACAAAACCGTAGGTTTGCGTACGTTCTATTCGTCAGCGTAGCTACTTAACCGGGAAACATATATCTTCGTATAAGTAATCCGGCGATGTTGTCATAATTTACTGGACAAGCTGTTTGAATAATATAATTCAGTCGCTTATATTTTGTGATGTTTATATGTTATATTTATCTTCTTCTTCTGCAAGTATCATATCACAGAGAACTTGATCTGACAAAACGTTTACGAAAGCTATGGGCCCTTACTTTTATTTCATATCGGTTACTCAGATAATGCGTTTGAGGTTGGTTACAGAAACTAGTGCTCTTATAAAAGTTACATACAAATTATTCGGCAGTACATACATCAGTCGGTAACTAGAGTGGTGTGATCTCTAAGTGACATTAATACGATTTATTTTGTTTAGTTTGCCAACAGGAGCCTGCGAATTTGTAACATCGTATTTTAAAATTTCCCACTAGAGTATAATGTTTTTATGAATTTCCAACTAAAATTTATCTAATTTCCTAAAACTATTTTTCGGTCTCTCATCCTTAAAAATATTTACCGTGCTGTAGACATATCATCATATAATATAGGAGTAATCCTAAAGCAAATCTGCCCCCATCGGGATTCGAACTAGCGACCCTCTGGTGTCTGGTCGAACACACTACCGCCTGACAAAAGGGAAATAGCCTTTAGCCGAGGTTTATAAGGCAACATTTACTCTCACCTTATACATTGATAAAATGTAGAATTCTTGTTATTGTCATTTGTACATCAAAAGAAATAAATATATAAGGTAAACAAACCTGTCAGACTTAATTCCACTAAGGACCGTCCAAGGCGTGTATTGACATACAAGGGTAGTCAAAGCTGGTGATGAATTTTAAGAAATTCATATCCTTAAAGGTCATCGTTGTAGTCAGCGGAGGCAAAGTTTATATATCAACTGTTGTCAAAACAAAGTCTAAGTTATATCCATTGACGGTATCTTTATTTAAGAGTTATCTCCTTTCATCCAGGTAAGTAAGTGAGGTCCAATATATTCAAACTTCCAAGAATTCAATCAGAAACGTATACACAATCCATATCTGCCTTCTGTATGATCTTTACTATAATTCTACTGCTATGGAGACATAATTCCGATATCCCAGGCCTGCGATAGTTTCTGTCATACTTTTCGTTTATTCTGTCAGCAGACCGAACTAAAAGGACACTCTTGGGTATTTCACTATATGTGTAAAATACATGTACGTAAATGGAAATATATTCCTTAGTTTAACTACACAATACACAAAAATAGCGACAAAAGGTATTCCCATTCATTTAAGGAAACAGAAAAAAGGAAATATTATCGGTTGCTTAGTTTAGACCAATCACGCACAAGTTATGTGTAATCCCAGCTTCTTTACGATCACAAAGACCTACAAATACGAGACAATCAAACAAATACAATAATCTTTCTTGAAAATGACCAGATTATTTACTTTCGAGTTTCTAACAATGCATTGTAGGCAATTCTGCAACGTGACCGAAATTCTCTCAAATTAACTGTTTCTGTATAAGTAACAGCTTTTTACGGCGAAAGAGTCTAACATACATTTACAGGTATAGAAATTGATTATAAAGCAATAACGCGTACGCGGAACGTTTACTTTATCGGTAAATTTTATGTGTGATGGTATGCAAGATACACCTGTTTTATGCTATATATAACATTAATTGTAGATTCTTTCAAACCCGACCACACTTCACGGATAATAAATTGTTTGACCAAATCAAAGTGTGTATTACGTCTTGTGAAATGTGTATGTTATGGACCTTGGTAGTGCTTGAATGACTCAAAACTTGGTATCTATGAGAAAGATCCATCCAGTACTTATCATGAAATAGACTATTACTATTAGCATCAACGATATCGTAATATCGTAGGGGATATATATCAATTATGGACCTTTGCTGAGGTCAATATGGTGTTATACCGACCTGGTAGAATCAAATATAATCAAGCACAATAAAGACTCTTTTTTAAATGAAAAAGATGGGAGATAACTCCATTTGAAATAAAGATATTATCTATGGTGCTGTGCCAGGTCCTTAATCTAGCCTGCGCGTCAACGTAAACTTTGTATTTCGCAGCCCAGAAATTAAGCCTATTATTAAATACCCTCGTAAACAAATTTCCAACTACACTCAATAAAGTTATCCCTCTGTAGTTTGAAACATCTGCGAGAGGCCCTTTTTATGTAAAGGAATAATGTATCCCTCCGACCATGCTCCTGGAAATATTCCAGTTTTAAAAGAGTTAAACAATACCTACATGAAAGGTTACAATACATCAAAGCCATCCAATAACATTTCATTAATTAATAAATCAGGTCCAACGCTTTAACCTGTTTTTAACTGAGCGACGGATTTCATTTTTTCTTGTTGTTCAACATCACAATTCAACTCTTCAAACATGACCTGTATTTCACCCATGACTTATATTTCAACAAAATTTGCTACCTCTGTTTCAGGCTCAAAAAATGGATCATCTGGATTTGTAACAGACGAAAAAAAAACTCTACAAAATCATTAGCGCTAATATGTGATTTTGGTTGATTTGAGCAAGACAATTTTAATAACCGCCAATATTCTCGTGCGTTAGTTTCCTTAGTCCGTAATAACTTTTGTGTATTATTTCTATCGTAGGACATCCGACTTTTCCTTGCTTCATATTTAAATTCATTTCTTTTTTTAACCATTTTTCGACTATTCTCATCAGAATTATTTTCTCTAAAAAATTTTAATAGATGTAAAAACTCATGCCGTTTATGCTCACATGTATCACTATACCAAGGGATATTGCGGGAATGTTCTCGTGTTTCATACTCTCTAGGACGCGAAAAAAAGTGTGCGACATAATAGGTGTTGCCACTTTCAACAGACCTGTCTTCCTCGTCGAGACTCGAGCTGTTATCAGACCATTCATGATCACTCACGGCCTTGAAAAAGAAATAAGGTTGTAATAAAGTCAATTAGTTCAACAGTGGTCTCGAAAGGTCACTTGCTAATACATGTTCCCCTGATCGAATTAAGCAGACTTACTTCTATTTTCCTGTTTCCGTAAATAAATTAGAAAACCCTTTTTTCAATATTCTTATATTCAAGTTAAAGTAGGTTTTCCCGTTACGTTTACATATTGACTATATCATAAGAACCGAGCAACATGTCAGTTATTGTACGAAAGAGGATGTGCTAAATCTCGCGTAGCATGGGAAAAGTATGCTCCGCCCCTCGAGTACAACACCATGGACACTTTGTATTAAGTAAAGGCGAAGAGCCAAATAAATACATGTACAGGTACAGCTATGTAAAGTTAGTTGGCGAAACTATAGCTAGATCAAAGAAAAAGTGGTATGTCCAAGGAAAGGAAGAGTGGACTTGTAGTTGTATTCTGATCGCTGACAATTTAAACTTCTGACGTAAAATATCACAGACCTGGGATATCGGAAGTCTATTTCCATAGCAGTGGAACTAAAGCTAGGATCGTCCAGAGGGAAACATACTAATCTGAAACGTTTCTGATTAAATAGTTGACGGCATGTGCAGTTCGTGACATACACTGGACTTCAATTGATGACCTTATATATAAACTTTATTTATTTTACAACAATTATGAAACAAGATATCCAACTTATACTTATCACTCTTGTTGACCCGGATGTTAGCGCGCGAGGGGTCTTATTGTGGGGAGAAACCGGAGTACCCGGAGAAAACCCACGTGGTCGGGCAGGTGATGACCTTGATAAAGGGAGATAACTTTATATACTAAAGGCCCAATATACGTAACTTTCGGCAAATCGTGAAGCGAAAATCAAGGCTAATAACTTATTTATATTTATAGATTCAGTTAATGTTAACTGATATCAGCGATATTCATGATGAATTCTAACGCGGTTACCGGTACAACAGCAGTTGAAACTCGGTATTTGTAAACACGCGTCCATTTTGAACTGACATCTAGCTTCGGCTTGTTGTTGAAGTGGACCCCACCTGAATTATTTTCATTCTTTGGATTTCTCTCTCTAAGTTACCGCTCAGGTTTACTTCGTTTAAGGCTTATTTTTTGCATGGTTATCAGTTTATTTTTTTCTAGAATTTTTCAGAATCACGAACAATTTTCTGAAGTTACATATATTGGGACTTTAAATACATCCATCTAAAGTATTTAATCAGACTCATCACTCTAATGTAGGACCTGAAATGATGGGAGCCATGTGAAGTATAACAAACATCAGAATACACATTTCAGAAGACTTCGCTTGTCATGCCACTGTGTCTTTGTAATGGAACACATTTATTTTAAAAACAAAAAGGCTTATTCCTTAAAAATAAACTGCACTTGCTCTCCGTATTCACCCATTTTCTGTCGGTATATCCTTCCTTCCTTCTGTCTGTCCTTTCGTCTTTTCACTGTCTTGTCCAGGCTCTATCCATACATTACAAGTCACTGGATCTTCATAGGTAGGGTCCAGATTTATCCTAATGAGTCGGTGTGTCAAGTTTCAAAGGTAGGTCACCCAGACCTACATTTTGACCTTTGACCTACATTAAAAAAATATTCTGACTCAAATGCATACAATTCCAGTTACGTAGACTTCATACTTGGGATGTGAGTTAACATTGGTAAGGCAGTGTGTCATGCATCAACTTTAGGTTACTCTGGCCTTAATATACATATAATGTATACTTCGAAGAAAAACTTGCTTTAACTCATACACTAAAATTAGCAGGAATTTCATACGTGAGGAAATGATTGACCTAAGTAAGGCGGTGTATCATATTTCAAAATTTGATTACTCTGACCGATATTTTTGACCTTTGACCATCATCAAAGAAAAAAGTAATTGTTCAGGCACTTCCTCTTAGATGACGTAACACACACATGTGCTGCACCTTTTAAATTTAGTAATAGATACAGTATGACGAAAAATGAACTAAACTGAACCATACAGCTGTTTCGTCCTCCTAAGGCTCTTCCGTGATGCTAAGAGACAACAGGTGGGAATCCAAAATTTCTAAACCAATGTAGAAGCAGAAGGGCTAGGTGTGTAAAACCCCTTTAATTTATGAATTTAGAAATAGAATTAACCTACATGTTGTTTTGTATAATTTCAAATCGTGCCACTACTCAAATGAGAATAACTGTGGCTATGGAGGCTCCAGCAAACCTCGGGGACTAAAACATCTAACAGCAGAGTCTGCCACCCCCTATCATTAAATATGACGTAAAACACACATGTTCTGCACCTTTTGAAATTAAAAAAAAAGAGTTACAGCAACTAAACCTTCATACTTGGTGTATGTGTTATCATTGTTGATGACTACAATTTGCTGATTTTTGTTTTTGTTTTTGTTTTTGTCAACCGCTTCCCCAACATTTTCTAGTTTTTTTTCCAAAATTTGTAAAGTTGCATTTGTTTAACAAAATCTAGTAAGCTAAAACTTCCTTCGACAATTTGTCTTTCAAGTAAAGAAATAGTTGTTTGAAGGAGTTGGGTAGTAGCATGGGTGTGCTGATGTGATGTTCATGTAACATAATTAGAGAGCTTAAAAGTGACTTTATCGTTTGAGTTTTCTCTTTCTCTGTATTTTTTATTCACGGGGATCATTTGGTTTGCTAATATTTCCATCTATAACCTTTGTTATGTTATGTATACGTACGTGATATCACAGATTCACGCTACATTTTCACTTGGAGCACTTATGATATGTTCGTAACAGTTCGTACTATGTCCCCAATTACAAATCCTGTCCTTGTTATAATTTCCTTATACTTATGTATCATTCCTGAGCGGTATCAAGTGTGTGTATCCCTTCTTAAATCAGATTAAATTAAAAAACAGGAAGTTAACAGAAGTATTGTGTATGTTAATTCATTATTTGGCTCCACTGTATCTTATCATAAATTATGAAGGTGCTATTCTTGTGTGTCCTTCGAACAATCCTCTGTACGTCCCTACCTGACGTGGAAAAGGTATGGGTCACCTGTCCGACCACGTGGGTTTTCTCTAGTTACCCAATTTTCCTCCCACAATAAGACCCCTCGCGCGCAAATATCCGGACCAACAAGAGTCATTAATGAGTATAACTTGCTTCATAATTGTTGTTAAATAAACAAAGTTTTGTTGTCTTTTATTCCTTTCAATCTAATATAAGTTCGGCCAATATTAGATGAGTGATGCGTGTGTATTGTAAATAACCAGATGTTTCAGAAAATGGGACTTTCCATAATCTCAAGCAGGACTTCGCTGCTAGTACCTCATGGTACAAACACGAAAACAATCCTTGAACCGCGCCATATCTACTTAAGTATGTCGGTTAAAAGGTTTTGTATAGTTTAGTCGATGAATAAGTGGTACATTGGTCAATAATTTTTAGGTTCCTTTGTTCTTACAGAAAATGTGTTGATGAAAATGTACATATATTTAGATAACACCATGAAATAAGCAATCATACACAGTAAGTTTTTTTCTCTGATTAAAAAATAGACTCCACATGACTTCACATATAAAAGTGTAATAGCTATAGTTTTATTTTTTCCTTTTCTGATCATGTTCAGAATGAAGCACCAGTCTTAAGTTTAATAGAATATGTGTTCATATAACTTGTAGGTTTTCGTACGAATTTTTGAGGACGTAACATTCCACTGAATGCTTTGGCGGGTGCCTTCAATGAAGTAGAAATTGAATTCGACCGGAACGTGTGTAAAACGTATCTTAAAAAGTCCCGGGTCAAGTTTGGTTCACATCATATCATCACACGATAAAGTTCCACAACTGATTATACTTTGGTGATAATCCGTCAAAGTAAAAGGTACATGTAGAAGGTCATCATTGACTACTTTGCGGGGGTAGGGGGGGGGGGTGGGTATATGAGCCACTGCTCGTGTTTTTGTTTTATTTTTAACATAATGACACTCAAACGGTAACAAAGGACGACTCATACAAAGTGTTCTTTTCAAACTGTTTTTTTAATTATAATATACGATTTTAAACCATGCACAATTTACTTCTGTAAACGTGAAGATTTACGCGCGGGGGGAATTTACGCTAATTACGCGAAAGCATCTTGTCCGCAAAAATTTCCCTACGCGTGTTATTTAGCGATATACAAATGGTGTAAGGCTAATTACGCGAAGGTTGATTGATTGCGAAAACTACCCCTACGCGTATAATTTACCAATCGAAATCACGAAAATAACTCCCCCCCCCCCCCCCCGCGAAAATAACCCCCCGCGGAAATAACCACGTTTACAGTATATTACGTAATGAAATACAGCGGTAACATGTTGATCCAAGCATATGATGCGCATACAATAGAATACAATACAATAGGAATAATGAAAAATACTTTATAATGACTGTTATTTCATAGCAATTATCATACGAAATATTCCTCTCATTTCAGTTTTGTTTTAAATAAAGTTGTCTATGATAAGAAAAAGGTTATGTCGCCTGCTTCCGGATTTCAGTGGAGGGCGTGGAATGAAATCGATTCTCTTTTTATTAACCATGTTTAACATGCATTATATATATACATGATGCAAGAGTAGCACTATTAAATGGCTGACTTGACAAAACTTTCGTGAATATGGGAATCCTTCGTATGAACCCTTTGGTGAAACAGTTATATCTCACATCGGTAAGGTGCGAGGAAAGAATAATTTCTTTCCTACACACCGTTTCATGTGGCGTCAATTCACAATTGCTAAAAATATGACGTGATGTCACGAATTTGGAAAACTCTGGTATCACAATCGCGCGATTAATCTCGTAATTGGACAAAATAAATTTCCAAACTAGTAGCCATTCAAAACACATTTTCATGTCGAGTTTATTTTTTTTGTTTTTTTTTTAGGGGGGGGGGGAGTATTTTGGAATGAGAAATAACAACTTTGTTTCATTCCCCGGGTTTAAGATAAGGAAATTCTACCAATGGATTTTTCAAACAATATGAAAACCTCTCGGCTAGAATTTCTCTAACCTATTAACAATGGTATAAAAAAGTATATTATTATTACAGTATAGATATCCAAACTTTATCTTATAGATATTATTTTCAATATTCTACATGTTGGTCAGGGATTTACAATGAAATTAACTGTAACATCAATAGTAATGATGTTATCCACAGTGTAAACGTTAAAGAGGCAATTAAGTGAATCCACGTTTTTTAAAATTATTTAGAATAAAAAGTACCTTTATTCACACAAAGAAATCTGTACTTGATACTTAAATACCGCGCGTGTAGCCGATGTCCGATGTGGTCAGTTTACGTATTGGGAAAGCCCGCGCCAAATATAGCGACATCAAAATATAGCACGAAATAACCGCGCCAAGTCCACATGTATGTGTGTTGTAAACAATTGGACGCGAGGACACGTGGAGTTTGATTTCACAGGTACTTTTTTCAAGGTATATAGATTTACGAAATACGTTGTCCACAATTATGATATACATTTCTTGTATAAGATTATTATTGGATTCCATGAGAAATTGTGTTGGTACATGTATACTTCAAACCATAAAAAGCAGATATTATTGAAAGCTCACACACACGGGTACCCTATAGAATGAAATTTGTTAACTTAAAAACACGGATGCTCCGTGGTGTCAGAGTGCTAAGAAATGTTTGTAAACATATGTCTCATGTGTCGCATGGATTGAACGATTAAGGATTTCCCTGTTATTAATTAAAAAAAGCATTGGAAACATCAAGTTTTGCGAAAATCTCGGTATGAATGGTTCACAAAGATTACTGAACTACATGGCCCTTTAGCACTTGTTATTAATTTTTTATCATTAAAAATCGCCTTCGCATGCACACATAACAGGCTGTCCGCGTGTTGCATGTAAAACAACTTCATGACAGAATTATAACCCGTCGTTATGGTCGCCATCTTGTATCACACAATGGATACCACGTATCAGCTATAACTACAATAGAAAGGTTGATACATGTGTACAGCTGCTTACCTCAAAGCCCCTCACTTTGTTAAATGTATTTCATCAAAATGCTGTCACAACCAATTACTTCACGTACAACAAAATATTATCTTTGCTCTATCAGATGGGAGTTCTAAGGTGTAAGTATGCGTGAAAAACATAGTACATAGTTCTTATGGTTGTTGTAAACGTGTTATTTTCTCTCTCGCTGGGTTGTATTGTTGTTGCAGCCTACCACCATTTAGAGACTCCTTATATTCTCGGATGGCTCTCCTCGTGTCTCCAATTAATTCATAACAGATCCCAAGAAGATTGTTACCAATCCAGTGCCTACTAGATCCCTGTTGTTCGTCATACTTCACCGCCCGAAGTTGGCGCAAGGCTGTGTCACGTCTTCTCCTATCACCAAGTTCATGATAGCAGAGAAAGGACAGGAACATGGCGTAGGGGAGTGGAGGAATCATGAGGAGTCCTGCGCATTTTGTCATTTCTTGGCGTAGCTGGGGTGGACAGAAAGATGGAGCATTTGGATATAGTGTCACATGAAATGCAATAACCTCCCGACATTTATGTAGAAGTGCGTATCGGTGTCCGCAATACAATTGTTGATAATTGTCTACATCTTTGTCTGACATTCCATTAACTAAACATTTGAACGTCGACAGCATCGTTCCACATGCCCTAAGCGCTTTCATGTAATTCCCGGTCTGGTAGTAAAATGTTGCCAACAGCAGTAGTCCTGGACTTGCACATGTTGAGGCAAAAGGTCCCATAAGATTTTTGCATTTTCTTAGAGATTTGTACTTTTGTTTATTTCCTTTTGCCGTTTGTTCTTCTCCGAACGTCTTCATTGCTACATCAGACAGCGCTTTTACGGTAGGGATGTAAGCTATGAACTCATCCGTGTCTGACTGCGATTTAGATAGAAGAGCCAGAGATCGAACGTAGTCTACGAAGTCAATTTTAAAAATTTGTCTGAATAATGTGAAATCGCATTCGTATTCCAACAACTTTGGAGACATTAATATGTCTTCCCAGTGCCCATCCATTACTCTCTGAATACGTACTCCAATTGAAGGTTGTATGAATGTTCCAAATGAGAGACACTTCCATTTCATGTTGTACATTTCCATGAGAAAACGAAGAAGTGTTTCTTGATTTCCACCATGAAGTTTTCCCTGAAACATGTTATTGCTTACAATGAAGTAATTAGGACAGTAGCATGCATTTACCCAGGCAATTAGCATCTTCAAACACACCATAAAGCACATAAATGTATTTTGTTCCTTCCACAAATATTTTGGTGTGCTTTCTATTGCAAAAAATAGAACTGTTTTCATGATATACGATGAAAGAATATCTATATCCCCTAACTTCTTGTTCAACCTTTCAGATATTTGTTTGAGGAAATATTTAAGAAGTCCATATACCAGAAACTGTTCGTGACTGAGAGAATAAATCAGTTTCCTTTCTGCTGTCGCAAACGAGATCCTCCATTGCAGAAACGTGTCAGCAGAAGTTTTATCCCCTACGGGAACAACATGACAACCACTCTGTGAAATATTATATATCAACGCTTCTTTAGGCCAACCGTTCTGACGAGGCCTACTCAGCCACTCGTTTGCCTCTGGTGGCCAACCAGTACAGCTGTAAGACAGGACAAAATCAAAATCCGTCAATGCACCACTACATTCAGCCTTCAAAGAAGAAGATGGTCCGTGAGTTTCAGTGTTCATACGCATCGAAGCAATAATCTTTTCTTGAAATATCTTCGCGCATATTTCACTAGATACAAAAAGCCTGTTCCGAACTGGTACAAGGGATTGAATTACATCAAAACTGCGTCCCTCTTGAACTAATTCCAAAGTTACATAACAAGATCGACAATCTGCTTTCCTCATTATCACGATGGTCATGTCTTTGTTGTCTGATGGAATATTGGTGTCCTGGCTAGAACACATAACTTCCATTGTTGGGTCAATAAACATAAAATCTCTGTCTGATCCCGCCATATCAAATCCCTCACTCATGCTTCCTGTGTTAAAGACCAAATAGTTTGCCTTATCAACACAATTAAACTTGTCAGCTATAAGAATTATTTTCCTACGAATATCGACGATCTCCCGGCTCCCTATCATCCTGTCAAGAATGTGGTGAAGAATCCATGACATCTCGTAATGCTCGTCTTGGTCTGCCATGTCATGTACATATGTATGTACAGTTTACTACAAAAACAAAACAAGGAAGCGTCTTATTATATAGAATTAGCATAATGGTCGGATATCACAGGCTGTCAAATTAAACTGGTATATATTGTATTATTAGGAATAAAATCATATCATGTTGGATAAAGCAGGTTGTTGGAATTCTCATCTATTATAGCTAGGATGAGGTGTATGCCAACGTAATTTCTAAAGTGACAAAACAATTTCCTCACAGATGTATAACCAATTTATACACATTCGATCCCTGTGACCTCGACTGTGGTTCAAGATCCTTGATTTGCAGCAATTTGGTACCACTTCATCTCAGCATGAATAAGTTGCAATAGCAGTAACCTAGGCTCTTCTGTTATGAATGATAAGCTATTTGGAGATTTTTAAACACTTTTGACCTCTGAGACTTAGACAGTTGCCCAGGGTCAATAATTTTAACAAACGTGGTACAAATGTAGCATACATCCCATCATGATACATATCCAAAATCAGTAACCTGTGTCCTTTGAAGAATTTAAACATAGATCTACACAGCATTTAAGTAGTCCAATATCAGTTTCTTAGGTTTTTAAAGTATTGAGAAGAAGACGTTTACAGATTTGAAACATTGGATCTCTGTGAATCTGAACAAACGTGGTAGCACTTCAACCAAGCATGTTACAGGCCTAATATTAGTACCATTGGTCTCTTTGGTATTTAGAAGAAGTCATTTGAAGATTTTAAGACATTTGATTTATGTGCCTTGCAAGATGATCAAAGTCATATGATTGATCGAAATTGGTAGCCATTCATGCCAGCATGCTCCTCACCAAATGTCAGTACAAATGGGCCTTCTGGTTGTTGAGAAGACGTCGTTTAAAGTGAATTATTCTATAATGTGTTTTTTATTGCTGCTGTCATTGGATGTATCGCTTATACGTGACTTTTGTTAATTAAGATTAACTTGAATATATTTTTCATGTTATGGGGGTATAACACAATAAACCGGAGTGTACTCTAAATAAACTGCGAAACGAGAGATTTAAATGTCTTAAAATCTTCAAATGACTTTGAAAGTATTTTGTCTATAGTTACCTTCAAAATGTATCCCATTAACTTGAACACGCAGTTTCAATCTTTGAATCAACTTTTTGAAACATTGTCATACTCCTCTGTTGGTACACTAATCAGAAAAACTGGTAAACTGTAGATCCCAGCTTACTTCTGAACCTTTATTTCCTATCAGATATGTGTTGTTTTTTTTTAATTTCGAACAGAGGAAGAACGATTTCACCGGGCAATGTCTATGCTGTAAGGAGGGTGAGGTAATGCCCGACTGTTGTGTTTGTTGTTCGCTTGACAGATAACCCAACTCGCCATTGACAGAGAAACTTTGTAAGTGAACTTTTATTACCTTACTGATGACGAGCTACAATGTACCGCGTGACTAATAACGCACTATCTGAAATCAGATCTGGACTAGATATCCGGAATAGCTATAATTGATGGCAAATATACACATGTATAACATATCATTTCATCTAGCTCTGAAATACCATGACTATAAAATGAAATGTTATTACTGACTAGATTTCTTTTCAAAATACAAACTTAGCAGTCTATTGTGAAACAGTCTCTATCTATACTGTAGATTATATAACACTTATCATTACTGATGATATAATGATATGGTTTAAACAATATTCCAGAAAATGTCGCCCGTTTCCCTGTCAGGGTACGCCTGGTTTCCGCCTCAAACTCAATATTCAGTGTCTAGAAGGCGTACAAAAAATACGCCGAAATTCTCCTTAAACTGACGCCTCAATGACGCCTGGATTACGGGTGAGACTTTTTGCACAGGTAGCCATGTCTGTCCTAGTTGATCAGCAAACGTATAGGACATTATAATTTAACCATACTGGAATTCAATTTGATCTACACGTGTGTAACCAGTATTTCATTGTTAAGTTAAATGAAATCCCAAAAATTAAAAAATATTAAATAACATTGATTATTTTGTAGGAATATATAATGCACATTAATTATTACATTGAATTGTTCATAATTGTATGATTGGATAACTCAGTATTCTATTTTTCATATTTTTATCAATTTTCATCAAATTATATATTTCCAGTTTGTTTTGGGCACCTCGGCCGATCCAACCAAAGAGACGAAGACAGAATAAGAATTCAAAAATCAACACAGACTTTCAAATCATCCCGAAAAAGATCAGGTAAAGTGTATAGCCAACCAGTATTTTTCAAAGTCTGTCATGATCTCAAAAATATCTTGTTAAGGAAATAGTAAATTTGTTCCTTTATATCATACAGGGATTTACCTCACATTTTAAAACTGAGAGTCCATTGGACTGCCAACCAAGAATTTTGAGTCCAAATATCTAACATTCAACTTCATGCATAAAAAATCATTTAATGTCACTGTAAAGCTTTTAATTATTTTCTGAATCATTGATTGCATTAGTATATTTCAACCATAGGTTGTACGACTAGTGAGGAATCATTATTCTTTTTGTAAGCCTGGTTCCTGCATAATATGAAAACACTGTTAAGATTCAGTTTCCATAATAACAAATGCTATATTTGATTTCCAACAGTTTACAACACAGCAATCATATCAGTATAATTATTGTTATTACATGTTGAAGATTAGAATGACCAAGAGCAATTTTTAAATAACTAAACAGGGGACGCTGTGATAAAAAAATATAAATTCGTTTAATAGCCGGGCTCGTATGCATAAAAAATCTTAGTATTTTCTTAAATTTATACTTAATTATAATTTTAATCTTCTTTAGTAAGCAAATTGCTTAGTTTCTATTGCATAAAATTACTAAGCATAATGCTTAGTCGTTCTTTGTTAAGCAGATCGCAACCTTTTTAAAGTACTCGTTGCCAATGACGTTCCATATCATTTCCCGTACTTTCTGTTAAAACAAGGGCAATGGATTAAAATATGTGTTCGGTCTTATTCGTCTTTCAACTGAATAAAAACAAGTTCAAATGACATCAGATGCAGGAGATACGTTATATCAGACGAATGTATCTACCTCACAAAACCTTGTGGAGGAAAACAATTTAAAATTTTAGTTTGGGTCGGGAATAACAACACAGAAGAAACGTGAGACGTGGAAAAGAAACACTTGCTTCACTGTAACGTTAGCCGTTTTGTTAAGAAAGAAAAGAAAAAGGTACAACCTTCATATATTATGAAAGATAAATCAGAGCAATCTAGCTGAGGACAGGAAGCAGACAATGATTCGCACCTACATGATGGTTAAATTCTGGTAAATCCCGAAAATCCATTCGATTCAGCAAACGAAATAGTATATTTAGCAGTAGGCTTTTCAAACAACTTTGTCATGACATGTGGAAAACATTTATTTCCAAAAAGAACAATTTACTCATATCTACGAACTATGGCAGATCACAATCTAAATTATTGGATCACGATTGATACTTTATATGTATATGTATGGATGCAAATAACTACACGAACAAGGGCGCTGCCTCTAAATGATACACGAAATTCTGAATCAACGACAGTTCAAACGATTAAAGATAACACTTCTAAAATCTGTTTTGTATTTGTTTATTAATATTCAACCTAATCGATCTCGAGTGACTTCCAGTTTACCCGACGATAACCTGCCAATGGACGATAAATGGAGCATCGTTATTTACATACATGTACTATTAGCTTTAACGACCACAGGGCTAATTTGTTACAGCTACTTTTGAACCTACACTAATTTTACACTTAAGTGAGGTTTGAATCAATTTTTTTTATAAAAACGCCTCCTCGTTGGTCAGTAAAATTACTCTAAGAACTTCATTTAAATAAAATCATTAGTGTTCTTTTTTTAATAATTTAATGTTATTGAAACACACGGACCTGTATGTTTGACTTTCATTGCACTTCATTCAATGTATTTTAAGTGCATGACCAACCTTATTCAAAAAATACAATATAGTATAAGTTGTATTAAAACTTATTAACAATTGTATATGTAATGATAAGCACAATGATGTGGTAATTCAGACATTTCATGTCAGTTGTTTTCAATGTATACTAAATGAAAATCTTTCTTTTTCCAAATGAAATGGTTTATGGGGAGATATATACATTGTACATAATAATTAACTTCATTTAATTAATTTATTTATTCAACTGTGTTGAATGTTTTCTCAAAAGGGGACAAACTCTAATTGCAAAGAGCGCGGGCTCAAAACGGGGACATTCTATGAAGCACAGATTGTATAGCTCATAGTGTTTAAATAAATTAAAATCAGGAAAACATGTAGAGTGTTTTCTGGCGAAAATAAACACAAACTAGGAACAGTTATGTGTTTTACCGTGTATATGGTCTAGGTTGTGTAATTTGGTATGTCGTCAATTGCCTGTTTTTACATGGATAACCACTGTTGGCAAGTACATATAATTTAACTAGTAACATTATAGTCTCGAAAATCATAGTCACAAATGCATGAAGCCTATTTTCACGGAAAATTCTGACCCTGTCTATCTAGCAACTAACGTTTGATCGTTTCGACAGTGAAAGAGAAAGCTTTTTAAGTTTAAATCGCATAACAACAGTTGGATTATTTAAAGGATTTTTAATTGTCTGGATTATCATGAACACGATGGTCAGATCGACATTAAATTACCACAGCTTCAAAGTTGCATTAATTGCAATCGTACCTTACATTATACTCGTATGATGAGATAAGCTTAACGTCATGCTACCACAATTGGTACTCTACCCCATTTGGTTCACGGTCTCAAAATGGTTGGAAAAAATCTTGAAAATGAAACTTGAACATCTTCCTTTGACGTTATAGCAAAATAGATGTTTGTCACAATTACTGCTACATAGTTTTGTTTTCTGGAAAAAAAATTACAACAACAATGTTTAAAGGGTAATTTCTGGTCCTTATGACAGTATAATATCAATGTGGATATGTATAACTGTAGTTCAGTATGGTGTTTAAAAAAGAAGTATATTTTGTTGCAATAGGCACATTCATTAGTCAAAATAAAAACAAATTCTATAACCTGTGATAAAGTGTACCAATTTGGGTACTAATCACGGCTGAAAAACGGACAAAATCTTCGTGAAAGTTTTGCGTTCTATTTTTAAAACTAAATAACATAGGAAAATATTTTTTTTCTAAAAATGAACCAACATACATAGTCTTTGTCAAAAAATAAAAAAGGGTTTCAGATACAACATTTCAATTTGTAGATATCACTGAAAAACTGTCAAAATTGTACCAATTGTGGTAGCGTGACGTTACGCCTAGGCTAGTTTCTTCATGATGCAGGCTCGATATCGTCTTTAGCGAAACAAAATAAAAAAAAATACCTTCCCCTATCAAAACTTAATCTCAGATAAAGTTTCAATGCATAAAAAAAGTTGAGCGAATCAAACCTGTCTCTAAAATGCTTTTACCATCATAACACCCATGCGAACATTTGAGGTGAGTTATGCCATCCATTAGCGGCGGCCATTTTGCGAAGTTAAGCATGTTGCTTAAAGATTTTTATTTAAAAACATCGAAGATGTATTGCCTAACAGCTACGATATGTAGTTCGTGAATGGAGTATAGACATCGGTCATACTCGCGAAATATGGTTGGTATCTTATTAAAATCGATAATCATCTTTGATTAATTATAATCACGTGAATCCATCAGGTCGTGTGTTCAAATATCTGAACAGATTTGACTTCAGTGCCCTCAATACCAACATATCCGTACCCTTGGCTTTAATGTTATTGAGAAGTCGTTTGAAGTAGAACACTGATGACCGTTGGACAGACGAACGACGGGCGCCACATCATTACATTAGGTTACTTGCCCTTTGAATGGATATGATATTTTTTATCTTAAACCATCACAATGAAATTTCCTTTCATTAATTCTGCCAAACATATTGAATTTAACTATTGTTATTTTTTTAGTAAACGTCGCCATTAGCGTACCTTATATATTAAAATACTAAATGTAATCCACAACCGACTAAAATTGATTTAAAATATCAAACTTTCTTTGGCCTCTTATCCATAACATTTATGTTGTTTTTGTGATGTAAACCAATTATCATAATGTGTTGTTTTATATCTTAGGTTCATGAAAATAAATAAGTAATAAGGTAAACAAACCTGTCAGACTTGATTCAACTAAGGACCATCCATGGCGTGTTGTGACATGCAACGGTAGTCGAAGCTCGTGATGAATATTAAGATCATGACATCATTGAAGCACGAGGAGATATCAAAAGGCCATATGTATGCATGTATATCAACAGTTTTTAAAACAAAGTCTACGTTATATCCATTGGAGTATGTTATAAAGTGTAATCTCCCTTTAGCATGGCCAACACGTGAAGTTCAGTCAATATCACGAACGACACACACTTCCAAGAATTTAATCATAAATGTATTAGCCCTACATGTGGCCCTCTAGACGATCCTAGCTTTAACTCCAGTGCTGTGGAAATATACTTCCGATATCCCAAGCCTGTGATATCTTATGTCGGAATTGTGGTTTAGTTTGTCAACAGACTGAATACAACTACATATTTTAACGGAGTCACTCTTCCTTTCTTAAGTATTTCATAATATATGCAAACAATATTGGTCGCATAGATGCGTCCAATTTCGTTGATGTATCGGTGGTATACTGTAACTTAATATAATGTTACACAGTGTGACAAATAGGATATGGTATGAGTGAGTCTCCTCCCCTTTTCCGAAAACAATATGATATGAAGTTCTCATTGGTCAAATATGATGTAACACACACAAGTGCTGCGCCTTTTAAATTTAGTAATATATATAGTATGCCGAACAGCTGTTTCAAAGTTAAACGTGGCCAATTGACAAGATAGTGATAGCATGGGAAATAACTATAAGAGGCAATACAGAAAGTTTACACCTATCTTATATAGAAACACAATTCAATTGATGAAAGAGTATGGGATACTGTTATGACCTTGTTCATATGTCACTGTAATATGTTTTAAATATAATCACAGAAATATATCCATGTCTTGTATCTAGCCGTGTTCATTTCATTTGGTCCAGCCAAACAAAGAAGCACAACCTGATCATGTCCTTGCTCAAAAACATTTTTTTATCCCCTGCTTTCAATGAATATAACTCAACTTCTTGCCTTGCAAGTATGATATCTAAACTTTTATTTTCTTAATGGGGTTTTTTACGGAAGAATGATATTGTAGAATTTTTTCCTTTAAACATAAATTTTTGGCATTAAAAGAGAGCTATATTCTTGAGTTTGTACATGTTTTGATTTTGTAAATGTACGATTTCAGAAGCTACCCGTAACACATACAAGCTATCGCAATTCCTTTTAAGGCCATTTTGGAACCCGACTTTAGATCTTGTTAAATGTTGTTCAATTGTAGTTTGTAAGTCTATTATGACTCTACAAACAACGCCATAATCTATGTTTCCTGATTCATCACAATGGCCGATATTTCCTGCAACCTGATTAGACGAAATTTAGATATCGTTGGATTTCTATGAAATGGTTTGTAGGTGTATTTCAGCACTGCGAACTGAACCTCGGGGGGGGGGGGGGGACTTCTTTAATAGTCCCCATTACAATTAGCACTTATTAGCATTATCCATTGTCCTTATTGTTGAATTTTTCATGTACATGTAAGGATTCTCAGCATTCACTGAAGAGTATGTATAAGCATAGTTAATTTGTAATAAAATTATTGAAACGTGTTAATTAATGTGTTTCTTTGCAGAGCATGACATTTTTTGGTACCTTTCCAAATTAAGGTTCAGTGACGTTAGTTTGGTAATTATGTCAACTTTCTCAGTTGTTCGAAAACTGAATGAGATGGTCTGTACTGTAACAACATAAAGCACTTGATTACCTGATTTATAAAACAAGTATCGTCTCTTCTCATTGTTGCTTTGAAGCTAACATTACTGATATATTATCATAGTGCCTTCGAGTGGACTATATTTGTTTTTTTTTGGGGGGGGGGGGGGGAGGGGGAAGGAAGTTTAACACTCGATTTGATTAAGGGGGGAGAGGGGGGCAAGGTAAACACTTTTTTTCGATTTATTACCTTAACGAAATCGTGCTGCCCGAAAAAAGACCTGGTCAGTATATGTTCAATTCAATGGCAAGTGTTTGTTAGCTAGTAAACAAACTCGTGACAGTCATGTACTTGTTGACAATATGTACCGTCAAACACGGACGGAAATAAAGTCCCAGTGCGTACGTATTGGGGACGGCGATGTCATTAAGAGTTGTGTAGTCACAGTTTTTGTCCCTCTTGACCTCGATTGTTTTAGCTGCAGGTATAATAATAAACATATGTTTCACCATATTTCTTTGGAAATTACACCCACATATCGTCCGCGTACACTTTTCCTCGGTCTTTCCTTGTATCAGTCATATATACATTTAATTTTGATACACACCATTGTGTTGATTAGTTGAAACCACATACATGAAATTGCATTTTTGACGTTTGACTGGTTCATCACACAATAATCATGTCGATCGCAGTTTAGTATAATATACCCTTTTGAAAGGCATTATGTTAATGCGGATTTGTAAAAAATATGTAAAGATTTAGAACACCACCGTCATCTAAAATATTGTCGCCATTTTTGTCTCATTGAGAAATGTTTAGTATCCTTTTTTGATATAGACGTTTTTGAGTTTGCTTATAAGTGTGCTTACTTGTTATGGTTGAGAATGATGACTCGACTCTCAAAACAGTATGATGCAGTTTAATTGATTTTTTCGGCATATTGTATCTATTACTAAATTAAAAACGTGCAGCATATGTGTGAGTAACTTCATCTTTCAGGACTTGACGTTATTTGGATGTGCCTAATCAATGTTATGAATTATTTCAGCATTATTTGTAGTACTCTTATGGTCATGGAAGCAAACTACTGGCGAATTTCATGACAATAATATGTAGTTCTTTCAGTTTTTGTAGTCCAATATATCGAGCTGATTTAGATTTTAACAGGTCTTTCAACATGTTTCCAACGCAGGCAATATCTTTGAAGTACTTCTGTTGTCAGAAAAATATTTTGACCTAGAGAATATATATGTTTTTTAAATTGGCCTCATGTTTCTAATTTATTCATTGTGACATCACAATGCCACACTGTTAGGTTCATGCTTTATCAAGATAGATATAATGTATTGGTAGACGCCCCTGGCTTGACCCCGTTACAAGGAGAGCCCACCTATATTGAAATGGTCTAGTACTACTTGTGATTAGCCCCCAGGAAATTATATGGTATTTCCAAACCACTAGTCTAAGACTGACTAGATGTAAGTAACTATATACGAAATAGAAAACATAAAATAAGTTTACGCGTACCTTTACGGTAACCATTTATTAATGGAACCAAATAAGGAAATCAAACAGTGACAGATCAACAATTCTACACTCTCTACAAAATCTCTCTTAGAAAATAATGGATACCAATATACAAAGTAGACTTTTCCCCGATCCTGGATAGCAGAACTATCCGATATATATAGAGGACAGAACAAGTCTTTTGTCCTTACTATAGCACAGAAATTAACCATATAAACATTTTGTATAAAAATGGGATGATTCATCATTGATTAAGTGCTGCCAATCCAATTGGAAACCACTAGGGACTGTGTTGGGAACTAAGTACTGTATACCTGCATTTCATTTGAACTATGTTGCAATGATGTGTTAAGAACTATATCATATAACGACTCTCTATTTTGACCATGTTTTCTTTGATCGTGTTTTATTGCTGTGCTTTGAACTCATGATAACTCTGAATGGACGGCTGTCTAATTTGGAAATAAATAACTCGGGATACCCTGTCCTGAGGCCATTTCGCGGTCTCCTCATGATCGTCTCACTATTTGACTGATTTCATGTGTCTATTTATAACTAAAACAGCTACGTGTGCAAAATAGTGCTTGTGCATAAATATATCTTGTTTCTCAATCACCAATCTGTATAACTTGTCGTTACATGTATTTGTTTCACCCTATCTCGTCCTAGTTAATTACCTGTTATACAGTAACTATAAAATTAGGTGTCTAAAACTACTGTCCCGTGTTGCGATCGTTTATCATTTGTCATCTCAATTTATCATATACATCGGACAAACCTTATTTTGGTAGAAGTGTTCTTGAAATTGAATATATTGATACAGTTTTTTAAATGTTATGCACATTATTTTGTTACATTACCTTTCCTAAAACATCTTAATATCTGTATTTATATGGGATTTAAGGTATGTCGATACTGTTTTTAGGGTTATACGGTACATATACCGAAACAAATGTTTGCACTTTGCATAAATCCGCGAAGTGGTGTATGCTAAAAAAGTGCACACAGTTTTTTCGGTATATACCTTTAAACCCTCAAAAACATTGTGGTCATTCTTTATAATTTTATTTCTAAAGTTACATGAGACATAGGTCTTATACAATGACTTGGAATTGATTATGACAAAAATCGAATGGTTTATAAAAAACACTACAATGTGCAAAAATTGCACCTCGAAACAACTTCAACCAATCAGAACTTTGATAACAAAATCCGCGCAAAACATGGAAATGTTTAACATTAGCTACACAAACACTTTCAATTGGTTAGAGATTTATTAAACTCCAAAAATAAGTACCTTAAACTATTGCGAATGATTGAAAAGGCTGAATGACAAAACATATATATCCTCTCTACCTCAACTAATCCATAATCACGAAGTGATGTGGGTTTTTCATATTTTTTTCTGTCACTACTAGGTAAGATCATTATACAAATACAATCTCATTTTTAGATACGACAGGCATATATATGTTCATAAATACTATCCGATGTATATTACTGAGTCACAAACCAGGAAAATTGGGGTAAGCCTAGTTAAATCCATTGATGCCACTTTTAAGCTTTAACTAAACAAACCACTTAATAAAGAGGCATATATTCAACGCCCATTGCTTTGTCGAAAGTATCAATGAAATTGAAATGCATATTAACTGTCACAAATGTCACACCTATGCATCCACTTGCATTTCTGTTGTTCTTTAATCATAAGATAAGAACACTATGGTGTAAGTAAGCGAAACAAAAACAAAATAGAGAATACCGAAGATTTAACAAAACCATAATCTGAACTTGAAATCAAGGAACACAATTTAAACAAAGGAAATATTAACATGTTTTAGACCCCTTGCTAAAGTACAACAGAATAAGAACAGGTGTTCCGGAGAAGCAAGCGTTTTCTGCCTCATCGAAAACACCAGTCATGTAAATCTTGGTCACTTCCAAGTGAACGTCAAGTCCTCAAAGTGAGAACCGAATCATCATTCTCAACTAAATGAAAGCACTCTCATGGGCATACTTTAAAATGTCCATCTTCGTATCACACAAGGATTCAAAATATTTCTCATTGAGACGAAAACGCGCAACACCGGTTCTTAAAGGTTTCCCTTTGTGATTGTTGAAGCGTGCTATTTTGTCTTTGGCTGGGTTAAATTGTTTGAAAGCTTGGTAACCACATAACGATTCCTGATATTCTCGGATGGTTCTCGGCGTGTCTCCAATTAATTCATAGCAGATCCCTAGAAGATTATTAACAATCCAGTGCTTGCTTCGGCCCTGTTCTTTGTCATACTTCACCGCTCGAAGTTGGATCAAGGCTGTGTCACGTTTCTTCCTGTCACCAAGTTCATGATAGCATAGAAAGGACAGAAACATGGCGTAAGGCAGGGGAGGAATCATGAGACATACAACACTTTTCATCATTTCTTGTCGTAGCTGGGATGGACAAAACGATGTAGCGTTTTGATATAGTATCACACGAGATATCAAAGCCTCCCGACATTTATGTAGTAGTGTGTGTCCGCGTCCGCAATACAAATGTTGGTAATTGGCTCTATCTTTATCTGAACTTTGATCAACGAAGAGTTTGAACGACGACAGCGTTGTACCACATATCATTAGTGCTTTCACGTAATTCCCAGTCTGGTAGTAAAATGTTGCCAGCAATAGTAGTCCTGAACTAGCAGACGCTGAAGCAAAAAGTGTCATGAAGTTTATGCTTTTTCTTAGAGATTTGTACTTTTGTTTATTCCCTCTTTCAGCTTCGTGTTCCCCAATCTTCATCATTGCTACATAAGACAACGCTTGTACTGTTCGGAGGTAAGCTCTGAACTCATCCACGTCTGACTGTGATTAAGATAGGAGAGCCAGGGATGGAACAAAGTCAATAGGGCTACTTGAAAACGCGCCTTTGAATATTGCCATATCGCATTCGTATTCAGATAAGTTTGGTGAAACTAATATTTCTTTCCAATGACCATTCATTACTCTCTGAATACGTACTCAAATAGACGGTTTGAAGAAAGTTCCGACTGAAAGTGATTTCCATTTCATGTTGTATATTTCGATTAGAAAACGAAGAAGTGTTTCTTGATTTCCATCATGAAGTTTTCCCTCAAACATGTTATTGCTGATAATGAAGTAATTAGGGCAGTATCCCGCTTTTATCCAAACAATCAATATCTTTAAACAAAGTCTGAAGCATAGGAATGTATTTCCCGCCTTCCATAAATATTTGGATGTATTTTCTACCGCGAAAAAAGGGTTGTTTTCTTAATATACGAAGAAAGAATATCTACATCCCCTAAAATTTTGTTCAACATTTCAGATATTTGTTTGAGAAAATACTTAAGAAGTCCGTATACCAAAAACTGTTCATGACTGAGAGAATATATCAGTTTCATTTCTGCAGTTACAAACGATATCCTCCATTGTAGGCATGTTTCAGCAGAAGTTTTATCACGAACAGGAACAACATGACAACCACTTTGTGAAATATCATATATCAATGCTTCTTTAGGCCAACCATGCTGACGAGGCCTACTCAACCATTCGTTGGCTTCTGGTGGTCAACCAGTACAGCTGTAAGGCAGGACAAAATCAACATCATATCCAAGACCACTGCATTCATTCTTCAAAGAAGAAGATGGACCATGCGTTTCCATGTTCATACGAATAGGAGTAAGGACGAGTTTTTTTAAATAACTTTGCATTGATCTCACTTGATACAAAAAGTTTTTTCCCGAACTGGTACAATGGATTGCATTATGAAGTGATCAAAATGTCGTCCCTCTTGAACTAGTTCGAACGCTACATAACAAGGTCGAGAGTCGGCTTTCCTCATTACCGCAAATGGCCATGTCTCCCTTGTCTGATTGGACAATTGTGTCCTGGTTAGAGCACATAACTTTCACTGTTCTGTCAATAAAGATAATGTCCGAGTCTGATCCCGTCATATAAAATCCCTCACTCATGCTTCCAGCATGGTGCAATAAATAGTTTTCGTTATCATTAAAGGTAGCAATCTGCTCTACGTGAATCATCTTTCTCCGGATATCGACGATCTCCCTGCTCCCTATCATCCTGTCAAGGATGTGATGAAGAATCCATGACATCTCGTAATGCTCGCCTTGGTCTGCCATCTCATGTACAGGTGTATTTAAATGTTACTACAAGACAAAAACAAGGAAATACATTATTACACTTATGGGCTTGACAGGTGTTATTAAAAAGTTTTCATTAGAAATAGAATCTGATCATGTTAAATAAGGCAGGATGTCTGAAAACTAAGTCAAATTTTGAAAGTTACACTCACTGTATATTAATTGTATGGTACCGTCACGTGATCAGTAGCATCTTATCAGACTCAAACTGTTATATAAAAGAAAAATAACTATAAATTGATACATGATAAATATACAATCGTAATTTTTGAAATGACAAAAGCAAGTTCAAACTTCAGAGATGTATAACCTAATAGCTAGCTCACAAATGCTTGATCGATAAAGTTGGTATAATATTGGAACCGATCCTTATCCTAGAATTTATCAACATAGCATATTTCTGTTAAGTTTTAAGTAATTTATACCTCACGACATCCGATGTAGTCTGTAGTTTTTGTTTATACATAAAATGACTCTAACGTTTGTATAGTTTTTATATTTTTTTTTTCTGCTGATTTATTCGATAAATGACCCGTGCCCACATTATCTCCCCTTGTTTTCAGCTTTATCTGGATCGTGCTCAATAGCGTTCCCGACAAAACTTGTCAGCCATTGTTGGAGAGTACAAATATTCATTTATCAGAAGAAAGAATTTTTTTTGAAAGATGACGACGCCGTAGGTTTATGGATTCTATATACGTTAGCGTCACTACTTTAACAAGAAAAATATATTTCCTCATATTGTATGATATGACGTTTCATGTAGTATAACTTATTGTGACAACATTTTTAAACAGAAATCATGCAGCTTAAATGAAGGAAGTTCTTAGATGTATAAAATGAAATAAAATGAAGTCTATCTTAAGTGTAGTAAATTTAAGTTCTAACAATGTATACTTTTGTAGTGAAGTATTGAGGAAAATATATCCTTATACCACAATGAACTATAATCATAGAAATATAGATGTATATCAAATGTGCTTCAGTTTCGTTATTGCTTAGCATCGGAAAATAAATTATCTTGTTAATGCAAAGTAGTAGACCAACATAAAATAGTATATATGCATATTGTGTTTGTATTGGGGAGAGATAACTCTTGACCTTGCCGTTCACTACTCAAGGTTTACATTGTACACTACGCTGGACCTTTGTGGCGTATAATTTCCCATTGTGTGATTACTCTATCACACATATAAATAATAGGCTTGAACCGCTCACCTGATATTTTGAATAATTTATCATATTTTCTTTATCTTTAACGTGAACAATAATACAGGTTATACCTAATGTAGGTTAACGAGTAAAACGATGAGCAAACCGCCGAAAGGGAGTTGTCCTCTGTTGTCTGCTCATAGACCATGCCAGTTTTTCATCATCTATATACTGCTTTATACCAACTACTGTTAACATGATAAACTAAATATCATGCGTTGACAGTGTGAGAAGAGGTTGAAAACGATTTGAAAAACAAATTTTGTTTCATAAAAATAAAATAAATGATAAGGTAACAAATCTGTCAAATTTGATTCAATAAGAGTCTTCCATGGTGTGTTGTGACATGCAATGGAAGTTAAAGCTCGTGATGAATATTAAGGCGATGCCATCTTGGAAACGATTAGTTGTTATTGTTGTCAGCAGGGAAAGATATCTGGAGGTAATGTTTATATATGAACTGTTTTCAAAACGAAAACTTGTTAAAGCAGTTGAAGTTATATCCCTTCATCTACATCTAGGAAAGCAAGTGAAGTCCAGTTCTTATCAGAACACAAAAATTATCAAGAATTCAATCAGAAACACAATAAATAGTATGTTTTCCTCTGGCTCTAGGATCTAGCTAAATACCTCTGAAATCCAAGGCCTGCGATATTTCATGTACGAATTGTGGTTTAGTTTTTCAGCAGACCTAAAACAACTACATATTTTAACGGAGTCGCTCTTCCTTTCTTAAGTATTTCATAATATATGCAAACACCATTTGTCGCATAGATGTGTCATATTTTCTTGACTTAGCGGTGGTTTAACCAAATATAATTGTAAACAGTGTTACTAAAATGATATTGTATAAGTGAGGCTCCTCCCCTTTTCCTAGATGTATTCAAAGCTGTAGCTTCTTGCCTTGCATTCATAATATCTTAAATTTTATTATCATCATGCTTATGTTTATTTTGTTTAAGGAGGAATGATATTGACGCATTTTCTCCTCAAAACATACATTTTTTGGCCGTAAAAGGGAGCAATATTCTAGCGTATGCGCGTGCTTGGACTTAAATTCCTTTTTGTAAATGCATTACTTCGGAGACTACCTATAGCACATACAAGCTATCGTTATTGCTTTTGAGGCCATTTTGGAACCCGACTTTTAGATATTATCAAATTATGCTCAATTTTGGTATGTAGGTGTATGATGACTCTACAAACAACGCAATAACCTTTGTTTCCTGATTCATCACAATGGCCGTTAGCTCCTGCAACCTGATTGGACGAAATTTACATATCGTTGGATTTCTATGAAATGGTTTGTAGGTGTATTCAGCACCGTGAACAGAACTTTGGGGGGGGGGGGATGGGGGTTGTTTGGGGAATTCTGTAATATTCCCCTTTACAATTAGCACTTATTATTATTAACGTTCGACCCTATTTTTGAATTTTCCGTGTAACGACTCTTAGCAATCACTTAAGAGTATGTATAAACATGATTAAATTGGAATTAAAGTATTGGTACGTGCTAATAAATGTGCCTCTATGCCGATCATGACCGTTGCTTTGGCCGGTTTCCCACAAGTACCCCCTTTTTGGTACCTTCCCAAATTAAGGTATATTGACGTTAGTTACATGTAGATAATTGTGTCGACTTTTCTCATTTGTTCGAAACTTGAATGAGATGGTTTGCACTTTAACAAAATAAAGCACTTAATTACCTGATTTGTAAAACAAGTATCGTCTCCTTTCATTGTTGCTTTAACGCGTACCTTACTGATTTATTATCATAGTGCCTTCGAGTGGACAATTTTTTGTTTGAGGCAAGGTTCTATACAGAATATCTTCGATTCAATGGTAAGTATTTGTTAGTATGGCTAGTTACAGTAACAAGCTCGTGACAGTCAGAGAGTCTATGTAATTGTTAGCAATAGTTATTGTAAAACACGGACGGAAATAAAGTCTCACTCTGTACGTATTGAGGACGGCGACGTCATTAAGAGTTTCTGTAGTCAAAGCTTTGAACCCTCTTGACCTCGATTGTTCAAGCGTCGTGCATCATGATAAACGTATGTTTCATCGTATCCCTTTTGAAATCACACCACAAATTCTTCCTTGTATACATTTCCCCATTTCTTATGTTACGGATAAAATCGGATTTGCCCAAATATATGTGAAGTTTTTATTTGTACGGTTATAACTCTATACGATAAGAAAAATAATAATCTAATAAAAACAATTGCAAAAATTGTTTTTTTTTTAGTTTTACTTTTTTTTTTGTTAAAAGAAAAAAAAAGATATTTATTAGTTAAAATTGGTGAGAGCTTTTATTTGCATTATAACAATTTTCCTCGAATTCTACTATGTTCCACTATGTTACACTAAGTCACCTTGCGATTGCCCTGATCTTTTTGTCGATCTAAAGTGCTACCGTCCTGAAGTACATTTGTATACTGCGAAAAGTTCTACTTCCATAATGCTTTGCGAGCAGAATGTAGTAACTACATTTATTGTAACTCTAGTATGCCTCGATACAGGTACAGAACACAAAACTTTCTTCAGAGGGGGTGAACGACCAGAAACTGAGGCGGTGTCAAGGAAACATTAGGGAAAGGGTTGTTTAGAAAGAAGAAAAAATATAAGATACCAGATTAAGTCATATATTACGGTTCATGCAATTGCTACGCCCTACCAGCAAGGCTGATAAAGCATTAAGTGAGCAATTAGATATAATCACAATTATTTCATATATATACACCATTTTCAATAATTCTATTAGCTGATCAAAAAAAAAAAAAAAATTAAAAATCCGGTTTTGTTTTTCTTCAGAATTTCAAAATTATTACTTTTACTTGTTAGAACAGCTCATATCAACTAAATGTATGAAAACATGAAAAGCGTATTAAATTCATGAAAAACACGGAGTTGAATTACTCTAAGTAGTCAATATTCATACAGAGTTTTGACGGAGACTGTTTCCACTATGTTTTTTACTGTCCATAAGTCCGGATACCCTTGAGCTGCTTAAAAGTGCGGAATCTGGTCACTTACATCTAAAGGTCAGTCGACCTGATAAAAGTTGACATGACCAGTACGGAAGGGAGTGCTCTCGATAAAATTGATCAGAATACTGGTCCGAAACTATTCGTCAAATGACCTGTAATAAAACAGTGCAGGAAAACCATTCATACCGGTACAGACATTCAGACAATACCACTTATAATAAGTATATACAACGTTTGATAAAGCACTCTATCTAGCTAACACAAACCACTCTAAAGCGCGTTACAATGCATCGATATACTATTAAATCCATTCATACCGGTACAGACATTCAGACAATACCACTTATAATAATTATATACAACGTTTGATAAAGCGCTCTATCTAGCTAACACAAACCACTCTAAAGCGCTTTACAGTACATAGATATACTATTAAATCCATTCATACCGGTACAGACATTCAGTCATTACCACTTATAATAAGTATATACAACGTTTGATAAAGCGCTCTATTTAGCTAACACAAACCACTCTAAAGCGCTTTACAGTACATAGATATACTATTAAATCCATTCATACCGGTACAGACATTCAGATATTAACACTTATAACTATACATAAGCTTTACCAAGAAAACCCGGTCAGGTTAACATTTGATGCAACGATACATTTAAAGTGTCGTCACTTATTGATTCATGAGCTGTATAACTTGCCAACACAGTAACGTGTAGTACGCTGTATAACGTATGTGGGGGTCATGTCACCATTTACTTGTAATAATCAAAAGTATATATTGTATAACCACTACATGAAATTGTTTGGCCGGAGTGTGTATGCATGTTTTAGTGTAGTATATATCATTTATAACTCGCTGTATAGAAGTCTTGCTGGTGTTACTTTTTGTTATTTGTTTATTTTTAAAGTTTTTTCACATTACAATAGTACACATATTGAAATAGCCACAGTTAATCTCATTTGAGTAGTGGCACGGTACATAATATACACATTTTCGTAGTACACGATTTGAAATTGGATTCTTACCTTTTGGGCCCTAGCATCACTGAAGAGTCCTAGGAGGACGAAACAGCTGTATGATGCAGTTTAATTAATTTTTTCGGCATACTGTATCTATTACTAAATTTAAAGGTGCAGCATATGTGTGTGTTACGTGATCTACACAATATATTTCACTTTCAAATCTGGTATTAAATATGAATATGTCAGTAGGTAATTAAATAAGATGTTTAATTTCTAAATAATAGCTATTGTAATTAGGATAAGAGATATGATCGGCAAATCACAGGTTTAGGGAATATCAATAAGTTGTTTTTTTCCATTTTTTCCACACGTTCTGAAAATTCAAGCGATATTTTTAATTTTAACTATTAACATCATATTTTTTAGTATTGTACTGCTCTTCAATATAATTTGTAATCCCATAGAGGCACTTTACGACATTTTGAGTTTCATACATATACCGTTTTATTATTAAAATGATACTATTGTCACATTTATTAAGTCAATTATAGTTATAGAAACCAAATAGAAATGTTTATTTACTAAAATCAAATGGAATAATTAATGTGTTAAATAAAAACGCAAACTTTTGCAAAAGATTTTGTACTTTGTTGCATTCCCATAATACATGCTTTATTGTCTCTATTTCTATATTACACATTTCAAAATAAGGTATTTCTAAAATTCTTATTTGAAATAAATATGCATTGCTTGTCAAAATGTGTTGATTAATTATGTACTGAAACCACTGTAATATGGTATTCTTTGTAACCTTAAATGACATTTTATACATTTTTTTTCCAAATTTCCCAATCAAATTGAAATGAACAATCCCATCTTTTTTTACCAGTTGAAATATTATCATGTTTACAAAATAACCTATTAAAATCCCTTGTCCCTTTTTTAATTTTTGGAAAAAAAAACAATTCTATATTAATCGGTAAAAATGGATAGCTTACTTCTACATTTGACATATTTTGTTGCATAATATATTGTTTGTGGCAGTGACTAGACCCTGGTATCGTAAAAAGTTTGTATCAATATTACAAATTAATTTGAATTCTTGAAATGTGTAAAATGTTTTGGTATTTCTGTCTTTGATTAGATCATTAATAATAGCTGTAATAACGAGTGTAACATTTTCTGAAACCTTTTGCAGGGGGTTAATTTCTTGGAACACAAACATATTGTGAACATAGATTATATGGTCACGATCTAAAACAATTCAAGGGGTGTTCAATTTCAAGGATATTAATGTTTTTGGGAATTTATCGAAAACAAAACCCTCGCAAATATTATTAAATATAAACAGTTTTTTTTTTCGGTATTGCATGCGTTACAATACAAGACATGTACCGTTTAAAATCATGTCTAATCATAACTGCATATTTACTCTTATCTTAACGATTTGAAATATCCCAATAAACCATAGCTCTTCTCGAAATTTAAGGAACGTGTTTTGTTTCCCTGAATAATTAACACCTTTGTGACCATGAAAGGAAATACAGTACTAGCAAATACCATGCATATAATGTATGTCTTTCAATTTTAGTAGATTAAGCCGATTTTTATTAATGACAGGTCTACCACCATATTTCTTTCAAAAAATGTCTTTCAAGCGTTACTGTCATACATTTATGACCTTGTTTGACAACTTTTAAGATTTTCAAGAATTTCTTTTTCAAGTATTTTGTAAAGGTGGAGTTTCAGCCTATGATGAATTTCCATAGGGATATGCCCACGCTTAGAATTTTTTAATACTGCATTTGGTTATTGCCTGAAGTGCATCTGTGATATAACTGGACTTTTCAATTCCATTCACATACTCAGAATTGAGCAGGGCTGACTTTTGTCATGTCCTGACCGGAAAAAGGGGTATCTTCCAGTTAACTTCTGCCACACTATCAATATTTCATGTTTTATAAATTTTAATTTACAGAAAAACCTGTTAAATAATACTTATCAGTTTAGGCCGATGCATACCTCCATTTGTTTTGAGTAAAAATTAAAAAAAAATTAAAAATATTATGTTTTCTCCCAAAATCGACCAAAAAATGTATTTTTACCAAATTTCAGTTTTCATTTTAAATATGTTTCAGTTGTTGTCAAGGTATAATTTCAACTATAAATTAGGCCATATATCTGTTGTTAATGCATAAGGAATTTGAAGACATTTTACAACCGGTAACATATAATTTTAAGCTGCAGAGTTTCAAAAATGCAGATTCTTGAAAAATGAAAAAACACCATGTTGACTGAAACATTTTGTTGGTTATATCTAGATGCGCCGATTTAAAGCTTGCCATGTTATGTAATCTATTACATACCAAAACAAATTAAAGTGAGTCACCTGTCAGTGAAAAGGTCTCTCTTTTGCAAATCCTAACAAGAGACCAAAATGGGCCTTATGTTGCACATCTGAGACTACTTCTTTGTTCAAATCTTAAAGGTTTAACTCCTTTGGGTACAAAGACCTGTATTACTACATTATGTGGCTCTTTTACACCAGCAGTGACCCTGTTATAACGACCCGCTTCACAAAGTGACGGTTAGGGCTGGAGGAAGGGGGATATATAGGAATCGCGCATGTTGTCTGGTCGGTTGGTCATGTCAGGTCTCACATTTGTTAACAGTTGTTTATTGAACTATTTCTACATGTCTCGGTGGATCCCAATGACATTTGAAGTACTCTATCATTGTGATGAGTAGTAGTGCATTACATGTTTTTGGTTTAAAAAAATTCAAAATGGCCGACAAAATGGCGCTACTGTTTATATTTTGTTGTGGGAACTACTTCTACATACATGTAGCCTTATGGATCTCAGTGAATCTTGGCATACTTTTTCATCATGATGAGTGGTAGTGCATGACATGATTTTGTTTTTGAAAAAATCCAAGATGGCTGAAAAAATGGCCGCCTTTCTTTGTGGTATATTTTGTACAGCGAATTACTACCACCTTTCATGAGTGATCCAAATGAAACTTAACATACTTTATCATCACTGTCAATAAGTGTGTGTTATGAAAGTCTGAATGGGTATAATTACGTCTAATCCATTTAGATGCAAGACCACATACATTGTGTGAAGAACTAACTTATGAAAGCATGGCTGACTTGAATTTTTTTGCATGTGGCAAGGGCTCCTGAGCAGAATGATGAGACATGTATCCTAGGAAATAAATGATACTGGCTGTGTGAGCACACATTCCAACCGTTCTTCTTCCAGGGTCAGTTTTGTCATGTATGTCATAGCGAATCCAGACATTGTATTTCACTTGTGACTTATGTCTGGAGTGAATCTGACCCCTAATCAAATCCTCCGAGTGTTGGTACACCCATACTTCATAGTCACCGTCTGTTGTCATATGCTCTTCAATGTAACCTAGAGCGAGTTTTAACTGGTAAGTACCACAGGTTACAGTTTGTAGATACTCTAAATCTAATTTTGGGAAGTCTATGCAAGAAGCGTACATACAAGTGCGAAACTAACATATGCATTAGTAGTAGCACTTCTTGTACAACAGTGGGGATGGAAAATGTGGGATACTTCTTGCTTGAAAATTATTTTCCAACCAACAAAGCAAAAATTTACACTTTCTGAGGCGTATACTGATGATAATAAATGATTATTTCATGACTTTTATCTTTACCTGGTGACGAAGTATTTCAGTGAAACTTTAAGACATTTTTGAATGAAACTGACATGTCTAAAAAAATTGACCACATTCATTATTTCAGTTTCAAAAACTATTTTACCGGTTTCCAAATTGCACGAAACTTTTTTCACGTAGAGAGGATATATATGCCCTTATTTTGAATAAAAATCATAGCTTGACACATACCATAACATATATAAATATTGAAGCGAACTTGACATTTGTGTCGGTTTTTGCATAATTTTTGGAGTAATTTTCAAATTAAGTTTACAAAAACAATCATTTCATTACATAGGTATATGCCAATATGGTATTAGAATAATCTTTATGGTCCCCTTATTGCATTCCACTAAGTAAAATCTAAATTTGAAATAAGATAGTGATTTAGAAAAAAAAAATGTTGGGGTACCCATCTTGTGTTATAAGGACTTCGACAAGGTGCAATCCTAAGACTCCCAGGTAATGAAATAAATTAAGAAATATATTTGGATGATTGATTTGTCACAGGTAATTGACATGTGAAGTATGAAGGAAATGTAAGCGTGGGCAGTTTTGAAACTGCACCTTTGATGTTATTTTAACAAAGGAAAACTCAGACCAATATTGCTTCTTATATGTTTAATTTATCATTCATGTTAAATACAAGACCATATGAAACACAACACACTACATCGGGAATTACAATACAGGGCGAACCTGTTGAACCAATCGTACTTCTGTACGATGGGTACCTTTTTAGAAACATGCGCATAAATCGTTTTTCAGTGATAGAAATAATGTCAAATGCCTTATGTTTACAATTATTGCATTTCATCGTATTAATGAGACGAAGACTCCCTCATTAACCATATGTATAAAGATATCTGTTCATATTGGTCTTCAATTCACAAGTTCATTTTCGATTTTGTCAGGAAAGATATAAACTTGTCTTAATAGACCTAGACCAAGAAAGCTCACAGGCTTCTCTTTATTCTCTCTAGCAGAAGACGCTTACTCTTCCGGAACACCTGGGCCCGTATTCATGAAACCGTTCTCATGCTCAAACATGGATTCTGTGCACAAGCCAGCTTTCATAAAACTTCAGGGGAGGAATCCATAGACATCCAACACTTTACGTCATTTCTTGGCCTAGCTGGGATGGACAAAACGATGAAGCATTTTTATTTAGCAACACATAAGATATCACAGCCTCCTGACATTTATGTAGGAGTGGGTATCCACGACCGCAATACAGATGTTAGTACATGTCTACGTCTCTATTTGAAAATCGATCAACGAACAATTTGAACGACGACATCATTGTTCCACATACCTTAAGTGCATTCATGTAATCCCCAGTCTGGTAGTTATATGTTGCCAACGTAAGATTTCCTGGACTTGTACACGCTGAGGCGAAAGGTGTCATAAGGTTTTTGCATGCTCTTAGAGACGTGTACTTCTCTTTATTTCCTCTCGCAACTCGTTGTTCTCCGAACTTCTCCATGCCTACATAAGACAGTGCTTGTACGGTTATGAAGTAATTTATGAACTCACCAATATCTGACTGTGATTTAGATAGAAGAGCCAGAGGTCGAACATAATCTACGCAGCTATTTGAAAATATTTCTTTGGATATTGTCATATCGTTTTCGCATTCCGATGTTCTTGGTGAAACCAATATTTCTTCCCAACGTCCATTTATTACTCTCTGAATACGTACTCGAATAGAAGGTTGTATGAATCGTCCAACTGAAAAACACATCCATTTCTTGTTGTACATTTCAATGAGAACACAAAAACGTTTTCTTGATTTTCACCATGAAGTTTTCCCTGGAACATGTTATTGTTTACAATGAAGTAATTTGGGCAGTATCCCGCCTTTACCCAGGCAATTAATATTTGTAAACAAAGCCTAAAGCAAAGGAATGTATTGTGTTCCTTCCATATATATTTTGGTGTCTTTTCTAACGCAAAAAATAGAACTGTTTTCATAATAAACGAAGAGAGAATATCTACACTCCCTAAGATATGTTCCAGCATTTCAGATATTTGTTTGAGGAAAAACTTAAGAAGTCCATATACCAGAAACTGCTGATGACTAAGAGAATGAATCAGTTTCCTTTCTGCTGTCACAAAAGATATCCTCCATTGTAGAAACGTGCCAGAAGAAGTTTTATCCCCGACAGGAACAACATGACAACCACTCTGAGAAATGTCATTGATCAATTCTTCTTTAGGCCAACCATGCTGACGAGGTCTTCTCAGCCACTGGTTGGCTTCTGGTGGCCAACCAGTACAGGTGTAAGAAAGGACACAATCGAAATCATATCCAACAGCACTACATTCATTCCTCAAAGAAGAAGATGGTCCGTGAGTTTCCATCTTTATACCTAAACGGGCCATATGAAGTTCTTGAAATAACCTTGCATTAATTTCACTGGATATGAAAAGCCTATCTCGAACTGGTACAAGGGATTGCATTATAAAGTGATCCATATTTTGTCCTTCTTGAATTAATTCCAGAGATACATAACATGGTCGGCAATTGGCTTTCCTCATAACCGCAATAGTCATGTCTCTTTCGTTTGATGGAATATCGGTGTCCTGGTTAGAGCACATAATTTCCACCCCTCTGTCAATGAACATCATGTCTCTGTCTGACCCCTCAATAAATAATCCCTCACTCTTGCTCCCTGTCTGATATATGTAATAATCTGCCTTATCACTAAAAATTACATTATCTAGGATAAGCGTTATCTTTCGCCGAACGGCTACTAGCTCCTGGCTCCCAATCGTCCTGTCAAGAATATGGTGAAGAATCCATGACTTCTCATAATGCTCGTCTTGGTCTGCCATCTCATGTACACAACTATGTACAGTGTACTGCAAAAGAAAAAAAAGAGGTGACAGTACCTAAATTGGGTCACCAAACCATCATTTTATTCCTTCATTGAAAATTCTGAGGATGAATTAAATCCATTTATGATTCTATCAAAAGAATAGCATTGATGGGTGTTCATGATTATTTATGAGATTTATAGAACGCTCTGACGTCACCAATCAGCAGTTCCAGATTTTGCGAATTTGAGGACCCACATTGGGTCAAGACTTGGATTTTGCAGTTTCTTACACTTCAATTTAATATTTTTGTGGAAGCATATAAACATTTAATGATATCCTTATGAATTAATATAAAAACAAGTTTCTTCTATCGGGTGATTTTTTATAGTACAAAACAAAATGCATAGTCGTTGCACGCGCCATTTTTTTCAGAAACGTAAACAAAACGCAAAGTGTTGAGTTTTAATAAGTTTTATGGTCTATTCAAACGTAAAAAATAACAATATGTGGACAAACAATGGTGCATGACTATCTATTCTAATAATACATCATTAGTACAGCTGTATTTCTATGAACAACAAGAAGTTTGTTGACCGCGTCGATTGTATATATACCTCCTCCTGAACTTGAAATAAAGGACACAACAGACTCTTCTAAATCAGCTTCTTATCTCAATCTCTACTTACACTATGACAAACATAGAGAGCTTACTTCTAAGCTATACGTTATACGTGACTATTTCAATTTTCTGATCGTGAACTTTCCATTTCTTTATAGTAACATCCCTGTTCTCCAACCTATGCTGTTTATATGTCGAAGTTTATTCGATAGTTTAGGGCTTGCTCTAAATATCGTGATTTTCGTGATCAATGTCGACTGCTGACAGACAAACTAACAACACAGGGATTCGAGACAAGCAGGTTGATCAGAACTATGGGCAACTATGGGTCGCCATCTTTGTCTCTTTGAGAAATATTCTGTGTCGTTATGTGATATGAAGATGAACGTTTTTGAATATGCCCATTATTATGCTTACTTGTTGTGATTGACAATGATACTCGGTTCTCATTTCGCGAATTTGATGTTTACTTGGATGTGACCAAGATTTGCATGGCGGGTGTTGTCGATGAAGCAGAAGACGCTTACTCTTTCGGAACACCTGATCGTATTCTCTTGTACTTAGACAGGAGTCTCCATATAGATATTTCCTTTTTTCGTATTTTGCCTCTAGTTTAATCGACTTTGAGTTCTGATTATGGTTTTGTTGACGCTTTGGTATTCTATTTTTTTTTTACAACCGATCTGTCGACATTTTATTGATATAGAAGTATTTTTGCATACAACTGACCCTATTTCGGTACTAACCCAATTTTGGTACTGTCACCGTAAACTTGGCATAAGTATATTGGTCAGATTTCATAGATCGTCAGAGGTAACACTATGTATTAGTTGTATTATATAAATATGGCCTCGTATTTCTGCAGGAACACAAACAAGTTCAAAATATCACAGTTAAATAACCTAAAAGCTAGTTCACAAATGGAATGAAAGCATCAGTCATACTCGTGAATATAATTGGTAATTAAAATCAATAAGTATCCTTTATTTGTTAGCATCGCATGACATTATTAGTTTATATGTAATAAACCATTTATTGTGTACATGTCTGTTTCTTGGTTGACACCATTTATTTACTGGAAAGAATGCGTTTGGGTAGTCGGATGGTGCAAAGGATAGCGCACTGGCCTTTCACCAAGGCAGTCGTGGTTTGATTTTCCGACCGGGCTTGAAAAGTCATGTGGTCGTCTACCCCAACGCGTTGGTGTTATCCGGGTACATTGGTTTCCTCCCACAATAAGATCCCTCGCTCACTAATATCCGGGCCAAAAAGAATTATTAATATTAATTGTTTTAGTTATTTTTATTTCAATTAAGGCATGGGATAAGCGTATGGCTTGTTAATCCTTTTTTTGATGTTGATAATTCGATAAATGACCAGAGTGTTCACATGTCGTCTGCTTGTTTTCAGCTCCACCAGAAATGCGCATAATAGTATCCGAGACAAAACATGTCAGCCATGCTTGAAAAAATTAGGATCGCAGAAATGTACCAACAATAAAGAAACTTGGATTTGATAAGTCAAGTTTAAATTGTTTTTTAAATTGTGTTGAAAGACCAAAACATAATAATTCCTTTGTACTTTTTATAAGTATTGCATCGTTAGCTTATCAGGAAATTTGCAGCTGGATATTCGCTGAGAAGTGTTTTTTAAACCGGGAAGTTTTCATCTGACGAACTGGAGACGTATAGCTATTTATACAAGATAAGATTTTTATCAAAATATTTGACCTGAATAGTTTACCGGAAACTATGTTTGTCGATACAGGATAACGTAATTGTTTGAAGATATTTTTGTTTTAGCTAGACGTCCTGATTTTTTTTTTCTAAGTAAGTTTATCCTTTTTTGTCAGATCAATAACTTGTTTTATTTGAAGTTTGCTTCTTTTTTAATCGGACGACGTCATTAGTTTCCAGTGGAAAATAGGCATATATCTTAAACAGCTGTTTCATAAATTTATCGTTTATAACACGAGGTTACCAGTGCGTTTGATTCTGTTTTAGCGTATCCCATTAACAGCTACAGTGACGAAATTTATATCTCCTCGTAATGGATCTTAAATATAAATATAAACATTATTTATTTTACAGCAATTGAGAAACAAGTTATAAAACCTATGTTAATCACTCTTGCTGGCCCGTATGTAAGCATACGAGGGGGTCTATTGTGGGAGGAAACCGGAGTACCCGAAGAAAACTCACGTGGTCGGGCAGGTGACCCCATACCTTTTCACGTCCGGTCGGGGAATCACACCCCGGCCGCCTTGGTGAAAGGCAAGTGCGCTATCCACTGCACCACTCGACCAACCAAATGGATATCACGGCATCAGTATACTTAACAAGCTATTTTACCGGACAACGCCGTAGGTTTGTTTGTGTTCTTTACATCAGCGTCACTAATTTACCGGGAAATATACATCAGTATTCTTAATTTAAACAAGCTGATTTACTGGACAACGCCGTAGGTTTATTTGTGTTCTATCAATCATCGTCACCACTTTACCGGAGAATTTACTAATATGTCTCTTCATATATATTATATCTTACGATATCAGTATAATTTACTGGGACAAGTTATTATTTACTGGACAACGCCGTAGGTTTATTTGTGTTCTATACATCAGCGTACCTACTTTACCGGGAAATATACATCAGTATTCTTAATTTAAACAAGCTGATTTACTGGACAACGCCATATGTTTGTTTGTGTTCTATACATCAGCGTCACTACTTTATCGGGAAATGTACATCAGTATACTTAATTTAAATAAGCTGATTTACTGGACAACGCCATATGTTTGTTTGTCAGTGTCAGCGTCACTACTTTATCGGGAAATGTACTAGTACATCTACTCATATATATATTGTAACTTACGATATCAGTATAATTTACTGGGACAAGTTATTATTTACCGGACAACACCGTAGGTTTGTTTGTGTTCTATCCATCAGCGTCACTTTTTTATCTGGAAATGTAAATCAGTATACTTAATTTAAATAAGCTGATTTACTGGACAACGCCATATGTTTGTTTGTGTTCTATACGTCAGCGTCACTACTTTATCGGGAAATGTACTAGTACATCTACTCATATATATTGTAACTTACGATATCAGTATAATTTACTGGGACAAGTTATTATTTACCGGACAACGCCGTAGGTTTGCGTACGTTCTATTCGTCAGCGTCACTACTTTACCGGGAAACATATATCTTCGTTCAAGTAATCTTGCGACGTCGTCATACTTTACTGGACAAGCTGTTTGAATAATATAATTCAGTCGCTTATATTTTGTGATGTTTATATGTTATATTTATCTTCTTCTTCTGCAAGTATCATATCACAGAGAACTTGATCTGACAAAACGTTTACGAAAGCTATGGGCCCTTACTTTTATTTCATATCGGTTACTCAGATAATGCGTTTGAGGTTGGTTACAGAAACTAGTGCTCTTATAAAAGTTACATACAAATTATTCGGCAGTACATACATCAGTCGGTAACTAGAGTGGTGTGATCTCTAAGTGACACTAATATGATTTATTTTGTTTAGTTTGCCAACAGGAGCCTGCGAATTTGTAACATCGTATTTTAAAATTTCCCACTAGAGTATAATGTTTTTATGAATTTCCAACTAAAATTTATCTAATTTCCTAAAACTATTTTTCGGTCTCTCATCCTTAAAAATATTTACCGTGCTGTAGACATATCATCATATAATATAGGAGTAATCCTAAAGCAAATCTGCCCCCCCCCCCCCCCCCCCCCCCCCTCGGGATTCGAACTAGCGACCCTCTGGTGTCTGGTCGAACACACTACCGCCTGACAAAAGGGAAATAGCCTTTAGCCGAGGTTTATAAGGCAACATTTACTCTCACCTTATACATTGATACAATGTAGAATTCTTGTTATTGTCATTTGTACATCAAAAGAAATAAATATATAAGGTAAACAAACCTGTCAGACTTAATTCCACTAAGGACCGTCCAAGGCGTGTATTGACATACAAGGGTAGTCAAAGCTGGTGATGAATTTTAAGAAATTCATATCCTTAAAGGGCATCGTTGTCGTCAGCGGAGGCAAAGTTTATATATCAACTGCTGCCAAAATAAAGTCTACGTTATATCCATTGACGGTATCTTTATTTAAGAGTTATCTCCTTTCATCCAGGTAAGTAAGTGAGGTCCAATATATTCAAACTTCCAAGAATTAAATCAGAAACGTATACACAATCCATATCTGCCTTCTGTATGATCTTTACTATAATTTTACTGCTATGGAGACATAATTCCGATATCCCAGGCCTGCGATAGTTTCTGTCATACTTTTCGTTTATTCTGTCAGCAGACCGAACTAAAAGGACACTCTTGGGTATTTCACTATATGTGTAAAAGACATGTACGTAAATGGAAATATATTCCTTAGTTTAACTACACAATACACAAAAATAGCGACAAAAGGTATTCCCATTCATTTAAGGAAACAGAAAAAAGGAAATATTATCGGTTGCTTAGTTTAGACCAATCACGCACAAGGTATGTGTAATCCCAGCTTCTTTACGATCACAAAGACCTACAAATACGAGACAATCAAACAAATACAATAATCTTTCTTGAAAATGACCAGATTATTTACTTTCGAGTTTCTAACCATGCATTGTAGGCAATTCTGCAACGTGACCGAAATTCTCTCAAATTAACTGTTTCTGTATAAGTAACAGCTTTTTACGGCGAAAGAGTCTAACATACATTTACAGGTATAGAAATTGATTATAAAGCAATAACGCGTACGTAGGGGATATATATCAATTATGGACCTTTGCTGAGGTCAATATGGTGTTATACCGACCTGGTAGAATCAAATATAATCAAGCACAATATAGACTCTTTTTTAAATGAAAAAGATGGGAGATAACTCCATTTAAAATAAAGATATTATCTATGGTGCTGTGAGAGGTCCTTAATCCAGCCTGCGCGTCAACGTAAACTTTGTATTTCGCAGCCCAGAAATTAAGCCTATTATTTAATACCCTCGTAAACAAATTTCCAACTACACTCAATAAAGTTATCCCTCTGTAGTTTGAAACATCTGCGAGAGGCCCTTTTTATGTAAAGGATAAATGTATCCCTCCGACCATGCTCCTGGAAATATTCCAGTTTTAAAAGAGTTAAACAATACCTACATGAAAGGTTACAATACATCAAAGCCATCCAATAACATTTCATTAATTAATAAATCAGGTCCAACGCTTTTACCTGTTTTTAACTGAGCGACGGATTTCATTTTTTCTTGTTGTTCAACATCACAATTCAACTCTTCAAACATGACCTGTATTTCACCCATGACTTATATTTCAACAAAATTTGCAACCTCTGTTTCAGGCTCAAAAAATGGATCATCTGGATTTGTAACAGACGAAAAAAAAACTCTACAAAATCATTAGCGCTAATATGTGATTTTGGTTGATTTGAGCAGGACAATTTTAATAACCGCCAATATTCTCGTGCGTTAGTTTCCTTAGCCCGTAATAACTTTTGTGTATTATTTCTATCGTAGGACATCCGACTTTTCCTTGCTTCATATTTAAATTCATTTCTTTTTTTAACCATTTTTCGACTATTCTCATCAGAATTATTTTCTCTAAAAACATTTAATTGATGTAAAAACTCATGCCGTTTATGCTCACATGTATCACTATACCAAGGGATATTGCGGGAATGTTCTCGTGTTTCATACTCTCTAGGACGCGAAATAGTGTGCGACATAATAGGTGTTGCCGCTTTAAACAGACCTGTCTTCCTCGTCGAGACTCGAGCTGTTATCAGACCATTCATGATCACTCACGGCCTTGAAAAAGAAATTAGGTTGTAATAAAGTCAATTAGTTCAACAGTGGTCTCGAAAGGTCACTTGCTAATACATGTTCCCCATATCGAATTAAGCTGACTTACTTTTATTTTCCTGTTTCCGTACATAAATTAGAAAACTCTATTTTCAATATTCTTATATTCAAGTTAAAGATGGTTTTCCCGTTACGTTTACATATTGACTATATCATAAGAACCGAACAACATGTCAGTTATTGTACGAAAGAGGCTGTGCTAAATCTCGCGTAGCATGGGAAAAGTATGCTCTGCCCCTCGAGTACAACACCATGGACATTTTGTATTAAGTAAAGGCGAAGAGCCAAATAATTACATGTACAGGTACAGCTATGTAAAGTTAGTTGGCGAAACTATAGCTAGATCAAAGAAAAAGTGGTATGTCTTCGGATAAATATTTCAACATCTATTGTGAAAACCAAGGAAAGGAAGAATGGACTTGTAGTTGTATTCTGATCGCTGACAAATTAAACCAAACTTCTGACGTAAAATATCACAGACCTGGGATATCGGAAGTCTATTTCCATAGCAGTGGAACTAAAGCTAGGATCGTCCAGAGGGAAACACACTAATCTGAAACGTTTCTGATTAAATAGTTGACGGTATGTGTAGTTCGTGACATACACTGGACTTCAATTGATGACCTTATATATAAACTTTATTTATTTTACAACAATTATGAAACAAGATATCCAACTCACACTTATCACTCTTGTTTTGGCCCGGATGTTAGCGCGCGAGGGGTCTTATTGTGGGAAGAAACCGGAGTACCCGGAGAAAACCCACGTGGTCGGGCTGGTGATGACCTTGATAAAGGGAGATAACATTATATACTAAAGGCCCAATATACGTAACTTTCGGCAAAACGTGAAGCGAAAATCAAGGCTAATAACTTATTTATGTTTATAGATTCAGTTAATGTTAACTGATATCAGCAATATTCAAGATGAATTCTAACGCGGTTACCGGTACAACAGCAGTTGAAACTCAATATTTGTAAACACGCGTCCATTTTGAACTGACATCTAGCTTCGGCTTGTTGTTGAAGTGGACCCCACCTGAATTATTTTCATTCTTTGGATTTCTCTCTCTTAGTTACCGCTCAGGTTTACTTCGTTTAAGGCTTTTTTTGTATGGTTATCAGTTTATTTTTTTCTAGAATTTTTCAGAATCACGAACAATTTTCTGAAGTTACATATATTGGGACTTTAAATACATCCATCTAAAGTATTTAATCAGATCACCTTTTAAATTAAGTAATGGATACAGTATGCCGAAAAAATCAATTAAACTGAACCATACAGCTGTTTCGTCCCCCTAGGACTCTTCCGTTATGCAAGGAGAAAACAGTTGGGAATTCAAAACGTCTAAACTAATGTAAAAGCAGAAGGGCCAAGTGCGTAAAATCCCTTTAATTTATGAATTTAGAAATAAAATTAAACTAGTTCTGTTTAATTTCAAATCGTGTACTACGAAAATGTGTATATTATGTACCGTGCCACTACTCAAATAATATTAACTGTGGCTATGGAGGCTGCAGCAACCTCGGGGACTAAAAAATCCACCAGCAGAGTCTGCCACCCCCTATCATTAAAGATGACGTAACACACACATGTGCTGCACCTTTAAAAAATATAAAGAGTTATAGCAACTAAAACGTCATACTTGCGTTATGGGTTATCATTGTTGATGACTACAATTTGCTGGTGTTTGTTTTTGGTTTTGTTTTTGTCAAGCGCTTCCCCAACATTATCTAGTTTTTCCAAACTCTGCAAAGTTGTATTTGTTTATGTAGAAAATTCTAGTAAGCTAAAACTTCCGTCAGCAATTTGTCTTTCAAGTAATGTAATAGTTGCTTGTGGGAAATGGGTAGTTGCATGGCCGTGCTGATGTAATGTAACATTGTTAAAGAGCTTAAGGATCACGTAACACACACATATGCTGCACCTCTTAAATTTAGTAAAATATACAGTATGCCGAAAAAATGAATTAAACTGCATCATACAGCTGTTTCGTCCTCCTAGGAATCTTAAGTGATGCTAGGGGCCAAAAGGTAGGAAACCAAAATGTTTAAACTTATGAAGAGGCAGAAGGGTCAGGTGCGTAAAACCCCTTTAATTTATTAATTTAGAAGTAAAATTAAACTAGGTCTCTATAATTTCAAATCGTGTACTACGAAAATGGGTATATTAAGTACCGTGCCACTACTCAAATGAGATTAACTGTGGCTATAAAAGTGACTTCACCGTTTGCGTTTTTTCTCTCTCTGTCATTTTGATTCACGGGGTCATTTGGTTTGCTAATATTTCCATCTATAACCTTTGTTGTGTTATGTATACGTACGTGATATCACATATTCACGCTACATTTTCACTTGGAGCACTTATGAGATGTTCTTAACAGTTCGTATTATGTCCCCAAGTACAAATTCTTTCCTTGTTATAATTTCCGTATACTTATGTATCATTCCTGAGCGGTATCAAGTGTGTGTATCCCTTCTTAAATCAGATTAGATTAAAAACAGGAAGTTAACAGAAGTATGGTGTATGTTAATTCATTATTTGTCTCGACTGTATCTTATCATACATTATAAAGGTGCTATTCTTGTGTGTCCTTCGAACAATCCTCTGTACGTCCCTACCTGACGTGGAAAAGGTATGGGGTCACCTGTCCGACCACGTGGGTTTTCTGTAGTTACCCAATTTTCCTCCCACAATAAGACCTCTCGCGCGCTAACATCCGGACCAACAAGAGTAATTCATAAGTTTGGCCAATATCAAATAAGTGATGCGTGTGTATTGTAAATAACCTGATGTGTCAGAAAATGGGACTTTCCATAATCTCCAGCAGGACTTCGCTACTAGTAGCTCATGGTACAAACACCAACACAATCCTTGAACCGCGCCATATCTACTTAAGTATGTCAGTTAAGAGGTTTTGTATATTTTAGTTGATAAATAAGTGGTACATTGGTCAATAATTTTTAGGTTCCTTTGTTCTTACAGAAAATGTGTTGATGAAAATGTACATATATTTAGATAACACCATGAAATAAGCAATCATACACAGTAAGTTTTTTTCTCTGATTAAAAAATAGACTCCACATGACTTCACATATAAAAGTGTAATAGCTATAGTTTTATTTTTTCCTTTTCTGATCATGCTCAGAATGAAGCACCAGTCTTAAGTTTAATAGAATATGTGTTCATATAACTTGTAGGTTTTCGTACGAATTTTTGAGGACGTAACATTCCACTGAATGCTTTGGTGGGTGCCTTCAATGAAGTAGAAATTGAATTCGACCGGAACGTGTGTAAAACGTATCTTAAAAAGCCCCGGGTCAAGTTTGGTTCACATCATATCATCACACGATAAAGTTCCACAACTGATTATACTTTGGTGATAATCCGTCGAAGTAAAAGGTACATGTAGAAGGTCATCATTGACTACTTTGCGGGGGTAGGGGGGGTGTATATGAGCCACTCCTCGATTTTGTTTTATTTTAAACACAATGAGACTCAAACGGTAACAAAGGACGACTCATACAAAGTGTTCTTTTCAAACTGTTTTTTAATTATAATATACGATTTTAAACCATGCACAATTTACTTCTGTAAACGTGGAAATTTACGCGCGGGGGAATTTACGCTAATTACGCGAAAGCATCTTGTCCGCAAAAATTTCCCTACGCGTGTTATTTAGCGATATACAAATGGTGTAAGGCTAATTACGCGAAGGTTGATTGATTGCGAAAACTACCTCTACGCGTATAATTTACCAATCGAAATCGCGAAAATAACACCCCCCCCCCCCGCCCACCCGCGAAAATAACCCCCCGCGGAAATAACCACGTTTACAGTATATTACATAATGAAATACAGCGCTAACATGTTGATCCAAGCATATGATGCGCATACAATTGAATACAATACAAAAGGAATAATGAAAAATACTTTATAATGACTGTTATTTCATAGCAATTATCATACGAAATATTCCTCTCATTTCAGTTTTGTTTTAAATAAAGTTGTCTATGATAAGAAAAAGGTTATGTCGCCTGCTTCCGGATTTCAGTGGAAGGGCGTGGAATGAAATCTATTCTCTTTTTATTCACCATGTTTAACATGCATTATATATATACATGATGCAAGAGTAGCACTATTAAATGGCTGACTTGACAAAACTTTCGTGAATATGGGAATCCTTCGTATGAACCCTTTGGTGAAACAGTTATATCTCACATCAGTAAGGTGCGAGGAAAGAATAATTTCTTTCCTACACACCGTTTCATGTGGCGTCAATTCACAATTGCTAAAAATATGACGTGATGTCACGAATTTGGAAAACTCTGGTATCACAATCGCGCGCTTAATCTCGTAATTGGACAAAATAAATATCCAAACTAGTAGCTATTCAAAACATTCCCCGGGTTTAAGATAAGGAAATTCTACCAATGGTTTTTTCAAACAATATGAAAACCTCTCGGCTAGAATTTCTCTAACCTATTAACAATGGTATAAAAAAGTATATTATTATTACAGTATAGATATCCAAACTTTATCTTATAGATATTATTTTCAATATTCTACATGTTGGTCAGGGATTTACAATGAAATTAACTGTAACATCAATAGTAATGATGTCATCCACAGTGTAAACGTTAAAGAGGCAATTAAGGACTAGGTACAGGGCAATTCAATATGGCGGAGGTATTTTTACCAAAACTTGTTATTTTACTAAATACTGCAAAATACATGACCAAAATAGACCACAAAGTACATTTTGTGATGGAGAATCGATAATTTCAACCATATTTTGGTACGTTTGGTGGTTTTTCTGATGTTTTGTGTTATATTCCTAAAAAAAACGCGTGTACGTTAATCCACGTTTTTTTAAAATTAATTAGAATAAAAAGTACCTTTATTCACACAAAGGAATCTGTACTTGATACTTATATACCGAGTAGCCGATGTCCGATGTGGTCAGTTTACGTATTGGGAAAGCCCGCGCCAAATATAGCGACATCAAAATATAGCACGAAATAACCGCGCCAGGTCCGCGCCATCTGGCGCGACCACATGTATGTGTGTTGTTAACAATTGGATGCGAGGACACGTGGAGTTTGATTTCACACGTACTTTTTTCAAGGTATATAGATTTAAGAAATACGTTGTCAACAATTATGATATACATTTCTTGTATAAGATTATTATTAGATTCCATGAGAAATTGTGTTGGTATACTTCAAACCACAAAAGCAGATATATTATTGAAAGCTCGCACACACAGGGGCCCTATGGAGGGAAATTTGTTAACCTAAAAACATGGATGCTCCGTGGTGTCAGAGTGCTAAGAAATGTTTATAAACATATGTCTCATATGTCGCATGGATTGAACGATTAAGGATTTCCCTATTATTAATTAAAAAAAGCATTGGAAACATCAAGTTTTGACAAAATATCGGTATGAATGGTTCACAAGGATTACCGAACTACAATTTTATAAAATATTTGGTGATTTCATAAAAAGTCAAATTTCATATTAAATGCATGATCTAACGACATTAACGCTATTCTTCAAATCACATCATTATATTTATCAAACAAAAAATAAATAAATAAATAAATAAAAAATGTTACACATACCAATCAAATATGTTACATGTTCATACTACGACTGGTGTGACTTGAAACCTTCAGATTAATACGTTGATCCTCTAGCTCTATGTATACGACTTTACAAAATAAAACTGTGTCAAAATGGGTGTCATGGATGAAGCAGAAGAAGCTTACTCTTCCGGAAATTTTACAGTATGACATAAGGTTCCTTAGAATATTTTGTAAAATTTACATTTTCCTATATATATATATCTCCCCCATTAACTCACTGCTAATCTGGATTGTATTTACAAGACTTAGTGAACAGTTTAAACCACCGGACAATAACATCACGCCATTTCGGTGCCATGTTGACCTAAGTAACAACAACGCTTCGCATATTGTCTCATATAATACACATTATAGCTCTACGTTAAGTATTCAGCTGAGTATGACTTCCAGTATGTTAATAAACAAAGACAAAAACCTTTATAACAAATACATGACAAGGTATCAAATAAGATCTTAATTGTATTTAACTATTGCACGTTGTCAACTTAGCGGACGTCGTTTTATTTACATGTATCTGACGCCAGTATTTAATTCATATTGCCAATAAATGCAATCTAACAGACGTTCAACGGTTGAATATTTCTATGAATCATTTCATGCAACTACCTCAAGTTTTGCATGCAAACAGAGATAGCAGAGAACTGCCTCTCAACATCTGTTCATTTGTTTCATTTCGGATTTGTACTTATTTATAGATGTTTTAACAAATATATACACGTACACGGCTGACTGTTGAATAGCAAAATCAATATAGGATATCAAACATTATCTTCAGTAATACCAAATATATTTCACGGGTGGGGCTAATATTTTGATATTTTTCACGAGTGCGGAGCACGAGTGAAAAACATCAAAATATTAGCCACACGAGTGAAATATGTTTGATATTACAGAAGATACTGCTAGATATTCTGTTTATTATATTTTTGTATGATAATCTACAGTGTCAGCTTCTGATTTTCACAAACGTCGCTTGTAAGAAGCATTCTGATTGGTCAAATCAGAAAAAGTGATATTTTCCACTAGTGAAAAATATCATATTTCTCACTGGTGAGACATATCAATTTTATAGAATGAATTTTTTTCAATATTTCACTGGTAAAAATGTAATAAAATGTATTACCTTTGTACATAGTGGCCCTTTAGCGCTTTTTATTAGACCATATCATTATTGTTTTTTATCATTGAAAATCGCCTTCACATGCACACATAGCAGGCTGTCCGCGTGTTGCAAATTCAAAAAAACTTCATGACAGAATTATGACACGTCATTATGGTCGCCATCTTGTATCACACAATGGATACCACGTATCAGCTATAACTGTACAATAGAAAGGTTGATACATACATTGTATGTACAGCTGTTTACCTCAAAGCCCCTCGCTTTGTTAAATGTATTTCATCAACATGCTTTACTGTAACAACCAATGATTTCACGTACAAACAAATATCGTTGCTTTATAAGATGAGAACTCTAAGGTGTAAATATGCGTGAAAAACATAGTACATAGTTCTTATGGTTGTTGTAAACGTGTTATTTTCTCTCTCGCTGGATTGTATTGTTGTAGCTGCTTACCACCATTTAGAGACTCCTTATATTCTCGGATTGCTCTCCTCGTGTCTCCAATTAATTCATAACAGATCCCAAGAAGATTGCTAACAATCCAGTACCTACTAGATCCTTGTTGTTTGTCATACTTCACCGCTCGAAGTTGGATCAAGGCTGTGTCACGTCTCCTCCTGTCACCAAGTTCATGATAGCAGAGAAAGGACAGGAACATGGCGTAGGGGAGTGGAGGAATCATGAGGAGTCCTACGCATTTTGTCATTTCTTGGCGTAGCTGAGGTGGACAGAAAGATGGAGCATTTTCATGCAGTTGCACATAAGATACAATAACCTCCCGACATTTATGTAGAAGTGTGTATCGGTGTCCGCAATACAAATGTCGATAATTGTCTGCGCCTTTGTCTGACGCTGGATTAGAGAAAAATTTGAACGACGACAACATCGTTCCACATGCCCTAAGTGCTTTCATGTAGTTACCGGTCTGGTAGTAAAATGTTGCCAACAGCAGTAGTCCTGGACTTGTACACACTGAGGCAAAAGGTCCCATAAGATTTTTGCATTTTCTTTGAGTTTTGTACTTTTGTTTATTTCCTTTTGCCGTGTGTTTTTCTCCGAACATCTTCATTGCTAAATACGACAGCGCCTTTGCGGTTATGAAGTAAGCTATGAACTCATCTGTGTCTGACTGTGATTTAGATAGGAGAGCCAGAGATCGGATGTAGTCTACGAAATTAATTGGAAATATTTTTTTGAATATTGCTAAATCGCATTCGTATTCCAAAAAAATTGGTGACCTTAAAATGTCCTCCCAATGCCCTTCCATTACTCTCTGAATACGTACTCCAATTGGAGGTTGTATGAATGTTCCAATTGAAAGACACGTCCATTTCATGTTGTATATTTCCATGAGAAAACGAAGAAGTTTTTCTTGATTTCCACCATGAAGTTTTCCTTGAAACATGTTATTGTTTATAATGAAGTAATTAGGACAGTATCTCGCGTTTACCCAGATAATTAATATCTTTAAACAAAGCCTGAAGCAATAGAATGTATTTTGTTCCTCCCATAAAGATTGGGGTGTACTTTCTATAGCAAAAAATATTACTGTTTTCATGATATACGAAGAAAGAATATCTACATCCCCTAAAATCGTCTTCAACATTTCAGATATTTGTTTGAGGAAAAACTTAAGAAGTCCATATACCAGAAACTGTTCATGACTGAGAGAATAAATCAGTTTCCTTTCTGCAGTCGCAAAAGATATCCTCCATTGTAGGAACGTGTCAGCAGAAGTTTTATCCCCTACAGGAACAACATGACAACCACTTTGTGAAATGTCATATATCAATGTTTCCTCAGGCCAGCCATGCTGACGAGGTCTACTCAACCATTCGTTGGCTTCTGGTGGCCAACCAGTACAGCTGTAAGCCAGTACAAAATCAAGATCACATCCAAGACCACTGCATTCCTTCTTCAAAGAAGAAGATGGACCATGAGTTTCTATGTTTAAATGGATAAGAGCAAGAACCTTTTCTTGAAATATATTTGCATTAATTTCACTAGATACGAAAAGCCTGTTCCGAACTGGTACACGGGATTGAAATATATCAAAGCTTCGTCCCTCTTGAACTAATTCCAAAGTTACATAACAAGATCGACAATCTGCTTTCCTCATTACCACGATGGTCATGTCTTTGTTGTCTGATGGAATATTGGTGTCCTGGCCAGAACATATAACTTCCACACTTTTGTCAATAAACATCATATCTCTGTCTGATCCCTCCATAGCAAATCCCTCACTCATGCTTCCTGTGTTAAAGCCCAAATAAAAAGCATTATGAACAAAACCAATCTTATCAGCTATAAGAATCATCTTCCTACGAATATCGACGAGTTCCCGGCTCCCTATCATTCTGTCAAGGATGTGGTGAAGAATCCATGACCTCTCGTAATGCTCGTCTTGGTCTGCCATGTCATGTACATATGTATGTACAGTTTACTACAAAAACAAAACAAGGAAGCGTATTATTATATAGAATTAGCATAATGGTCGGATATCATAGGCTGTCAAATTAAACTGGTATATATTGTATTATTAGGAATAAAAACATATCATGTTGGATAAAGCAGGTTGTTGGAATTCTCATCTATTATAGCTAGGATGAGGTGTATGCCAGCGTAATTTCTAAAGTGACAAAACAATTTCCTCACAGATGTATAACCAATTTATACACATTCGATCCCTGTGACCTCGACAGTGGTTCAAGATCCTTGATTTGCAGCAATTTGGTACCACTTCATCTCAGCATGAATCTGGTGCAATAGCAGTGACCTAGGCTCTTCTGTTATGGATGATAAGTTATTTGGAGATTTTTAAACACTTTTGACCTCTGAGACTTTGACAGCTGCCCAGGGTCAATAATTTTAACAAACGTGGTACAAATGTAGCATACATCCCATCATGATACCTATCCAATATCAGTAACCTGTGTCCTTCAAAGAATTTTAACATAGATCTACACAGCATATAAGCAGTCCAATATCAGTGTCGTAGGTTTTTAAAGTATTGAGAAGGAGGCGTTTAAAAATTTGAACACATTTGATCTGAGTGAACCGGAACAAACGTGGTAGCCCTTCAGTCCAGCATGTAACAGATCTAATAACAGTACCCTGCGCCTATTTGTTATTTAATTTAGAACAAGTCATTTGAAGATTTTAAGACATTTGACCCCTCTGACCTTGAAAGTTGATCAATATCATTGAATTGCTCAAACTTGATAGCCCTTCATCCCAGCATGCTACTGACCAAATGCACTTGACCATTAATTCTGCTCCTACATTAGTTTAGAAAATTTCGATTCCCACCTCTTGGCACCTACAGCATCATGCACTGACGAGTCATATAAGAACAAAACAGCTGTATGATGCAGTTTAACTCATTTTTATTCGTCATACTGTATTTATTACTAAATTTAAAAGGTGCAGCATATGTGTGCGTTACGTCTTTTTCCAGTATTCCAGCCAATTGATTTGAGTTTCAAAAAATTTTGTATTGCAAAAACAGAACGTGTTATAGGTTCACGCACGTGGATGTATGCGTACGTTGATAGACATATTTAGAAACTAAATCTTTTTCCAGAACCGACTAAAATTAAATATATATTTTAAATTATTGTCCGGGCTCTCATCCTTAAGATTTAACTTTCCGTTGTCTGAAATTTCAGAATGTGTTGTTATTATCATAGATTAATAAAAAATAGATAAATTTAGATAAAGTAAACAAACCTGTCAGATTTGATTTAACTAAGGACCGTCCATGGCGTGTTGTTACATACAAGGGTAGTCGAAGGTCGCGATTAATCGCAGGAAAATTACATCATGGAAACGCATTGTTGTCCTTAGCACGGGAATGTTTATATAAACAAAGTCTACGTTACATCCATTGGAGTGATCTTTTTTTATATAAAAGTTATCTCCCTTCGTCCAGGAAAAGGCCAGCGAAGTGTTTCCTCACTATTTAATCATAAACGTATCATATCCGTATGTTTCCTTCCACATGGGTTAGCCTCTGTATTTCCTTCTGGACGATCCGAAATATAGATCCCCTGCTATGGAGATAGACTTCTCATACCCCAGGCCTGCGGTTCTTTATATCAGAATATTGGTTAAGACCGAATACAATTCCGTTCCTGGGATTTTCACAATAAATGGGTGTACGTGTACGTCATGGAAATCCCTACTTTCGGTTTAAATACCACGAAATGGGTATTTCCATTCATTGAAGGTAACAGAAAAGGAAACTACGCCCACGTATTGACTATGTTAGGGAATTCTGTATCCGAATTCAAGCTTACGAGACTATGCAGGGACAAACAAATAAACCTAATAACAGCAATTAATTGTCCCCCAGTCTTATTTTTGATTTTTATATTAATGAATGTATAATTATTGTTGTTGTTTATGCCTCGTCAAACGTTTTGAAATAACAAATATACGAAGGGTATTTGAAAGCATTTTATCTAGTAACCTTCAGCATATTCCTCCTTTAACATAACACACAGTTTCATTTTTTGAATCCACCCTTGAAAACAATTTTTATACTCCTCTATGGGTACATTTATCAAAAATTAAACTGGTAAACTGCAGATCCCAGCTTACTTCTGAACCTATATCTCCTATCAGATATGTGAGGGTGTTTTTTTATTTCGGACAGAGGGGAAAAAATACACCAGGCAAGGTCTATGCTGTATGGAGGGTATGGTAATGCCCGACCACGTGAGTTTCTTCCGGGTACTCCAGTTTCCTCCTACAATAAGACCAATTGCGCGCTTATTTAAGCATTGAACTGTTACCAGATGTAGTATACAGTCGATATGATTATGGCTGACAGATAAATAGAATGTCGCCCGTTAGTTAGGGCGACATGATACACCAAAATTGTATTCATATCGACTGTATACTACAAATGGTTACAGTTCAATGCTTATATTTACATTCAGGATACTTTTAAATATTCCTGTGTCTATTTCTTTGGGATAAAGTCGGTAAACGTTCTCCCTTTTCCGTGTGTGTTTCTCAACTGGAAGAGTCTGATTTAAATCAACGCCATCTAAGCTATTGACTCAAAGCCATTATACATGTTATCTGAGGCGGAGTGCTAAGCGTTGACGTAACGTAGTCCAACATGGCGCTAGAAATGACGTCACAAAAGCCTGATTTAAGTCGGTGTCATCTAAGCGATTGATTCAAAGTCATTATACATGTTATCTGAGGCGGAGTGCAAAGCTTTGATATAACATCGTCCAACATGGAGTCAGAAATAACGTCATGTGATGCAGGTTGCAAATTGTAGTATACAGTGTGATATACTACATTTTGGTTTAGTAATGATATATAGGCAAAGGCAACACAGAATATAAATATAGTGTGATAAACTACAATTTGGTTTAGTAATAATATATAGGCAAATGCAACGCAGAATGTAATTACATAATTGCGGACGAACAAGAGTGATTAATATAAGTTGGATAACTTGTTTCATAATTATTGTAATGAACATAAAGTTAAAATCCATTGATCTTGAGCGGCTCAACATACGACATTCAGATTTTGAATGTTGTGCAGCTCGACATTCGAAATTCAAATGCAATCACTGGCCAACGCGGTAATGTTTTAATGTTGAGCGACGCAACATAGCACATACGATATTCAGATTTTGAATTTCAGCAGCTCGACATCGTACGACATACCACATTCAGATTTTGAATGTTGTGCAGTTCGATATCAACATTCGACATTCAAATGTAATCACTTGCCAGGGCGGTTCAAAACCATAACCCGAACTCAAAATCGATTAAACTAGAGGCAACATATATGTTTACATGGATATGTGACAAAGATTTACATGGCGAGTGTCGTCGATGAAGCAGAAGACGCTTACTCTTCCGGAACACCTGGTCTTATTCTCTTGTGCTTTTACGAGAGTCTCTATCTAAATATTTCCTTTGTTCCTATTTTGCCCCTAGTTTAATCGATTTTGAGTTTGGATTATGGTTTTGTTGACGCTTTGGTATTCTCTGATTTTTTTTTTTTCACGTACGTGGGTGTATGCGTACCTTGATTGAAATATTTAGAAACTAAATCTTTATCCAGAACCGACTAAAATTAATTATTATATATTTTAAATTATTGTCCGGGCCCTAATCCTTAAACTTTAACTTTCCGTTGTCTGAAAATACAGAATGTGTTGTCAGTATCATAGATTAATCAGAATAGATAAATTTAGATAAAGTAAACAAACCTGTCAGACTTGATTTAACTAAGGACCGTCCATGGCGTGTTGTTACATACAAGGGTAGTCGAAGGTCGCGATTAATCGCAGGAAAATAACATCATGGAAACGCATTGTTGTCCTTAGCATGGGAATTTTTATATAAACAAAGTCTACGTTACATCCATTTCAGTGGTCTTTTTTTATATCAGAGCTATCTCGAGCTCCCTTCGTCAAGGGAAAGGCATGCGAAGTTTCCTCACTATTTAATCATAAACGTATCATATCCGTATGTTTCCATCCACAGGGGTTAGCCTCTGTATTTCCTTCTGGACGATCCGAAATATAGATCCCCTGCTATGGAGATAGACTTCTCATACCCCAGGCCTGCGGTTCTTTATATCAGAATATTGGTTAAGACCGAATGCAATTCCGTTCCTGGGAATTTAACAATAAATGAGTGTACGTGTACGTCATGGAAATCCCTACTTTCGGTTTAAATACCACGAAATGGGTATTTCAATTCATTAAAGGTAACAGAAAAGGAAAATACGCCCACGTATTGACTATGTTAGGGAATTATTTATCCCAAATCAAGCTTAAGCGACCAGGGTTAAACAAATATACCTTATAACAGCAATTAATTGTCCCCACGTCTTAATTTTGATTTCTATATTAATGAATGTATAATTATTGTTGTTGTTTATGCCTCGTCAAACGTTTTAAAATAACAAATATACGAAGGGTATTTGAAAGCATTTTATCTAGTAACCTTCAGCATATTCCTCCTTTAACATAACACACAGTTTCATTTTTTGAATCCACCCTTAAAAACAATTTTTATACTCCTCTATGGGTACATTTATCAAAAATTAAACTGGTAAACTGCAGATCCCAGGCTTACTTATGAACCTATATCTCCTATCAGATATGTGGGGGTGTTTTTTTATTTCGGACAGAGGGGAAAAAATACACCAGGCAAGGTCTATGCTGTATGGAGGATATGGTAATGCCCGACCACGTGAGTTTCTTCCGGGTACTCCAGTTTCCTCCTACAATAAGACCAATTGCGCGCTTATTTAAGCATTGAACTGTTACCAGATGTAGTATACAGTCGATATGATTATGGCTGACAGATAAATAGAATGTCGCCCGTTAGTTAGGGCGACATGATACACCAAAATTGTATTCATATCGACTGTATACTACAAATGGTTACAGTTCAATGCTTATATTTACATTCAGGATACTTTTAAATATTCCTGTGTCTATTTCTTTGGGATAAAGTCGGTAAACGTTCTCCCTTTTCCGTGTGTGTTTCTCAACTGGAAGAGTCTGATTTAAATCAACGCCATCTAAGCTATTGACTCAAAGCCATTATACATGTTATCTGAGGCGGAGTCTTAAGCGTTGACGTAACGTAGTCCAACATGGCGCTAGAAATGACGTCACAAAAGCCTGATTTAAGTCGGTGTCATCTAAGCGATTGATTCAAAGTCATTATACATGTTATCTGAGGCGGAGTGCAAAGCTTTGATATAACATCGTCCAACATGGAGTCAGAAATAACGTCATGTGATGCAGATTGCAAATTGTAGTATACAGTGTGATATACTACATTTTGGTTTAGTAATGATATATAGGCAAAGGCAACACAGAATATAAATATAGTGTGATAAACTACAATTTGGTTTAGTAATAATATATAGGCAAATGCAACGCAGAATGTAATTACATAATTGCGGACGAACAAGAGTGATTAATATAAGTTGGATAACTTGTTTCATAATTATTGTAATGAACATAAAGTTAAAATCCATTGATCTTGAGCGGCTCAACATACGACATTCAGATTTTGAATGTTGTGCAGCTCGACATTCGAAATTCAAATGCAATCACTGGCCAACGAGGTAATGTTTTAATGTTGAGCGACGCAACATAGCACATACGATATTCAGATTTTGAATTTCAGCAGCTCGACATCGTACGACATACCACATTCAGATTTTGAATGTTGTGCAGTTCGACATTCGACATTCGACATTCAAATGTAATCACTTGCCAGGGCGGTTCAAAACCATAATCCGAACTCAAAATCGATTAAACTAGTGGCAACATATATGTTTACATGGATATGTGACAAAGATTTACATGGCGAGTGTCGTCGATGAAGCAGAAGACGCTTACTCTTCCGGAACACCTGGTCTTATTCTCTTGTGCTTTTACGAGAGTCTCCATCTAAATATTTCCTTTGTTCCTATTTTGCCCCTAGTTTAATCGATTTTGAGTTCGGATTATGGTTTTGTTGACGCTTTGGTATTCTCTGATTTTTTTTTCACGTACGTGGGTGTATGCGTACCTTGATAGAAATATTTAGAAACTAAATCTTTATCCAGAACCGACTAAAATTAATTATTATATATTTTAAATTATTGTCCGGGCCCTAATCCTTAAAATTTAACTTTCCGTTGTCTGAAAATACAGAATGTGTTGTCAGTATCATAGATTAATCAGAATAGATAAATTTAGATAAAGTAAACAAACCTGTCAGACTTGATTTAACTAAGGACCGTCCATGACGTGTTGTTACATACAAGGGTAGTCGAAGGTCGCGATTAATCGCAGGAAAATAACATCATGGAAACGCATTGTTGTCCTTAGCATGGGAATTTTTATATAAACAAAGTCTACGTTACATCCATTTCAGTGGTCTTTTTTCATATCAGAGCTATCTCGAGCTCCCTTCGTCAAGGGAAAGGCATGCGAAGTTTCCTCACTATTTAATCATAAACGTATCATATCCGTATGTTTCCATCCACAGGGGTTAGCCTCTGTATTTCCTTCTGGACGATCCGAAATATAGATCCCCTGCTATGGAGATAGACTTCTCATACCCCAGGCCTGCGGTTCTTTATATCAGAATATTGGTTAAGACCGAATACAATTCCGTTCCTGGGAATTTAACAATAAATGGGTGTACGTGTACGTCATGGAAATCCCTACTTTCGGTTTAAATACCACGAAATGGGTATTTCAATTCATTAAAGGTAACAGAAAAGGAAAATACGCCCACGTATTGACTATGTTAGGGAATCATTTATCCCAAATCAAGCTTAAGCGACCAAGGTTAAACAAATATACCTTATAACAGCAATTAATTGTCCCCACGTCTTAATTTTGATTTCTATATTAATGAATGTATAATTTTTGTTGTTGTTTATGCCTCGTCAAACGTTTTAAAATAACAAATATACGAAGGGTATTTGAAAGCATTTTATCTAGTAACCTTCAGCATATTCCTCCTTTAACATGAACACACAGTTTCATTTTTTGAATCCACCCTTAAAAACAATTTTTATACTCCTCTATGGGTACATTTATCAAAAATTAAACTGGTAAACTGCAGATCCCAGGCTTACTTCTGAACCTATATCTCCTATCAGATATGTGGGGGTGTTTTTTTATTTCGGACAGAGGGGAAAAAATACACCAGGCAAGGTCTATGCTGTATGGAGGATATGGTAATGCCCGACCACGTGAGTTTCTTCCGGGTACTCCAGTTTCCTCCTACAATAAGACCAATTGCGCGCTTATTTAAGCATTGAACTGTTACCAGATGTAGTATACAGTCGATATGATTATGGCTGACAGATAAATAGAATGTCGCCCGTTAGTTAGGGCGACATGATACACCAAAATTGTATTCATATCGACTGTATACTACAAATGGTTACAGTTCAATGCTTATATTTACATTCAGGATACTTTTAAATATTCCTGTGTCTATTTCTTTGGGATAAAGTCGGTAAACGTTCTCCCTTTTCCGTGTGTGTTTCTCAACTGGAAGAGTCTGATTTAAATCAACGCCATCTAAGCTATTGACTCAAAGCCATTATACATGTTATCTGAGGCGGAGTCTTAAGCGTTGACGTAACGTAGTCCAACATGGCGCTAGAAATGACGTCACAAAAGCCTGATTTAAGTCGGTGTCATCTAAGCGATTGATTCAAAGTCATTATACATGTTATCTGAGGCGGAGTGCAAAGCTTTGATATAACATCGTCCAACATGGAGTCAGAAATAACGTCATGTGATGCAGATTGCAAATTGTAGTATACAGTGTGATATACTACATTTTGGTTTAGTAATGATATATAGGCAAAGGCAACACAGAATATAAATATAGTGTGATAAACTACAATTTGGTTTAGTAATAATATATAGGCAAATGCAACGCAGAATGTAATTACATAATTGCGGACGAACAAGAGTGATTAATATAAGTTGGATAACTTGTTTCATAATTATTGTAATGAACATAAAGTTAAAATCCATTGATCTTGAGCGGCTCAACATACGACATTCAGATTTTGAATGTTGTGCAGCTCGACATTCGAAATTCAAATGCAATCACTGGCCAACGAGGTAATGTTTTAATGTTGAGCGACGCAACATAGCACATACGATATTCAGATTTTGAATTTCAGCAGCTCGACATCGTACGACATACCACATTCAGATTTTGAATGTTGTGCAGTTCGACATTCGACATTCGACATTCAAATGTAATCACTTGCCAGGGCGGTTCAAAACCATAATCCGAACTCAAAATCGATTAAACTAGAGGCAACATATATGTTTACATGGATATGTGACAAAGATTTACATGGCGAGTGTCGTCAATGAAGCAGAAGACGCTTACTCTTCCGGAACACCTGGTCTTATTCTCTTGTGCTTTTACGAGAGTCTCCATCTAAATATTTCCTTTGTTCCTATTTTGCCCCTAGTTTAATCGATTTTGAGTTCGGATTATGGTTTTGTTGACGCTTTGGTATTCTCTGATTTTTTTTTCACGTACGTGGGTGTATGCGTACCTTGATAGAAATATTTAGAAACTAAATCTTTATCCAGAACCGACTAAAATTAATTATTATATATTTTAAATTATTGTCCGGGCCCTAATCCTTAAAATTTAACTTTCCGTTGTCTGAAAATACAGAATGTGTTGTCAGTATCATAGATTAATCAGAATAGATAAATTTAGATAAAGTAAACAAACCTGTCAGACTTGATTTAACTAAGGACCGTCCATGGCGTGTTGTTACATACAAGGGTAGTCGAAGGTCGCGATTAATCGCAGGAAAATAACATCATGGAAACGCATTGTTGTCCTTAGCATGGGAATTTTTATATAAACAAAGTCTACGTTACATCCATTTCAGTGGTCTTTTTTTATATCAGAGCTATCTCGAGCTCCCTTCGTCAAGGGAAAGGCATGCGAAGTTTCCTCACTATTTAATCATAAACGTATCATATCCGTATGTTTCCATCCACATGGGTTAGCCTCTGTATTTCCTTCTGGACGATCCGAAATATAGATCCCCTGCTATGGAGATAGACTTCTCATACCCCAGGCCTGCGGTTCTTTATATCAGAATATTGGTTAAGACCGAATACAATTCCGTTCCTGGGAATTTAACAATAATTGGGTGTACGTGTACGTCATGGAAATCCCTACTTTCGGTTTAAATACCACGAAATGGGTATTTCAATTCATTAAAGGTAACAGAAAAGGAAAATACGCCCACGTATTGACTATGTTAGGGAATCATTTATCCCAAATCAAGCTTAAGCGACCAGGGTTAAACAAATATACCTTATAACAGCAATTAATTGTCCCCACGTCTTATTTTGATTTCTATATAAATGAATGTATAATTATTGTTGTTGTTTATGCCTCGTCAAACGTTTTAAAATAACAAATATACGAAGGGTGTTTGAAAGCATTTTATCTAGTAACCTTCAGCATATTCCTTCTTTAACATGAACACACAGTTTCATTTTTTGAATCCACCCTTAAAAACAATTTTTATACTTCTCTATGGGTACATTTATCAAAAATTAAACTGGTAAACTGCAGATCCCAGGCTTACTTCTGAACCTATATCTCCTATCAGATATGTGGGGGTGTTTTTTTTATTTCGGACAGAGGGGAAAAAATACACCAGGCAAGGTCTATGCTGTATGGAGGATATGGTAATGCCCGACCACGTGAGTTTCTTCCGGGTACTCCAGTTTCCTCCTACAATAAGACCAATTGCGCGCTTATTTAAGCATTGAACTGTTACCAGATGTAGTATACAGTCGATATGATTATGGCTGACAGATAAATAGAATGTCGCCCGTTAGTTAGGGCGACATGATACACCAAAATTGTATTCATATCGACTGTATACTACAAATGGTTACAGTTCAATGTTTATATTTACATTCAGGATACTTTTAAATATTCCTGTGTCTATTTCTTTGGGATAAAGTCGGTAAACGTTCTCCCTTTTCCGTGTGTGTTTCTCAACTGGAAGAGTCTGATTTAAATCAACGCCATCTAAGCTATTGACTCAAAGCCATTATACATGTTATCTGAGGCGGAGTCTTAAGCGTTGACGTAACGTAGTCCAACATGGCGCTAGAAATGACGTCACAAAAGCCTGATTTAAGTCGGTGTCATCTAAGCGATTGATTCAAAGTCATTATACATGTTATCTGAGGCGGAGTGCAAAGCTTTGATATAACATCGTCCAACATGGAGTCAGAAATAACGTCATGTGATGCAGATTGCAAATTGTAGTATACAGTGTGATATACTACATTTTGGTTTAGTAATGATATATAGGCAAAGGCAACACAGAATATAAATATAGTGTGATAAACTACAATTTGGTTTAGTAATAATATATAGGCAAATGCAACGCAGAATGTAATTACATAATTGCGGACGAACAAGAGTGATTAATATAAGTTGGATAACTTGTTTCATAATTATTGTAATGAACATAAAGTTAAAATCCATTGATCTTGAGCGGCTCAACATACGACATTCAGATTTTGAATGTTGTGCAGCTCGACATTCGAAATTCAAATGCAATCACTGGCCAACGAGGTAATGTTTTAATGTTGAGCGACGCAACATAGCACATACGATATTCAGATTTTGAATTTCAGCAGCTCGACATCGTACGACATACCACATTCAGATTTTGAATGTTGTGCAGTTCGACATTCGACATTCGACATTCAAATGTAATCACTTGCCAGGGCGGTTCAAAACCATAATCCGAACTCAAAATCGATTAAACTAGAGGCAACATATATGTTTACATGGATATGTGACAAAGATTTACATGGCGAGTGTCGTCGATGAAGCAGAAGACGCTTACTCTTCCGGAACACCTGGTCTTATTCTCTTGTGCTTTTACGAGAGTCTCCATCTAAATATTTCCTTTGTTCCTATTTTGCCCCTAGTTTAATCGATTTTGAGTTCGGATTATGGTTTTGTTGACGCTTTGGTATTCTCTGATTTTTTTTTCACGTACGTGGGTGTATGCGTACCTTGATAGAAATATTTAGAAACTAAATCTTTATCCAGAACCGACTAAAATTAATTATTATATATTTTAAATTATTGTCCGGGCCCTAATCCTTAAAATTTAACTTTCCGTTGTCTGAAAATACAGAATGTGTTGTCAGTATCATAGATTAATCAGAATAGATAAATTTAGATAAAGTAAACAAACCTGTCAGACTTGATTTAACTAAGGACCGTCCATGGCGTGTTGTTACATACAAGGGTAGTCGAAGGTCGCGATTAATCGCAGGAAAATAACATCATGGAAACGCATTGTTGTCCTTAGCATGGGAATTTTTATATAAACAAAGTCTACGTTACATCCATTTCAGTGGTCTTTTTTTATATCAGAGCTATCTCGAGCTCCCTTCGTCAAGGGAAAGGCATGCGAAGTTTCCTCACTATTTAATCATAAACGTATCATATCCGTATGTTTCCATCCACATGGGTTAGCCTCTGTATTTCCTTCTGGACGATCCGAAATATAGATCCCCTGCTATGGAGATAGACTTCTCATACCCCAGGCCTGCGGTTCTTTATATCAGAATATTGGTTAAGACCGAATACAATTCCGTTCCTGGGAATTTAACAATAATTGGGTGTACGTGTACGTCATGGAAATCCCTACTTTCGGTTTAAATACCACGAAATGGGTATTTCAATTCATTAAAGGTAACAGAAAAGGAAAATACGCCCACGTATTGACTATGTTAGGGAATCATTTATCCCAAATCAAGCTTAAGCGACCAGGGTTAAACAAATATACCTTATAACAGCAATTAATTGTCCCCACGTCTTATTTTGATTTCTATATAAATGAATGTATAATTATTGTTGTTGTTTATGCCTCGTCAAACGTTTTAAAATAACAAATATACGAAGGGTGTTTGAAAGCATTTTATCTAGTAACCTTCAGCATATTCCTTCTTTAACATGAACACACAGTTTCATTTTTTGAATCCACCCTTAAAAACAATTTTTATACTCCTCTATGGGTACATTAATCAAAAAATAAACTGGTAAACTGCAGATCCCAGCTTACTTCTGAACCTATATCTCCTATCAGATATGTGGGGGTGTTTTTTTATTTCGGACAGAGGGGAAAAAATACACCAGGCAAGGTCTATGCTGTATGGAGGGTATGGTAATGCCCGACCACGTGAGTTTCTTCCGGGTACTCCAGTTTCCTCCTACAATAAGACCAATTGCGCGCTTATTTAAGCATTGAACTGTTACCAGATGTAGTATACAGTCGATATGATTATGGCTGACAGATAAATAGAATGTCGTCCGTTAGTTAGGGCGACATGATACACCAAAATTGTATTCATATCGACTGTATACTACAAATGGTTACAGTTCAATGCTTATATTTACATTCAGGATACTTTTAAATATTCCTGTGTCTATTTCTTTGGGATAAAGTCGGTAAACGTTCTCCCTTTTCCGTGTGTGTTTCTCAACTGGAAGAGTCTGATTTAAATCAACGCCATCTAAGCTATTGACTCAAAGCCATTATACATGTTATCTGAGGCGGAGTCTTAAGCGTTGACGTAACGTAGTCCAACATGGCGCTAGAAATGACGTCACAAAAGCCTGATTTAAGTCGGTGTCATCTAAGCGATTGATTCAAAGTCATTATACATGTTATCTGAGGCGGAGTGCAAAGCTTTGATATAACATCGTCCAACATGGAGTCAGAAATAACGTCATGTGATGCAGATTGCAAATTGTAGTATACAGTGTGATATACTACATTTTGGTTTAGTAATGATATATAGGCAAAGGCAACACAGAATATAAATATAGTGTGATAAACTACAATTTGGTTTAGTAATAATATATAGGCAAATGCAACGCAGAATGTAATTACATAATTGCGGACGAACAAGAGTGATTAATATAAGTTGGATAACTTGTTTCATAATTATTGTAATGAACATAAAGTTAAAATCCATTGATCTTGAGCGGCTCAACATACGACATTCAGATTTTGAATGTTGTGCAGCTCGACATTCGAAATTCAAATGCAATCACTGGCCAACGAGGTAATGTTTTAATGTTGAGCGACGCAACATAGCACATACGATATTCAGATTTTGAATTTCAGCAGCTCGACATCGTACGACATACCACATTCAGATTTTGAATGTTGTGCAGTTCGACATTCGACATTCGACATTCAAATGTAATCACTTGCCAGGGCGGTTCAAAACCATAATCCGAACTCAAAATCGATTAAACTAGAGGCAACATATATGTTTACATGGATATGTGACAAAGATTTACATGGCGAGTGTCGTCGATGAAGCAGAAGACGCTTACTCTTCCGGAACACCTGGTCTTATTCTCTTGTGCTTTTACGAGAGTCTCCATCTAAATATTTCCTTTGTTCCTATTTTGCCCCTAGTTTAATCGATTTTGAGTTTGGATTATGGTTTTGTTGACGCTTTGGTATTCTCTGATTATTTTTTTTTCACGTACCTGGGTGTATGCGTACCTTGATAGAAATATTTAGAAACTAAATCTTTATCCAGAACCGACTAAAATTAATTATTATATATTTTAAATTATTGTCCGGGCCCTAATCCTTAAAATTTAACTTTCCGTTGTCTGAAAATACAGAATGTGTTGTCAGTATCATAGATTAATCAGAATAGATAAATTTAGATAAAGTAAACAAACCTGTCAGACTTGATTTAACTAAGGACCGTCCATGGCGTGTTGTTACATACAAGGGTAGTCGAAGGTCGCGATTAATCGCAGGAAAATAACATCATGGAAACGCATTGTTGTCCTTAGCATGGGAATTTTTATATAAACAAAGTCTACGTTACATCCATTTCAGTGGTCTTTTTTTATATAAGAGCTATCTCGAGCTCCCTTCGTCAAGGGAAAGGCATGCGAAGTTTCCTCAATATTTAATCATAAACGTATCATATCCGTATGTTTCCATCCACAGGGGTTAGCCTCTGTATTTCCTTCTGGACGATCCGAAATATAGATCCCCTGCTATGGAGATAGACTTCTCATACCCCAGGCCTGCGGTTCTTTATATCAGAATATTGGTTAAGACCGAATACAATTCCGTTCCTGGGAATTTAACAATAAATGGGTGTACGTGTACGTCATGGAAATCCCTACTTTCGGTTTAAATACCACGAAATGGGTATTTCAATTCATTAAAGGTAACAGAAAAGGAAAATACGCCCACGTATTGATTATGTTAGGGAATCATTTATCCCAAATCAAGCTTAAGCGACCAGGGTTAAACAAATATACCTTATAACAGCAATTAATTGTCCCCACGTCTTAATTTTGATTTCTATATTAATGAATGTATAATTATTGTTGTTGTTTATGCCTCGTCAAACGTTTTAAAATAACAAATATAGGAAGGGTGTTTGAAAGCATTTTATCTAGTAACCTTCAGCATATTCCTTCTTTAACATGAACACACAGTTTCATTTTTTGAATCCACCCTTAAAAACAATTTTTATACTCCTCTATGGGTACATTAATAAAAAAATAAACTGGTAAACTGCAGATCCCAGCTTACTTCTGAACCTATATCTCCTATCAGATATGTGGGGGTGTTTTTTTATTTCGGACAGAGGGGAAAAAATACACCAGGCAAGGTCTATGCTGTATGGAGGGTATGGTAATGCCCGACCACGTGAGTTTCTTCCGGGTACTCCAGTTTCCTCCTACAATAAGACCAATTGCGCGCTTATTTAAGCATTGAACTGTTACCAGATGTAGTATACAGTCGATATGATTATGGCTGACAGATAAATAGAATGTCGCCCGTTAGTTAGGGCGACATGATACACCAAAATTGTATTCATATCGACTGTATACTACAAATGGTTACAGTTCAATGCTTATATTTACATTCAGGATACTTTTAAATATTCCTGTGTCTATTTCTTTGGGATAAAGTCGGTAAACGTTCTCCCTTTTCCGTGTGTGTTTCTCAACTGGAAGAGTCTGATTTAAATCAACGCCATCTAAGCTATTGACTCAAAGCCATTATACATGTTATCTGAGGCGGAGTCTTAAGCGTTGACGTAACGTAGTCCAATATGGCGCTAGAAATGACGTCACAAAAGCCTGATTTAAGTCGGTGTCATCTAAGCGATTGATTCAAAGTCATTATACATGTTATCTGAGGCGGAGTGCAAAGCTTTGATATAACATCGTCCAACATGGAGTCAGAAATAACGTCATGTGATGCAGATTGCAAATTGTAGTATACAGTGTGATATACTACATTTTGGTTTAGTAATGATATATAGGCAAAGGCAACACAGAATATAAATATAGTGTGATAAACTACAATTTGGTTTAGTAATAATATATCGGCAAATGCAACGCAGAATGTAATTACATAATTGCGGACGAACAAGAGTGATTAATATAAGTTGGATAACTTGTTTCATAATTATTGTAATGAACATAAAGTTAAAATCCATTGATCTTGAGCGGCTCAACATACGACATTCAGATTTTGAATGTTGTGCAGCTCGACATTCGAAATTCAAATGCAATCACTGGCCAACGAGGTAATGTTTTAATGTTGAGCGACGCAACATAGCACATACGATATTCAGATTTTGAATTTCAGCAGCTCGACATCGTACGACATACCACATTCAGATTTTGAATGTTGTGCAGTTCGACATTCGACATTCGACATTCAAATGTAATCACTTGCCAGGGCGGTTCAAAACCATAACCCGAACTCAAAATCGATTAAACTAGAGGCAACATATATGTTTACATGGATATGTGACAAAGATTTACATGGCGAGTGTCGTCGATGAAGCAGAAGACGCTTACTCTTCCGGAACACCTGGTCTTATTCTCTTGTGCTTTTACGAGAGTCTCCATCTAAATATTTCCTTTGTTCCTATTTTGCCCCTAGTTTAATCGATTTTGAGTTTGGATTATGGTTTTGTTGACGCTTTGGTATTCTCTGATTTTTTTTTTCACGTACGTGGGTGTATGCGTACCTTGATAGAAATATTTAGAAACTAAATCTTTATCCAGAACCGACTAAAATTAATTATTATATATTTTAAATTATTGTCCGGGCCCTAATCCTTAAAATTTAACTTTCCGTTATCTGAAAATACAGAATGTGTTGTCAGTATCATAGATTAATCAGAATAGATAAATTTAGATAAAGTAAACAAACCTGTCAGACTTGATTTAACTAAGGACCGTCCATGACGTGTTGTTACATACAAGGGTAGTCGAAGGTCGCGATTAATCGCAGGAAAATTACATCATGGAAACGCATTGTTGTCCTTAGCACGGGAATGTTTATATAAACAAAGTCTACGTTACATCCATTTCAGTGGTCTTTTTTTTATATCAGAGCTATCTCGAGCTCCCTTCGTCAAGGGAAAGGCATGCGAAGTTTCCTCACTATTTAATCATAAACGTATCATATCCGTATGTTTCCTTCCACATGGGTTAGCCTCTGTATTTCCTTCTGGACGATCCGAAATATAGATCCCCTGCTATGGAGATAGACTTCTCATACCCCAGGCCTGCAGTTCTTTATATCAGAATATTGGTTAAGACCGAATACAATTCCGTTCCTGGGATTTTCACAATAAATGGGTGTACGTGTACGTCATGGAAATCCCTACTTTCAGTTTAAATACCACGAAATGGGTATTTCAATTCATTAAAGGTAACAGAAAAGGAAAATACGCCCACGTATTGACTATGTTAGGGAATCATTTATCCCAAATCAAGCTTAAGCGACCAGGGTTAAACAAATATACCTTATAACAGCAATTAATTGTCCCCACGTCTTATTTTGATTTCTATATAAATGAATGTATAATTATTGTTGTTGTTTATGCCTCGTCAAACGTTTTAAAATAACAAATATACGAAGGGTATTTGAAAGCATTTTATCTAGTAACCTTCAGCATATTCCTTCTTTAACATGAACACACAGTTTCATTTTTTGAATCCACCCTTAAAAACAATTTTTATACTCCTCTATGGGTACATTAATCAAAAAATAAACTGGTAAACTGCAGATCCCAGCTTACTTCTGAACCTATATCTCCTATCAGATATGTGGGGGTGTTTTTTTATTTCGGACAGAGGGGAAAAAATACACCAGGTAAGGTCTATGCTGTATGGAGGGTATGGTAATGCCCGACCACGTGAGTTTCTTCCGGGTACTCCAGTTTCCTCCTACAATAAGACCAATTGCGCGCTTATTTAAGCATTGAACTGTTACCAGATGTAGTATACAGTCGATATGATTATGGCTGACAGATAAATAGAATGTCGTCCGTTAGTTAGGGCGACATGATACACCAAAATTGTATTCATATCGACTGTATACTACAAATGGTTACAGTTCAATGCTTATATTTACATTCAGGATACTTTTAAATATTCCTGTGTCTATTTCTTTGGGATAAAGTCGGTAAACGTTCTCCCTTTTCCGTGTGTGTTTCTCAACTGGAAGAGTCTGATTTAAATCAACGCCATCTAAGCTATTGACTCAAAGCCATTATACATGTTATCTGAGGCGGAGTCTTAAGCGTTGACGTAACGTAGTCCAACATGGCGCTAGAAATGACGTCACAAAAGCCTGATTTAAGTCGGTGTCATCTAAGCGATTGATTCAAAGTCATTATACATGTTATCTGAGGCGGAGTGCAAAGCTTTGATATAATATCGTCCAACATGGAGTCAGAAATAACGTCATGTGATGCAGATTGCAAATTGTAGTATACAGTGTGATATACTACATTTTGGTTTAGTAATGATATATAGGCAAAGGCAACACAGAATATAAATATAGTGTGATAAACTACAATTTGGTTTAGTAATAATATATAGGCAAATGCAACGCAGAATGTAATTACATAATTGCGGACGAACAAGAGTGATTAATATAAGTTGGATAACGTGTTTCATAATTATTGTAATGAACATAAAGTTAAAATCCATTGATCTTGAGCGGCTCAACATACGACATTCAGATTTTGAATGTTGTGCAGCTCGACATTCGAAATTCAAATGCAATCACTGGCTAACGACGTAATGTTTTAATGTTGAGCGACGCAACATAGCACATACGATATTCAGATTTTGAATTTCAGCAGCTCGACATCGTACGACATACCACATTCAGATTTTGAATGTTGTGCAGTTCGACATTCGACATTCGACATTCAAATGTAATCACTTGCCAGGGCGGTTCAAAACCATAATCCGAACTCAAAATCGATTAAACTAGAGGCAACATATATGTTTACATGGATATGTGACAAAGATTTACATGGCGAGTGTCGTCGATGAAGCAGAAGACGCTTACTCTTCCGGAACACCTGGTCTTATTCTCTTGTGCTTTTACGAGAGTCTCCATCTAAATATTTCCTTTGTTCCTATTTTGCCCCTAGTTTAATCGATTTTGAGTTTGGATTATGGTTTTGTTGACGCTTTGGTATTCTCTGATTTTTTTTTCACGTACGTGGGTGTATGCGTACCTTGATAGAAATATTTAGAAACTAAATCTTTATCCAGAACCGACTAAAATTAATTATTATATATTTTAAATTATTGTCCGGGCCCTAATCCTTAAAATTTAACTTTCCGTTGTCTGAAAATACAGAATGTGTTGTCAGTATCATAGATTAATCAGAATAGATAAATTTAGATAAAGTAAACAAACCTGTCAGACTTGATTTAACTAAGGACCGTCCATGGCGTGTTGTTACATACAAGGGTAGTCGAAGGTCGCGATTAATCGCAGGAAAATAACATCATGGAAACACATTGTTGTCCTTAGCACGGGAATATTTATATAAACAAAGTCTACGTTACATCCATTTCAGTGATCTTTTTATATAAGAGTTATCTCGAGCTCCCTTCGTCCAGGAAAAGGCATGCGAAGTTTCTTCACTATTTAATCATAAACGTATCATATCCGTATGGTTCCTTCCACATGGGTTAGCCTCTGTATTTCCTTCTGGACGATCCGAAATATAGATCCCCTGCTATGGAGATAGACTTCTCATACCCCAGGCCTGCGGTTCTTTATATCAGAATATTGGTTAAGACCGAATACAATTCCGTTCCTGGGAATTTAACAATAAATGGGTGTACGTGTACGTCATGGAAATCCCTACTTTCGGTTTAAATACCACGAAATGGGTATTTCAATTCATTAAAGGTAACAGAAAAGGAAAATACGCCCACGTATTGACTATGTTAGGGAATCATTTATCCCAATTCAAGCTTACGCGACCAGGGTTAAACAAATAAACCTTATAACAGCAATTAATTGTCCCCACGTCTTATTTTTGATTTCTATATTAATAAATGTATAATTATTGTTGTTGTTTATGCCTCGTCAAACGTTTTAAAATAACAGATATACGAAGGGTGTTTGAAAGCATTTATCTAGTAACCTTCAGCATATTCCTCCTTTAACATGAACACACAGTTTCATTTTTTGAATCCACCCTTAAAAACAATTTTTATACTCCTCTATGGGTACATTAATAAAAAAATAAACTGGTAAAGTGCAGATCCCAGCTTACTTCTGAACCTATATCTCCTATCAGATATGTGGGGGTGTTTTTTATATCGGACAGAGGGGAAAAAATACACCAGGCAAGGTCTATGCTGTATGGAGGGTATGGTAATGCCCGACCACGTGAGTTTCTTCCGGGTACTCCAGTTTCCTCCTACAATAAGACCAATTGCGCGCTTATTTAAGCATTGAACTGTTACCAGATGTAGTATACAGTCGATATGATTATGGCTGACAGATAAATAGAATGTCGTCCGTTAGTTAGGGCGACATGATACACCAAAATTGTATTCATATCGACTGTATACTACAAATGGTTACAGTTCAATGCTTATATTTACATTCAGGATACTTTTAAATATTCCTGTGTCTATTTCTTTGGGATAAAGTCGGTAAACGTTCTCCCTTTTCCGTGTGTGTTTCTCAACTGGAAGAGTCTGATTTAAATCAACGCCATCTAAGCTATTGACTCAAAGCCATTATACATGTTATCTGAGGCGGAGTCTTAAGCGTTGACGTAACGTAGTCCAACATGGCGCTAGAAATGACGTCACAAAAGCCTGATTTAAGTCGGTGTCATCTAAGCGATTGATTCAAAGTCATTATACATGTTATCTGAGGCGGAGTGCAAAGCTTTGATATAACATCGTCCAACATGGAGTCAGAAATAACGTCATGTGATGCAGATTGCAAATTGTAGTATACAGTGTGATATACTACATTTTGGTTTAGTAATGATATATAGGCAAAGGCAACACAGAATATAAATATAGTGTGATAAACTACAATTTGGTTTAGTAATAATATATAGGCAAATGCAACGCAGAATGTAATTACATAATTGCGGACGAACAAGAGTGATTAATATAAGTTGGATAACTTGTTTCATAATTATTGTAATGAACATAAAGTTAAAATCCATTGATCTTGAGCGGCTCAACATACGACATTCAGATTTTGAATGTTGTGCAGCTCGACATTCGAAATTCAAATGCAATCACTGGCCAACGAGGTAATGTTTTAATGTTGAGCGACGCAACATAGCACATACGATATTCAGATTTTGAATTTCAGCAGCTCGACATCGTACGACATACCACATTCAGATTTTGAATGTTGTGCAGTTCGACATTCGACATTCAACATTCAAATGTAATCACTTGCCAGGGCGTTTAAAAAAATCAGAGAATACCAAAGCGCCAACATTTCAATGCAGTTCATATTATTTACATGGCTGGTGTCGTCGATAAAGCAGAAGACGCTTACTCTTCCGGAACACCTGGTCTTATTCTCTTGTGCTTTTACGAGAATCTCCATCTAAATCTTTCCTTTGTTCCTATTTTGCCCTTAGTTTAATCGATTTTGAGTTCGGATTATGGTTTTGTTGACGCTTTGGTATTCTCTGATTTTTTTTTCACGTACGTGGGTGTATGCGTACCTTGATAGAAATATTTAGAAACTAAATCTTTATCCAGAACCGACTAAAATTAATTATTATATATTTTAAATTATTGTCCGGGCCCTCAACCTTAAGATTTAACTTTCCGTTGTCTAAAAATACAGAATGTGCTGTCAGTATCATAGATTAATCAGAATAGATAAATTTAGATAAAGTAAACAAACCTGTCAGACTTGATTTAACTAAGGACCGTCCATGGCGTGTTGTTACATACAAGGGAAGTCGAAGGTCGCGATTAATCGCAGGAAAATTACAGCATGGAAATGCATTGTTGTCCTCAGCACGGGAATGTTTATATAAACAAAGTCTACGTTACATCCATTTCAGTGGTCGTTTTTATATAAGAGTTATCTCGAGCTCCCTTCGTCAAGGAAAAGGCATGCGAAGTTTCCTCACTATTTAATCATAAACGAATCATATCCGTATTGTTCCTTCCACAGGGGTTAGCCTCTGTATTTCTTTCTGGACGATCTGAAATATAGATCCCCTGCTATGGAGATAGACTTCTCATACCCCAGGCCTGCGGTTCTTTATGAAAGAATATTAGTTAAGACCGAATACACTTTCGTTCCTGGGAATTTAACAATAAATGGGTGTACGTGTACGTCATGGAAATCCCTACTTTCGGTTTAAATACCACGCAATGGGTATTTCCATTCATTGAAGGTAACAGAAAAGGAAACTACAGCCACGTATTGACTATGTTAGGGAATCATGTATCCCATTTCAAGCTTACGAGACTATGCAGGGACAAACAAATAAACTTACTAACAGCAATTAATTGTCCCCAAGTATTATTTTTGATTTTTATATTAATAAATGTATAATCATTGTTGTTGTTTATGCCTCGTCAAACGTTTTAAAATAAAAAATATACGAAGGGTGTTTGAAAGCATTTTGTCTAGTTACCTTCAGCCTATTCCCCCTTTAACATGAACACACAGTTTCATTTTTTGAATCCACCCTTAAAAACAATTTTTATACTCCTCTATGGGTACATTAATCAAAAATTAAACTGGTAAACTGCAGATCCCAGCTTACTTCTGAACCTATATCTCCTAACAGATATGTGGGGTTGTTTTTTTATTTCGGACAGAGGGGAAAAAATGCACCAGGCAAGGTCTATGCTGTATGGAGGGTATGGTAATGCCCGACCACGTGAGTTTCTTCCGGGTACTCCAGTTTCCTCCTACAATAAGACCAATTGCGCGCTTATTTAAGCATTGAACTGTTACCAGATGTAGTATACAGTCGATATGATTATGGCTGACAGATAAATAGAATGTCGCCCGTTAGTTAGGGCGACATGATACACCAAAATTGTATTCATATCGACTGTATACTACAAATGGTTACAGTTCAATGCTTATATTTACATTCAGGATACTTTTAAATATTCCTGTGTCTATTTCTTTGGGATAAAGTCGGTAAACGTTCTCCCTTTTCCGTGTGTGTTTCTCAACTGGAAGAGTCTAATTTAAATCAACGTCATCTAAGCTATTGACTCAAAGCCATTATACATGTTATCTGAGGCGGAGTGCTAAGCGTTGACGTAACGTAGTCCAACATGGCGCTAGAAATGACGTCACAAAAGCCTGATTGAAGTCGGTGTCATCTAAGTGATTGATTCAAAGCCATTATACATGTTATCTGCGGCGGAGTGCAAAGCTTTGATATAACATCGTCCAACATGGATTCAGAAATAACGTCATGTGATGCAGGTTGCAAATTGTAGTATACAGTGTGATATACTACATTTTGGTGTAGTAATGATATATAGGCAAAGGCAACACAGAATATAAATATAGTGTGATAAACTACAATTTGGTTTAGTAATAATATATAGGCAAATGCAACGCAGAATGTAAATACATAATTGCGGACGAACAAGAGTGATTAATATAAGTTGGATAACTTGTTTCATAATTATTGTAATGAACATAAAGTTAAAATGCATTGATCTTGAGCGGCTCAACATACGACATTCAGATTTTGAATGTTGTGCAGCTCGACATTCGAAATTCAAATGCAATCACTGGCCAACGAGGTAATGTTTTAATGTTGAGCGACGCAACATAGCACATACGATATTCAGATTTTGAATTTCAGCAGCTCGACATCGTACGACATACCACATTCAGATTTTGAATGTTGTGCAGTTCGACATTCGACATTCAACATTCAAATGTAATCACTTGCCAGGGCGTTTAAAAAAATCAGAGAATACCAAAGCGCCAACATTTCAATGCAGTTCATATTATTTACATGGCTGGTGTCGTCGATAAAGCAGAAGACGCTTACTCTTCCGGAACACCTGGTCTTATTCTCTTGTGCTTTTACGAGAATCTCCATCTAAATCTTTCCTTTGTTCCTATTTTGCCCCTAGTTTAATCGATTTTGAGTTCGGATTATGGTTTTGTTGACGCTTTGGTATTCTCTGATTTTTTTTTCACGTACGTGGGTGTATGCGTACCTTGATAGAAATATTTAGAAACTAAATCTTTATCCAGAACCGACTAAAATTAATTATTATATATTTTAAATTATTGTCCGGGCCCTAATCCTTAAGATTTAACTTTCCGTTGTCTGAAAATACAGAATGTGTTGTCATTATCATTGATTAATCAGAATAGATAAATTTAGATAAAGTAAACAAACCTGTCAGACTTGATTTAACTAAGGACCGTCCATGGCGTGTTGTTACATACAAGGGTAGTCGAAGGTCGCGATTAATCGCAGGAAAATAACATCATGGAAACACATTGTTGTCCTTAGCACGGGAATGTTTATATAAACAAAGTCTACGTTACATCCATTTCAGTGATCTTTTTTATATAAGAGTTATCTCGAGCTCCCTTCGTCCAGGAAAAGGCATGCGAAGTTTCCTCACTATTTAATCATAAACGTTTCATATCCGTATCGTTTCTTCCACATGGGTTAGCCTCTGTATTTCCTTCTGGACGATCCGAAATATAGATCCCCTGCTATGGAGATAGACTTCTCATACCCCAGGCGTGCGGTTCTTTATGTCAGAATATTGGTTTAGACCGAATACAATTCCGTTCCTGGGAATTTAACAATAAATGGGTGTACGTGTACGTCATGGAAATCCCTACTTCCGGTTTAAATAGTATCGAAATGGGTATTTCCATTCATTAAAGGCCCAATATACGTAACTTCAGGGAAATTTTCATGATTCTGAAAAATTCTAAAAAAAAATCCAGTTGATAACCATGCAAAAATAAGCCTAAAACGAAGAAAACTTGAGCGGTAACTAACAAGAAACTCTGGACAAAAAAATCCAAAGAATTGAAAATGATTCAGGTGGGGCCCACTTCAACAACAAACCGAAGGTAGAAGACGGTTCGACATGGACGCGTGTTTACAAATAGCGTGATTCAACTGCTGCTGTACCGGTAACCGCGAAAGAATTCATCTTTAATATTGCTGATATCAGTTAATCTTAACTAAATCTATAAATACAATAAGTTATGAGGCTGAATTTTCGCTTCAAGTTTTGCCGAAAGTTAGGTATATTGGGCCTTTAAAGGTAACAGAAAAGGAAAATACGCCCACGTATTGACTATGTTAGGGAATCATGTATCCCAATTCAAGCTTATGAAATTAGGGTTAAACAAATAAACCTACTAACAGCAGTTAATTGTCCCCAAGTCTTATTTTTGATTTTTATATTAATCAATGTATAATTATTGTTGTTGTTTATGCCTCGTCAAACGTTTTAAAATAAAAAATATACGAAGGGTGTTTGAAAGCATTTTGTCTAGTAACCTCCAGCCTATTCCTCCTTTAACATGAACACACAGTTTTATTTTTTGAATCCACTTTTTAAAACAATTTTTATACTCCTCTATGGGTACATTAATAAAAAAAACTGGTAAAGTGCAGATCCTAGCTTACTTCTGAACCTTTATCTCCTATCAGATAAGTGTGGGGTTTTTTTTATTTCGGAGGAAAAAAAATTACACCGGGCAAGGTCTATGCTGTATGGAGGGTGTGGTAATGCCCAACCACGTGAGTTTCCTCCGGGTACTCCAGTTTCCTCCTACAATAAGACCATTTGTGCCCTTAATTAAACATTGAACTGTTACCATATGCAGTATACAGTCGATATGAATACAATTTGGGGGACAGATACATAGAATATCGCCCTAACGGGCGACATGATTATTTATCTGTCACCCAAATTGTATTCATATCGACTGTATACTACATATGGTAACAGTTCACTGCTTATATTTACATTTCCGACAATTTTTTAATATGCCTGCATTTATTTCAGTTGGATATAGTCGGTAAACGTTCTCCGTTTTTCCGTGTGTGTTTCTTTACTGGAAGAGTCTGATTTAAGTCAATATCATCTGAGCTATTGACTCAACGCCATTATACATGTTATCCGAGGCGGAGTGCAAAGCGTTGACGTAACGTAGTCCAACATGGCATCAGAAATGACGTCACAATAGCCTGATTTAGATCAATGTCATCTAAGCGATTGATTCAAAGCCATTATACATGTTATCTGAGGCGGAGTGCAAAGCTTTGATATAACATAGTCCAACCTGGCGTCAGAAATAACGTCATTTGATGCAGATTGCAAATTGTAGTATACAGTGTGATATACTACATTTTGGTTTAGTACTGATATATAGGCAAAGGCAACACAGAATGTAAATATAGTGTGATAAACTACAATCTGGTTTAGTAATAATATATAGGCAAAGGCAACGGAGAATGTTAATATGTAATTGCGGACGAACAAGAGTGATTGATAGAAGTTGGATAACTTGTTTCATAATTATTGTAATATACATAAAGTCGATATGCATTGACCTTGAGCGGCTCAACATTCGACATTCAGATTTTGAATGTTGTGCAGTTCGACATTCAACATTCAAAATTCAAATGCAATCACTGGCCACCGAGGTATTTTTTTAATGTTGAGCGACGCAACATAGCACATACGATATTCAGATTTTGAATTTCAGCAGCTCGATATCGTACGACATACGACACTCAGATTGTGAATGTTGTGCAGTTCGACATTCGACATTCAAATGTAATCACGGGGAGGTAAAAAAAAACAGAGAATACCAAAGCGCCAACAAAACCATAACTCAAACTCAAATCGATTAAACTAGAGGCAACATGTTTACATGGATATGTGACAAAGATTTACATGTTGGGTGTCGTCGATGTGGCAGAAGATGCTTACTCTTCGGGGACACATGGTCTAATTCTCAGTGTAAATATCTTTCCTTTGTTCATATTTTGCCCCTGGTTTAATCGATTTTGAGTTCGGATTAGGATTTTGTTAACGCTTCGGTATTCTCTAATTTAGTTTGACTCTGTAAAGGGAAAGATGCATAAGGCAAGATGAATTCGTGTGGGGTTTTAATTTGTGTCACTCTGACTAGCTTGCCGAAATTTGACTGATTCGGGTAACGGCCATAAAATAATCATCAGCTAATTCTTAAGCAAGAAATTGATTATCAATGTCTCGGAGACCAGACCAATGAAACCAAACCAGACCAGACCAAGCCTTGGGACCAAAGAAATGAGACCAAACCAGACCATGTTTTATAGTATGCCTATGTGGCTTGTTTGCATTATGTTATTTCGTGAAAGACGTTATTAGTGTGCATGTGACAATCATTCAGGATGTAAATATAGTTTTTAGAGACTATCATCAAATTGTGTTATGACACAATGTTTGTTAAACTTGTTCTTACACTAAATTCTCCATGTACAAGCATATATATATCTTCTAGTGCGACAATCAAGGTTGTCAAATCATTTCTTGCTTTTACGTTACATCCATTGCAGTGTTCTTTTTTATATAAGAGTTATCTCCCTCGGTCAAGGATTCCTCACATAAACTTCACATTAATCATTTATATATATATAAACGTGGTATCATATCCGTATGTTTCCTTCTGGACGATCCGAACTATAGATCCCCTGCTATGGAGATAGACTTCTCATGTCCCAGGCCTGTGGTTCTTTTTGTCAGAATATTGGTTAAGACTGAATACACTTTCTTTCCTGTGTATTTCACAATAAATGGATACATCATGGAAATCACTACTTTCGGTATAGAGAAGAGTATCGAAATGGGTATTTCCATTTATTTAAGGTAACAGAAAAGGAAAATTATTAAACAAATAAAAGAACCTAGTAACAGCCATTAATTGTACAAAAGGCATTGAATTTGATCCCCTGGGCACTTGGAAACGGTTGCTTTGTTGTTTGTACTATTTTGTTTTATTTTAATTTTGTTAAGAAATTTCACAATGCCCAATATTTAGCAACAATGAGAATACATTCATTAATTTTATACTGGCCAAACCTTTATTAGGCCCATTATAATGAATGCATAATCGTTGTTGTTATTTATACCACGTCAAACGTTTCGCACTTTTGCAAATAACCTGTTTTCTCAGAAGCGCTCATCAAACTTTGAAAGTATTTTGTCTAGTTACCTTCAAAATGTATCCAATTAACTTAAACACGCATTTCAATCTTTGAATCAACTTTTTTGAAACATGGTCATACTCTTCTGTGGGTACGCTGTATGGAGGCTGTGTTAGGTAATACATTGACCTTTTTCGACTTAAAAATCTGGCCTACACTTGCTTATTTGTGACAATTGGATATGCTGGAGACCTGTTTTAGGACTAGTGCTTCTCATTTTTCTTCGCATCTTTTTCAGAACTACATTCTTATAAAAGCTTCGAGACACAACCCGACATTTTGGAACAGCAATCTACATGATTGGTCCACTATTTCTGAAGAATATTACGTATACCACCTTCGTTGCTATCAGTGTTCGTTTAGCAATACTGTGCCTTTTTGCATGTTTTAAAGCCCATATCCTATTGTCAACTTTCCTTTTAGGATAATAAAAATGCAAACATCACTCGTTATTTGACTAGCAAATGCCTATTTATGATATTTAGGTAATTCTACAACCGTTTCGGTGCCATTTGTACCCGTGTACGTTTCTGATCGTCAGTGAGTAAACTATGTGTGGGATCCAAAGATCATTTATTTATATAAACTTTATTTATTTTACAACAATTATGAAACAAGTTATCCAACTTAAATATATTAATCACTCTTGTTGATCCGGATGTTAGCGTGCGAGGGGTCTTAATGTGGGAAGAAACCGGAGCCCACGTGGTCGAGCAAGTGACCCCATACCTTTTTCGTCCGGTCGGGGATTCGAACCCCGGCCGCCTTAGTGAAAGGCAAGTGCGCTATCCACTGCACCACACGACCACCCAGCATTTATTTTCCAAACCATGAGAACTTTCTTCAAAATGAAGTGGACAGATGCTGTACATGTCTGGCCGTATATTTATATCGCATCTTTCTCAATGATTGACTTGATTTTATTGAGTTGCTGACCTTCGTCTTCCTGAGTAAGGGGCTTCTTTGACTGTTTCGTGTATTGCTTTTAAGACTAAAAACTTGCTCATTTTTATTTGAAATGCCGTAAACTTTGACAATATTGGAGACCACTGCCTGGCTATACATGTAGACTTATATTATATATGTAGCATTATATTTAGTCCAGTCAAATTAGCCAAAATATAGGCCTAATCGGGACAAAATTGCAACAGAATTTATTTTCATATTTTTCGAATGGCGGATACCTATACTGTAACAGAAAAAAATCTTCCAAAATCTAACTTTGGAAAATCACTTTTTTCGCACTAATTGGGATCAAGAAATAAGTATAATTGCTCAATGGTGCAACTTTAAAGAGAAATATTTAATTCTCAAATATTTTTTTATATGTAACTAATAACTACATTGTATAACTAGTTTTTGTTTAATACAAACAACTAAATTAAATCGATAGAAATTATTGCATCAAGAAATTATGTACAGTCAAAAGTCACTAAAAAGCATCTGAATGTTGAACATACAAGCTTTTTTGCATTTTTAAGACAAAAAAAAATAAAAAAAAAATTTGTAAGTATCATTGCTAGATATGAATTAATCTATTAAAATATTACATATGTTTTAAACATTCTTATGTAAGACATTTTGCTTTCATACAGTTTTTTTTTAATCTTGAAAGTTGGCTGCGAGGCCAATTTTGAACGGTTTCAATGTCAATATTGAACTATTTCTCAATTTATGCAACCTGTATTTTAATAATGTAGAAAGCAAATTGTAAAATTCTTTTCACATGCTTTCATGTATGTAAAATGGTAATTTTAAATACTTATTTGGTAAGGTCAGTTTGCTAATATATTGATAATCAAATATTCAAAAAACCATTGCATGTTATTTGGACAGAATAAAACAATAAGATTGTTTTGATGGCTAATGCGAATTGGGATTAAATAAAATATTTTGGTTTGGATAAAAAAAAAATTCTTTTGTTCCATAATGGGCAGTAGTAAAAATACAATATTTTCAATTAAATTATTAGGGCTTTTTTATGTTAAAACTCGGATTAATTGCAATGAAACAACAATTTCATGGAAATAATTCTGACAAAGTCTTCATGAAATCTGATTAAACTTGGCAGAGAAATAAGGAATTTCGTTGTTCAGAATAGTGGACTTAGCCATTTTTGACTGTTCAGGTAAAACTGAATAAGGTAGTGATTTCAAGATTTTATTTTAAGCATGAAGGCAAAGTTATTTTACCCAATTTATTATTTAAGATAAACAATGCAAACACTTTATGGAAAATAAAAAGGACTTAAGCATTTGCCTTCCTTATTATTAAAATACATGCGAAAGCGATATGCAAAAGTTTCAATATGGACCTCGAAAAAGTGCAAAATCAGCACAATTTGATGACTTTGATGTTTAATAACTTTTTTGTATGTTAATCAATCATCAGTTGAATTCAATATTTAAATTAAACACCATTAATCTTATTTTGCTACAGAGAATATTAAATGATATTTTCTGCTCTTAAAATGTGAAAAAGTAAAATATCGTCAAGTAAAATGGATTTATAGTGATATTGATGGACCAATATTTTTTCAAAATTACATATCAGAAAAACGATTTTGGCGAATCTGTAATATACATAAACTGGTTATGACATGTAACTATTCATTTTACACTCAGAATAATAATTAGTTATTTCACTTCAAAGTTGGCCTAGTAAGCAATTACGCTGACATTCTTGACCCCTAATTTGTGCGAAAAAAACGATTTCCCAAAGGTAGATTTTTGCAGACTTTTTTTCTGATAAAATATAGGTATCCACCTTCTAGGAAAACTAAAAATAAATTCTGTTGCAATTTTGTCCCGGTTTAAAAACCCTATATTGACTAGACTAATTGTTTCTGCAAAAACTCAATGTTTCAGGGGAAACAACTCTTAAAAAAATACTGGCAACGGTAGGAACTTTTGCAAATATATAGGGTCAGCACACACAATGGATTATCAAATACGACCATTATGTCTATTTTTTAATAATTCACACATGTGAGAAATAACTATGAAAATGAAAGTATATTTTGTTAATGCAAAAATCACAAAAATAGATTATTTTCCATTAAATACACAATTATTCTTTATTTAGTTATATATATATATATAATTTCCAAATTGAATATTTAAGGTAATATAGACTGAACTTCGGCTTCTAGCTATGGAAAACAAAAGCGATGGAATAAAATTAAAGCATCCAAAAATAGTCATGATATGATAGACCTAGAGTTAGATCCCTTCCTAGTCATGTGATCAAAATTACCCGGAAGTGGCTATCCTCCATTTCAGACAGCAATGAATCAACCGAAGATAGGCGTCTAAAACCGGGTTGTACCCTTGATATTAATTTACGCTCTGTCCATTATAGCCCAATTACTTGGCAGAACGTAACCATTCTTCATTAATGGCCACCTTACAGGTAAATGACGCCAAATTCTGTCACGAATTGTCAAATCGATGACGCCAAAGTCATGAGACAAGTTGAATATTTTGACAGTTAGATCTCTTAAGATGCCAAAATACGGAAGTTCCGCGATTGTTTAAAATCGTCTGCCATTGATTTTCATGAATTCATATATGGCATATTATTTTTGAATACAATGAACCACTCGCAAATAAATCTTTTGAATATTAAACTCTCATATGTGCTTGATGCCAATGTAAACAAATCGAAGTTTATTTATATGGCTGATCATGACGCTCGCTCACGTGAAGATCAGTGTAATGCACCAGGTGATTCATGGTAATAACCAAATATATTGATGTAGTTTTGTTTCTGTAAGTCCAAAACAGGACGCTATTTTAACTGTCTGCATACGATCGTCATTTTGGACCAGATGGTTATGGAGGTATTTACATGTTACTGTTATTGTTGTTTGTTTACTAAATATATTGTTTTGGTACAGTACTGTATGTATTGCTAAATATAAACATATTATAATAACCTACCATTGATAATTAGAAAGGTACTATTTTTTGAGGGAAATATTTTTTTCCAAACATCAAAATAAGTTTGGGTACAATGTTGGAAGTGCAATGTTTTAGTTTATGCTAAAAATGTTTAAAAAAAAATCATGTACAGTATTTATTATAGTTTAAATCTATATGTCATCTAGTAATGTGAACGGATCTAGATTTCATTTATGTTTATAGCTCAGGATCAATTGATTGAGGGTCTGTCCAAACTGGCAGTATACTTATAAATGTGTTATAGGTAAAAAGAGAAACCAGAACTTGATTGAACATAGCTGCATTATTCAATATATATAATAAAAAAATAAAAATTAAAAAAAATGACTTCCTTTAACACTTTAGGATCATAATCACACAAGACTTACTAGAAACAAATTTAAAGCCATATACAATTTTCAAACTAGGGAATCAAAGAAGACATTTTGTGAGATATAATCGAAATATTTAATTGGTCTTATTATAAAAAAATTCTTCACAAAATATTTAAATACAAATTTCTTTGAGGAACACCTTTCTACACAGTGATTTTGTTCGCCCATTTTTACAGCCAATATAAGGCTGCTTCCCCCAGTCAAAATGTATGCTATTTTCCCAAAATGAAGCAAAATTCAAGAGTATTTTACCAATTTCTCTTAAAAACCTTCTTTATTTTCCCAATTCAATAAGGCACAAGCTGCTGTAAAATCAAGGTAGCAAAAACAGTACACAAACTATGTCATATATTTTCATTGAACAATTTTCAAAAAAACCTGAGAGTATTCGAACTCGTGTGACTTGTATTCATATAACTAATTTTGAGTCAATCATTACAAAAATTAAGGAGGAAAGGTAAAATATTGTACATATTGCTGAAGCTTTTAGTGATTTACATGTTTAAAATAAACACATAAGAAAGAGTCTCCATTAATTAACAACGAATGACAAAATAAAATTCTCCGCAATGCATGTAAAGCCTTCTTCTCTTACCCAGGGTTCAGATTGATCCCCATTTCTTCTTGATCATAATTATAATAAACTCTTACAGTTGGTAAGCCAATTAGATGTTCATAAGCGCATAAATAATGTTGTACATGGAATGTTTCAATACAATGATCGTTCTGTTGATACATTATCATTATATACCTACAGTACATATACAAATGTACAACCTCATTATTATACTTTCGCCCTTGGCAACCAAGCAGGTGAAGGACAATTAAACAAACTCTGTCACGAGATTCCAAAGCAGATCTTGACGTAAAAATCATGAGACTCCATTATTAAATGTTCTGAATGTGAGCCAAAACTTTAGGAGTTCTGTGATTGGTTCGAATTCTAATGTGTGATCATATAAACGTTGTGGACTTTTCTGAACTCGACAGTCTTGCTTTTGTATAGATCGATTCTCATCAATTGCCAATATTTCATTGATATATTTTTAGACTCCATTGTGATGTACCTAACTAACCGATACAGATGAGTGTATGTTATTTATATGTCCAATCGTAATTAACGTACATGACGCACATGACGTACTATAACAGTGCATGTGATTCACAGTAATTTCCAAAAATAGTACTGGCATATTACCAGAATTTTTAATGCAAGCAGGTGCGGGTTGTCGTTTTAAACAGTAACTGTGTTTATTGACTTGTGTGTATACGTAGCCATTTGCGTGAAGTGGGCATTCTGATGGAGCAGGATGGTATTTGAGGTATTTTTAATTTAAGTAAATTTTTCCCTAATTTTTTAATAACATCATAAGATTTTCAGAAAACATTTGAGAGTATGTTTCGGAAGCCATACTATAGATTAAGCTTATATTGACTTTCTGATTTCAAAAAGGGTGCCGCTGTTTGACATTTTTTACCCTAGAATGTTTGGGAAAATGCTTAAGAATTTGCATCAGTATGAGAATGAAAATAAACAGAAATTCCTGTATATTGATATGTATATTATGCAAACATTTATCTCAATATTATGAAATGTTTTCTGCAGTTTTGAAAAATTAAAATGGGAAATATGATAGTGTTTTGATAGAATTTCTAGATTTGTGAATCCCATGGAAAGTTGGGGAAGGGTACATATATGGTGTATATGAAGATCCTTTGCTCCAGAGAAAACACAGTTGATCATGTAAATATATAACACTTAACATTACTGTGTTTATCATTACAGAAAGCTATTGACATTGTTACCAAAGCGACAGAGGAAGACAAAAACAAGAATTATGAGGAAGCCTTAAAGTTGTATGAACATGGAGTGGAGTATTTTCTCCATGCCATGAAATGTAAGTAACTTCAGGTTGTGACTATAATCTTATGTTTTAGCTTGCCCTAGCTAGCTACCTATCAAATATTAGTGGCCTTACTCAAAAGTTTCTAACATATGCCATTTATAATTTACCGGTATACATATGTATGCATACACTGTTACATTCAGATCTAGTGCTGTTTTATTTTCAAATTACGCAAAAAAATGCCGAACTACTAGTTCTTACTATACCCTATTTGTTTTTCTGAGGACCAGGGCTTTTTCTAGGGTCTCTCTCAGGGGCCGATATAAGGCCCCATTCCCAATGAGATTTTGGCTTCAATTTTCCAAATTTCAGATTGATTTTACTAATCAGTTAACTAGGCTAAAGTCCAGGTTGTAATTTCCTGAATGTTATGAGAAATTGTAATAAAACTGTACGCACTGCAAATAATGAAGACCAAAACAATGTATTTTTTGCAGCTAATATCATATATATATTAATAAATTAATAAAACACTTATATAATGAATTATTTTGCATAATTGCTACTTTTTGTGCGAAAATTTTTTGGCAAATATTAATCTTTTGTGTATTTATCAGTTTTATTTTTTATGAAAGCCAAATAACATGGTTAATTGCTGGGACATACATAATCTGATATTCAGTCGCTTTGGTACCAACAGTAGACGTTTTGGTCCTTCTTTTAAATAGTTTAGTGACTTTCAAAAGTGATTATATATATATATATGGAATTTTATAATATGTTACACTTCTGAGACTTGGACTGGGGTTTTGAATTTTAGATTATCAGTGCCTACATATATATATCACATTATAAACCCATCAACCTCAGTAAATTCATAATAAACTATTTCAACCTTTCATTTGGTGCAAATGTGTGTTCAGAGGTGAATGAGTTAGATTAGACTCTATTTTAAATGCTGGGAAATGTTTGCCGCAGTTTTAATTTTCGTCTTTGTTTGTAACACTATTTTTAAATTTTAATGAGATTTTCAGAAAAAACAGGGACAAAAATCCCCAAATCTCGCCCCAAAGTGTTCCCTGATAATTACATGTATGTGTCTGTGCTCGTTCATTTATATACCAAATAACAAAAATTTACAAAAAGAATTGTCAACAATATCTTGATGGAATTGGTGTTTTTATATTTTTCTGAATGTGTATTCTATACATGTACATGACATATTATTGTGACCGGTAATCATAAAAAAATGGAACGGTTTCAGATGAAGCTCAAAGTGACAAGGCCAAAGAAAGCATCCGTACTAAATGTATGCAGTATCTTGACCGTGCAGAAAAGTTAAAGAAATACGTTTATGGAAAAAAGAAAAATCCAGTCGCTGATGGAGGGGGTGGAGCTCCTGGAACCAAGTTAGTATCTGTGTAACTTATATTCTTCAGTAAGTGTTAAAATAGGTACATGTATGTATATCCTTAAAATTTTTAGTATACAAAGTGTTATGAGTGTTTCATTTTACCAACATATATTGGTATTTGGCCTCCAAAAATGGCTTTGTAAAGAGGATAAATATTTGTGATAATTATTGCAAATTTTTTCCCCCAAACATTTACGGCTTTTAAAAAATAAAAAAAATATTATGACAATTAATACTTGTATTTCCATAACCATCATGCAAGTCATCTGAACCAGAATGAAAATATGTTTATTTTTCCTGACATTTATATATATTCTCCTATATTCATAATTTCATTTTGGAAGTTCTTTTTATTTAGGTATCAAATGAAATAGAATAGTAAACTGTACCGGAGAATAAGTGGAGGGTTATATTATAAGAAACGATTAACTCAATAATATATTCATAATTTCATTTTGTAAGTTCTTTTATTTATGTATGAAATGAAATACATGTATGTGGTAAACTGTACCGGAGAATAAATGGAGTGTTATATTATAAGAAACAATTAACTCAATATATTTATTATCCATTGTTTGTCAGAAACAGTAGGAAAGGGAAGTCCAGTGATAGCGACTCTGATGATGACAAAGGTGATCCAGAGAGCAAAAAGTTCAATGACCAAATTTCAGGTAATTAAACAAAACTTTCGGTCAGTCTGTCATTGCACATGTTTGTGGGGCTAAAAAATAATGATTATTTGTCTTAGGGGCCCAATGTACGTAACTTCAGGGAAATTTTTCGTGATTCTGAAAAATTCGGGGGGAAAAATCCAGCTGATGACCATGCAAAAATAAGCCTAAAATGAAGTAAACCTGAGCGGTAACTAACAAGAAACTCTTGACAAAAAAATCCAAAGAATTGAAAATAATTCAGGTGGGGCCCACTTCAGCAACAAACCGAAGGTAGAAGACGGTTCGAAATGGTCGCATGTTTACAAATAACGTGTTTCAACTGCTGGTATACCGGTAACCGCAAAAGAATTCATCTTGAATATTGCTGATATCAGTTAATCTGAACTGAATCTATAGGTAGAACAAGTTATTAGGCTTGATTTTCGCTTCAGGTTTTACCGAAAGTTACGTATATTGGGCCTTTAAACAAAACTTTCGGTCAGTCTGTCATTGCATATGTTTGTGGGGCTAAAGAGTAATGATTATTTGTCTTAAGCAGGTACATTTCATTTTGAAATCTAAATTTCCTCCAAATGATTATCAGGATCTACTAGAAATGTTTTGTTTTCTATTGCGTGAAAGGAATGGAATGGAATCATTGGTGGGGGGGCTAGCACTGCTTCAAATGAAAACTTTTTCTCTTTAAAATACTTATAAATAATTAAGTAATGTTATAATATTGTAATTTGTTTTATTTTTTTTAACATTGAATGCATTTAATAGGTTAATATGCATGATTGAAATTTTTAAAAATTCCAGGGAAGTACAGAAAATGTGTTATAAAAATCATTTTAATTTTTAATTCAAATAAAAACAGACTTGAGTTTACTTCATATAATGAATTTCATGTCTTCTGTATTTATAAATTGTCACACTTTTGGGGGGGGGGGGATTTCCCTACACTGGGCTCCATATATAGGGGTTGATAATCCTTGAAATTAAGAAATCTGTGATGTTTATAAATTTTTGTCATCATTTTTACCATCCAAGTTGAATTCTTTTCAGGAGCAATAGTGGTTGAGAAGCCCAACGTGAAATGGGATGATGTGGCAGGACTTCACCAAGCCAAAGAGTCCTTAAAAGAGGCGGTCATTTTACCGGTCAAGTTTCCCCATCTCTTCACAGGTGACAAACAGAATTTAACTTTTTAGCAACTCGCATTTTGTGGCGAGTAGGTTAAGTTTTAACTTGTCAAATTAGAAAACTTGCTCACAATTTTGAAGTGGATAATGAAAGCACTACGATGCATTCTGTATTTTTGGCCTAAATGAAATCTAAAGTATTTGAAAGCACTTCTTATATCATTGCCTACTAGCTAGCAATATCGTAACTTTGAGACTTTGATTAACTCTTTCACCCCTGTTATTTCTTAAAGATCTGTTCCAAACTAATCAAGGTCGAATGAATCAATACATAATCTAATTCAATACATTTTTTCATATAGTCAAACCTCGATTAATCAAACTTCGATGATTCAAATTTCTCGATGTGTCGAACTTTTGACAAAGTCTGATTTTTTTCTTTATATAACACTATTGATTTACTTTACATGAACCGAACATTTATGAATTGAATTTTTCGCTGTATCGAAGTTTTATCCTGGCCCGTTCGTTATGAAAACATTGAAAAGTACAACTAATAAATCGAAGTGTATTTTAGTACATTATTCTTTATAAATGTGAATCTACAATTTCTTAGCATGTGTTACGTTACACTAGCACCGCATCGGTTCCTCTTATGTACAGTACATATACATGTCAATGTTTAAAATTCATGAGTCTAAGTCCTGACGTTTTGAAGTTTTCATGACGGTCCCGCAAAGTTCGAAACATCGAAGTTTGACTGTATTATAAAACTGTCGTAATTTAATGGCATTCAAATGGAAGGGTTGATTTGAAATCTCTTTTAACATCCAATAAGGGGCGGAATGGGTAAACATCTTACCCGTCCCTCTGTCTACCTGTAGTACTAGAGTACATTTGGACGAAATGTCGCGCTACGTTTTTGACAGCTGACTTCTCCAACTCGCCCTATTTTGGGTAGTGAGCTGATTTCAGCGGTCAGAACACTGACACTCGGCTATTGTACTCTTTGCTTGACAAAGGAAAAAGACGTTTTCGAAAGCTCGCAAATTAAGTTTTCAATTCCTGTTTGTGTACAAAAAAAAAAAAAAATCTCAGTATATATCTTTATACAGGTACTTGTGTTTTATCGATGTTATCAACTAAGTTATCTTTCATTAAAAACATTGGGATTGTATTTAAAAACATATTTGGGTTATTACAGGGAAACGTAAGCCATGGAGAGGAATCCTGTTATTCGGGGTAAGTGTTCACAACAGGTTTTGTGGTTTAGACTAGAATTTAAAATTCAAACTTTGTTTAATATCAAACATTTCAGTATAATTCATGTAACCAAATTCAAAATTTGATTTGATATCAACTAATTTGTTTTTAAAATAAATAGTTGAATGTGTGATCAGTAGGAAAAAAATCTGGTTAAGATTGCTAATTACCATATTCAATTATTACATACTGTTTCAATATTTTGATAGTGCTTTATGATAGCATAGGTCTCTTAGTAATAAAGGAAACTTAATTCTTTGCTGATACTCCGAAATTCACACGAGTAACCTTTCCCCTGAATAATTAGTCCAAAATTAATGCGAGGGGACTGTCCACTTAGACAATACATTTTGAAGATGCTCTATCAAACTCATATACATCCCTGAAATTTCATAATGAGCTATTCCATCTTTTAAAAAGGAAGAGTTCAAATGTGTCTCAGGGGTGAATGATTAATTTGGGATAGAGGGTATTTATCAGGTCAAGGTGTCCCGGCATTCTACTGCTAGCCCTCCACATCTGGGTTGTGAGTTCGAATCCAGGTACTGACCATATGTCCGGTTTTCTCTGGGTACTCCGGCTTTCCTCTACCTCCAAAACTTGGCACATCCTTAAATGACCCAGGCTGTTAATAGGACGTAAAACAAAAAAAAACCAAATCAGGTCAAACATGTATAAGTTGAATTTCAATGTCATTGACCATTTCAAATTCCACATTGTAGACCACCACACTTGACTCCAACTCAATACATGGAAGAGTTAACTTGAATTATATTGGGGAGGGGTTGTAAGGTATTAAGTGTGATATTTGCCAGGGTTCTGTATACTTCTGTTAACATAGGAGGCACGGTGGTCTAGTGGTAGGACACCAGGCTCATGATCGAAGGGTTGCGAGTTCGAGTCCCAGTCACAGCACTTGTGTTGTATCATTGAGCAAAAACAATGAGCAATGTACTTTACTCTGACTGTTCCAGTCTACTCAGCTGTAAATGAGTACGCTGTTAGGCAGTGCTAGAAATTGTAGAATGCTAGCTGTGAGCGCCGAAATGGCAGCACAGGCTGTATGCTACTCGGGGAGCTGAGAATGATATTGGCTGATTGCAAAAGTCCTATAACTATGGATAATAATTTGTGAATTGCCTTGAGACGACCTATATAGGATGAATAAAGTGGTATATAAGAACCTCAAATTATTATTAATTGATTATTATAATTTATGTGTTTAGCCTCCTGGTACTGGGAAGTCGTACTTGGCGAAGGCGGTGGCTACAGAGGCTAACAACTCAACGTTCTTTTCAGTATCATCCGCAGATTTGGTGTCCAAATGGCTTGGAGAGAGTGAGAAGTATGTTGTTAAAATAAATAATAAAAAAAAAACCCACTTTTTCATTATGAAGTCCATGCCCCCGTTATGAAACTGCTAAGGCATAACCCAGTGTTATCCTTGGCCGTCGCTGTCATAATTTCTTTTCAAATTTTTGAACAGATTGAGGTAAGAAATTTCAACTCATTTACAGATTGAGGTATTGAACTTAAATTTGATTTGGAGTTGTATGATGGTAAAGTGCAGATCAAGTTTTGATTTGGTGCCAATCCAATATTTTTTCTAGAGTCAAATTTCTCTTTAAAAAAAATAATAAAGTGAAAAAAAATAATAGTGTCATGTTGGAGAGCCTTGTCTAACATCCGTTGAATTTTTTTTTTTTTTAAAGGCTTTTCTCTTTGGCTGACCACAAGGTCATTCATGTCATACTGACCCATCATCTTGACCCGTATTCATGAAACTGTTCTCATGCTCAAACACGGTTTCTGTGCTCAAGCCAGCTTTCCTGAAACTCGCCTATAATATGTCAACGATCAAAAAGTAAATTGTAAATGTTGAAATTAGTATTCTGCTTCATTGATCTTCCTTTTCCCCAAATTCTTTGACAAAATACGAGTCTTTAGATAAATTATAGCCAGAAAAAGAAATCAGTATTGAGCACAAAATACATGCTTTAGCATGAGAACGGTTTCGTGAATACAGGCCCTGGTATTTGATTTCTTGATAGTATCTCATACTCTTGTAACCAATCTAGAAACTGCCTTTTCTTGGTGCAAATTTCTGTCTGAAATCCATCTTCTCAAAACATGTTATCATTAACAACACAACATTGTAGTTGTGATTTTTTCTAACCCTAGACAGTGATATTCACCCGTTTACCCGTGTGAGATTTTCTTGTCTCACCCTAGATTGAGACAAGCTCTCAACGATTGTATGACGTCATAGCAACAATACGATGACGCCACGTCGACACCTCAATCACATCACATCAACATTCAGGGTTCTCATTAAAAGCCGGTTGCCGGCAAAAGTAGCCTGTTATTCACCAACTTTGAACCGGCTATTTTTTCAGAATTTGATATATGTCAACATTATAGTATGTGAAAATTCAACCTGCTATTCTTTTGAAGTTAACCAATTATTGCAAAACTTAGTGAGAACCCTGAACATTGTCTTGCATTGATGTAACATCAATATCAAATATACATGGTAACGGGGTAGGAGAAAAATAATCATCATCTCCTTGGTAGTGAGACAGGAGATCTCAACCCTCATGGGTAAGATTCTTAAACTGCCAAACGCTCGGCAAGCCTCGTGTTTGGCAACTTAAGAATTTTACCCCTCAGGTTGAGATTCCCCTGTCGCGCCTCCAAGGGGGTGAAAGATTCTTTTAGTACGATTTATTTCATGATATCTCTTTGTTACAGACTGGTGAAAACACTCTTCCAGCAGGCGAGGGAATGCAAACCCAGCATCATTTTTATTGACGAAGTGGACGCCCTGTGTTCATCCAGAGGGGAGGGGGAGTCAGAGTCGAGTCGACGAATCAAGACCGAGTTCTTGGTACAGATGCAGGGAGTTGGCAATGACAATGACGGAATACTTGTGCTTGGTGCCACAAATATACCCTGGGTACTGGATTCAGCCATCAGGAGAAGGTAACCGATTGATGAATAAAGAAGATAAATAAATAGACCTTTTATAAAGAAAAAAAAGGCTCCAAATAACCAAACCATGACCACTTTGGAACCTGATCATGTTAATTACTGGTCTGAGGAAGCTGTGTTGGGTAGAAGTTCCGGATGAGGATCCTGGTGGTATTATAAAGTAATACATTTACCGGTATTGATTTTTTTTTTCTGGCAGATTCGAGAAGAGAATATACATCCCCTTACCCGAGGCTCCTGCCAGAATGACGATGTTTCAGCTTCATTTAGGTTCCACCCCACACAGCATACAAGACCATGAATTCAAACAACTTGGCCAAGCATCAGACGGGTAGGTTTTCCTTGTCATTTTTTTGAAGAATTCAAATCTTACAGTCACATACTTGCCAACCCTTCCTATCTAGGTGGGAGACTCAAAAATCCTTAAAATACTAAAACAATGCATTTTCAAATTGTGAATTTGCTGAACTATTTCTATTTTTTAAGTTCAGATGATTTCATCTTATTGAACAGCTCAAATGAAGCAATTTAAAAGTGTTATTTTTCCTTTGGGTGAACAAACATATGGTCTGACAGTGAAATAGGGTGTCCAACACGGAGGTTCTTCAGATGGTTTGATGTTTTTCATGTTAAAAACATCGAACCTTCGGAAAAACATCCATGTTGGACTCCCTATTTTACTCTACATTACCTAGATTTTGAAGTGAGACCTCGTGAATACACCTGTATCCACGGCAGGTGCGACGGGATATCTACAGTATGTTTGACTACCTCCCGGGACGATGTGTCGCCACCCTCCCATATTGAAACATATATGTTATTTATGTTTTCAATTCTAAGCACGCGTACTCTTCAACATGGAAATTTTAAAATAATTGGCAAGTATGAAGTCAACCCCTGTTACATGGAATTTATAGGCTCAGGGACTGTTGGAAAAGTCTATAATGAATCTTGGTATGTGTTTATATTTTTGCAAGATTCTCTGCAGATGCCCTGCAATAAAATCAGAGCTTGTAATCAATCATGAAACAGTATACATTGTATAATTATGTATAAATTTATATATATTTTTTTTCTCTATATAGGTATTCCGGAGCAGATATAAGTATCGTTGTCAGAGATGCGTTGATGCAGCCTGTCAGGAAAGTACAGACAGCCACACACTTTAGGAGAGTAAGTGATGAAAGTATTTATTAATTTTTGTATGGCATGACTGGGTGTAGATTATTGTCCATTATTAGCTCACCTGGTCTGAAGGACCGAGGTGAGCTTATGCCATACCGTGGTGTCCGTCGTCTGTCCGTCGACAATTGTTTAAACGACTTCTTCTCCATAGCCACCGATTGGAAATCAGCCTTATTTAGCAGGAAGTATCCCTAAGTGGTCAGGATTCAAAATTGTAGTAATGGAAGGACTGACTCCCCAGGGGGTTTAGTGTGTGTGGGGGGGGGGGGGGGGAGAATTATTTGGCTAAATTGATATTAGCGACTTCTTCGCCATAACCACTGATTAGAAATCAACCTTATTTGGCTGGAAGCATTCTTAGATGCCCAGGATTCAAAATTGTACTCATGTTGGGACTGAGCCCCTAGGGGGCTGACGGGTGGGGCCAAAAAGGCCTATTTAGCTATATTGGTTTAAGCAACTTCTTATCCATAACCACTGATTGGAAATCAACCTTATTTGGCAGGAAACATCCCTAGGTGTTCAGGATTCAAAATTGTACTCATGGTGGGACTGACCCCCTAGGGGGCTGAGGGGTGGGCCAAAATGAAAATTTTTTACCATGATTACCTAGATAACAATGTATCCAGGTGAGCGATACAGGCCCTATGGGCCTCTTGTTATGATAACTGTCAGATTGACAAAAGTGAAGTTATTATATGAAAAAAAAATGTGATCTTTATATCAACAATCGTTTATTGATTGATATATATATATATGGGTGTATAATTATTATAACAGGATATTTTCACATTTCATGATTAATAGAAAACGTCCACAGGTCACTTAAATTTCACATATTTTACTAAGACAGAATTCTGACACTCAACCACCAGCCGTCCCAATATTTAGCGGGTTAGAGCCAGAACCCTTCGGACTATCTCTGGTTATTCTATGTTCTATATGTAAAGACAAGTTTTTCATTGAGATTTGATCGTGATCCTACTGTAATTACGTATGTCACATGTGTTTACTTATTCCGCCTCTAAAATTCATAAGGGCTATTGCATAATAAATCGTGTCGGGGAGGTGGGAGGCACCAGTAATAGTATATCACTGAATTCGATGTAAAAACGAGATCTGCATAATTTTTATGCCCCCGCCATGAAAGGTGGGGGGGGGGGCATATAGTGTTACCCATGTCTGTCCTGTCGCGTGGTGTCCCATCCCGTCATGTTCCGTCCCATGGTAATGTAACCAACTTATTGTCCCCCGCTTCCGGAGGAACGGGGGATATTGATTTGGGTTTGTCCGTCCGTCCGTCCGTCTGTCCGTCCCTCTGTCCGTCCCTCCGTCCGTCCCTCTGTCTGTCTGTCACACTTCGTTTCCGTGCTCTATCTTTTGAAGGAATAATCCGATTTTCATTAAACTTGGTCAGGATACTTATCATCCAAGTACCTCGGATGAGTTCGATTTTCGTGAAATTCCGCGCATATTTTATGGAGTTATCCCCCTTTTATCACCAAATATAGGCATCATGTACATAATGCCATAACTCTTATGTTTTTTATTTAATTCACTTTAAATTCTGTAGAATATTATATAAGGTAATGATGTTTAACATATATTACGGGTTTGGATGTCGTATCTCAACTTTCTTTGGAATCCGACAGAGTTTTGTCCCTTTCATTGCCAAATGAAAGCATTATGTACAAAAAATTGCTTTCCGTGCTCTATCTTTTGAAGGAATAATTCGATTTTCATCAAACTTGTTGAGGATACTTATTATTCAAGTATCTCGAATGAGTTCGATTTTCGTGAAATTCCGCGCGTATTTTACGGAGTTATCCCCCTTTTTATCATGAAATATAGGCATCATGTACAAAATGCCAGAACTCTTATGTTTTTTATTTATTTAATCTACTTTAAATTTGGTACAATATCATATCAAGCAATGATGTAACATATATTAAGTGTTTTGATGCAGGTATTTCAACTTTCTGTGGATGAGTGTGTCTTTATTTCAATCAGTACACTTTATTTCATAGTACATGTACAATACAATATATAACCAATATATACATTTTCAATTTCTATTCAATTCCCTCATAATACATCTTTGTATTCCATTCACATTTTGTAAGGTGTCACAAGAGGAAATAATATTTTACAAATATTACACGTTTTCTGATCAATTTTTAACTTTCCATATAATTCATTATGCCCTTTCCCTTGCCCTAAACCAGTATTATGTACAAAAATGACTTCACACACGATATTATTTGCTCTAATTTCCTCATAAGACAGTCAAATGTTTAATGCATAAACGGCTCAGCCAATTTCCATTGCCAAATTTCGCACATGATGTTTCCCCCCAAGTGGCCCTGAAGCGGGGGACATAAATTCCACGAATTAGCTTGTTTAAATAACTACTGATCCAATTGTCATCTAACTTCGCATACGTAATAAGCATGAAGAAATAATTTCATATTGGGGGAGAGAGCATTTATGTCTCGCAGACATTTCTAGTCTTTATATTAAATCTCTTTTAATGTTTGATGGGTTACAGGGTCTGTTAGAAAGTTTCTCCCGCTCCGGCAGCATCCCTAATGAACCATTAAACTGTGGAATTCGAAGAGTTCAAATTCATCTTCAGCGGTGATTTAATTAGTTCATATTTGCGTTTGTTGTGTTCCTCAGGTACGAGGTCCCTCCAGAAATGATCCTGATGTGATAGTCGATGATCTGTTGACACCTTGCTCGCCGGGTGCTCCTGGCGCTTTTGAAATGAGCTGGATGGATGTACCTGGGGAAAAACTATTGGAACCTATAGTTAGCTTGGTAAGAAAGCCATCTGAGTTTTGGACAATTTTTACCATGATTGAATTCATACTTTTCTTTTTCGGATGATACTGAGTGTCTTTTGCAATTCCTCTGAAAATTAATCACGGTTGATGAGTTGGATAAATGTGATACAGTGGATTCCACTAATATCACCCCTGTTAATATCACATTCCTCTTAGTATCATGTTTTTCCCAAGCACCATTTCCCTCTCTATTTAGTCTATAGATTTGATTTTATTTGGTTAATATCATGGATTTTGAGTTGAATTCCTCTTAATATCACATAATACCCCGAAAATGATGTCATTTCCATTGATTGAAGATACAAATTGTACAAAATATTGCATAGAAAATTAAAAAAAAAGAAATTAACGATTTTTTTTTAACGTCACATTCCTGTTAATATCATATCCAATACATGATATTAACCAAATAAAATTACATAGATTATATAGAGAGAATAATGGTGCTTGGGAAAAACATGATATAAAGAGGAATGTGATATTAACAGGGTTGATATTAAGTGGAGTCCACTGTATTACGATAGTATTGCGATACAGAAAAACTATTGCGATAGTCATTGATACCCAAACTATTTCAAAATACTGTATTTAAAATGACAGAAGTATATTCATTTACTAAGTTTAGGACAAAATAGTTATCTTAAATTAATACTTACAACAGTAATATTCAATAAAGTGATTCATATTAACCAAATACATTAAAACTTTTTGATGATTATTTGTTTAAATGATGCCATTTAGGTTATATAAAATACTACTGTTGAAATGATTGTTACTATTGTGATAGTCACATACTATTGCGATTGTCTATTGCATTGCCACTTTACTTTTGTGATAGAACTATTGGGTGGTACACTATTGCGATAGAACTATTGGGTGGGACACTATTGCGATAGAACTATTGGGTGGTACACTATTGCGATAGAACTATTGGGTGGTACACTATTGCGATAGAACTATTGGGTGGTACACTATTGTCATAGAACTATTGGGTGGTACACTATTGTGATAGAACTATTGGGTGGTACACTATTGCAATAGAACTATTGGGTGGTACACTATTGTCGTAGAACTATTGGGTGGTACACTATTGTGATAGAACTATTGGGTGGTACACTATTGCGATAGAACTATTGGGTGGTACACTATTGCGATAGAACTATTGGGTGGTACACTATTGTGATAGAACTATTGGGTGGTACACTTTTGTGATAGAACTATTGGGTGGTACACTATTGCGATAGAACTATTGGGTGGTACACTATTGTGATAGAACTATTGGGTGGTACACTATTGCGATAGAACTATTGGGTGGTACACTATTGTGATAGAACTATTGGGTGGTACACTATTGCGATAGAACTATTGGGTGGTACACTATTGTGATAGAACTATTGGGTGATACACTATTGCGATAGAACTATTGGGTGGTACACTATTGTCGTAGAACTATTGGGTGGTACACTATTGTGATAGAACTATTGGGTGGTACACTATTGTGATAGAACTATTGGGTGGTACACTATTGTCGTAGAACTATTGGGTGGTACACTATTGTGATAGAACTATTGGGTGGTACACTATTGCGAAAGAACTATTGGGTGGTACACTATTGCGATAGAACTATTGGGTGGTACACTATTGTGATAAAACTATTGGGTGGTACACTATTGTCGTAGAACTATTGGGTGGTACACTATTGTGATAGAACTATTGGGTGATACACTATTGTGATAGAACTATTGGGTGGTACACTATTGCGATAGAACTATTGGGTGGTACATTATTGTGATAGAACTATTGGGTGGTACACTATTGTGATAGAACTATTGTGTGGTACACTATTGCGATAGAACTATTGGGTGGTACACTATTGCGATAAAACTATTGGGTGGTACACTACTGTGATAGAACTATTGGGTGGTACACTATTGTGATAGAACTATTGGGTGGTACACTATTGTGATAAAACTATTGGGTGGTACACTACTGTGATAGAACTATTGGGTGGTACACTACTGTGATAGAACTATTGGGTGGTACACTATTGTGATAAAACTATTGGGTGGTACACTATTGTCGTAGAACTATTGGGTGGTACACTATTGTGATAGAACTATTGGGTGGTACACTATTGCGATAGAACTATTGGGTGGGACACTATTGTGATAGAACTATTGGGTGGTACACTATTGTGATAGAACTCTTGGGTGGTACACTATTGTGATAGAACTATTGGGTGATACACTATTGCGATAGAACTATTGGGTGGTACACTATTGTGATAGAACTATTGGGTGGTACACTATTGTGATAGAACTATTGGGTGGTACACTATTGTCGTAGAACTATTGGGTGGTACACTATTGTGATAGAACTATTGGGTGATACACTATTGCGATAGAACTATTGGGTGGTACACTATTGTCGTAGAACTATTGGGTGGTACACTATTGTGATAGAACTATTGGGTGGTACACTATTGCGATAGAACTATTGGGTGGTACACTATTGTCGTAGAACTATTGGGTGGTACACTATTGTGATAGAACTATTGGGTGGAACACAATTGCGAAAGAACTATTGGGTGGTACACTATTGCGATAGAACTATTGGGTGGTACACTATTGTGATAAAACTATTGGGTGGTACACTATTGTCGTAGAACTATTGGGTGGTACACTATTGTGATAGAACTATTGGGTGATACACTATTGTGATAGAACTATTGGGTGGTACACTATTGTGATAGAACTATTGGGTGGTACATTATTGTGATAGAACTATTGGGTGGTACACTATTGTGATAGAACTATTGTGTGGTACACTATTGCGATAGAACTATTGGGTGGTACACTATTGCGATAAAACTATTGGGTGGTACACTACTGTGATAGAACTATTGGGTGGTACACTATTGTGATAGAACTATTGGGTGGTACACTATTGTGATAAAACTATTGGGTGGTACACTACTGTGATAGAACTATTGGGTGGTACACTACTGTGATAGAACTATTGGGTGGTACACTATTGGGATAAAACTATTGGGTGGTACACTATTGGGATAAAACTATTGGGTGGTACACTATTGTCGTAGAACTATTGGGTGGTACACTATTGTGATAGAACTATTGGGTGGTACACTATTGCGATAGAACTATTGGGTGGTACACTATTGCGATAGAACTATTGGGTGGTACATTATTGTGATAGAACTATTGGGTGGTACACTATTGTGATAGAACTATTGTGTGGTACACTATTGCGATAGAACTATTGGGTGGTACACTATTGCGATAAAACTATTGGGTGGTACACTACTGTGATAGAACTATTGGGTGGTACACTATTGTGATAGAACTATTGGGTGGTACACTATTGTGATAAAACTATTGGGTGGTACACTACTGTGATAGAACTATTGGGTGGTACACTACTGTGATAGAACTATTGGGTGGTACACTATTGGGATAAAACTATTGGGTGGTACACTATTGGGATAAAACTATTGGGTGGTACACTATTGTCGTAGAACTATTGGGTGGTACACTATTGTGATAGAACTATTGGGTGGTACACTATTGCGATAGAACTATTGGGTGGGACACTATTGTGATAGAACTATTGGGTGGTACACTATTGTGATAGAACTCTTGGGTGGTACACTATTGTGATAGAACTATTGGGTGATACACTATTGCGATAGAACTATTGGGTGGTACACTATTGTGATAGAACTATTGGGTGGTACACTATTGTGATAGAACTATTGGGTGGTACACTATTGTCGTAGAACTATTGGGTGGTACACTATTGTGATAGAACTATTGGGTGGTACACTATTGTGATAGAACTATTGGGTGGTACACTATTGTGATAGAACTATTGGGTGGTACACTATTGTCGTAGAACTATTGGGTGGTACACTATTGTGATAGAACTATTGGGTGGTACACTATTGCGATAGAACTATTGGGTGGTACACTATTGTCGTAGAACTATTGGGTGGTACACTATTGTGATAGAACTATTGGGTGGTACACTATTGCGATAGAACTATTGGGTGGTACACTATTGCAATAGAACTATTGGGTGGTACACTATTGTGATAGAACTATTGGGTGGTACACTATTGCGATAGAACTATTGGGTGGTACACTATTGCAATAGAACTATTGGGTGGTACACTATTGTGATAGAACTATTGGGTGGTACACTATTGTGATAGAACTATTGGGTGGTACACTATTGTGATAGAACTATTGGGTGGTACACTATTGTGATAGAACTATTGGGTGGTACACTATTGTGATGCATTGATAGTTCAATGCATTGTTACACCCCTAGTGCATACTTTTATCCTAATATACGTAACGTCAGGAAATTTTTCGGAATTCTGAAAAAAAAAATTCTGGGGGAAAAATCCAGTTGATAACCATGCAAAAATAAGCCTAAAACGAAGTAAACCTGAGCAGTAACAAACAAGAAACTCCAAAGAATTGAAAATAATTCAGGTGTGGCCCACTTCAATAACAAGCCGAAGTTAGAAGACAGTTCAGAATGGACGCATGTTTACAAATACTGTGTTTCAAATGGTGCTGTACCGGTAACCGCATAAGAATTCATCTTGAATATTGGTGATAGAAATGTATCAGTTAATCTTAACTAAATCTATAAATATAATAAGTTATTAGGCTTGATTTTCGATTCAAGTTTTGCCGAAAGCTACGTGTATTGGGCCTTTAATTAAAAAAAAAAAAAACAGAAAAAATTGTATACACTCCTCATGGTGGTTCTTTTTTGTTACAGAGTGATATGCTCCAGTCTTTAAGCACCTCAAAACCAACCGTCAATGAGGACGACTTGAAGCGCCTACAGGCTTTTACAGAAGATTTTGGACAAGAAGGATGATGCTTCATAAATTGTATCTGTTGTGAACTATGCTGTGTTACGACTGTGTTGCGATTGCAACCGACAGGCATGTGTGCAAAAAAAAAATCATCATTTGGCACATTAAACGTGCACACATGTGCATCCTTACGTCAGAGAAATGATGTGAAAAGGGATAAAGACATTTAAAAAAAAAACTCTTTTTCATCATTTCAATAGAAACTTGTTGATATACATGTATATACTGTTAGGTCGTTTTAGATACGATGTGATGGAGATGACCATGATTCATGATTTACAATCGTAGCCATATCACTAAATAAATGATTGCTGCAAAATGATCATTATTTCTTGTGCACAAAAGAGCTGATATTTCTCCAGAGTCCTCTCATGGCTAACAATGTGATAGACTAGATGTATGAACAAATCAGCTTTGTGTGTGATTGTGGGACTATGAAATGGATTCAACGTAATTAATACAATGTCCTTTCATTAGACATCAGATCTTGTGCAGAATTTGCCTCTATTGTACTTTGGCCTCAAACCTTTCCACATTTTAAAAGGCTATCAATTTCACAAAGGTCAAAATATTACGATCAGGACAATTCTGAATTCATTTTTCGCCTCGACCTTTTTATTTTGACCTTGTTTTTATTGGCACGGTCAAAGTCTGTATTCTTGCTTTTAAATATTTATTAATGTAAGAGGGTATTTGATGAAAGTCCAACAGAAAATGGCTTTATGGCATTGAGCATACAATTAAATTTTGATGATGACACCAAGATAGAGATTGACAAGTGCATGGTTCATACAGAAGTGCTTGAAAAGTGCTTGAATTGGGGTCAGTGCTGGAAAAGTGCTGGAATTTGCTTACAAATCCTTGAAAAGTGCTTGAATTCATACTTACGAGCTGTAAACATGCATATTTATATAAAAAAAAATGATTAAAATCATGACGAAAAAATTTCAAAAGATCTAAGTCATCGATTAAACCCCTATTTCCTGCAAGTTTGGACCATGCACCTGGACAATTTAGAAAAAGTGTTTGAAACATGCTTGAATTTTGGTGTGAAAATTCTGTATGAACTCTGTTTACCGGTAAGTGTTATATTCATTTGGTTCTAGTAGTTTATGATTACTAGGAATATTTTTGCATCAGGACCATGTTGTTGATGTCCGATCTTATTTTGTTTATTTCTTTATCCATATGTTTTCGTTAAAGCCTTGAAACATGTAGTGTCATTTTAAATAGGACATCTCTTTTTCGGCCGAGATAAGACAATTTTGAAATTCAGTAGAAATGTTTTGACTTCAGCTGGAAAAATGTACACGATTCTTCAGCCTGCTGTGAGGAAATTATATTTTATGTTTAAAATTTGTTTTTTTTTCTTTTTCCTGCTTTGATTACAGGAAACATACTCTTAACAGTTAATAAGTTTAAATAAACATGAGTTTTTTTGTAAGAATTTCTGTTGTCCTTTCTTAAAGAGATTACAGCTACCTGTGAAAAGTGAAAGAAATTCAAAGAAATCTGTAGAATAAAATGTTGGAAAAAAATAAAATTGGTGGTTTCGATATAATGTCAATAGATAGGCCACATTGTTACCAGCGTTACACTTATATTAAATAGTAAGCCCAACCTTGGCCCATCCTCGCATTACATAATTTAAGGAGAAAATCCTTAGTTAAGGAGCTTTTCTTAAATTCTGTAATGCTCTCCTATGGAGATTTTTAAGTTAAGGAATTTTCTTAATTAAGTTAAGGAACGTTGATGAAACCAGGATCAGTTAATAATGCCTTTTCAAGTACAAAGCATATAATCCCCTGTACAACTGTATACTAGCTAGCTGGTACAGTATGTTTATATTTCAACTCCCAGCATTAAAATAAAGGCTTAACTGTAATCTAGATAGACAGTGAACTAAATATCTAAATCTAAATCTGGTTCACATATCTTCCCTGTATCATTTTTACCAGGTACATGATTGTGAACTGCTATTTATGGATTTCCTGATGATTGGACTAAAAGAAATAAAACCATGAGCTAAATCTTTTATACATCTTTGCGAATCTGAGTTGTGTAACCTCGCTATATCTTTTGTATATCTTAAAATAAATTTTATTTGTTTTACAACATATCCAACTTCCATTACCTGATCACTCTAAACTTGTTGGCCCGAATGTTAGCACGCGAGGGGTCTTATTGTGGGAGAAAACACACGTCGTGTAGGTGACCACATACCTTTTCACGTCCAGTCAGGGAATTGAACCCCGGCCGCCTTGATGAAAGGCAAGTACGCTATCCACTGCACCACCCGACCACCCATTTTGTATATCTGTTAACTAAATACACACATACAATTGTATGGAGCTATTAATGGACTTGCTGGGAATAAGACAGATTGGCATGGAAAAGAAACATGAGCTTATGATCTTCAGCAGTGGAAGTTAATATACCAACTCAAAAACTTACCTATTGGGAAAGTTATGAAATGGACTATCAATCCCACTCGACTCTAATCTGCAATCTTACGGGTCCTCATACTTGAGACATACAAGTTCTGTTTATTCTCAACTCTATCAGTAAGTGTATGATAGAAGAAAAAATCTATGGTCATGAGCCTTTTTTTTAATTTCTTGATGATTTCTATTGATCTATATGTTTTATTCCACAAATACCAGAATGATTTTAAGGTGAAGTGGTTTATATTCCGAGAACCCATGTTTGTTCTATTTGTGTTTGTGTGAAAGGTTTATTTTGATGGAGTAAGTACACATTATGTTATATTTGAGTGCAAAAAGGTGATTTAATGAGTGGTTATTATTAGGATAAAATAAAATGTAAACTTATATTATAAAGCTTCAGCAATAATGAATGTTAATTATAATCATAAGTTGCTATTTTGCCCCACCCAGGAGATCCTTGATGTCCAGGAGTTATACTCACCTATGCTCTCTACACTCCTGGAATATGTCACATGTGACCCCTCCCACTACTTTTTAACCTCTCTAGAATGTAACCCCTCCTACTATTGTAATTGGAGGGTCACATTTGGGAGAGGTTAAATAATTATCTGACTATCATTTCATATTGACATACGTCCGTGCCTAACCCCTGTGGAATATGTTGACATGCTCAAGTTAAAAAAAAAACTGACCAATCGCTTTGCTGATATCTGTCGTTTGAAGATTACAATGGAGCCGCAACCAACTCCAAAGCGTGTCAGTTTTCACTGTTATGTGACTGCGATATCTTTTCGTTGAAAATCAAAGGATCGAACCAGTCTTCTTGTCTTATCAACAAGGTGGCGCACAACAAGTCTTCAGTTTTTCAATGACATATTCCAGGGATGTAGAGAGTGTAACTCCTGGATATCAAAGATTCACCTAGGACAAATTAGTGAACTCAACATTGTCATATAGAGTGAATTATCAAGCAAGATTCATATTTATACCTTTACTCATTCACCCTTGAAGACACTTATGAAATATTCCAATTCAAAGGTTGGAATAGTTCATGGTGAAATTTCTGGGGGGATTTTAGTATTAAACTATTTATGGAGATAAAGGTTATAATATTCTTGTCCTGGAAACTTATAACATAGAAATTACTTATATGATAACGTTTTATTCTTAATAGAAATTACTTATTAAAAGAAATACTATGATGAAATAAAAAAAAAATTTCAATTGATTATTTATGACATTCTACTAATAAAGTTTTGCTAAAAAGTACAGAAAACTTGTTCTACCATTGTTTATGTTTTTGCACAGTTATGTCCCCTTACACAAGTTATGTCCCTTTACACTAGTGACGCTTCCATGCATGTCTGCACCTAGTTATAGATCATTAGAGGTTTATTTTGGTGCATTTTCAGTTGAAACTTTATGTTTTGTTCTACTGAAATCATATTTTTTGCAGTTGAAACAAGATGCACAGAGGGAGATATCTTCGCTAATTTGATATATGTATATATCGGCATGCATTGATTCATTATAAAATAGACTTCAGATCTCCACATCTAATTGAAAAAGTCTATACCATCTTGGTATACATTTAATTATCAAATTTACTTCATACAATTTTTATTTTTAATCTAGAAATGACATTTTCAGTAAAACAAATGGCTGACACGTGTCCATTTATTGTTTACGTTTTATGTAATTCCTGGGGAAAATGTTGAAAATATACGATTGTAATGAATAATATTCCTTTCATTACATCAATTATGAATAACTTATAAAATATATCAATCATTTTAGAAATCATATTCCTAATAAACACACAGGTTTGTTTGTCACTAGATCAAAGTTTGACTCATTCAACCATAAATGCACATTTTAACTCTTCCTCTTTAAATGATGGAATAGTTCATTGTGAAATTTCAGGGGTGACTTAGTTAAACTGGTGATATTTTTTTCATTTACAGGTTAGGAAAACATTATAATTATTTAGTGTCATGGAGCTTTATGGAACACTAAATTAACATATAATCAATTAATTGCACATATCTTCAAATAATTGAAGATAGGTACAATTCAATTGAAGATAGGTTCAATCCAATTGAAGATAGGTTCAATTCAATTGTAGATACGTTCAATTCAATTGAAGATATGTTCAATTCAATTGAAGATAGGTTCAATGTAATTTAAGATAGGTTCAATTTAATTATGCATATATCTTTAAATGATTAAAGATAGGTGCAAATAATTGGACTTATCTTCAATTGAATTGAACCTATCTTGTGAAGATAGGTGTAATTAATTAATCAGTATATGTTAATTTGGCATTCCATAGAGCCCTTCTTCGTCACAGTTAGGAGGGATTTGTTTTTGACGGAAATAATTAGGTGAGCACAGACAGGTGCCAGTCAACAATAACTTGTGTACATTGGTAAAGATTACATGGATGTATACATGGTGAATAGCATAACAAGGCTTGAAAGTGAATTATAATTCGAAATCATATTATATATTATGTTAAAAAATAGTGTTTTCAAATATAATGTGTCAAATAAAATCATCATTATTTAATGGTACATTGTATATTACAACATTTATAAGCGATTTCGGAATGATCTTATTTGGGTAGACGAACTTTTCATCAATATACATGTATGATATTGTAAATTAGTGTATTTCAATTGTATACATTTTGATTTAAAACTTAATGTAAATAATAAATCCATCCAACAGTTGAAATTGAATTTGTTAATATCTGATATTGTCTTCTTTGTTTCGTAATCACACACTTTTTTTTCCATGGAGATAAGATTGGAGGTTGTTTGGAATTATTTTACCCCTCAGAAATACTTATGAACTATTCCATCCTTTGAATTGATTTCAAATTTGTCTTCAGGGTACACTGTAAATACATTTAAGGGTATCATGGTGGTGTGTTCCCCGAACGCATACATGTTTAAGACAATAGGTAGAACATCAAAGAGAGGGTAATTATAGTCTATATCATATTTACCTTAGGTATTTCACCTGTAAATCTACCTGCGTTCAGGGAATCAGCCATCATTGTCGGGGATGACTACATGTTCATCTGGGCGTGTTAATGTCATATGCATATTGCATTAGGCATACAACAATATTACATATTGATCAAAACTTCACAAATGTCTGATACAATGTTGGAGAACATATTGAAGAGATCAAGTATATGCATAACATGCATTTACAAATTGATAAACTAGTGGAAAGTTGTGGAAACTTCAACTGTTCCGAAGGGAACATTGTGGACTCTCATGAAGCATAAATCAAACAAATAAAACTAAGTAAGTCATTTTTTTAGAAAATTTCAGTCACATATAACATTTTAGATAAAAAATGATGATGTTCCAGAAGAGTAAGCGTCTTCTGTTTCATCGACGAAGTGTACTAGTATGCACCTAGTATGCACGATCCAAAACTTGTAATATACTGATATTATTTTAATTTAATTCCCGGACAATGAAACATTGTTGTTATTGAAATATCATAAGCTGGTTAAAATAGAGTAAATAGATTCTAATCATGATTTCAAGCTTGATTTATTTACACAATATTTTTTCATTAAGGGATTAACCTTGCAAAATTGTATTTTTGTAACACTTATAAATGCGAAGCATTCCTATCGGGCCGTGACGTCATACCAGTATATATATATGAACCTTTAATAACAATAAGTCGGATCTGTTATTGCTTTTTTACATACATATACGAATCGGCTTGAAACACAGGCACTGGCCTTGTTTATCAAACACCTATAAAAGGTGTTGGATAGACGAGTCTAGTGCATGTGATCATAAAAAATACCTCGACGACAGGTAACAGGATACAAGTAAACAAGTCTGCTTCATTTAATTTAGATGTCATATGGTTTATAGTCATATCTAAAAATAGCATTTGGTATTTCCACCCGAGGTTTGTTGACGGAGTATGACGGCAAATCTCCAGGTTGGTAAATATTGTTTATATACCGTTTAAAACAACATGCTTCTGATGAAGGAGTATAGATCCATCTCCTATAGTAAGCTTCGTATATATATATATTACCCTTCAATATAAACATGAACCTTGTATGTATTTCGTGTAGAACATTGTTAAGGGGACGTAACTCGTATAGATTATTGGCTTTACTTGGGCGGACAGTGTTATCGACCGTGGTTTACGCGGGCATGTGACGAATGTAACTGGACCTTGGTAATTCAGTAGAGGATTATAATGGAGCATGTACAGACCTATATGCTAAAATTTATTGACGAATGCTTATACCATATTGTCAATAAATATAGGTTTTTATCACAAAATATATGTCCCCATGAATAGTGTGCATATATTTCTTAGGCTGATATATCTATGCTCTTTGGGGTTTAGAGCAATGCTCTCTGTAGTTTCCTGGCCCCAGTTTCATCAACATCAAAATCTCAACAGGAAAGCATTACAGAATTTAAAGAAAGTTCCTTAGCTAAGGATTTCCCCCTTAAATTCTGTAATGGTTTCCTATGGAGATTTTTAAGTTAAGGAAAGTTGATGAAACCGGAGATGAAATCAGAGAATACCAAAGCGTCAACAAAACCATAATCCGAACTCAAAATCGATTAAACTAGAGACAAAATAGGAACAAAAGAAAGATTTACACGGAGACTCTCGCAAAAGCACAATATAATAAGATCAGGTGTTCCGGAAGAGTAAGCGTCTTCTGCTTCATCGATAACACCATGTAAATCTTTGTCACATCCAAGTAAACATCAAGTTCTCAAAACGAGAACATCTGAGAACTGAATATCGCAGCATTTAACTGTTAGTAACTTATCAAATACAGTCGATATGAATACAATTTGGGTGACAGATAAATAGAATGGCGCCCATTATAGTTTTTGATATTCCAACAATGGTAGAGATTTAACAATGGCGAGAAACTAAATTCGTCAATGTAGTCAGGTGAACAAGGACCTCTTAAACGTAGATCTAGGTATATGCACATCACAAATAAGGCGATTTCTTTAATTTTGTAATATCGTCAGTCAGGGACGTATAGGTCTTACATATACGTACCTACGTCAGTGGAACGTTCTAAAGACGGAGCTTTTCAAAACTGTATCCTCGCTCCTCTTGACTTCGTTCATGATACTGAATAAAAATAGCCACCAGAATCACAGGGACCTGAGAATTTGTTACAGCTAGTTTTGGACCTAAAATAGGGTGTTTAGAGTAATTTTACATATTTGGGGGGTTAAGATCAATTTTCGATAAAAAAAAGTTCCCTCAATAGTCATAAAAGCTAGCTTAAATAGCTTTTATGACCATTAAGGGGGGCATTTTTATCGAAAACAAATTCTCAGGTCCCTGTGACCAGAATGACTTTGACCTTGACTGTTTATGAAGCATATCATTATTATGACAGATCTTTTGCGATTCATTTCATAATATATATACATGTTCACTTCGCTCCGCCTCAATGCTTGCATCGGCTGATATTGATATATTTGGTATCGACTAAAAGAGAAAAGTTTCACCTTTAAAATGAGGCATGCATATAAACATTTGACTTCATTCAGTGACGAAAACAAGCTTAGAATGAAAATAGGTCGATTTTCTCGTTCAGGCTAGTTCTTTCCCTTGTCACAGATATATAGTAGTGGGATGGCTTATATTCGAGAAAGGTAAAAAAACAAATTATCTGACAATCACTTCGTAGTGACATAGTTCCGTGTCTAGCCCCTGTGACGAAGTTAAGTGAACCTCGTGCAAATGGTACATCATACATAAACTGCTTCGCAGTTCATTTCATTTGCGCGAAGTTCACTTGATTTCATCAGCCGATGCAAGCAGCAAAATAGACATTCAATCCTTAATTGATATTCAGGTTACCTGACCGGAAAACGATTGTAAGATATTAACAATACCTTTTGGTGATTTTTTTAACTCCTTAATTATTATGGTAGAGTCTTATACTACGAAAGGAACTCAACATTTGGTGAAATTATAATCATGATAGATACACGAGAGAAAATAATAATTGTAAATTGGAGCCTATGGAAGGACGAAAATAAAGATATATAAAAATGTCATTGGATAGGACATATTAGAAATTCCACATCATTATACAGCTGATTGTAGCACAGGCACTTGTGTTCAGGAGAATAACCATCTATACATAGATAATATAGCGAAATATGAAAAATAAAAAAATAAAATTATAAAAACAAAATTTTTCCAATTTTCTTATGATGTTATTAATCATCTAAAACCATAATGAAAATAATTGCCAAATTTCAGCTTGATACGACAAGCGGTTAATTTCACAAAAAAATCAACTATCAGACACTGATCAAGCTGAAATTTGGCAATTATTTCCATAATGGTCTTAGATGATTAATAACATAAAAAGAAAATTGGAAAATTTTGTTTTTATATTTTGTTTTTAATTATTATATTATAGATGGTTATTCTCCTGGCCACAAGTGCCTGTGGAAGGTACGTGACTTCGCGAAACACGCTGAAGTTTCCACTTGTACAGTATTCGTATATTTAAAACAAGTTATGTGTTTATTAATGACAGAAAGCTGTTGACATCGTAACCAAAGCAGTGGAGGAAGATAAAAACAGGAATTATGAAGAAGCCTTAAAGTTGTACGACGAAGGAGTGAAGTATTTTCTTCATGCTATGAAATGTAATTATAAGTAACTTCAGGGGTTATAATTGTTTTTCCAATTCAGTCAATAGCAAAAAGCGTTTGTGGGTAGGTGAATAGATGCAACGAAGGTTTATAATTATTAAGGTCAACAAAATAAATACGTCGATCCTCGTTATCTCTAACTCGAAGACCACGTTTAATTCGATTTCAATTCAAGGTATTTCGCCGGTCCCGGCAATACTTAACCACAGTTGCTTGAGTTTCTGTAAGTAAATAATAAATATATATATCTGTGAAATGAGGCTCCCATTCTGTAATGGGCCGCGGCTCCATATATATAAACATTTTTTTTATATGTACTGACAGAAACTCAAGCAACTGTGACTTAACACGAAGTATTTGAACACACCAGACTCAAAAAGTCGGATAACTCGTCCCGCTGACTTCGAAATAACGAGGTTTGACTCGATGTGTTTCAGGTATCTCGATCCACTCTGGAGTTTTCTGACACTGTTCTTAATTTCTTAATTTTGACACTATAAACATAACAAGTATCATTCTATGGTAATCTATAGGTAGAAGTGAAGGATTCTCTTCGGGCAAAAACGCTTCCTCAGAATTTGAATCCTTTTTTTTCTTTGATGATATAACAAAAAACGCTGACTTTTTCGTCATATGTTTTATTCGTGAGATCTCACTTAATTCCCCAAAAACATTTAGGTTCCCAAAAAACATAAGCAACAAATTCAGCATGCACTGATTTTGATGATTATTGTTTTTAAAATCTGACGAGTTGAGGCCTAAAGTTTCGTAACCAATTTGGTATGCATCGCTTTTAACTTCAATCCACACAAAGCAAACTTTCGTGGTTAAGTTTATAAGATTCTTGTAGTCCATGCAATTTTCTGACAAATGTCATGTTCTAAAGATGCAAATGGTCAATAATTGCAAACTAAAAAATATTCTCCAGATGAAGCTAAAAATGACAGGATCAGAGAAAAAATCCGAACTAAGACATTGCTGTATACGGACCGTGCAGAGAGGATTCGGACACATCTAAATGATAACACGCTAGTTGCTGCTGCTGAGGAGGACGATATAGGGAACAGGCAAGTACAGTGTATCACTTCTAAATATTTATAATCCAAGGACTTCGCTTGCGTCACCCTCTCTACTTCTTGAATATGCCGTGACAAACAAACAAACAAACAAACAAACAAATAAGCAAACAGAAATTGAGAATACCGAAGCGTCAACAAAACCAGAATCCGCACTAAGAATTGATTAAACTAGGGGCAAAATATAAAAAGATAAGATTTAGACAGAGAACCTTGTAAACGTAATAGAGAATTAGACTAGGTGTTCCGGAAGAGTAAGCGTGTTATATGCGTCATAGGCCACAACTGCCATTTGAATTGAAGACTCGGTGTGCACCTACCTGGTTAATAAAACAAGAAGATACTTTTATGTTCATCAAATGAATTGTCCGGTCGCGTAACGGTGATATTTACAGGCTTTAAAGTGGAGTGTTGCTTCTCTACTATCCTCAAAAAAAAGGTATCAGCCAAGCGAATGGTCAGGTTTGTTTTCTTACCTTAAAACATTTAATTAGTAATGCACACATTTTGCGTTGAAGAAAAAAAAATACTTAAGTGTCAACAATTCCATAATCCGAATTTGAAATTGATTTTGGGAAAGATTTCCACACAGATCCGTTAAAAAATACAACAGACAAAGACCGGATGTTCTGGAAGAGTGATCGTCTTCTGCTTCATCCACGACACCCGCCATGCATTTGTAGTAAATATCACCTCCTCAAAGAGAGAACTGAGGAAATTACAAAAATAACCACAAGGCGTACGAATGAATATTATAAGACTCTTTCATATGCGTGTATGTAGGATAGGGATATTCCACCCGAGGGGTCACAAAATGTGGTGAAACCCGAGGCTTGCCGAGGGTTTTACCACATTTTGTGATCCCGAGGGTGGAATATCTCTATCCTACATACACATATAATGAAAGAGTCTTTTTCTCTCATATCAACTACCCAAATAAGCTCAAAAACCATGAAAATACGTTTTCACTGGCTACCGTTTTGAAAATTTCAACTTTTTCCTTGGGCTTTTTTGACGAAAACAAATTAGATAGCGAGATTATAACATTCCCTATATTTGCAACGAAGTTTGCTCATAAAATTTAATCTCACCTTTCTGGCGTTTATGGTCAAACTTTTGTGAAAGGTTTCAATTTCATCACGCAGTCGTTTTCGCTTTCCGGCATCAGAGTTTACCGTATTCGTGACGTCACGTCATTGTTGAGCCATTGTGACGTCACGTCGCGTGATATGCTATGTAAGATAGATTTTTCTTACATAGCTTTCTTACATGGGCAAACTCTATCCAACATGGCGAGATATGAGAGAAAAAAAAGTGTCCTTTTTCATATCGTTCGAGGATACATAATATTTGTAACAAAACTAAGAAAACTGCCCATACTCTTGATCAACCTGCATCTTCCCAGAATCCCCGTGCTGTACGGTGAACGTCTGCAGCCGACAACAATTTGTCTTGAAAATCTGGATATTTAGTTCGGGTCTCACCTGAAAGCGTCGCGCTAGAAAATATCATTTAAAATTATGAAAACAGTAAGCGAAGGATCCATATGAAGTAAACCCGACATAAACAAGACTTGACATGATAGCAGTATAACATCACTTAGCATTGCAACAATTAGTTAATGCATAACATTGATATGTCAGAAAAGTAGCATCGACGAGGGCATTTAGTAATACTATCAAAGCAGGGCATTTCCAATAGTGTGATAATCCCGCAATTTGGCACAAATAAAAAAGCTTTTAAAAATTATTTAATACAGTAAAACAATAAGAGAACACCGAAGCGTCAACAAAACCATAATCTAAACTCAAAACCAATTAAACTAGGAGCAAAATACGAAAAAGAGATAGATTTACATGGAGACCCTTGCAACACCCCCCCCCCCCCCCCCCCCCCCCCAGGAGAATAAGACCAGGTGTTCCGGAAGAGTAAGCGTGTTCTTCTTCTTCGACAACACCCGCCACGTAAATAGACAGTATACACAATATATAACACTGTCACTCAAAACTAGTGCTAGTAGGTATCAATTAAAGGGGGAATCACTCCTAAAGGTGGCAATCTTGTATTATCAAAACTTTGAAATTAAATGCATTATTCCATTTGTTTATCTAAATATCAAGCATATTAAATGATGGTTGTAACTTATTAATATTGAGTGATGTCCCTTTTTTAAAATTAAATCATATATTTTTTACTTTTTGTCAGCTTTCTATCTTTGGGTGAATTGTAATTTTCGCATACTTTTGTTCGAATACGATTGTTGATTCAAAAAAATTGTCATTGCTACATCATCATAAATTAACATAAAATGTATATTTTCCTTTGGAAAGGGGTGTCCTGTAAATTAAAATAAAAAAAAAATCCGAAAATTAGGGAAGAGTTCCTTGTAACAGAAAAGGGAATATAAGACAAGGTGTTCCGGAAGAGTAAGCCATTTCTTCTTCATCTACGACACCCGCCATGTAAAGTTTGGTCACGTCAAAGTAAACATCAAGTTCTCAAAATGAGAACCGAATATCATTGTCAATCACAACTAGTAAACACACTATAATAAACAAACTCAAAAACGTTCATCTTCATATCACACAAAAATACAGAATAATTCTCAACAAGACTAAAATGGCGACTGGCTGTAGTCCTCATCATTTTGTATCTCTTGAATCCCGGTGTCGTAAGTTTGCTCGTCAGCAGCTGACATCTATCACGAAAATTTCAATGTTTCAATCTCTTCGAGAAATATTCTGTATCTTTATGTGATATGAAGATAGACGTTTTTGAGTTTGCTTGTTATTTTGTTTACTTGTTGTGATGACAATGATGACTAGGTTCTCATTTTGAGGATTGATGCTTACTTGGATGTGACCAAGATTTACATGGCGGGTGTCGTCGATGAAGCAGCAGACGCTTACTTGTGCTTTTACGAGAGTCTCCATGTAAATCTTTCCTTTGTTCCTATTTTCCCCCTAGTTTAATTGATTTTGAGTTCGGATTATGGCTTTGTTGACGCTTTGGTATTCTCTGATTTTTTTAGAGAAAGCCATAGAATAAATAATTATAGTTGTAGCGACGTTTGGAGACGCAATTATGTTATTTTCATGAGAGGGGAATATCGAAATCGTCACACTTATCGTACTGCTCATAAGTAGGAAAAATACAATTATGTCTTAATGCGATCAAGTGGCTGGTAACATTTATATAAGATTGGCTGATTTAACAGGTGCAAAATGGAAGGAGAAACTAGCGACAATGATTTGGATGATGACACAACTGATCAAGAGAACAAAAAGATCCAAATTTCAGGTATGTATTTTGTCCTTATGTATGAATATATTTATATATTTTTATTATATACATAATGCAGGTATCATGGGCTTGATTTTAATTTCGAATTTTGAATTGTACAGATATGTGTCATGATAGTAATGAATATTCATTAAATGGTTTTAGGAGGTGTAACGATGGAGAAACCCAATGTGAAGTTTGATGACGTAGCAGGGCTCGAACAGGCCAAGACTACTTTCAAAGAAGCAGTTCTTTTACCAGTCAAGTTTCCACATTTGTTTACAGGTAAACATATGTTCACTTACTAGTACTCTGGTATGCTCAATTTAAAAAAAAAAAATCAATTTTTTTTAAAAGAAATGGTACAGTACATATAGCATGGTACCTGATTTATATAAGCTTATATAGCTAAATGATACATGATTTTTTTGTCATTTTCTTTTTATAAAATAAATTTTACAACCAAGTACCTACCTATAAACTATGACTTAACGGGGAATATACACACACACATAAATATACGTACAATGGCAACAGTCGACATTCAAATCAACTACACACAGAGGACGAGAAGGACGGGACAAGAGGGACAAAATAAACCTAGGTCAAAGAGACGTTTGATTTAATTAGTTTCACTTTTAAGTTTTAACCTTACATTTGCAACCACTGCTGTATTTGTGTGTTAATCTGATTTTTTTGTTTGATTGTTAATTTTAGATATTAAACTTTTATGAGCTTTTAATTCGAATTTGATATGCTTAATCACACCATTTATGTTAATTTTCTATTTCTAGGCGTTTTGATTTATCAATGTTATGTTTTATTATAACCATTATCAATTTGTCTAAATAGAACTTCCGTACATTTATTAATTTGTTTACCAAATAAATATTTCTGGTTATCAAATCGAAGTCCAAGAGTTTTCGTTATAATATTTATCCTTAAATTTTCTATCAGATCTGAAACCCTTTTACAATCCAATAACATACAGTGTATGTGCATAACCGAATTTAAATAGGTAAACTCAATGATGAATTGGCAGAATAACAACACGATATGAAGAAAGCAAGGCGCATATACTGTAATTAGTGCATTTATGAGTAAGAGGAATGTTTCAGTGCAAACATCGCTAAAATTAAATTGCCGCTGAAATATGGGCGTTTATAGTATTCTGTTGACAATCTTCCGTAAACGAATCTAACTGTATACGCCATAATTCTTATAATGGCAGATTTTGTTTGAAATATAACCACATTTTGCTTACTGACTAGTCACAGACAAACACTTAAAACCTTACGAAATTAATATGTCTAAACAATCTTCTCTAAAAGCTGGTACACCATGTTCATGATTTATATTTTTATTTAAAATTTCAAATTGTGAAAAATTGATTTTGCATTTTAGATATTTTGTTCTTTAAACATAGCAACGAAACGATTGAAGCATTAGTTGTTACACATTTAAGACATAATATTATCTACAAAATATCAAATACGCTTGCAATTATAACAGGGAGACGCAGGCCATGGGGAGGAATTTTGCTGTTTGGGGTGAGTGTAATACGGTTTATCCTATGATCAGGGTATATGTTTTAACTTTGAAACATTGAACGAAATGTTTTATAATAAATGATAAATTATTGCTTCTTTGGTAAAGTTGTCGACTCAACGCCAGAAAATAAAACTATATATATATAAAAAAAACTATTCGTGTACTTATATGATATTACACTTGTAATAACACTTTGAAAACCTTCTAAAAGTCTCATAAATATCGATTCGGGTAAGGGAAAGGCATCACTGAGGAAATACTGCAGGAGTTTCGTTCACTTGCGCTCTCTTTGCACACGAAGAATATAAAAAAACATCGAGGACTATGCAAATACTGCCTGGGTGGTCGGGTGGTCGGGTGGTGCAGTGGTTAGCGCACTTGCCTTTCAACAAGGTGGCCGGGATTCGATTCCCCGACCGGACGTGAAAAGGTATTGGTCAGCTTCCCGACAACATAGGTTTTCTCCCGGTACTCTGGTTTCCTCTCACAATAAGACCACTCACGCGCTGACATCTGGGCCGACAAGAGTGATTGATATGAATGGGATGAATTGTTTCATAACTGTTGTAAAATAAGTAAAGGTATTTTTGATATCGTTTCACGATTAGATGGTTATTCGATTATTAAAACCCGCGAATAAATTCCAGATAGAAAACCACTAAATTTTACACATGCGAAATGTACAGTAATAAGCTGTAAAACTATTTGAAGAGTAATTTGCGTTCTATTTACTGTGTTCTTTTTTGTGGATGTCGCCGATGAAGCAGAAGACGCTTACTCTTCCGGAACACCTGTTCTTATTCTCATGTACTTTTACGAAGGTCTCCATGTAAATCTTTCCTTTGTTCATATTTTACCTCTAGTTTAATCGATTTTGAGTTAGAATTATGGTTACGTTTTAGTATTCTCTGAATCTTTTTTCATGAATCTATGCGCTCCTTATATCCTTTTATCTGTAGCCTCCTGGTACTGGAAAGTCGCTGTTAGCCCAAGCTGTAGCTACGGAGGCTGAAAATAGCACATTGTTATCGGTGTCAGCTGAAGATTTGATTTCTAGTAGGCTTGGAGATGGTGAGAGGTATGTATTTAATCATACTGTAAAACAGGAAAATTGTGTATAAACATTCGTAGTTACTCCACGAAAATCAAATAATACAAAAAATCTAGATAATATACTGTCTATTCTATTGTTTGTTTGCTTGGATGTGTTTTGCATGGCGGGTTTCGTCGATGAAGCAAAAGACGCTTACTCTTTAGGAACATCTGGTCCTATTCTCGTTTACTTTTACGAAGGTCTCCATGTAAATATTTCCTTTGTTCATATTTTGCCTAGATTAACCGGTTTTTTAGTTCGAATTATGGTTTTGGCTTTGGTATTCGCTGATTTTGTTTTTATTTTTGGGGGGGATATCCACGGAAGTTTTTTTTACCAAAAAATCTACATTGATTGGCGTCAAACGACGAGGGAAATTCGTGTTATACAGCATGGTAAAACCAACATTCAACATATTATTTTCCTACCTTTTTTACACTTCGGAATACCTCTTTCGGGTCAAAAAACCGCTGCGAGTTGGTCAATGTGTTTCTAATATCCATTTACATTGTTCTACTAATGAATTGTTCTCTATCTTACATACATATACACAATTGTTCCCCTTTTATCTCCATGTAACGTTAGTAGCCTTGGTCATCCATTGACATGGTTATAAAGATGAGACGTAACAACACATATGCTACACATTTTAAATTTAGTAAAAGATACAGCTTGCCGAAAAAAATTAAACTGTATCTTTTAGCTGTTTCGTCCTCCTAGGACTCTTCAGTGATGCTTGGGGTCAAAAGGTTGGAATCGAAATTTTCTAAAGTAATGTAGAGGCAGAAAGGTCAGGTGCATAAAAACCCTTTAATTTATTAATGTAAAGGTAAAATCATGCTAGGTCTGTATGATTTCAAATCGTGTACTATGAAAAATTGTATATTATGTACTGTGCCACTACTCAAATGAGATTAAATGTGGCTATACAAATGGTCAAAAGTGGTGAGAAAAATTAAGTACTGGTCTAGTTAAATGACGTAACTACAAATGTGGTCGTGTAACCACATAACATCTTCCGCAAAAAAAACCGTCCTAGTAACACACCATCATGAAACAATCGTAAGTCTATTTGACCAATCGCAAATAACATTACGAAAAGTAACGTTAGACACGATTGCTTTTAGCAAACAAACTTAAGTCTAAGATTGTTTTATGATCTCGGAGCCACATTTGCTAAAAGTAAGTAAATTACACCAGTTTTGTGGTTAGTAATACTATGTAATGCTTACCACTCCTTTCTTACAGAATTCTTAAAGAGCTGTTCCAACAGGCAAGGGAACACAGTCCGAGTTTGATATTTATTGATGAAATAGACGCTCTCAGTTCATTCTATAGAGAGGGTAGATCGGAATCATGTCGACGCATCAGGACAGAGTTCATGGTTCAATTTCAGGAACTTAAAGGGATGGTTCTTGTGATTGGTTCCACCAACACCCCTTGGGAAGTCGACCCGGCCATTCGGAAGAGGTGAGTCACGATTAAACGTTTTTAATTGCCGTACACATTGTTGTACTAAAAGTAAATGCTCCCTTAAAGCTGACAATGCAAGTTAAAAAGCTTTCTTGTTGATATTTAAAAAAAAAACGGCTAGGTAAAAATTTTAGAAATCTTCTGAGATGCCCCCTTACAGGTTACTAAGGAATGGGAGACATTTTAGTTTTTGCCTTGCTTGGAAACGATAGTCGGCTTCCTTGGGTATAAAAGGCACCCAGGCCGTCAAACCGATTATCATTGTTGTGATGAAACCGCACGACGACACTTCTATAGACCTATATAGCTAGCCATCATATACTTTCTGATTTTTTTTTACGATATTTTCGATCAGTATCTGAAGAACATTGATATGGATATTGAAGGTGTTATTATAACGATATTATACAATATGAGCAAAATAAAGAACAAAATTCGTGCGAATAAAAAACAAGTACATGAAAGCCAACTGATAAACCTACCTTAGTATTCAATTGGAACATCATGTCGCTAAGAGTAATCAGTTCCTGTGTGATAAACATTGCTATAACATCCATTTATTTCCTTCAAAATAAGTTCCCCTCACTCGCATGTGTTCGTGCACGTGTTTTACATAATCAAGAGTATGCTCGCGTGTTACACATTTTCATTGCAATCGCTTTAGTGGCAAGGCGTAATATTAAAGGTAGTATTAGGAGCGAGTACATATTCTGTTCGGAATTTTTCGCTCTGCTTCCGAATGTAAAATCAACATATCGATGTCCATTACGTATACATAGGTGAAGGACAGTAAGTGTGTTTTCAGTTTTCTTTTTTTTTATTTTGCTTTGACACACGATTTATGATGGTTTCTGGGAGAGTGACCATCTTCTTGTAACTTCAACATCAAGGTAAGTGTGTGTTGGTCATTCCAGTTTGGTAACTCCAGTGTCACCTGTTGTGTCCGCAGGTGTGTTGCACTTTGCACGGCCAGTGTTCATGTAAAAACCGGTTTGACAGGCTGGGTGCCTTTTATAATCAGGGAGGGCGACTCTCGTTTCCAAGCAAGGCAAAAACTAAAATGTCTGCCTTTCCTTAGTAACCTGTTAGGGGGCATCTCGGAAGCTTTCTAAAATATTACTTTGCCGTATTTTTTTTAATCTCAACGAAAAAGCTTTTTAACTTGCATTGTCAGCTTTAATGACGAAAAGTTTATTATCCATGAAATCAAGGGCGAATAATTGTGGCAGAAAAGGACAACCACAGAGTGCAGATTTTCACAATCGACGGAATATTTCTGTTGAAGTTAGGTGAAATAGGGTAGAAGAAGGCCAGTTCATTTACTGAATAGTTGCTGATGTTCGCAAGGTTTTTAGCTCACCTGGTCCGAAGGTTCGAGGTGAGCTTATGCCATACCGTGGCGTCCGTCGTTCGCCCGTCGTCCGTCAACAATTCTTTAAACGACTTCTTCTCCATTACCACTGATAGGAAATCAACCTAATTTCAATAAATTTTATTGTCAAAATGACAAATGGATCGGGCAGCAGGCATAGCCTATTTAAGCCCTCTCCAAACAAAGTAACAAACAGTGGTACAAACATAGACATAAACATTACAACACTGAACACATACAAATAAGTTGAACGCATTATATAAATAATCTAAGTGGGGGAAACAACTACTAAATTGTATTTGAATTTTAATAAAATTAAATAATTGAAACTTTAACCTTTTATTGCGACACCAAAGATAAATAGATATGTACATCATGTACAAGTAATCATCCGAAAAAAAAAAAAGATTTATTATTATTATTGAGTTGCATGTATAAACATTTAGTGGGATTAAATTACCTTACCCAACAGATACAGGCCAGAAATGTCCATTGTGTAATACACAAGGCCATCCACTGATGAGTTTGGAAATTCAATCCCACTAAATAGTTCAGTTTATGCACTAAATACAGGTTAAATCATAAGAGCATGTTCAAAAGCGTTGTATATTTTTTTTTTATGTAGTTGTTTCCCAATTTTAGCAAAATAGTACAACTGGTCTTCTGGCCCCCCCCCCCCCCCCCCCCCCCCCCCCGGGAACATAATCGAGACAGACGAATTGGATGGGATCTGTTTACATCCTCAGTATTAAAGTGATCAATAACAAGAAATAAAATGAAGAATTAAGAGAAATGTAAACAAAAAATACAAAAATGTAAGGTACCATTATTATTGGAAACCAGAAGATATTGTTTTGAGGAAATGAGAATTGAATGAATGTAAATGAAATGTACTATAGGAATGAATGAAAGAATGAGTGAATGAAGGAATGGGAGTAGGAGTGAAAAAAAAAGAAGAAAAACAAAAACAAAAAAAAATCAGTGATACTTTCATTAAGCAGTTTTAGTTGGGTATCCAGAATCTTCTAGTTCTTAAGATGTAATCCGATACTGAAAGGAGAATATGTTTATTCGTATTTTCATCACATCTCTCACAACCGTTTAGGATGACATCTATTGTTAAGTGGTTATGAGTATCATGGAATATATTTTGAAAAAGTATAGTACGAGGTTCAGCATATATAATACAATCAAGGAAATAGTGGGATGCTGTTTCATATCTAGAACCACAAGAACAGGCAGAGGACTCAGTTAGATAGTCATTATAAAGGTCATTATTTAAGTTACTAGCCTCATTTCTTAACTGACATAGAATTATATTAGTTTGTCGATTTCCGAAATACTTTAAGATATCAGTTGTTCTTGTGTTTGAGTTTGGGGTAGGTGTAATTAATTTTTTGAACTGATAGGAGGAGCGAATAGTTTGGAGATCAGAAGAAATGTTATTCATATCATTAAACATAGATGGAAAAAAACTATTATAATACTTAGTAGTTCGGCAAAGGGGTGTATCGAATATTCTAACTGATCTAAGATTGTACCTATCTGGTCTAGTATTATGGAAATATGGCTCTATAATTTCTTTCAGATAGTATGGAGTCTGATTAGTCATAATCTTGTACATCAGCATCATTTGATGTTGTTTTCGCCTACTTTCAAGAGAGACCCAGCCTAATTCTCTGTACAAGATATTGTGGGGGGTGCCTCTATGCAGTCCTGTAATTATTTTAGCCGCCTCTAGTTGGATAGATTCAAGAAGATTTTCTAGATTTTGTGTGCAATTACTCCAAACAACATCTGCATATTCAAGTATGGGTCTAATATATGATATATATATTGTAGTTAATGACTGTCTGTCTAGTTTATTTTTCATCATTCTTAAAATATTAATTCTTTTATATGCTTTCTTATAGATATCATATATGTGGTCATTCCACACAAATCAACCCAATTTGGCAGAAAGCATCCTTAGGTGCCTAGGATTCAAAATTGTACTAATGGTGGGACTGCCTCCCTAGGGGGCTGAGGGCGGGGCCAAAAATGGTTATTTAGCTATATTGGTTTAAGCGACTTCTTCTCCATAACCACTGATTGTCCTTGTGTCAGCCTTATTTGGCAGGAAGCATCCGTAGGTACATAGGATTCAAAATTGTACTCATGGTGGGACTGACCCCCCAGGGTGCTGAGGGGAGGGGCCATAAAAAATTATTTAGCTATATTGATATTAGCGACTTCTTCCCCATAACCACTGATTGGAAATCAAACTTATTTGGCAGGAAGCATCTTTAGGTGCCCAGGATTCAAAATTGTACTTATGGTGGGACTGACCTCCTAGGGGTATGAGGGGTTGATCCAAAAATGGTTATTTAGCTATATTGGTTTAAACGACTTCTTCTCCATAACCACTGATTTGAAAGCAGCCTTATTTGGCAGGAAGCATCCCTAGGTGCTCAGTATTCAAAATTGTAATAATAGTGGGACTGACCCCCTAGGGGGCTGAGGGGCGGGGCCAAAAAGAGTTATTCAGCTGTATTGATATTCGCGACTTCTTCTCCATAACCACTGATTGGAAATCAACCTTATTTGGTAGAAAGCATCCCTAGGTGCTTAGGATTCAAAGTTGTACTTATGGTGGGACTGACCCCCTAGGGGGCCGAGGGGTTGGGCCAAAAATTGTTATTTACCTATATTGGTTTAAGCGACTTCTATTCCATAATTACTGACTGGAAATCAACCTTATTTGGCAGGAAGCATCCCTAGGTGCTTAGGATTCAAAATTGTACTAATGGTGGGACTGACCCCCTATGGGGCCGAGGGGTTGGGCCAAAAATGGTTATTTACCTGTATTGGTTTAAGCGACTTCTTTTCCATAATTACTGACTGGAAATCAACCTGATATGACATGAAGCATCCTTGGGTGCCCAGGATTCACAATTTTACTAATGGCGGGACTGACCCCCTAGGGGGCTGAGGGGTTGGGCCAAAAAGGGTTATTTAGCTATATTGGTTTAAGCGACTTCTTCTCCAAAACCACTGATTTGAAATCAGCCTTATTTGGCAGGAAGCATCCCTAGGTGTTCAGTATTAAAAATTGTACTTATGGTTCGACTGACCCCCCAGGGGGCTGAGGGGCGGGGGCCAAAAAGAGTTATTTAGCTGTATTGATATTAGCGACTTTTTCTCCATAACCACTGATTGGAAATCAACCTTATTTGGCAGGGAGCATCCTTAGATGCCCAGGATTCATAATTGTACTAATGGTAGGACTGAACAACCCCGCCCCCAGGGGCCCCAGGAGGGGCGGGGCAAGAAGGAAAACATTTTACCATGATAACCTAGATATCAATGTATCCAGGTGAGCGATACAGGCCCTCTGGGCCTCTTGTTTTTTCGCTAAATCGCAAACACATCTAAATTGGTAAAAATTAACATTTCGTGAAAATGTTTTCACCTTATATATAATCGTGGTGTATACTTATTTTAGGATTCACGAAATGAAATTCCTGTGAATAGATTCCAAACAAAGCAAAAAAATACCCGTAAAACTTTAAATGTACATTAAGTAATTATGATTTCGTCGCGAATTGTTTCTAAGGCATCCATTATCCTGTGTATGAAACAGCTAAAATAACTAGCTTCTGTTGTTTTAAGATGATGTTGGTCAGAACGAATAAGTTCTCACGTTTATGAAATCATATTACACATTGTAATATGTTCAATGTCTCCAAAAAAGATTTATTCCAGTTTGTGAAGTTTTTCTAACAATGTAACAGAATCTTTTCTTTTATATGTAATTCAAACAGGACTTTGTGACATTTTTTTTAGTTTATATAATGGTCTTTTGACAAAAATGTAGTGAATAGAATGATGATGACTATTTTTTTACTTCTTACCTCGATCTTTACTTAAACTATGACCAAGACGGGCAACTTACTAATAAGCTGTATGATAAACGTGACGATTTCGATTTTCCTATCGTGAATTTTCCCTTTCTAATATAATAACATCCCTGCTTCTCCATTCTATGGTGTTTACATGTCATAGTTGATTCGTGTTTCTAGGGTTTGCTCTGAATATCGAGATTTTCTTGATAGATGTCAACTGCTGACGATTTGGTGTTCTCTGATTTTTTTACCGTGTGTATTATGTCATTTCTGATGTCTACACAACCAGTCTAAGCCTAGCAGTAACATTTCCTCCGGTCCTTTTGCGTATGCTTGATTACACATGAGTTGCTACCCATATTACATATTTTTGTATTCTGCACAGATTTGAGAAGAGAATATACATTGCCTTGCCGAAGGTTTCTGATCGCATAGCAATGTTTAAGCTTCATCTGGGTTCAACACCACACAACGTACAAGAACACGAGTTCATACAACTCGGCGAGGAATCAGAAGGGTGAGTGACACTGAGGAAATTCTGAAGATGCAACAATCTGTTTCCTAAAAACGTGTTTATTGTCTGATGTGTTGTGACATCAAGATGATTGTGAGGATAATGATTGTTGTTTATGCGTGTATGAATGATATGTGTGTTCATACGTATGTAACTTTTGAAAATGCTTGGGAAAAAAGGGGGAAAAGATAAGAAAAAAATTGTTTTGGGCGGCGGCCAGGTTGACCAGTCTGACATTCTGCTTCGGATAGCCCTCCATCACTGGCTTACGGGTTTGCGATTTGATATGTTTTGCAGTCGTATCGTCTTTGTCGTATATCGATTGTTTTTGTAATGGAAACTCCAGTTTTTCTCCAAATCTTAATCTGACATGTCCTTCATACTTGAATGAATAAGGAAAATTTCGATTGACAAATCTATTACCAGAAATGCAACAAACAAGTTGAAACTTGTGATTGATAATACATATATAGTTTCATATATTATATTTTCATAATTTAATTCGGGACAGATTTTCTTGGAACACCCTGTATAACCATAGCTGTAAATAGGGCGTAAATAAAATTATAGTAATATTTATACGTCAGTTATATAATCACGGACATAGATATGATAAACCCTCAAAAATACTTTTTTTCTAATATTTATCATTTTTAAATAATTTCTTATCTGCGCATAATAATGAATTTTCCATTGGTTGCATGCAGAATTCGGCTTTCTGATTTATTGAGATTTTCTTTTCATACTTTGTGATGTCACAATGCGGCAATTGACGTTGCGTATTGATTTGTAAAAAAAGAATCCGTTGTACATAAACATGTTTTAAATTTGAACAATAAGTTTCAAAAATTAATTATTAGCGCTGATGTCAATTATGTTTTAGTTTTATAGGGTTATGAAAAATATTTTGCATGCAATCTTCTGTAAGAATCCGCTACGTCGATTCATACAGTTTGCAAACAATGTTTTTTTATACCCCAATGAAACTCAAACAAATTGCCATCAATGCTTAATTGAATGTTAATAGATGAACATGGGATGTTACCTGTCGGAATAGTTTATGCTATAAACGCGATGCTTGATATAAAACATAAACACATAACTCCTACTGGATCTTTCATGAGTTACGCTCACTTACATCATCTGCACCACTGAATATCTAATGAAAAATTCGAAGGTTCTGTATAAGCAAAATTGTGGAGGAGACAAGACAAATCGTTCTATTCTATAATGCACATCAAATGCATACCGCGGCATCGTACCGGTAAAATTAACCGGCATTCGTTAAAGTACAATCATCTGCCAAGCGATGGTTCGTGTTTTTTTTTTTCAACTCAAGGCCAATAAAAAAGCTTATCGTGTGTCCTTATTTTTGTAATGGGATATTTTAATAATGAAGAAAACGAACATGAGCGTATCAAATGAGATATAGGCGGTAAGGTCGGTCATTTTTTTTCGTCAATTGTTTCTGTTTTGTCTTTTCTAGTATTGCCCAACTTGGAATCTAGCAATAAAATAAAAAAAATTTTCGAACTGTCTAGATTCGCTCTTCACAGGCAGCTTCACAAAACAAAAAAAACGTTTATTGATATTTGTTTGTGTAGGTATTCCGGAGCAGATATAAGTACCGCTGTACGAAACGCAATAATGCAGCCAATGAATGTAGTACTGGCTGCCACACACTTTCGAAAAGTAAGTTTTTTTTTATGGACATGGAATGGAGAGAATCTTCCATGGGTTTTTATGTACATCTCTTACATCAGCTTCTAACCTCGATATCTAATTAAACTATGACCAACGCGGGCAGCTTTCTACTGAGTTGTATGATTAACGTGACGATTTGGATTTTCCAATCGTGACGATCCCTTTCTTGATAGCAACATCCCTACTTCTCCATCCTATGGGTGTTTACATGTCGCAGTTAATTTGTTATTCTAGGGCTTGCTCCGAATATCGAGATTTTCGTTATGGATGTCATCTACTGACGAACAAACTTACGGCACAGGTATTCGAGAGATGCAGGTTGATAAACACTATAGGCAAGTTTTATGGTCACCATCTTGATCTCATCGAGAAATATTCTGTATCTTTATGTGATATGAAGATGGACCTTTTTGAGTTTTCTTATTCGTGTGATTGAAAATGATGACTCGTTCTCAGTTTGAGGATGGATGCTTACTTGGATGTGACCAAGATTTATTCACATGTCGGGTGTCGTCGATGAGGCAGAAGACGCTTTCTTTCCCGGAACACTTGGTCTTATTATCTTGTACTTTTACGACATTCCCCATGTAAATCTTTCATTTGTTCCTATTTTGCCGGATTATGTTCAGTTCGGTTTATGGTTTTGTTGATGCTTTGGTATTCTCTGATATGTTTTAAATGTAACATAAAAACGGTAACGTGGAACAAAAAATAAAGTTTTTTGTACATTTTCAAATAAAACAATTTTCTATAGCAAAGTCATATTTCGTTCACGATGACTTCGTCTCCAAGTATAATGATTGTGCATTGTTAAAACATATCGACTTCATTTAGCAAAAAAAAAATAATTAGACAATGCCTAGAACGTCAATACAACTATGACCCGAACTAAAAGAATAGATCTACATGGCGACCCGTGGATAGTACAAGCGATTAAGACCAGGGCCCGAATTCATGAAACCGTTCTCACGCTCAAGCCTTATTTCTTGTTCTGGCTGTAAATTATTTAAAAAATCTAACTTTGTCAAAGTTTTGGAAAAAAGTGTGAAGAGACATGAAGCCAAAAGCTGTTTTCAACATTTTTATTGAAATTTTGGCTCTTCGACATGATTAAGGAGAGTTTCAAGAAATCTGGCTTGAGCCCAGAATCCTAGTTCGAGCATGAGAACGATTTCATGAATACGGGCCCAGGTATTTCGGAAGAGTGTGTGTTTTCTGATTTATCGACGACACTCGACTTTTAGATCTAGTCAGAATCAAGTAAAATCAAGTACATAAAATACAAATTGTGTACAATCATAAGAAAAATACCTGCTAATGAATATATTCAAAAACATCCACTTTCACATTCTACAAGAATATATATTATTTCTCAACGAGACCGACATGGCGGCCATAAAACATGTCCATGATCTTCATCAACCTGCAACTCTCGAATCCCTGTGTCGTACATTTAGTCGTGAGCAGGTGACATCCAACACAAATATCTTCATATTTAAAGCAAGCCCTAGAGTAACAAAATCAAATTCGACATGTTATAATTAAACACATTTGGTTTAAGAAGCAGATGTATTACTATCAAGAAAGGGAAAGTTCGCAGTCGGAAAATCGGAATCACTGCGATTATCGTACAGCTTTGTAATAAGCTGTCCGTTATTGTCACATTGTAAATAAAGATCGAGGTAAACAGCTGGGGTGTCCTTGATTTCATGCTGAAAACGTTATAAACGATATATTTGGCCAGCAAGCTTCATAAGTGTGGATAAAACATCGACCACACGTAGTCATTAGGCATGGAAGTAAGAACCGGAATGTTAGATTACCTTAGGAATGCGTATCCCAACCAAAAGCAATTCAACTGGGTGGTCGTGTGGTGCAGTGGATAGCGCACTTGGCGTTCTTTATGGCGGCCGGAGTTCAATTCCCCGTCCGGACATGAAAAGGTATTGGGGTCACCCGCATGAACAAGTGGGTTTTCTCTGGGTTTTCCGGTTTCCTCCCACAATAAGACTCGTTGCGCGCTAACATCCGGGCCAACAAGAATGTTTTATATAAGATGGATAACTTGTTTCATAATTGTTGTAAAATAAATTTATTTATGTATTTATATGTTTTTTAACGTAACAATCTGATGGTCCCTGTTTTATTCTTAAGGTACGTGGTCCCTCTAAAGGAGACCCAGACGTGGTAATCGATGATATGTTGACACCTTGCTCGCCGGATGATCCTGGTGCCATGGAAATGGGCTGGGTGAAAGTACCCGGCGAAAAACTTCTGGAACCTTCAGTGTCTTTGGTGAGTATGCAGACTGAGGTTTTGGATATATACAGTTACTTATATAATCTAAAGCAAAACGCAAATGCACAAGACTGACAACACTTGTGCCTTAAAATCCGGAACAACATCTGAAATTAATATAAGATAAAATAATGCGTTTCATAAAATAATCAACGTTTAGAGTTTATATTCAAATCACTCGTTCACAGTATGTTTTCTCTTATTCTAATTGATTCATCTCTACATACATGTATACACCAAACGTATGCATCCTCGACACTTTGGGGTTTATGTTCAATTTCACTCTCTATGTTTATCCCTGAAATACGAAATAAAAAATTCGTGGTAAATACGTTGTAAGATATTCAAACCGTTCAATTTTACCGTTTGGCAACCGCGACATTATTTTGATATCATCAAAATTTCAAAATATTGTCTCTTGTCTCATCCACAAGAAAGCGCACGCACGCCGATCCTTTGAATGTTTTAGTAAATGAGTAGTCGGGGATGAGTTGTATGTTGGTCGGGAGTTTTGTCTGACTGAAACTCCTTCTTTGACAAATGATTTAAAGGCCCAATATACGTAACTTTTGGCAAAACTTGAAGCGAAAATCAAGCTTAATAACTGATTATATTCATAGATTTAGTTAGGATTAGCTGATATCAGCAATATTCAAGATGAATTCTAACGCGGTTACCGGTACAGCAGCAGTTGAAACCCAGTATTTATAAACAAGCCTCCATTTTGAACTGTCTTCTAACTTCGGCTTGTTGTTGAAGTGGGCCACACCTGAATTACTTTCAATAATTTGAATTTTTATGTGAAGAGTTTCTTGTTAGTTACCGCTCAGGTTTAATTCGTTTTGGGCTAATTTCTGCATAGCTATCAACTGAAATTTTTGTCATAATTTTTCAGAATCCCGCAAAATTTTCTGAAGTTGCGTATATTGGGCCTTTAAACTTTTCTAAACTTTTTATTTCACAGTCTGATATACGTTCTTCTATGGAGACCATCAAACCAAATGTCAGTGAGGAGGACTTGATACGCATGAAAACTTTTTTGGAGGATTTCGGTGCAGAAGAAGGATGACGCTCCGTCAGATGACTTTATTGTGAACTATAGTGGATTACAACTGTTATGGTATCAGATGTTTCTGATATGAACAGTAATGACTAATTTTCCAATGTCATAATACAAAGATGAGTAACACACACATATGCTGCACCCTTTAAAAATTAGTAATAGATACAGTATACCGAAAAAATTAATTAAACTGCATCATACAGCTGTTTCGTCCTCCTAGGACTCTTCAGTGATGCTAGGGGCCAAAAGGTGGGAATCCGAATTTTCTAAACTAATGTAGAAGCAGAAGGGTCAGGTGCATAAAATCCCTTTAATTTATAAATTTAGAAGTAACATTAAACTTGTTCAGTATAATTTCAAATCGTGTACTACGAAAATGTGTATATAATGTACCGTGCCGCTACTCAATTGATATTAACTGTGGCTATGGAGGCTCCAGCAAACCTCGGAGACTAAAAAATCCACAAGCTGAGTCTGCCACCACCCACTATCATTAAAGATGACGTAACACACACATACGCTGCACCTTTTGGATTTATTGCATCCATACACTTTCATACAGATACATATCAATACCAATATTTTATTGTTCAAAACATTTTAATATGTACATATTAGATCGCAATTGAAAGAACGTATATGCTTTTCTACTATCCTACGTATGTAATCAATTCACAGAAGGTCGTTAATTTACTGTCGCCAATCATTTTTGAAAACAAATTACAAAATTCCAGACATCAAGTTGAAATTGGTCGCCATCTCGGGATTTCTGTATATTTCAGATCATTTAACGTTAGACGGCGGCCATTACGTTACGCAGCCGCCATATTTGTTTATGTACATCAGAGGGTCAAACTAGGACTGGCGTTTTAACAACATGGTAATGTACAGAGAGCTTCCTGTTTTGCTATGATATAGGATAAGGGTGTAAATAATGAAAGTTAGTTGAACTCCTGAATAATCTAGGTACCTCCAAATTCTAGCTGCCAGTATTGCTCCTCGATATCATATCCAGGGCTTACGCTCACCTACGCTCTCTATATCCCTATAATGTGTCCTGGCAAAACTGTATTTTCCGTGTGCACCGACTCTTTGTTGATGATGCAAGAAGAGTAGTTAGATCCTTTGGTGTACACCAAAGGAATCTCGCGGTCACATAACGGTAAACATTGACAGACTTTAAAGTCGGATGTTGATAATTTGAAATTTTAAAAAAGACATGTATCAGCTAGCGATTGGTCAGGGTTTTTTGCAACCAATACCAATCAAAGCAACTATTTCCGTGGCTTCAGTTTTGCCATGGTTCCTCTGGGGTGTAAAGAGCGTAGGTGAGAGTAACCCCTGGATATCGAGAATGCTTAATTGTATTGATGCGCGCGCTACTCGAGAGTACTATAGAGACTGTATCGTAGTATTAAGTTATCTATTAACACAAGATTCTTTTGATGTACATCAAACAGTCGAACCAGTTTTATTACCTCACGAAGAAGGTGAGCCTTCAGTTTTGCCATGGCATATTACAGGGGTAGAGAGCGTAGGTGAGCGTAACCCCTAGGATATTGATGATGGGCACGTACATTTATTTATTTATTTATTCATATGCACACTGAGATTAACGCATTCTTGCTTAATGTATGATGGTGATTTTTAGACATTCTTTGTTTATGAATTATAAGTAATACAATTTTTATCCATATGTTGTGAAACGCTTTAGAGTTAAATATAGAGCGTTATATAAACGTTGAATATTTTCTATTATTACTACTGATATTAATATAGAAAATGAAAAATACCTTTATTACTGAATAAAGTATGTCATCTTCTCTAAAAATATTGTTGTTGATTTATTAGGGGTTTTTTCACAAAATTTTCACACATACGTCAAAAGACAGAACAAACATATATACTCCCACAGCTGTACTTTCTTATTGCACATATGGCATATATTCCTTTCCTTCCTTTATATGTATTTACTATTTCTTTTCTTTCCTTCTCTGTATCATTTCACCCTAGATACTTCTTTTGACAAAACTGATTTAACATGAACGTATCTCAATTTATAATCATTAAAGGCCCAATATACGTAACTTTCGGCAAAACTTGAAGCGAAAACCAAGCCTTATAACTTTTTATATTATTAAATTCAACTAAGATTAACTGATATCAGCAATATTCAAGATGAATTCTTATGCGGTTACCGGTACAGCAGCAGTTGAAACTCGGTATTTGTAAACACGCGTCCATTTCGAACTGTCTTCTAACTTCGACTTGTTGTTGAAGTGGGCCCCACCTGAATTATTTTCAATTCTTTGGATTTTTATGTCAAGACTTTCTTGTTAGTTACCGCTCAGGTTTACTTCGTTTTAGGCTTATTTGTGCATGGTTATCAACTGGATTTTTTTCAGAATTTTTCAGAATCACGAAAAAATCCTGAAGTTACGTATATTGGGCCTTTAATGTATAATCATAAAATATTTATATTATGAATTGTATCACGTGATGTAAACTTAATTCTGTGTGATGTATTTAAGAAGAAGAGTTGGAACTTGCCTCTCATCTATTTGTCTTTGTTTTGACAATAAATATGTTTAAATCAAATACTACAGTAGCGCTATATATGTTGAATGGAATCGATCATGAAAGCGTACACAGGCAATATGTCTTCACATAAATTTCACGTGAAATTCACTTTTTAAAAAAGTGAAATTCACGTGAAATATTTCACGTGAAATTCATGTGAAATTCAAATGATGCGACTTTTTCATTTAGTAAGTTTTTAAATGCTAAATTCATGATACAATTTTCACATGAATTTCTGGTGAATTTAAGTTATTTATTAACACAAGATTCTTTTGATGTACATCAAACAGTCGAACCTTTACAAATACCAAGTTTCAACTGTTGCTGTACCGGTAACCGCGTAAGAATGTATCTTGAATAATGCTGATATCAGTTATCTTGTAGTTTGGTGACCTGCTACCTGTAAAAATTTCAAAATATCAATACGAGTTGCCTCCCCTTAGTAGGAAATTAAAAAGAAGGCGGTTTGATAGATCGAGGTAAGTCTGTCAGAACTCGATATTGTGACCCCTGTACCATCATGTGACAGGGGTCAGACAGGTTCTGTAACAAGAACCAAACTTTCTTTAGTTTCAAAATGATATGCGATGCCTAAATATTCCATAACCCGAACACATGTGATCGTTATCTGTCGTCATGCTCTTCACCAGGTTACAGGGGGTCAATACAAATGTATTATACACACACGTGTTGTGCCATACTGATCAGGTCACAGCACGAATGAAACATGTGTAACGAACCAACTTGTACAGCTACTTTGATATCTGACCAACAAAATTGCGATATAATTGATTTTAAAATTCTCCATCGAGTGTATTAAAATGTAGGTCTAATTATAAACATTGCATCGATCACAGGGACCTGAGAATTCATGTACAAATTGTGTGCTTGATTAGATTAAAACTGTTTACATGAGCATTTGTTGCAGCTTTATAATCATACACATTTGTATATAATAATCATACACATTTGTATATAATAATCATACACATTTGTATATAATAATCATACACATTTGTATATAATAATCATACACATTTGTATATAATAATCATACACATTTGTATATAATAATCACATATTTGTATATTTACTCATAGGTCCTACACATTTGTATGTAATAATCATACACATTTGTATATAATAACCATACATATTTGTATAATAATCATACACATTTGTATATTTACTCATACACATTTGTTTATAATTATGCCCATTTGTATATATTTTATGAGTAAATGAATACCGCACGTTCTTCATAATTTCACTTAGTAAGGTCTGCAGTCTGCACACCAGTAAATAATACAGCACCCTGTAATCCGCTGTTAATACATATCCTTAAACCTTGTGAAAATTGGAGGTACCGAGGTAGTAAAAAGAGCATTGGTACCTTCAATTTTTGTAGGTTTTCTCAAATTTCGACTTTTATAATTTTACATAAAACTGTGACCACAAAATAAAGCTTCACATAGTTATTCTATATATCACAGTTCAGCTTACACGATATAAGGATCCCTGACAAGGGCTGGGCGGTTTTACAGGTATACCGGTATAGCGTGGTATAAAGTTGTGATGGTACATACCGTGGTACATTAGTCCTGTACCGGTTTTTTGGGAGCTTTAATTCATTTAACTTATCAAAGAACTATTTGTTACATAGATTAATTGGAATTCCAATATGGTTTAATTAAAATTTCCTTTAAGTGAATATAACAATATAAGAGGATAACACAAAGAGAAACTTATGACAGGCCTCTTGTTAATTAGTTTCAGAACAAAAACAGCCAGAGACCTTTAGCTAGCTCAAACATTCAATCAAGGTGGTATACCGTGGTACATTTGATTTTGTGGTACCCACCTCTATCCCTGAACCACTGTTGTTAGCTGTTCCTTTTCATAAACATTGAGAATTCTTTGAGTTTGTCCCACTCAGAACACATTATCTAACGTGTTTACTTGGTCTAATAATAATCCACAGAGTTTAGTGTTATGCAAAGTCATCATGCCAGTAAGAAAGAAGACCAGACTCCCAAAACAGGAAGGAAACACATTTTATTATTGAATTGCTTTGAACTTTGCCAGGGTCAAATTAATCTTAAAAAGATGCAAGATGGTGATAAAATAACTAAGGTCGGCAGTAAAATCTAGTGTCAGTCAGCCCAGAGTCTCGATACCTGAAACACACATATATATTGTCATCTGTTACTGCCTTGAAAGTCCTACTATCACTGTATGGGAGCGACACCGGATATTGGTACTAAGCGAAGCGGTGGAAGATGTTAGACAGAGTTTACCAGGGGTATGATTTCGGGATATTATTGCATTTTTAAGGATCATTCATGAAACAGGTTTGATATGCTGATTCATAACGAATTCCGCCGTCAGCACAACCAAAAATAATACCGATTTAGTGGCATATCTTCCATATATCTCAAAAAACATGCCATCTGTTACCGGCAAATACTGGGTCTGTCAACATCAAACCCCGCTTAAACATTTATTTTCAGCTAGATCCTTGCGTATTTTTGTCGTTCCTGTTCCAGTATTATCACCAAAAATATGGTTGTGCTGACGGCGGAATTCGTTATGAATCAACATGTCAAACCTGCTTCATGAATGATCCTTACAAATGTACATTGTAATAATATCCCGAAATCATACCCCTGGTACACTCTGTCTAACATCTTTCACCGCTTCGCTTAGTACCAATATCCGGTGTCGCTCCCATACAGTGACTATTGTCATAATTAACCTGTCTTGTTTAAAGCCAAGTCTATACGTATGAATACAAATAAGTTCAATTAAGGCTCTAAAGACTTAATGTCGAGACTAGACTGTATCATTAGACATTTGACCTTTCTACTAATGTTTTAAATGTTGATGTAGCTTTTGATCATGTCCGTTTGATATACAATGTATGATGTGTTAAGTTTATTTTTACACCAGTCATAGCTCTAATTAAATTGTATAAATTCAGTAATACATTTCTTAGAATATTTCTGAATCTTTGAATACCTTAGTCAATTTCATCCCTAAACTTTTACAAAAAACAAATATACGGACAAGTAATTTAAAGGGTCCCTTAGTTTGGCCTTGCAAGAAATATTTATTTCTAGATAAATAAAAATCAAGTTTTATTATCTAAAAACAAATAGATAAATTCTTAAAGACATGTATATTAGTAGAAAAAATCAAAGTATTTCCATTGCGTAGAGTTAAAAAGAAATATATGTAGTCTGATGAATTTTATTTTTTTTTTATATTTAGATATTAAATGATGTTTAATTCTTAGAGTAAGCTTAATTGATGGCAACAGTTGTGCTTTGTTTTCTCATGCTTTTTTAATTACCTTTTTTTTTGGGGGGGGGGGGGGGGGGGTCGTATGTGTTTTACTATAAAAGTTAAGAATACCGATTATCTAAGAAACCAGCATTACAGCTAATTGGCTAAACGACTTTTATGTCTTTGTAAAACTATATATATTAGAGGCCCAATATACATAACTTCAGGAATTTTTTCGTAATTCTGAAAAATTCTGATAAAAAATCAAGTTAATAACCATGCAATAATAAGCCTAAAACGAAGTAAACCTGAGCTCTAACTAAAAAGAAACTCTTGATAGAAAAATCCAAAAAACTGAAAATAATTCAGGTGTGGCCCACTTCAACAACAAACCGAATGTAGAATACGGTTCAAAATGGACGCGTGTTTACAAATACCGAGTTTCAACTACTGCTGTATACCGGTAACCGCGTAAGAATTTATGTTGAATATTGCTGATATCAGCTTATCTTAACTCAATCTATAAATATAATAAGTTATTAGGCTTGATTTTCGCTTCAAGTTTTGCCGAAAGTAACGTATATTGGGCCTTTAATTATTTGCCTTAATCCTATTACAGATATCGGACATGGCGGCAGACCTTGTACAGACCGTACTGACAGAGGTGCCAGAGTCTAAAACAGCACTTCTCGGCTGTGTGACAACGCCGAACGAAATAGCGATATCTGTTAACAGTCTTCTGAGTCGTGCGGTCCAGACTTTCCTCAGTAAAGATTACGGCTCATGTGTCCAGTTTTGCGAGCCGCTACTGGACCTAACGTGGGAGAAACTCAACACTGGTCACTGGAAAGACGTCCATCTTTGTTGGCGATATTTGTACTCGCTTGTGTCATTGCTGAAAGGTGTGAGTCAGGTTGTCATAGCAACCAATCGTAGTGAAGATACCGGAAATGACGTACTTAGGAACGATCTGCCAAACTCCATTAGAACATTTGATATGGGTCTCCTAATGGGAGCTCCTATTTTTGGCAACGTTCTTTCAAAATTGTCATTATATGTGCATGACTGGTTAGGTATGCATTCAAGTTGTCCGTCACCGGTAAAAGAATCGGATTCATCATCGGTAAAAAGTGACAATCCATTAAAAAAGAAACATGTCAGCTTAATTAATTTATGTTCATCAGAGATTCAATGTTCTGAAACCGGTAAGGGAAGGGATTTTGAGCACGATAAAAACGTTTCAAAGAAACCAAGAATAGAAATTACAGACATTGAAACAAGTTCAAAGAACCAAATAAAACGAGTAAGCTGCCCTTCCATGGAACTCTTCCGAAAGGAATATTTGTGTTCTAAGCAACCCGTGATTATAACAGATGCTATGGGCCATTGGCCTGCTATGGGCTGTAGGAGATGGTCATTAGACTATCTCAAGAAAATAGCCGGTTACAGGACGGTTCCTATAGAAATCGGTTCGAAATACACTGATGATGAATGGACCCAGAAACTGATGACGGTCAGTGAATTCATAGATCAATATGTAACAGCGGATTTGTCAAGGTCGAATGACGTCACAGAAGTAAGTGTCAAACATGATAAACCTGTAGGCTACTTAGCTCAGCATCAACTATTCAACCAAATTCCGGAACTACAAGACGACATCGTAATTCCGGATTATTGTGTTCTGGGCGGAACCGGAAGTACGAATCCGGAAATAAATGATGATGACGTTGAAGATTTGGATATCAATGCGTGGTTTGGTCCAAGAGGAACGATATCGCCTTTACATCATGACCCAAAAGAGAACTTTCTTGCGCAGGTTGTTGGCCGGAAGTACATCCGACTATACTCAGAGGTCATGACCCCATATATGTACCCTCATGACTGTTTCATGGACAACACTAGTCAGGTGGACGTAGAAAATCCGGATTACGTGAAGTTCCCGCGCTTTAAGAATGCCACTTACACTGAATGTGTTCTGGAAGAAGGAGAGATGCTATTCATCCCTCGAAAATGTTGGCACTACGTGCGGTCTTTGTCAGTAAGTTTTTCTGTCAGCTTCTGGTGGAAATAAAGAAATCAAAACGTTTTAGTCTGTCCTTCTGTCCTACTACAACCATAAATTAATAGGACTCCTCACCCCCGACATGTCAGATCCACAGGGACCTGCGAATTTGTTACAGCTAGTTTTGGGTCTAAACTATAATTTCTAGAGTGTTTTTACACTTCTCGGGGTTAAGATCAGTTTTCGATGATGGTTTTATGACCATCGAGGGGACATATTGATCGAAAATTAATCTACACAAAAAAAAGTGTAAAATTCCTCTAAACAACCTAGTTATTGTTCAAAACAAGCTGTAACATATTTCATATTTACTTCATTAAAAAAAATAAAAGTTCGGCATGAAAGATAATGTTTTAACCATTTCTGTTGGCCCTGATGAGTGCGCGCAAATGGCCTGTTATTTAGCAGGACATCAGAGTACCTAAAGAAAACCCACAATGTCGGGCAAATCATCAAAATTTCTCAACTTGGAGAAAGGCAAGTACGCTATCCACTGCACCACCCGATTAAGTTCATATTATAATTGCACCAAGACGCAAAAATTACCGAGACAAAATATGTTCACATCCTGTTGTTACGATTTTTACATACACGATTTTTCGAATAAGTGTATTAATAAGGTTTCTTATTACTTGTTTTTTCCACAGTTGTTTCGAAAAAAAGTGTCAGTAAAGTGAGTTATCTTTATTTCATTTTAAATGCAAGTGCATTTCAAAACGAATATATGAAGCCCTGAAGCCGTATTGGGTTTTTTAAACTTGAAGATTGTAGACAAATCTTTTTGAAATCTCATATGAAAGGTCATCATAGACTATAGTTTTCATTTTGAGACTGATCAGGTTAACAAAATGGCCGACAGACAGACATCTTTTCGAAACGTTTCACTATCCCAAAAGATTATCAATAGTAACCCGTATCAATAACCTCAGTCATTTAAAATTTTCGTCACCTCTTACCGATGAATATATTTTCATATATTGATATTAATATGTTTTCCATACTTTAACTTGACCTTGAAGTCAATGGTTAGTTTAGTTAGTTAGTTAGTTAGTTAGATACGAGTTTAACGCCGATACAGACACCGATGTAAATCGGTGTTACGGCCGGCGTCAGGGTGGATGAGTGTGCCATTACCCTATATATGCATGCCTTATCCAATCAAAACCAACGTTACAAATCCAGGAATTTCGGTCTCTAGTTTCCTTAACAGGAACATGACAGCTAACACGAATTGTAGATGTAAACAAAAAACTGTACACAAATTACTCAGACAGGATACACCTTGAAAATATGTATTTTAAACCTTGTGTTTGATCTTTCTTGCCACTTCGTTTTCGGTTGTGGTCTGTAAATAATAATCATACACGGACCTAGAGTGCAGTGGGATATGATGTATACACGGTGTTCGGATGACCCCGTGGTTTGCTGTTTGCTGCCCTGTTTCGTGTCACTACTCCTTGTAACACCAGGGTCATTGTTGTTGTCAGCCGTGCTGACACGGGAACAAGGAAACAATGTCCTCAGAGCAAGGCCCCATTTCATGATCAGCGACTTAACTAATTTTGCTAAAGTAAAATCTAATGAAATATAACACGGGGTATAGAAGTTACACAACGAGTGGTTGTTGGATATGGAAATGATTTCCCTTGAGTGTCCAATTCACTGTCTGCGATGTAATTAATAACCACGAGTCGTGTGACCTGTTTCTACCACAATCTCAGCCGGAAACAGCTGGAGCGAGCCGCAGACTATGACTAAGCTTGACTGGGGTTCTAACACGTCACTTCCGATAGGTACTGTGTACTACATCTCTAACCTATTGTACTTCCTGGTAAACAGTGGTTCTCTGGCATAATTATAACTGTGCTACGGTTATATTCAAACGAAAGTTTAAGGGGGGTTACAGTCGAGACAAAAAGTAATGGAGTGGAAGGGGAATCCATAGTACAAAGGGAAAGGAATTCTTAACGGGAGGTTACTGTATATAGGAAACACTATGTAGTGGGACAGGGATCCTTAAGGGGATGTTATTTTGTATAGGAAACCTGCAGTGTAGTGGGACAGGGATCCGTAAGGGTAGGAAACTGTATATAGGAAACACAGTAGTGGGACAGGGATCCTTAAGGGGTGGTTACTGTATATAGGAAACTACAGTGTAGTGGGACAGGGGTCCGTAAGGGGAGGTAACTGTATATAGGAAACACAATGTAGTGGGACAGGGATCCTTAATGGGAGGTAACTGTATATAGGAAATGCTACAGAACAGTGGGACAGGGATCCTTAATGGGGGTAACTGTATATAGCAAATGATACAGAACAGTGGGACAGGGATCAATAAGAGGAGGTAGCTGTAAAATGAAAAAATAAAAAACCGCAGTACATTGGAACACGGATCATTAAGGGGAGGTAACTGTATATAGGAAATACACCAGTGTAGGGGGACAGGGATCCTTAAGGGGAGGTAACTGTATAATGAAATACCACAGTACATTGGGGCACGGATCCTTAAGGGGAGATAACCTGTATATAGGAAATACACCAGTGTAGGGGGACAGGGATCCTTAAGGGGAGGTAACTGTATATAGGAAATACCACAGTACAGTGGGACAGGGATCCTTAAGGGGAGTTAACTGTATATAGAAATACCACATTATAGTGGGACAGGGATCCATAAGGGGAGGTAACTGTATATAGAAATACCACAGTACAGTGGGACAGGGATCCTTAAGGGGACGTAACTGTATATAGGAAATACCACAATGTAGTGGGACAGGGATCCTTAAGGGGGGTAACTGTATATAGAAATACAACAGTACAGTTGGACAGGGATCCATAAGGGGAGGTAACTGTATATAGGAAATAAGAAAGTCTGTGGGACAGGGATCCTTAGGGGAGGTAACTGTATATAGAAATACCACATTATAGTGGGACAGGGATCCATAAGTGGGAGGGGGGGGGGTAACTGTATATAGAAATACCACATTATAGTGGGACAGGGATCCATAAGGGGAGGTAACTGTATATAGAAATACCACATTATAGTGGGACAGGGATCCATAAGGGGAGGTAACTGTATATAGAAATACCACAGTACAGTGGGACAGGGATCCTTAAGGGGACGTAACTGTATATAGGAAATACCACAATGTAGTGGGACAGGGATCCTCAATGGGAGGTTACTGTAACGGTGGATACATATCTATAAAGGGAGGTAACGGAATATAGGCAGGGACAGTTATCCTTTAAGAAGGATTATTAAACATGTATATAAGGGGGGGGGGGGCACAGCACAGATTGAAAGGGGTCACAAAAGGGAGGTAACTGAATATAGGAAAAAACCACAATGCAGTGGGACAGAGATCCTTAAGGGGAGGTATCTGTATAAGAAATACCACAGTGTGACGGGACATGGATCCTTAAGGGAAGATAACCGTATATAGGAATAAACAGAGTGTAGTGGGACAGAGATCCTTAAGGGGAGGTTACTGTATAAGAAATACCATAGTGTAGTGGGACATGGATCCTTAACGGAAGATAACTGTATATAGGATAACCACAGTGCAGTTGAACAGGGACCCTTAAAGTGGATAGCGTATAACTTGTATTAGCTACATTGTAGAACATGAAACACACAGCTGGTAAATGTTTGTTTTTGTTGTGTGACATTTGACAATATATGTAAGTGTTTCTACCTGTCGTCCTTATAAGTCATCCTGTTCACGACTCGAGAAATTTTTGCTTAATAGCCTTCTGTTGTTATTTTCTCTGGTTGTAAGATTTCTAAAATGTGAAAGTGTTTAACCTTCATCAGAACTTTAATGAAACGGAAGCTAAGCGAAGTGACGAAAATTGGGATTCTTAAATGAAGTTCATGTAGTTTGAATAAATGATCATTTATATATTTATCTCATTTTAAATATAAAACTTTTATGAATATATAAATAATAGTGTACTTATTAAATAAGTAAATGTCATATATATGTATTTCCAATGGGATTTTTATGCACTGTACTTTAATGTTCTAGATACGTTCAAATAGTAATAAATAAGTTATAAACGTACTTCTGCATCAATTATTAACCAGAGATTCCTTTTACAAACTGAAATAATATTTAACTGACGTGGGTCAGATGAAAATAAACGTAAGTAATACAGACAAACCTCGTTATCGCGAAGTCGACTGATCGTGGTAAAACTTCAAGTTATCCGGTTATTCGAGTTAAGTGAAATTGAATGGTAAGTTTGAAAGTTGGTTGAACTAAAGACATACTTCGAATTAAACGTGTTTTTTGTATTTTACGAAGCGTTGACGTAACGTAGTCCAACATGGCACCATAAATTACGTCATAATTGCCTGCTTTAAATCAGTGTCATCTAAGCGATTGATTCAAAGCCATTATACATGTTATCTGTGGCGGAGTGCAAAGCTTTGATATTGCGTATTCCAACATGGCGTCAGAATAACGTCATGTGATGTGGCATCGTAAATTGTAGTATACAGTGTGATAAATAAATGTACTACAAGTTGGTTTACTAATGATACAAAGGCGAATGCAACACAGAATGTAAATATAAAATAAAACACATTTTCTGGTAATTCAATGGCAAATGTAATAACGATGACAAGAAGAGACGAAACGTTTAAAAAATAAATTATTGACCTAACAAAGAAATCTCACAGAGATTCTGTCGTGGTTTAAGACTGGAAACTCCCCGGAAACATCCCAAACTAATCTGACAGCGTCACCGTAATCTCTCCCGTACATTTTAGGAGGATTTGAAGTAATTTGCACTGCTCCAGAACACGGAACAAATCTGCCAGATTTCCGACAATACGGCCGACATACCCGGCCACATTCATCGTATGTGGTTAAAAGAACTTCCGTTAAATGTTTTTCTGGACTTTTCACAGCAATATAGACAATCGATGAAGAGAACGGTTGTCTCGCGTCGAGAAGTGCGAATTCTCGATACGTTCCGTGATAGTTTAGTCCATTGCTGTGCACCATCATTTTCATGAACACAGAATCTTTTCTTTCCTCTTTGCAGAACTGAGTGTCTTGGCCGTCTCGTGGGATAAAATATTCCTTTAAACTTGCATACTGTGTTGGGTCGTACATGTCAACAGTATCAACTATTTGTGAGTTTTGAATTGGAAAAACGTTGAATTGTTGAAGTTTCGGATTTCTCTTCAACACGATTTCTACGGGAACGTAGACCCAGACCCTAGTATCAGTCAAGCCGTTCATTTCAAACAGATTTTGAATGGCATGCGGTGGTTCTTTAACTGGACAGATTTCGCCCATGCTTCTAAAAATTTGCAAATGATTCTCCGCTCCATTGCTTTTTCCATTTCCGGAACTCCTTTTCGCTCTATTACCGCCGAAGAAATTTGGCGGGAAAGGTGGCATCTGAGGTGGCTGTTGTGGAGAGCCCGGTGGTTGCTGTGACCACATGTTGGGTGGCATTGACCTACCACGTGATTGGGGTCCTCCAGAAGGCATTTGTCTCCCGCGTGATTGGGGTCCTACAGGTGTCATTTGCCGTCCACGTGATTGAGCTAAGATTGTATTCATTGGTACCCCACGTGTTCTTGACGTACTTCCGGTACGAGGCATTGGTCTCTGTCGTTGGTTATTGCCGGACCGTGGCGTAGGTCCTGCTCTAGACGTTCCCATTCTGGGCGGATTTCCGTTGCCAAAAGCTTGAGATTCGACTGCAGTTACGCTTACGCAGTTAGGCGATCCGAACCGAACCTCGCACCGGAGATACTTGCTACCGCAAGTTGTCTGACGGTATGTGCACGTGGGGGAGTTCTCGTAAGTATAAATCTGTGTCGTGTATATATCACTCAAACCATGGATCATGTTGAGTTTCCCAAAACCCATCTTAGAATTTGGAGACTGTGACGCCGGACCAAACCTCCGTGGATAGTCCGTCGTTGGATTTACTCCGTTCCTGCGTTGGTTCACACGAAACAGTTCCCATAAATAATCCACGAACGCGTGATGCAGAAAAAATACAGGATCAAACGCCGAGTGTTCAGCTGGCGCCATTATACCACCGATCCATTTATGAACCTCACCGTGTCGGATTTCAAAGTCAAACGGAGGCTGCGCATGCGGCTCTGATATGTCTGACATGTGTACTCGCGAGGTTATAGCTTGTGTCTGTCTGTTCGACAACAGCTGACCTTCTTGGCCCAAATTTCTGACTAAAGGCCCGGATGGAGTTTGCCAGTAAGCGAAAGGTCCACTGACGACTCTCCCGAAGCCGTTCCCGATAAACTCGCCTGTCCACATGACGGAAAGACTCGGGTTCGTCAGACGCTCATCCATCCGGGAATCCCAGTAGGGCAGAATTACGGAGGGAACTTTCTGACGGAGGGCATTCTCGTATCTGGTAAACAAAAACCAAAGAAATCGAAAATAAAATAAGTGTATGTGATATCCTTGAATATTTAATCTTATTTGAAACAAGTTTTTTCATTGGTTTAAAATTTTTTGTCATCCCATAACGTAAAAATTGACGTCACCGTTTATAACGTCGCTTTTGATTGGCTGATGCAGCATCCTATTAATTTGTAAGAGAAAATAGTCTATCGATGAAGTGAATTTTTCAGGGTATAGATTAAAATATAAGGATTAACTTGAATTAATTTTTAATGTTATGAGGGTATAACACAAAAAGACGGAGTGTATTCTAAATAAACCGCGAAGCGGATTGTGATGAGAATACATTCTGTTTTTTTGTGTTATACTTGGTTTGGATGTTATAACCCCATAACATTAAAAATAAATTCAAGTAAATCCTTCAATAAACTTTATAAAGTTTATTGTTTGTGTAATATGTGTATAAGGGTCATCTGAATTTGGAAGTCTGTTCAATTGGTTCTAAATTTCAATTTGATACATGTAGGTCAGTATGTGAGAGGATACACGAACATTATAAAAATGGCCCTGTGTGAATTCCCAAATGTCTAGCATGACCCTATGCAAATACTTACATGTCTAACAAGACTCAGTGTAAACACTTGCATGATTAGCATGACCCTGTGCCAATACCTACATTGTAATGATTCGCAGGAACCTGAATCAATTCTTTAAAGATAAGCCTGATTCTATTTCAGTACTTACATAATTAGCATGACCCTGTGCCAGCCTAGGAAAGCTGCACCGTGATGGATGTCGTCTCCCAGCTTCTGATGAAGATTGGCTAAAGCGTCATACCGGTTTGGATGAATCGACTGTAACATATATGTAAACAAGTTTAAAGAAAGTTCTTAGATGAATCTTGATTTTTTCTTTAAATTTACTGAGGTAAGGAACACATCGCTACTCTGAAAACTTGAAAATTAAACTTAAATACTTGTTTTCCGATCCCAAATTATTAAACATGTATGTATACTCATTTGATATTGAATGAATAATTGAATATTGAATAAAAACATTGTTAAACTTACTAAACTCAAACTTGCTTTCACTTTAAAATCAGAAAAATAGATTTGCTAGCTTCAATGTGTGAGCAAAATGTCGCTTTTCAACGTTTCGAATAGTGTCCCTCTGTCTCCATTGCCGCAATGGAGAAAGAGGGACACAAAAATGAACAGGCATTTTGCTTGCGTGGGGTACTGGATGATAGCATTTTACTTCTGTTTTTATCGATAGAGCCGATGGGCATTTGACAGAATTATTTAGACAATAAGCGACATAAATTGCATAAAATTTACATTTCAACATCGAAGGAATCATTCGCAATTATCTCACAAACAGTCTACATTCTGAATTTTGAGTACCAAATGATTTCATAGAAACTGGTGAAAATGTAGTACTTCGCGTAGGAGAATAACTTACTGAATCTGCTTTGAGCATTTGTATTGCTCTGTGATAATTCCTTCTCTCAGTGTCCGTGAGACGGCGATACTCTTGTCGAACTCTCAGTGGCTCCGCCTGTCGCTTCCGCCTTTCTCCTTCCGTCATGCGCAGGAGCTCATCCACCCATTGGTTTGTTTCACTGGAGATATTATGCCACAACCGTCTCGCCATGTGCCACCGGAACTTCTGTACACACCAACTGTGGCTACAGTCCCAGCGTGGATCGGTGGCATTGATATGGAATCGTTTTTCTTCAAAACATTTTAAAATTTCTTCTGGTGGATAAATAGCTCGAAAGCGGGCAGACACAAGATGGAAAATGGCGATAAGGCCAAACACTGATATAATACACCACTGCATCTGAAAATGACAAAATCAACACGTATAAAACAAGAAAGTTTTCAACAAATTGAATGTTGTTCGAATCAGCTTAATATGCTAACGTTATATTAAAGGAATAATTGTCGTCAATAAATTTGAAGCAATATGAAAAAAAAATGCGAAACAGGAATAAAATTGTAATAAAAATGATATGAATCAGCGAAAAAGAAAAAAACGAGACAAATATGTTTTGGAATATATAAGACCCATTAATGTTACCACAATACATTAATGTATTTTTTTATATTCTTGCTCTTTATAATGCTGGACGTTTAATTAACATGATGTCGTGACATTTCACAGCTTTCAATCATTATAAGCAATAAACCATCTAAGTATGACACGGGGATAGTTACACGGTAGTTAAACAGATGATTGAATTATGATTTAATTGTCTATGTCTTAAGAACATACCAGTTATAGGCGTCCTGTTTAAGAAAATATAATGGCTATATATGTACATGTATATATAATTAAAACATTTTGTAGCTAGATCTGCTAATGTTTCTGTGATTAATTTCCTAATTCTCAATTTACACCGACACATTATTTTTTGATAATGTATGTTTATATCACTATTTAACGTAGGTTTGGGTTATTGGTGGAGTCTGGAAGAATCAAAAATGAAAGATAGCTGCAGAAAGAAAAAAACAAAAGAGATATACACATGCAAATTAAAATGAAAGAAAGATCGAAAGAATAAATGGATATACACCTTTAGGAAAAAACGATCGAATTAGTTAATTAATATGCATTTGAACTTTCGAGAAAATAAATGGACGAACGAACGAATGAATGAATGAATGAATGAATGATTGAAATAATTAATTAAGTAAAGGGCAGTCGTTGAATGAACGTGGAGTCACTTAAACAAACAAAAAAAATATTAATTGATCAATTAGTAGGGTTGATAAAATGATCGAATGAAATTATTAATTAAGTACAGGCAACGAAATAATAAATGAACAAAGAAGCGAACGAATAAGTAATTGAATGAATAATGAACGAAAGAATGTAGTAAGAAATACAAAACAGTTTAAAGGAAAGTGAATACGGAATATTTCAGTCAATGCCCTCCTTTTTCAATTTAAGGGCTTTAATTTCGATGATGTTCCCGTGTAATACAATGACTTTCCTAAATTAGCCAATATTTTAAAGTCTGAAACTAAACAACTGTGGGCTGTCTGAGTTTTTATTGTACATCCCTGTCCTTAAAAATTCAGTTTTATTATAATTTTCCCATCAAAAACTAATATTTAAATATTAATGATAACACTCATAATAATGTCATTTCTTTTTGTTTATTTTCTTGTTTTATTATAATCAAGCGTGTCGAATTATAATCTGATTCAACATATCAAAATGAAAGAATGAACAACGCAAAACCGTTGAACCTCGTTATCTCGAACGTATTCCTCGAATATCATGTTTAATTCGAAGTATATCGTCGCTCCCTGCCAAACTTAACGCTAAGTATTCGAATTCTTTTAACTCGAATACTCTGTTAACTCGATGTTCGACTTCGAGATGAGTTTCGATTTAACCTAACATTGCTGTATCTGTACATCAACAATGTCCATTGAATATCTCGCTGATGTAGTGCTGTTTTCTATATACATATACATGTACTACACTCTCAGATATTAATTATGTCCAAGTTTTAATATCTTGATATTATGAAATGACGGCATATGCATTAAAACTTGCTCCTTATCAAGAAAGATACCAATTATTTAACTTTTCATAATCGGTTATCAGTAAAATATGTCTAAGAAATGGCGTATAAATTCATACATACAGGTAAGTTTTAAAATACATAATCATCACTTTCTTGCTTTCGTCTTTATTATTTGTTTGCTTTCTTTTTCATTTTCAGTAATGCATTTAAATTCGCAATTATTGACATCCGACCATACTTATTCATTTGATTAATAGTTTATCTATTTCACATGTTTTACGAACATCAAAATAAATACTTTTATTATTAATTCCACTGAACTTGAAGTGTACCGAACGACAATTCGGAATACATGCACATTGAAACAAATTTCTTTCCATTTTTTAAGTTTGAAAATTTAGCTTGATAAAAAAATTACCTTAAACTTGTACAGTATGCATATCTTACCTTGTAAATGTAACCAGCGAAGCTCCTTGAATACACCAATCACATAACCAAGCGAAAAATCGATAGTTGATCACAGTCCCCTTATCGATAATTTAAGATTCACCCAAAGCCAAGTTAAAAAAAAACTATCTTTACTCTTCATAGATACGTAATATCGTATTGACATGCGCAGTTTAACATCTTACTCAAGGTTATAAAAAAATCAAGACATTTTGAATCGTGTCACACCACTGCCATATGCTTAGAAAATGACGTAAAAACTTAAGAAAGTAGCTTTATAATAAATGCGTTACGTGAATCCTAAAGGTCAGGGTTTATTAGTATTCATAAGTGACATTTCCCAAAGTGGATACTCAAAGTCATATTTAGTTTATGATTAAGTTATTAAGTTGACAAGGTCAATCTGGTTCAAAGGTCAAATTGATCACTCCAGACAATATACTTAAACCGCTGTACAGGAAATTAGAGAATAAATTGTCAACGTTTGAAAAGAACCAAAAACGGACGCTACTTAATTTAGAATAGCACTGCTGTTCCGAGCATATTCAGCTTATGGACAAAAGTGTTATATATTTTTAAATCAAGATTTCCTCATTATTTAAACTGAATATGTCCGGGGATTTTAAATAACTGCGGTCTTATTTAATACGTACATAAAATTAAGTCTCCTCAAGACATATTTGACATAAACAATTCATTTTAGAAATTTTATTTATTTATCAAAAGGAAAGCCAAGCTTACTATGCTTTCTAAAGATGTGTGTATTTCCATAGGTAAGGAGGCCGTTTAGGTCAGCATAACCCTTTTAAGTATACAGGCATATATATCTTTGTGTCAGTTTCAATTTATAAAACTTAACACGGAGACAAAAGGTTGTCTTTATATAGAACTGACTTCATAAAACATTTTTATTGTTTAGTGTATGTTAAACTGTTGTTAATAAAAACAATATATATACTGAAAAAGTTCGGTGGCCGAATGGTTAAGGTTGCCCGACGTTCTACCACTAGACCTCCGCCTTGGTTGCGAGTCCGAATCCCACGTGGGACAGTTGCCAGGTACTAACCGTAGGTCGTTTGTTTTTTCCAGGTACTCCGGTTTTCCTCCACCTCCAAAATCTGGCACGTCCTTAAATGACACATGCTGTTAATAGGACGTAACATAAAATAAGCCTAACCATTTTTTTTAAGAAATAATATTAAAATCTGGGAATTCTTAAGCTCTTGTTTTTCTTATTTAAGTCATATGGTTCGAAAAACAAGTACAAATAATGTTTTTGGCATTTCAATTTACTCACATTCAATATTTAAGTTTAAAATCAATCCCTTTGTTTTTCTTTTGTGCCTATTCAGTTTTTTTTCATTTTATATTGAGCGTTGAAAGTTGTTTAAACCCGGAGCCGGAAGTGAAAGGACATTTTTTTTTTAAATCGCCCGTTACTTAGTTCTTACAGTCACAGACTTAAACAGTCTAACAGATGCAGGACCAGAAAATCAATGTCTGCTGTCTCCAGGCCAGAAGATTTGGTCTGTGGGCAAGTAAATATTACGGACTAATTGCCCCAAATGGCAAATGTATCTTTTACCTTTCCCTAAAGTTTAATTGGACTACTATGTTAAGACCTCGGACCAGATTCTTTTAAACACAAACTTGCCAGAAGGACCAGTGATGCTGAGCCCTTGTTTCCTCTCCTGAGAGAGATTTGGCAATCAGATATTATGTTTTCACCTTCCCTGTTGTTTCACAAGCGCTTATAATAAAAAGAGAAGCTAATTATTGTATATATGTGGCGGCATTTTGACAAGGTGTAGGCTGATTCAAGCATAAAGTATGTATCTATTGATTCCGACATAAAACTTTGCTAACACAGGTACGGTGTTAGCAAACCTGTGGTACTCTTATATGTTTATTTGAACCTAAATTGACTTCTTACAAAAAAAATAGAATCCCACTTTCTCAGGTCCCTGTGATTGACAATTCAATATTCTAACGTACAATATAAAAGTTCATGAACAATCATTTCTTCCATTGTCCCCCTGCCCATTTTTCTGGGTTTTTTTTTTATATCTTCATTTTTTTATTAGGCGTTCAAAAAGATAATTGTTCAAACCCCAAACCGGAAGTGAAATGACAATATTTGGGCGTATCATTGGGTTAAGCTGTCTCACAGACGGTACATCACGACATTTTCATAGTTAGTAATTCTCTATAGAAATACGTGTGTTTTAGGAAACAATTATAAAACCATCAGCTACAGTAGACTTACACGGAATCATGTAAAATAGAAAAGTGATTTTCATTGGTTAAAACTATTAAAAAGCAATTACGTCATTTTTCTTATCTCATACATCAAACAAATGAACATCTCCGATTTACACAGTTTTGTCAGACTTATGGTTAGATCAAAAATTTAACCGCAAGGTATTGAACGGCGTTCGAGCGTTGGTAAATATATGTATAGCTAAATGTCATGTTTGAGGTGTGGGAAGAGATTTTACTTATCCCTTGATGTATTGGCGAATATATCATTAGTACTGTACATGTATTATGCAAGAGATCGAAGTGATTGTCCACAATTCATTTCCTTCTACGTATGATCAAAACCGCACGGTGGCGTATAGACTGGCTCCCGTCTCTAGAATAGTATACAGATATTTAAAAAAAAAATTGTCAAATGATTTTGATCACTTGGATGTCTAATTTTAAGTTTGAAGCAAGGGGGAGATAAGCGAGGAGTAAAATAAAGAAGAGAAATTCTCTATAGAAACTTAAGGGTCGGTAGCCAGTCTATGTGTCTTATGATATAAAATGTACATACTACGGATGTATAGCACCGTAGCGTGCCAAAAAGTATATTTTTTTAAAAATATTTTTCTATTTACTTTAAATACACAACTTTGTTTTAGTGATTTTCTTGCCTTTGTTTTTAGATTGATTTTGATAATATTTGAACATTTTGTAGAGAAATATTTACAGTTTCTTCTCATAATATTCATTTAATTTTAGTGTTGTTCATTTATGATTTATGGAGCAATGCAGAATTAACCACACTGCTAATTTCCGTGTGATGCTATTTCTATATATGACGCTACCAAAATAACGTCAAAATATCATCCACGAAATTGGATTATGTAAATAAATTATGATTTTCCTGGAAAACAGTAAAAAATTTATGAAATGAAACATAAAACAATTCTCGATAAGTGTTCAAAATGTCATTTAAAATGACCCATAATACAAAGGCAGGAAAAGTCATTGAAAATGTTGTAAATACAAAGAATATACTGTACTAATTGTACTAGCGTTTTGCACGGTTCTGTACACTATTGGTCAAGTATCACCTCTATTTTGTTCTATTAATGATTAACAATAATAACAAAATAACGTTTTTCTTTGTTTTGATTTTATGCTTTTTGCTTTGCTTCTCATTAATAAATATAGATCTACGGTATTCATATCTTGCCTAAAATATGAAAATGAACCATTTAGTCTTCAAATTCAATTTGTCTTTCTTCCTGTGAAACGTACTTGTCCGTTAGGTCGTTCCGACATTTTGAGTATCAACTCAATCTGATTACTATACAGATCCTCACTATCACTACTGTGTACACCATAGTAGTAGTGATAATCTGCATTTTAATCAGATAGTATCAAACTGAACTGAATATTGCAGGCAGTGTAATCAGTCAATAACATTTCATATTGGTACGGTCGGACCTCGTTATCTCGAACTCGTATAACTCGAAGACTACGTTTAATTCAAAGTATTTCGTCGGTCATGGTCAAACTTCACGATACATATTCGATCTTATATAACTCGAATGTCCACATAACTCGAATATTCATATATCTCGAATGTCCACATAACTCGAATGTCCACATAACTCGAATGTTCATATATCTCGAATGTCCACATAACTCGAATGTCCATATATCTCGAATGTCCATATATCTCGAATGTCCATATATCTCGAATGTCAACTCGAATGTCCATATAACTCCAATGTCCATGAATATCGAAAAACTCTAAGTTTACAGTGGTCCCGCCGACTTCGAGATAAGTGGTTCGCCTGTACTACAGGTTATAATTCACCAAATCAGTTATCTCAAGTAAGCATAGCTGGAAAGTCCGCTAAAAGGGAACACATGTTATGGTTTTCGAGAATGAAATTGTTAGATCTGCCACTGCATGTTTTAAACATGTAATAATTACATTTGCTCTGTATCCTTTCAATGTAATGAGATTCAATGGTAAATGTTGTCAAGTGTCGTAACATCATCTGCTTATGCAATTCACTGCAATAAAAGGATACATTGCAAATGGAATTATTACATATCAAATGTTGTTGTGAGACTAAAACAGCATTTGCTATTGAAACGTCATCGATCTCTATTATGACGTCATCGATTTCAGTGATGTCAAAATAAAATTTGATTTGCGGTTCGAAATATCTAAATAAAGCATTATTAATGAACAAATGAAAATATTAAAAAAAAAAATATTTAAGGAATTAGTATGGTCCTAACCATTTCTGTTTCTGACAAACTTAGACAAAGGTTCGTAAAGCCATACTGAGCTTAATCAAGTCTTTCAGTAATATCAATTGGCGTTATAGGACCATAACAACATTTGCTAAAATATCCATTGCTTAATTAATATGCGTGTTTTAATATTGCAACAGGGGTCACCATTATGGAACTGACCTCGTGACGTTTAATCACAACTGTAACATACAATGTATAGGCGATATTTTAATATGCTTTCAAAAACCTTATTCGGCTGAAACATTATCTTCCTTTTTCGTTTGTGTTTCTATTCTATTTATCATATGTACCTCGTTGGAAACACACGGTCGAATCTGGATAAATACGCGTATCATGCAAAAGGGCATTGTTCTGTTTCCTTTAAGGAGGTATGTTACCTTGCACAGAATACGTGCATTTTGCTGTAGAGTGAAAGTTGTACAATTCTTACAACAAAGACAAATAAACTGGATGATAAGTTGGTTTACCTCAGCAGTATTATATTTGTATTTCAAAAGGATTGATGATGAAAAATATCTGGCGAACTCTGAATATGTTACGCATGCAAATAAGCCACGGTATATTATAATTTATTAAGTATATAACACAGAACAATATTGATTTGGACTGTATGATATTGCTTAGAAATTTAGAATAGGCACATAAAAAACTATAAATCAATCTTCACACATATTTATTAAACTTAAGCATTGAAGTATCTTGGTATGGTTTTTTATAGTCGATATGAATGACGGAGCTTTGCAGGCAAACATCATAATTCGCGCTAGCGCAATATGGTATATTGGCTGCAAAATCCTGTCATTTATAACGACCATAAATACCGTACCAAGGCACTTCAACGCTTATATTTACATTTTCTATCCATGTTGCTGACTTATACTGATTTCAATTCGATTTAAACTATGTAAATGCTCCATTATCGACATCTTAATTTGTAAAATGGAACAGCAATTTTGATTGCAAGCCGTCGCCGTTTCCATGCCAAAACAATGACGTCATAATCGTCACACTTTGTGTGTCGTTTACTGCTTCTTAATTCGCACATCTCCCTGGTAAGTTTATTTTGTGGCTAAATGCCGTGCAGATGTAAATATTATAATATAATCTATGTCTTAGTGAAATATAAGAAAATAAATCTCAAGGTTTTCGTTTTAAAATGATTTTATTGCAAACCTACCCCGTGTGTATATATGTCTAAGCGTTCAGTGGACCGAATGGTAGCGTGTCGCCCCTAGTCCTGGAGTCACTAAATACTGAAAGGAACTTGCCTCCAATGGGCAATGGGCCTATTCGTTCCACACTGGACCTTGCGCGAGCCGCCTGCAATCCCCTGTTCGTGGCGCTAGCAAATGCTACAGTGTCTTGCGGCGGAACTCTCGCGGAAATGCAGCGCCGATTCATGACGTCACATCGCAAAACCGGAAATGGCCAGGTCGGATTATTACAACGTGCACAAATTGGTGAAGGTGAATACGACGATATCCTGGCGAAGCGTTCACTATAACCGTCAATATTCCTTAACCCTCTGATGAACGGCCAACCGTCCATGATCCGCCCTGGCTGATGTAACGGGTTTTGAACCCTCGGGTAGTCGAGAGCCGAAATTATTCCGTTCCGTCTTTGACGTGTCCTGAATAATTCCCACATATAGTCTATAAAAGCATGATGGAGAAAGAAGATAGGGTCCTGGGCAGCCGTCATGGGCGAAGATAACTGGCCATCAACCCATACATGTGGCCCGTTGTGATACGCCTCTATGCCAAACAATGGGTTTGTGGGCTCGACAATCTGGCGGTGCCGAGTTCTACTGAGCACATTCCGAACACCGTCACGTGATATCAGACTTCCGGCGTTGCCTATGTTTCGGACTAGCGAAATACCTCCCGGAGTTACCCAGCGTGCAAATGGTCCATCATCTACTGTTCCAAACCCTGTTCCGAAGAATTCACTAGACCACAGTACCGACTGGGTAGGGTCGACCATGTGGAAATCTAGCGTCGAATCCCAATATGGTGTCGGAAATTGAGTAGCCGCCTCAAATCTGAAAATGAAAGAGATCTTTGAGGACATGACAGAAGCAATACAAATAAACACCTTATGTCGTTTACTACCAAAGAAAGTTAATTTTAGAGAGAGAGAGAGTTAGAAAATAATCTTAACTTCCAAAAATGTTGGTTATTAGTACAACGAATGATGAAGAAGCAAATAACTATCAATATTTACTAACAATCTTTTCATTTTTGTGAGCATTTATTTTCTGCCGAGATTCGAATAATTGATTCAAGTGGAAAAACAAAGCAAACAAAAAAACAAAAACAAAACAAAAAACAAAACAAACAAACCCAAAATACTATATAATGGAGGTTTGCTACCTTGCTGCTTTAAAATTGATTTTACCCAAAAATGTCTGCCGTTTTGTATTACGTAAACAAATTCGTGCCGCTAAATTTAAGTCACTCGCCAAAGAAAAAAAAAACCTAGATAAGGAAAATGATAGAAACAACCTACACTAAGAGATAGACCCTGTGCCAGCCGAGGAAGTTTGGTCCGCCATGAGCCGAGTCCAGCACCGCTCCTCTGTGTACATTCGCAATGGCATCGTATCGGTTACTGTTACCAAGCCTCTGTAATCAGGATTTGGAATAAGAATTATTCAGTAAAAGTATATGTCAATTTAAAGAAAAATAATAACTTATTTGGAGGAGAGGGAAGGAGGGTGTGTGTGTGGTGGTGGTGGGGGGGGGGGGGGGGGGGGGGGGCTGAAACATGCACAAAAACTACTTGAATAAATTATACGAGTTTTTATCCGTGGACAGCTGCAAGGGCCGCCTTGATGGAGCGGGTTCATTTATTGACATTTTCAATCATTCGAGGCCTTTTGGGGCAGTCGCCAATCACTTAGCCGCACGGTCGAGTTTCCTATGGCCATGACACCAGACATTAGCAGGGACTTATGAAACCTGGCCCCAATTAAAGTAGTTGATTTTCTCCGAAATATCTGGCCCTGGTTTCATCAACGTTCCTTAACTTAAGTAAACCCCTTAACTTAAAAATCTCCATAAGAAAGCATTGCAAAGTTTAAGGGGAAAATCCTTAGTTAAGGAACTTTCCTTAAATTCTGTAATGCTTTCCTATGGAGATTTTTAAGTTAAGGGGTTTCCTTAAGCTAAGGAACGTTGATGAAACCGGGGTTAGGTTGCAAAGCCCAAACTAAACCAAACCAGTTAACAGCAACTAAATGATTAAACTAAAAATAATAGTGCAATAAGTTAAAGAATTTTAACTTCAAGGTATCATATATTATGGAAGAGAAATGGATATTTTAATATTTTGTCGCATTTATAAAGAAATATTTAGGGAAACAAACCTGTCGTTTAAGCCTATTTAGACGACCAGTAAATATTCTCCATTCTCGCGGCGTCAAAGTTCGCACCTCTCGTCTGCTCCACCGGTTGGCTTGGCGCTTCCCTCGATGTCTAGGCGAAATGTCGGAGATAACTTTCCGGAGCAATGATTCTATGTAAAGTGATGCCTCTGATGTTATGTTGTACGTTGACAAGTTATTTTTAATGTCCAATGAAAACAGTTCTATGCATTCACGTCGAAGTGCCTTCGGCGGTAAATCCAAACTACTAACTGATTGGTTGTATAAGCATTTGTCATAAAGGTCGGATTGATGCGTTGTCGTGACAACAACTGCGCATGCGCACACTGCCACAGAAATAATAATGAACCACTTCATCCTGGTGAAAAAAGTACAAATGCATAAGAAATAGAAAAAATACAATTTCTCATTACTGCTGGTGATGCAAATGACGATGTCATTTCAGTGTTAAGTGATGATGATGTTGATGTCATTGCGATGATATAGTAAGGATGATGATGATGATGATGATGTATTGAATTCAGATATTGTATTTGTGTCATTATGTGGAGTATAATGTAGTGTGAATGACGAGAGTGAGTGTGATTAAGGATGGTGTATACATGTGGTGTGGATTACGAGAGTGAGTGTGAGTAAGGATGGTGTATACATGTGTTGTGTAGATGACGAGAGTGAGTGTGAGTAAGGATGGTTGTATACATGTGTTGTGTGGATTACGATAGTGAGTGTGAGTAAGGATGGTGTATGCATGTGTTGTGTAGATGACGAGAGTGAGTGTGAGTAAGGATGGCTGTGTACATGTGGTGTGTGGATGACGAGAATATGAGTAAGGATGGCTGTATATATGTGTTGTGTGGATTACGATAGTGAGTGTGAGTAAGGATGGTGTATACATGTGTTGTGTAGATGACGAGAGTGAGTGTGATTAAGGATGGTGTATACATGTGGTGTGGATTACGAGAGTGAGTGTGAGTAAGGATGGTGTATACATGTGTTGTGTAGATGACGAGAGTGAGTGTGAGTAAGGATGGCTGTATACATGTGTTCTAAGGATAACGAGAGTGAGTGTGAGTAAGGATGGTTGTATACATGTGTTGTGTAGATAACGAGAGTGAGTGTGAGTAAGGATGGTTGTATACATGTGTTGTGTAGATAACGAGAGTGAGTGTGAGTAAGGATGGTTGTATACATGTGTTGTGTAGTTGACGAGAGTGAGTGTGAGTAAGGATGGTTGTATACATGTGTTGTGTGGATGACGAAAGTGAGTATGAGTAAGGATGGTTGTATACATGTGTTGTGTAGATGACGAGAGTGAGTGTGAGTAAGGATGGTTGTATACATGTGTTGTGTAGATGACGAGAGTGAGTGTGAGTAAGGATGGTTGTATACATGTGTTGTGTAGATGACGAGAGTGAGTGTGAGTAAGGATGGCTGTATGCATGTGTTGTGTGGATGACGAGAGTGAGTGTGAGTAAGGATGGTTGTATACATGTGTTGTGTAGATGACGAGAGTGAGTGTGAGTAAGGATGGTTGTATACATGTGTTGTGTAGATGACGAAAATGAGTGTGAATAAGGATGGTTGTATACATGTGTTATGTGGATGACGAGAGTGATTTTGAGTAAAGATGGTTGTATACATGTGTTGTGTGGATGACGAGAGTGAGTGTGAGTAAGGATGGCTGTATACATGTGTTGTGTGGTTGACGAGAATGAGTATAAGTAAGGATGGCTCTATACATGTGTTGTGTGGATGACGAGAGTGAGTGTGAGTAAGGATGGTTGTATACATGTGTTGTGTGGAGGACGAGAGTGAGTGTGAGTAAGGATGGCTGTATACATGTGTTGTGTGGATAACGAGAGTGAGTGTTAGTAAGGATGGCTGTATACATGTGTTGTGTAGATAACGAGAGTGAGTGTGAGTAAGGATGGCTCTATACATGTGTTGTGTGGATAACGAGAGTGAGTGTGAGTAAGGATGGCTGTATACATGTGTTGTGTGGATAACGAGAGTGAGTGTGAGTAAGGATGGCTGTATACATGTGTTCTAAGGATAACGAGAGTGAGTGTGAGTAAGGATTGGTGTATACATGTGTTGTGTGGATAACGAGAGTGAGTGTGAGTAAGGATGGCTGTATATAAGTGTTGTGTGGATAACGAGAGTGAGTGTGAGTAAGGATGGCTGTATACATGTGTTGTGTAGATGACTAGAGTGAGTGTGAGTAAGGATGGCTGTATATATGTGTTGTGTGGATAACGAGAGTGAGTGTGAGTAAGGATGGCTGTATACATGTGTTGTGTAGATGACGAGAGTGAGTGTGAGTAAGGATGGCTGTATATATGTGTTGTGTAGATGACGAGAGTGAGTGTGAGTAAGGATGGCTGTATACATGTGTTGTGTGGATAACGAGAGTGAGTGTGAGTAAGGATGGTTGTATACATGTGTTGTGTAGATAACGAGAGATAGTATGAGTAAGGATGGCGGTATACATGTGTTGTGTGGATGACGAGAGTGAGTGTGAGTAAGGATGGCTGTATACATGTGTTGTGTAGATGACGAGAGTGAGTATGAGTAAGGATGGCTGTATATATGTGTTGTGTGGATGACGAGAGTGAGTGTGAGTAAGGATGGTTGTATACATGTGTTGTGTTGATGACGAAAGTGAGTGTGAGTAAGGATGGTTGTATACATGTGTTGTGTAGATGACGAGAGTGAGTGTGAGTACGGATGGCTGTATACATGTGTTGTGTAGATGACGAGAGTGAGTGTGAATAAGGATGGCTGTATACATGTGTTGTGTAGATGACGAGAGTGAGTATGAGTAAGGATGGTTGTATACATGTGTTGTGTAGATGACGAGAGTGAGTGTGAGTAAGGATGGCTGTATACATGTGTTGTGTAGATGACGAGAGTGAGTGTGAGTAAGGATGGTTGTATACATGTGTTGTGTAGATGACGAGAGTGAGTGTGAGTAAGGATGGCTGTATACATGTGTTGTGTAGATGACGAGAGTGAGTATCAGTAAGGATGGCTGTATATATGTGTTGTGTGGATGACGAGAGTGAGTATCAGTAAGGATGGCTGTATACATGTGTTGTTTAGATGACGAGAGTGAGTGTGAGTAAGGATGGCTGTATACATGTGTTGTGTGGATGACGAGAGTGAGTGTGAGTAAGGATGACTGTATACATGTGGTGTGTGGATGACGAGAATATGAGTAAGGATGGCTGTATACATGTGGTGTGTGGATGACGAGAGTGAGTATGAGTAAGGATGGTTGTATACATGTGTTGTGTAGATGACAAAAGTGAGTATGAGTAAGGATGGCTGTATACATGTGTTGTGTGGATGACGAGAGTGAGTGTGAGTATGGATGGTTGTATACATGTGTTGTGTGGATGACGAGAGTGAGTGTGAGTAAGGATGGCTGTATACATGTGTTGTGTGGATAACGAGAGTGAGTGTGAGTAAGGATTGGTGTATACATGTGTTGTGTGGATAACGAGAGTGAGTGTGAGTAAGGATGGCTGTATATAAGTGTTGTGTGGATAACGAGAGTGAGTGTGAGTAAGGATGTGTGTATACATGTATTGTGTGGATGACGAGAGTGAGTGTGAATAAGGATGGTTGTATACATGTGTTATGTGGATGACGAGAGTGAGTGTGAATAAGGATGGTTGTATACATGTGTTTTGTGGATGACGAGAGTGAGTGTGAATAAGGATGGCTGTATGCATGTGTTGTGTAGATGACGAGATTGAGTGTGAGTAAGGATGGCTGTATACATGTGTTGTGTAGATGACGAGAGTGAGTATGAGTAAGGATGGCTGTATGCATCTGTTGTGTAGATGACGAGAGTGAGTGTGAGTAAGGATGTGTGTATACATGTATTGTGTGGATGACGAGAGTGAGTGTGAATAAGGATGGTTGTATACATGTGTTATGTGGATAACGAGAGTGAGTGTGAATAAGGATGGTTGTATACATGTGTTGTGTGGATGACGAGAGTGAGTGTGAATAAGGATGGCTGTATGCATGTGTTGTGTAGATGACGAGATTGAGTGTGAGTAAGGATGGCTGTATACATGTGTTGTGTAGATGACGAGAGTGAGTATGAGTAAGGATGGCTGTATACATGTGTTGTGTGGATGACGAGAGTGATTATGAGTAAGGATGGCTGTATATACGTGTTTTGTGGAGGACGAGAGTGAGTATGAGTAAGGATGGTTGTATACATGTGTTGTGTAGATGACGAGAGTGAGTGTGAGTAAGGATGGCTGTATACATGTGTTGTGTAGATGACGAGAGTGAGTGTGAGTAAGGATGGCTGTATACATGTGTTGTGTGGATGACGAGAGTGAGTATGAGTAAGGATGGCTGTATACATGTGTTGTGTAGATGACGAGAGTGAGTGTGAGTAAGGATGGCTGTATACATGTGTTGTGTAGATGACGAGAGTGAGTTTGAGTAAGGATGGCTGTATACATGTGTTGTGTAGATGACGAGAGTGAGTGTGAGTAAGGATGGCTGTATACATGTGTTGTGTAGATGACGAGAGTGAGTGTGAGTAAGGATGGCTGTATACATGTATTGTGTAGATGACGAGAGTGAGTGTGAGTAAGGATGTCTGTATACGTGTGTTGTGTTGATGACGAGAGTGAGTGTGGGTAAGGATGGTTGTATACATGTGTTGTGTGAATGACGAGAGTGGGTATGAGTAAGGATGGCTGTATACATGTGTTGTGTAGATAACGAGAGTGAGTATGAGTAAGGATTGGTGTATACATGTGTTGTGTGGATAACGAGAGTGAGTGTGAGTAAGGATTGGTGTATACATGTGTTGTGTGGATGACGAGAGTGAGTATGAGTAAGGATGGCTGTATACATGTGTTGTGTAGATGACGAGAGTGAGTGTGAATAAGGATGGCTGTATACAAATGTTGTGTGGATAACGAGAGTGAGTGTGAGTAAGGATGGTTGTATACAAGTGTTGTGTGGATGACGAGAGTGAGTGTGAGTAAGGATGGCTGTATACAAATGTTGTGTGGATAACGAGAGTGATTATGAGTAAGGATGGCGGTATATACGTGTTTTGTGGAGGACGAGAGTGAGTGTGAGTAAGGATGGTTGTATACATGTGTTGTGTAGATGACGAGAGTGAGTGTGAGTAAGGATGGCTGTATACATGTGTTGTGTGGATGACGAGAGTGAGTATGAGTAAGAATGGCTGTATACATGTGTTGTGTGGATGACGAGAGTGATTATGAGTAAGGATGGGTGTATATACGTGTTTTGTGGAGGACGAGAGTGAGTGTGAGTAAGGATGGTTGTATACATGTGTTGTGTAGATGACGAGAGTGAGTGTGAGTAAGGATGGCTGTATATACGTGTTTTGTGGAGGACGAGAGTGAGTGTGAGTAAGGATGGCTGTATACATGTGTTGTGTGGATGACGAGAGTGAGTATGAGTAAGGATGGCTGTATACATGTGTTGTGTGGATGACGAGAGTGAGTGTGAGTAAGGATGGCTGTATACAAATGTTGTGTAGATGACGAGAGTGAGTGTGAGTAAGGATGGGTTTATACATGTGTTGTGTAGATGACGAGAGTGAGTATGAGTAAGGATGGCTGTATACATGTGTTGTGTAGATGACGAGAGTGAGTGTGAGTAAGGATGACTGTATACATGTGTTGTGTAGATGACGAGAGTGAGTGTGAGTAAGGATGGCTGTATACATGTGTTTTGTGGATGACGAGAGTGAGTATGAGTAAGGATGGCTGTATACATGTGTTGTGTACAGCCACAATAAGTGAAATCTTGGAAAATAAAACAAATAAATAAAAAACCATAAAAATGAAAACGCTATGATATTTTGAATTTTCACATCCTCAATGAAGTTCAAAATTCAACACCTTATACCACATCTATGATTAAGAAATATATTTTAACTTCGCAGAAATTATGCGTATTGTTTCTTTCTATCGCATACATAAAATATAAAATCCTTGTTATCTATTAATATGTAATCTAGTCGATCAAAATACAAAACAATGTATTTTCAACAGCTGACCTTAAAAAATCACAAAATCACCATTGCTAATTCCATAATATGTACTATTGTTAAAACGTTTGTCAGATAATCCTAACTATTTTTTTTTTCAATTGATTCTAAAATTCAAATACACTATTAACAAAATGGAAATTAAGGATCACTATTCCATTGTACTTTGGTATTTCCTTTACATGTATTTCATATAAATAGTAATGAGTAATCCCCTTAAGGATTTCTGATATAAATAGTTACCCCACCTTAAGGATCCTAGTGTTCCCTTGTACTGTGGTATTTCCTATATACAGCTATTTGCCCTTAACGACCCCTGTCCCACTGTATTGTGGTATTTCTATATACAGTTACCTCCCCTTAAAGATCCCTGTCCCACTGTATTGTGGTATTTCTATATACAGTTACCTCCCTTTAAGGATCCCTGTCCCACTGTACTGTGGTATTTCCTATATACAGTTACCTCCCTTTAAGGATCCCTGTCCCACTGTACTGTGGTATTTCCTATATACAGTTACCTCCCTTTAAGGATCCCTGTCCCACTGTACTGTGGTATTTCCTATATACAGTTACCTCCCTTTAAGGATCCCTGTCCCACTGTACTATTTCCTATATACAGTTACCTCCCTTTAAGGATCCCTGTCCCACTGTACTTTGGTATTGCCTATATACAGTTAACTTCCCTTAAGGTTCCCTGTACCACAGTACTGAGGTATTACCCCGCCCCTTTAAGGATTCCCAAAGCATTTTCTTTTAATTTTATGCAGTTACCTCTACAAAATAACCCCTAACAACCTCATTTTAAATGAATTTGCAGTTTTGACGAATTTCACGACAACTTAATTCAACTTCTTCCAAAGATATAAAATGTATCAATGTTTGCAGAATTTACGAAAATATCATTTTGATGAAGTTCAAAAAAACAAAAACAAAAAAACAGAAATACACATTTTGGAAGACTTGAACATGATTGAAACCTCACAAAAGCAGATCGTTAAATTAAATAATCAAATTTTATAAAGTTTACCAATGGTTTGTTCTGACAGATTTGCCATTTCTACTGATAAATAAAATCATTGAGCAAAATCAGTATTCCTGTCCAACGACTTACCTTATTACTGCCTCTCTATCTGACCGCTACTTCAGTCGAATGTCCAGTCTAAATGGACACTACTTAGCGGCCGACAAAACCTAACATGAGATGTTGGTGATTTTACATCAGTTTTGTTCTTTTCCGTTTGATTTTTTGTTTTGTCCGGAAAACAGCTGACTGCGTGCCTACTGGACATTGTCCAGTTAAGTCGTTATGGGGAGGTCAATAGGTTTACGTATGAGGAAATGTTGTTATTACTTGCGGCTCAAGCAAAAAAGTGACCATTACATTTTTTTTTTGTATATGTCTATTCATTGAATACCTGGGGTCACTTGACCTGCGAAACATTGATAGTAATTGCTTCTTATTGTAAAAATATAATCAACAAAACATTACGCGAGCACTTAAGGCTGTATGCTATGTTTTATGTCATACTCGTGATTGTTATTATTGTTACCTCCCCTGAAAAGATTTTATTTACTATGGTCAAGCTATTCAAAATACGTGATTGTGATTTAGCATTCATTTAACTATTGAACGTCTGTCAGATAGTATTTATTGCAAGTATGAATGCAATCTTGGTGCGTGATAAATAAAATAACGTCCTGATTAGTTATCTGACACCCAAATTGCATTCATTTGGACAATAAATACAATATGATAAACGTTCAATGGTTATATTAACATTTCAGATATTATCAAATGCATTATCATGGAATGTTTTGGCAATTTATAAAAACAAAATCTCTTTATTTGTTTACATACTTGAAGAGCATTTTGAAAATCATAATCAGCTAAATGATTAACGTAAGGCTATAAATGTGTGTAATCTTGGTGACGTGCAAAACATTGACGCAACATAGATCAGCATGGCTCCAAATGACGTCAGGTTATTGTCCGGTTTTCTAGACTAGTACGGTCTCTATACTCCAGAAAAATGTAAAATGTAAATATTTGTGTTTGAGTTTGTACAGATACAATGTAGCATATAGTAGATTGTACAATGTAATTTAGTAAAGTAATTTACATAAATATTTATCTGAGCAAAACTTTAATTAACACTTGTACATACATGATATTAATTTCTTTTCAGAAATATCGTTGCCTATTGCATTACAGGCATATTTCAAATTAGAAGATATTTTGTTACGTCTAAGAACGATATATATCATAGCGCATATATCTTTCAGAAATACATATATGATCGTGGAAGTAATAGCGAGAGTACGGACAATTGATAAATAAATACGTCTAGCATAAATATGGCCGTTTGATTTAATCACATGGAGTATCTTAAATTCGACAAGTGGATATACTGAATTTTTGAAAATCAGATAATTCCCAGACCCAGTGTAATAGCTATATAATTCCCTGGCCCCTGTGTAAAAACTCAATCATTGCCAGGCCCCTGTGTAATAACTCTATCATCCCAGGCCGCTGTGTAATAACTCTAATTTTCCCAGTCCCCTGTGTAATAACTCTGTCATTCCCAGGCCCCTATATATGTCATAAAGCTACCATTGCTAGGCCCCTGTGTAATAACTTTATGATTCATAGGCCCCTGTGTAATAACTCTATAAATGCTAGGCCCCTGTGTAATAATTCTATCATTGCCAGACCCCTTTGTTATAACTATATCATTGCCAGGCCCCTGTGTAATAACTCTATCATTGCCAGGCCAATGTGTAATAACTCAATCGTTGCCAGGCCCCTGTTTAATAACTCTATCGTTCCCAGGCCCCTGTGTAATAACTCAATCATTCCCAGTCCCCTGTGTAATAACTCTTTCATTGCCAGGCCCCTGTGTAATAACTCTGTTATTCCCAGTCCCCTGTGTAATAACTCTTTCATTGCCAGGCCCCTGTGTAATAACTCTTTCATTCCCAGGCCCTTGTGTAATAACTCTATCATTGCCAGGCCTTTGTGTAATAACCCTCATATTCCCAGGCCCCTGTGTAATAACTCTTTCATTCCCAAGCCCCGTGTAATAACGCTAAAATTCCCAAGCCCCTGTGTAATAACGCTATCATTGCCTGTCCCGTGTTTAATAACTCATCATTCCCATGCCCCTGCGTAATAACTCTATCATTCCCATGCCCTTGTGTAATAACTCTATCGTTCCCAGGCCCCTGTGTAATAACTCTATCATTGCCAGTCCCGTGTTTAATAACTCTATCATTCCCAGGCCCCTTTGTAATAACTCTTTCATTCCCAGTCCCCTGTGTAATAACTCATCATTTCCAGGCCCCTGTGTAATAACTCAATCGTTGCCAGACCCCTGTGTAATAGATCACATATTTCAAGGCCCCTTTGTAATAACTCTTTCATTCCCAGTACCCTGTGTAACAACTCTTTCATTCCCAGGCCCCTGTGTAATAACTCTAATATTCCCAGACCCCTGTTTAATAACTCTTTCATTCCCAGACCCCTGTGTAATAACTCAATCATTCCCAGGCCCCTGTGTAATAACTCTTTCATTGCCAGGCCCCTGTGTAATAACTCTGTTATTCCCAGTTTCTTGTGAAATAACTCAAATATTCCCAGGCCCCTGTGTAATAACTCTAATATCCCCAGACCCCTGTGTTATAAATCAATCATTCTTAGGTCACTGTGTACTTCATGTAGTGCATTAGGGTGTATACACTTCAAAACTAAAATCCGTGTTTTCTGTTCTTGTTTTTTTCTCTCTCTCGTTCTTTTTTCCATGTGCATGGGAAGGGGAGAGGAGACTGTGGTTAACCGATTTCTCATAAGAGTTTCCATGTAAGCATTTTTTTGTGCAATATCACCATTACATATATAAAATCTAAGCAATATTTTTTCTTCCTTCTTCCTGGTGTCGATACATTATGACACATCAATAGTTTCTTTTTATTTTCATTTAATACTGATTGTCGTTTTATTAGACCATTACTTTCTGTTGGTTGACCAGAGTAGGTGACCCTACAGGTAAATTCGCCCAGTGGTCAGTTACAGCGTGGTCAAGCGCGAGCTATACTTCCATTATAAATAAATCACCTATACACGCCAAAATAAAAAATCTGCAGTTTGACATATTCATAGTTCCAACAAGAGTATTCACATAATACCATGAAAGTACTGCTAAATTGATGTTCGAACATATTTCTTATATCTATTATGATGAATGAAACAAACAGAACATAATAATATTTATCATAAAAATGTACTTTTTTGGTAAATATATATCGAACAATTTTTTCAAACTACTTAGATACGATAAGTAAGTGTCAACAGGTCTATTTTAGCGGTCATTTTATTTTAACGATTTTGTGTTTATGAACGTTGCGCTTAGTTGTGATAACCATTAATTAAAGTTTTTATTCCTTTTAATATGCGTTCGCTGGTAATCTAACACATAACTTTTCTAATCTTTCTAATTTTCTACCAATTTCTCAACGTTCGAATGTTTATTCTTAAAACTTATCAATGCAATGACGAATAAGATGATTTAAAAAAAAAAACATAAAAGACTCCTGTCTCACAACTCTTCGCGACAATTATGCCAACCATTTTTATTCTTATACAAACCGGACGTATTATGGCATGGTGCTATCCGTCCGTCATAAACTTTTATTTGTCCGTATATCTCCTACAATTTTCAACCGTTTTTTTTTTCAAACTTAGTATGCTTAATTACATAACATGAACATGAGTTTTCCTTAACTACGATATGATTTGACTATATTTACTTTTATTATGGCACGTTGTGGCTTCGTATCTGATGCAATTGCTGGTATTACGTAGAAACGCCTTTTTTTTTTGTATTTTCCTCAATTTTAACTAAATTTGTATGACACTTCAAAAACGTTATTGTTTACCATATTATTAAGGTTGTTTTCGTCTTGTTTCAACCTATTGAGCTATCTGGTCGCCGACGATCGACCCGGTCAAGACCTGCTACATTCCTCGACGACCCCGAAGACAACTTTCAATTTTAATTACTTATTCTTTATATAAATACAATGTTTAGAGATATATTCCGTATCTTTGTGTGATATGAAGATGGACGTTTTTGAGTTTGCTCGTTAGTGTGTTTACTTGTTGTGATGACAATGATGACTTGGTTCTCATTTTGAGGATTGATGCTTACTTGGATGTGACCAAGATTTACATGGCGGGTGTCGTCGATGAAGCAGAAGACGCTTACTCTTCCAGAAGACCTGGTCTTATTCTCTTGTGCTGTTACGAGAGTCTCCATGTAAATCTTTCCTTTGTTCCTATTTTGCCCCTAGTTTAATCGATTTTGAGTTCGGATTATGGCTTTGTTGACGCTTTGGTATTCTCTGATTTTTTTTTTTTTTTAGAGAGAGCATATTTACGATTTGCAACAAAATACAATATAATATACATGTATATGGAGAACAAATCATAGAACTTTTTTAAACAATACTTTGATAAATTTGCATAAATTTCTTAACGTTTTTGATGTTGCATACACGAGACACTATACCACCTTCTGTGGGTATATTTCGTTGGACGCCAAATGTAACAAGAGAAGAAAAATGCACGGTTATAGACCGGAGTTCGAACCCAGGACCTTCCGAACTATAGACGGATGCTCAACCAATTGAGCCATCTGGTCGCCGAAGATCGACCCGGTCTGTATCCACTAGAGTATTTGCTAGAGGAAGGGACATTATGAAGAAAAGGTGTCTACTTCTGTTTCTCCTATCAAGAATTTTATTTCATCTATTTTTCATTAAAATGTTAAATTGCTTGCTTTTTATACAGTACACCTCTGATAGGGCCCTACATGCCTCCCCTCGCGGTGCTCTCGTTTCATTTTATTGCTACCTCTTATATACGATTTCGAACACGACAACTCGTTAAGTAACTATATTGACTTGACGGAAATCCTTTAGCGCTTGCGAAAGATATCAAAAACAATATTGCTTATTGTAGCGTGTCTCATAACTGTATTATATCAAACTATATGTAAGTATCATATTAGTTAATTGTTATACAAAAATTGTGATATAAAAGCAAATGACCTTTTATGCAAACGACGAAGCTATGTCCGAAGATATTTGTATAATTATTTCATAGTTGGACAAACTTCACGACTGGAAAATCTGTGTCTAATATCATTACAAATGATACCACTGCTAATAAAATAAATGTATTGAAATACATTTAAAACCACTAAACTTTTGCATTAATCCACAGAGAATATGTGCTGCATTCAGTGACATGCACCTGAAACGCAAATGCATTCATTGTTATCTGCCCTTGCTGTTATGACGTCGCGGCTATTGCCACGTGACTTTTGGTGGGGTTGCCAAGGCGTTATCATTCGAAGCCGACAAAGCAACCATGGAGCCGACAACGGAAGGTCCTCCCAAGAAAAGGGGATGTAGAATTCGCATATTGAAAGAAGAAACAATTGACAATCTCGTCAATGAACGCAAGTAAGTCGCTAATGATTTTAAAATGAAATTCCAATGTTAAACTGCCCGAAAGAAACATGTTATGAACTTGCCACTTAGAGCCAGATTCACTAAAGTAAAGTTCGCCGTAAACAAATATTTGAAATGCAGTTACGTGCCAAAAGTCTTTCAGTTCTTTTTTTGTATTTTGCTATATATTCTTTGTATTTTTTAATGAATGAATAAACTGATGGTTTGGTGATCCAATTTGGGTACTGTCACCTTACACAAAATTGCATTAAAATTGGTCCATAAACAAAGTCAGGAAAATTCATTGAAAAAAGTTGGAAAAACAAAGAATATATAGCAAAATAAAACAAAAAGAAAGACTTTTGGCAGATAACTGTATGTGTACGTGCACGGCCAGACCGCAGTTCTAACTCGGGACCTTCCGAATTTAAAACGGGCGCTCAACCAATTGAGCTACCGTGGTATCTAGGCGCCGACGATCGATCCAGTCCAGTACCGCCACATTCGTCTCTCCTTTTTTCCTCTCAAAGTTTGTGCCCTCCGAAGGCACAACTTTTTACAAATAACGTTCAAGTACAATATATCATACAGCAAGTGCTTAAAACAAGGGTTGGTCAAAGGCATTTATGTAACAGAAGAGGAAACATTCACAACAAGACCCGGGCTCGTATTCTTGAAACCGTTTCATGCTCAAGCATGGATTCTGAGCTCAAGCCAACATTCTTGAAACTTTCCGGAATCATGTGGAAGAGTCAAAACATCATTGTAAATGTTGAAAACAGCTTTCGACTCCATGCCTCTTCAATTTTTTTACCAAAGCTTTGACAAAATTAGATTGTTTAAATAATCTATAGACATAACAAGATATAAGAATCCAGGCTTGAGGATTTATGATCTCATAAACTAAGCAAAATATAAGGTTAATGTGTACATAGTTGAAATCACAATAATTGATCTTAAAATCTCTTGCTGGATTTGATCAAGCTGTGCACATTTCTAAAATATTTGTGTTGATCCTTTATGTACAATACGTTCTACACTTAATTAGAGATTTGCGGTCATTGGTCAAGGTTAAAGTGCCAAATGTCACACTGGAATAAGTTATGGAGATCGGGGTATGTGCCACTAGTCAACATATTTTCAACAGAGGCACTAACAGGCTTCCGTATTAAGTTATAAATGCCAGGAAAACCTTGTTATCATAAAACTGTTGTTTGAACTATTTCAGTGGCGCAGTACAGCTGAAACGCCTCATTAAGTCCAGGCAAGAGTATGAATCGTCTCAGCTGGAGCTGCTGGAAAAAGATCATGAAAATAATACCTCGAAACTATTGGATAGGGGTAAGTTAACCTCAGTATCTCGAACTTGTATAACTCGAAGACCCCGATATGAATTTGAAGTATACATGATAAAGCTCCTCGTTCACTGTCAAACTCCACACTAAATATGCGATCTTATATAACTCGATCAAGGTTTGACATAAAGAAAAATCCTGCTTCAAGTACCCCTAATTTCCTTTATTTGACTCCTAAAATCTGAACATCTGGGCCCCCAAGACCGCCTGAAAAGACAACTGAAAAATATTCAGTTTCCAAATCTAAATTATGTATGGGATCACAGAATTATCCAAGTCCGTGATATAACTTGCAGTACTGGATACTGATTTCTCGGTAGCCAAAAGTTTGTACTTGGTCCTGCATACCGACTTCGAGAAAACGAGTTTCGACCGAATATATGTTTGACGGAAACTTAGTATCAAATTCAAACAACATATATATATACAGTTACGTGCCATAAGTCTTTCAATTTTTTTTATTTTGCTATATATTCTTTGTATTTCCAACTTTTTTCAATGAATTTTCCTGACTCCGTTTATGGATGGATTTTGACAAATTTTTGTCATTTGGTACAGAAATATACAAGGTTTCCTCTCGTAATATTTATTTAATTTTCCGTTGTGAATTTATGGAGATATACAGAATTGTCTACACTGCTAATTTCCGTGTGACGCCATTTCTCTATATAACGTTACCAAAATGACGTCAAAATGGCGTCCCGAAAATTGGATGTTGTAAATAAATTATGATTTCTCTAATTATGCACAACGGAAAACATTGAAAATATTATGAGATGAAACAGGAAACAATTCTCTATAAGTACACAAAATTTCATTAAAAATGATCCCGAAACGAAGTCAGGAAAATTCATTGAAAAAAGTTGGAAATACAAAGAATATATAGCAAAATAAAAAAAATTGAAAGACTTATGGCACGTAACTGTATATATATTGTTTAGGTAGACTACAGTACATGTTATCCCCCGCGAAACGCGTTTGCGGGGATATCAAATTGGGCACCATCCGACCATGGAAACAAAGTCAGAAATACAATATTACTGTTTTCTAGTTTTTCCGGGCTATAACTTGAACATATTGCAAAATTACTTTTTCGGGGATACAACATATCTCGGGGGATGATACCACGCTTTGCGGCTCTTTAATACCATCTTGTACATGGTTAACATGTTACAAAAAAAGAACCTAAAGAAAAATAAGATGTCAACAATTTATGCTGTGCTCATTTTATAGCCATTAGCATTTTCGTTATGTTATTAACGAAATGAAATGCTTATTTGCTTAAAGAAAATATATGCATTTAGCTACTAATGCTTATCGAATTTGTGTTGAATTTTCATAAACACTGACTCCCTATAAATGTATAATAAGAATTGATCCAATTCAATGAATTGTATGTTAAATACATACATACTTATAATAATATTAACACTTAAATTTTGACTCTGCTGATGAATAAAAGTTGCTTTAAAGGCAATTCTTATTTGCTAAAGGAGAAAAGTGGTCTTTAGTGACTTTTGCTAAATCGTTTTTCAAACTAGATTGAGCACAGTATGGAAAACACACGAAAATACGAAGCCATTTACGAAATTCATTTATCGATGTATAGGCACATACGTTTTCCTTTTTTTCAGAAAGAAGTCAACATTCAAAAAAGCACTCTTAAAAGATTATGATAAAATTATTTTGACATGTATTACTGTTCGTAATGAGTCAAATCCGAATGACACCTACTTTTCCTAAGAGATATGTTCGTATGAAAATTGAAATTTTGAAATTCAGAATATTTCTCATGTAAAATGTAAAATCTGTATGGACGGGACGGGGATGGGAACATTATATGCCCCCTCCCCATTCGGGGGGGGGGGGGGGGGGGGAGGGGAGCATACACACAATGGATATCTCCGATAACGTTGCACCATTTTTGGTTATTTACAGCGTCAAATTACCCGATGATTGAGGGTTTCAGAATTGAATACGGGGCCTATATACAGAGGTCTATCATCCGCCAACGAGATATTGTGAGTGGGCTAGGTAACGGTGATGGACCATACGAAATGATGAAAAGGTAAGAAAAATCTATAAACTGTGTTTATTTTACAAATAGATGTGATACAAGTTATATCATCTTATATTCGACATATGGAGGCATGGTGGTCTAGTGGTACATGTAGGTCACCGGGCTCGTGATCGAAGGGCTGCGAGTTCGAGTCCCGGGCACGGCACTAGTGTTGTATCCATGGGCAAGATACTTTACCCTGCTTGTTCTAGGCTACTCAGCTGTAAATGAGTACGTGGTTGGGCACGTAAAGCTCAAATTCGGACTGCATGTCGAAAGACATTAAATGCGTGAATTTTAAAAGTTTAGTCCATTTTGGTGTCTCAATCTGAACAATATCGCGATACGTATCGTATCGTGGTCACAGTATCCTGATATTTTAATATAGTATTGTGACCAAAGTATCGTATATATAATTTATGTAATACGTTTATGTATCGCTACTAAAGCATTGCAATACGTATCGTATCGTGACCATAATATCGCGATACGTACCGTATCATGACTACCATCGTTATACGTATCGTATCGTGATATGAATGTCTCGTTGAATTCCTGGTGAATTTTGTCAATTTGCGTGTAAATATTAATAAAGTATCCACACAATCATTATCAAATACACAATATTTTCAAAACCTATAGATGGCTGGATGATCCTGTTACCAAAACGAAGCCGGAAGAATTGAAAAAGCAATATTCCACTTTATGCGATGACCATGCCAGCAAAATCACACAAATGCAAAAAGAGGAAAAGGTAAATAAACTGCAAGTATCATGTACACTGTAACAGCAGGCAGTGTACATTTCTAGATTTATTTTATTATTAATACCCCCCGCGCCCCATCCCAGCCCCAGATACACGCCTGAACTGTTCTGATGATTCAATTGATTGACTAGCCCATTGTAAAAATTCAGCGGTGAATAATTCACTCCTAGACCCATATTCATGAAACTGTTCTCATGCTCAAGCATGGATTCTGTGCTCAAGCCTTATTTCTTGTTGTGGCTATAAATTATTTAAACAATCTAATTTTGTCCAAGGTTTGGTAAAACGTAAGAGGTATGAAGTCGAAAGCTGTTTTCAACATTTTCAATGACTTTTTGACTGTTCGACATGATTCAGGTGAGTTTCAAGAAAGCTGGCTTGAGCACAGAATCCATGCTTGAGCTTGAGAACAGTTTCAAAAATACGGGCCCAGATATCAGTAAGGAAGTGGTCGTTCGACGGGAGATAACTCCTATTCGTTAATTTGAAAGAAAAAAAATACCAATTGCTCGGTTAATATCTGTCCCTGATGTTTTGACCGTGTTTTATAAATAAACTACGTTACTTTAATATGCATGTTTGAAATATGTATCATAATCTAATATTTATGGAATGAAAGAATTTTTTAAATTTTAAACCAGACGCTGGCAAAGATTCGCGAACAGCTAATGTCTTGTCAGAAGAGATTGAGAAAAGCACAAGACGCCCTACAGGTTGCTATTCGTTTGGACGTTGGTGTGACAGCACGTGAAATCAAAGAAATCCGAACACTCAGAAATCTAGAAAAGGAACTACTAAGCCGTCTTGAAAAATCTCTGGGGCAGTGCCAGGCATTTATGATAGAGGAAAACGAAAGTCGGAAACAGCTCCAAAAGGTAAGATTATATTTAGGCCTCACACAACTAAATGACTCACTATATGCTATAACTAAGTGTCCATATAGAATGGATGAATGCACGAATGAAATGACTTTTTAAATGAAAAAGGAAGTGAATGAATAAAGTATGGCGAATAATAGCCCTCATATGAGGACATTATTTGTATATGTTTGTGTCTTTCAAAATAAAAAATATTGACCTGAAAAAAAAGTTTCATGCTAATAACTTTACTATTTGAAGTTAAAGACTAGTGACAATTGCCTAGATGCACAGACCTGGCAAAGTCTTCAAAAGACATTTTAGGGGTAAATATACTGTAAAAGTGGAATTTTTCGCGAAGTGAATATTTTCGTTTTTTTTCGCTTGGATTAAATCTCCGTGAATATGTCCACATACGAGTATTTTTTCATTTAACCATTTTCAAAATATAGAGACTCTAATAGTATCATATGCAAAATGGCACGACTGACAACGCAAAGATTACCACATTGCGAATAGTGTGGAGGCTGACTAACACCCACGAAAATATTGACTTCTGCAGTATCACACAGATCTCAATGTTATCCTCAATGACTCGAAATGACACGAATCAACCGACCTTTACATCCAAATTGACATTAATATTCCATTCTCTCTGGTTTTGTGGTGTCTGTTTACATTGTGTCAACCATTTTGACTTCTGTTCATGTTTTTTGACATCAATACGCTGCCCCATCACAGCTGACAACTCTGTATTAAAGGCCCAATATACGTAACTTTCGGCAAAGCATGAAGCGAAAAGCAAGCCTTATAACTTATTTTATTTATAAATAAGTTAAGATTAACTGATATCAGGAATATTCAAGATGAATTCTTACACGGTTACTGGTATAGCAGCAGTTAAAACTCGGTACTTGTAAACACGCATCCATTTTGAACTGTCTTCTACCTTCGGCTTGTTGTTAAAGTGGGCCACACCTGAATAATTTTCGGCCCAATATACGTAACTTTCGGCAAAGCATGAAGCGAAAAGCAAGCCTTATAACTTATTTTATTTATAAATAAGTTAAGATTAACTGATATCGGGAATATTCAAGATGAATTCTTACACGGTTACTGGTATAGCAGCAGTTAAAACTCGGTACTTGTAAACACGCATCCATTTTGAACTGTCTTCTACCTTCGGCTTGTTGTTAAAGTGGGCCACACCTGAATAATTTTCGGCCCAATATACGTAACTTTCGGCAAAACATGAAGCGAAAAGCAAGCCTTATAACTTATTATATATATAAATAAGTTAAGATTAACTGATTTCAGGAATATTCAAGATGAATTCTTACACGATTACTGGTATAGCAGCAGTTAAAACTCGGTACTTGTAAACACGCATCCATTTTGAACTGTCTTCTATGTCAGCCACCATTTCAGAGTTAATGATAAGACTGACCACGTGGCATTAAATATCACAACCGGTATGGAATTAAGTTTTAAGTAATAACTTGAATACTAAGCAGACAATGAAATTGAGTTTTAAATGACCACCAAAAGAAAGTGAAAACTTATTTTGAATCACATGACATGACATGACAACATGATTTGGGCGATAATGATAATTTGAGATGTGTGACAATGGCAACTTTACCTGAGAGACAGTGACAAAGATTTCTTAATAATAGAAAACAGCGTTCATCACTTTGTTACAGATTCGGTAGAGGTAACCGGTAAAGGACTGTGTAACACCTTTTCTTTGTTTGTTTGTTTGTTGTTTGTTGTTTTTCCCTATGGAATACTTTTCATATACATTACTATATTTCTGTGTAACGAGAAATAAACAAATGCATTTTTCCTTTTGATGTTGTATGTTTTAGGGTATGGTAAGGATAGCGGCCGAAGTGGACAGTTTTGAAAAAGAACGAGTAAAAGTATGCAATACTGTGATGAGCACATTTGTCAGGGTCCTAAACTATGATGACATGACAAGGTATGATTACAGATTGTTAATACTCCACTTAAAATGAATGAAAATGTTCGTATTTTTTATCTTCACAAAGCTCAATTCATTATACACTCCCGACGAGTCGTCGAGGGTATAGAGGAATATTCTCCGTACGTCGTACGTACGTTTCCCAAACGACGTCACCGCTTTACAGGCTGCATTTCTCAACCAATTGGCATACAACTTCAAACAAGTGTTCACAAACATCATCCCTCGTAGGAGTTTACGTTTCAACCTGCTGCAGTCAAAAACTAGGTCACCGTTACTATAAATAGAATCTGACAGATCCCAAACGACGTCAACGCTTTACAGGCTGCATTTCTCAACCAATTGGCATACAACTTCACATAAGTGTTCACAAACATCATCCCTCGTAGGAGTTTCAACCTGCTGCAGTAAAATACTAGGTCACCGTTACTATAAATAGAATGTGACAGATCCCAAACGACGTCACCGCTTTACATGCTGTATTTCTCAACCAATTGGCATACAACTTCACACAAGTGTTCACAAACATAATCTTTTGTACGAGTTTGTGTATCAACCTGCTGCAGTCAAAAACTAGGTCACCGTTACTATAAATAGAATCTGACATATCCCAAATGACGTTGCCGCTCTACAGGCTGCATTTCTCAACCAATTGGCATGAAACTGTACACAGATATATATAAAAATCATCTTCTATACCAGTTAGCTTTTGAACATGCTGTGCTCACCATTACTATGCATAGAAATTGACAGAAAATTTGAAACTAGGTCACCGTTACTTTTAATAGAAATTGACAGAAATGGATGTCACCGTTCTATAGGCTGCGCTTCCCGAGAATTTACACAAGTGTTCACAAGCATCATTCCTTGAACAATTCGCGTTTCAACCTGCTGCGGTCAAAAAGTAGATCACTGATACTATTAATAGCAATTGTATGGTATTTTTTATTGTTGAAGTGTGAGGGTATCGTATTTGATCCTTTGTTATGGTTATGTTTTAGTAAAATTTTAATTACTGTATGTCTGAAACTTTTTTATTTTAGAACTGAAAATACGCAAACTACAAGTGACCGGCAGGCGTCAGAATCACCAATATTATTTGATGTCCCGAACGTGTCTTTAGATAACAAAGACACAGTGTGTATCTACAAGTTCCCTGATTTTGCAGTAAGTAATGAATGATGATTGATAACATCTGGGGAAAGAGAATGGTTGCCTAACTACCCGCTTTCAATATCCTCCTGGAATATGAGACATGCATATGATAATTGGTCATTGATTTCAGACAAATATATATTATTATACAAAGATTATTAAGTTATATACGTAGTCCGTGTGACAAATTTTTTATGTGCAATCGCATGCGTTTCCTACTTTCCTACTTTCAAATCTCTATAATGAGAACAGGAGTATCAATAATGATATAATTCAAATTTTAAGCTGCACTCGTCAGAGCCGTGCGGCTCGTTGTTTTTGTTTTGGGTGTGAAAATTTTCGGTGTGGCAATTTTCGGTGTGGCAACTTCCGGTGTGGCAATTTCCTGTGTACCTGAGCGCACGCATGCTCTGAATCTGTTACGTCACAGTATGATCATGCTCTGTAGTGACGGTGAAGTATCGTAATCAGAAAATAAGAAGCTATGCAACTCGGTCTTCTTAAAATGAAGTGTTCTGTTGTTTTTTCCCAACACAAAAAAAATGCATATTACTGGTTTTATTAAAGTTCGTTGTACAGTTGTTACGGCAGTAGCGTCTAGGCCTAATGATCGTCCCTAGTGATGACCGCCATCTTTGAAAGCGCACTTGCTCTGTATCTGTTACGGCACAATTAACCATGCTCTGTAGTGAAGTATAGTAAACAGAAAGTAAGAAATTATGATCTGTTGTACTTTCCCCCACATACATAAATGCGTATAAGTGGTTTTAAACGTCCAGTATCTCTTGTACACAGACCGGTTGTCAGGATTCCGCTGTGGTGATCGTTTTGGTTAGTAGAATGTTTGATTCGAGTAGCTGACTTTCCGACCTTAAAGCGTTTACATGATGCAGATCTATTATTGAAATTCCCATTTATTTCGGTTCCTTTCGGCTAGTAAAATGATATTTCAGTTCATAAATCTCAGTTCGTTGATAAATTATATCATGACAGCTATAAAACATTGGAAGATGCAAGCAGCATACCACATACATAGATGATACATGTTGCAAATGGCGACGCAATTTACCTGCAGTGCTCAGGTCGAAATGACGATTACAGGTCAACTGTGCTATTGATCTAACTGTTACCGATAGTTGATAAAAACAATTATTTACAATGTATTATGTTTCATGTATGCATTTACGAAACTAAGTAAATTTAGAAACATGACACGGCCGTCCTTCAACAAGAATTCACATTTTATGACAATTATAATAATAATAGCTGATAAATAAAGCTGAACATGATCTAAGAAAGCTTTCGTACTTACGTTGACAATTATCCTCATGCGGTGAGCGACTTTGATGTCATACTGACATAATTCTAGTTTATATTAAATAAGTATCTGTATCATTACATGTTCACTTTGTTTATTTTATCGATTTGCTTGTGTTCATTAGAACAGAATTCATATTTACTCTCTTATTAAATCATATTATTTTTTAGTTAGCAAAATCTATGCTTTTTTGTTGGATCTATTTAAACTAAGTCAGCATTGAAAATTTGACGTTTCTTGATTTTCATTTTTTCAGGAGCAGTTACGAGATATGGGTTTTACAGATACTGGTTCAGCTCTTGAGTCGGTATACAAACCCGTCGAAGGACTTGCTAGTGCCACTAACAATGTGAAGAATACTGCAACAGAATCTTACTCACCACAAGTGACAAAATATTGTTTAAAACCGTCTTCCGCCTCCGACGATTCAACCGGTACTTTTCATGAAGGATTACTTGCACATTATTTCTTTTTATGGAAAAAATCCATAAAATATTTAAAAAAGAAAAGAGATGAGTAATAAATTTGCCTTGCTTCACGAAAGCAAAACACGTTTTAGGAATCAAATACATACAAAATAAACAAACTTACTAACTTTAAGGTTGCATTCTTATATTAATTACAATTAAAAAAAATCTTATCATGTTTTCTGCTTCAATTACAGATTCTGAACGATCAGATCAAGAAGCCAGAAATCCTTCGAAAACTACACCAGGGAACGTCGTCAATGAAAAACAAAAGCGTGAACTGGTTGAAATCCAGAAGGAGAAACCTGGAACACAGGCAATCGAATTAAGGAATACCAGGAAACAGAATGATAGTTCTGAATTCCAAAATCTGACCACGAAAACCTTGCTTCAGCCTATTGAACACGAAGAGGAACAAGACAAGAATCTTTCTAAACCTTCCCAGAGTAGGTCTTCTGAGGACGAAGACGATGTCGCACCACCTCGTATCCGTATGCAAGGATGGTTAAGCAGTGATGATGAAGAAAGCAGTGATGATGAAGAAGGAGGTTTTTATGATGATTATGCTACTGCTGCTGCTGCTGCTGCTGAAGATGACGATGATGAAGAAGTAGGTTTTTATGCTGATTATGCTGCTGCCGTTGCTGCTGTTGTTGCTGCTGCTGCTGCTGTTGATGATGATGATGATGATGATGATGATGATGTTGATGATGATGATGCCCCACCCAGTGGTCCTTGGGACGAATGGTCGAGCAGTGAAGATGAGATTATAGTGGAGGGAAAGGACACAGAGGAAGAGGAACGAGTGATGATCAAGCATGATAAGAAGGGGGAGAATGTGATTGAGGAGGGGGACAAGGAGGAGGAGAAGAAAGTGATTGCTGCTGATGATGTTGCGGAGGTGGGCGAGGCTTCTATCAAAGATTATGAACAGGAAAAATCGAAAAGTGAATTTGCTTCCTCATTCCACCATGGTATTCCTCTTGAACAATGTTGTCGTTTTAAGGCCCTTGTGACACACGCATCCTCCGATGAAACCGATCTCAGTTTTGAAAGAGGTAAGTATTTAGAATATGTATTAACAGTGCAGGTCAGCTTTTGCTTTTCTTATTTGCATGAAGACAAATACTTATGATCTTATCTACTTTTATTGTAACACGTATCATCATAAAACTTGTAAGAAAACATCCTCCTAACACTAGCTGGTATACATGTATATCTTTGATAACACCTATAGCACTTAAAAGCTAAATACAAAATGTGATGATAATGACAGATTTTTCTTCTGGTGTATTATAATTGCAAATACATTTAATAATGCCGGACATGCACTACGCAGACATTAAGTTATTTAAGGATTAACTTGAATTCATTTTTTATGTTATGGGGGTATAACACAAAAAAAACAGAGTGTACTCTAAATAAACCGCGAACCGGTTTTTGATGAGAGTACACTCCGAGTTTTTGTGTTATAACCCCATAACATTAAAAACAAATTCATGTTAATCCTTATAATTTAATCTATACCCTGCGAAAATTCACTTTATTGATGGACTCTTTTCTCTTACAAATTAATACGCTGCTGCATCAGCCAATCAAAAGCGACGTTATAAACGGCGACGTCAATTTTGACGTTATGGGCTGATAACATAATTTTTTAAACCAATGAAAAAGCTTGTTTCAAACAAGATTAACTTATATGAAATTAATCGCACGCGAAAAAAATGCTAAGAGTTGATCAGGGAATAACATCTAACACTCACTGCCTTCCTCGCCTTGGCTAAAATATGCCATGTAAATTGTCATTTGTTCTGCTGACTGAAGGAAGGATATTTCCACGTCTTTACCATAATCAAAACATCATAAACTGAAGATTATTATATTATGTGCCTGATGAGAATTTTCAATACTTGAATTTGCAGGACAGAAACTAGTACAGACACACCAAGCCACTGGAGAAGGTATTGCCTACGGATACACACGCAGGAACAGATACAGCAAGCTCAGGTATGGATACTTCAACATCAGGCAAACCAGAGTGTGGGAATCACCATCCAAGAATGTTTTCAAGAAATTTTTTACCAGCATCTGACATTGTCTTTAGCGCATTTTTCAACTGTTTGGATTTCATTTGTCGTGTGCGAAAGATTGCTGCCGGTAACTTTTCAACAAAAAAAATACTTATAATAATAAGAAATACTAGTATTAAAACAAATATATCTTCTTGTTTTCTTTTTCGAAATGCAGATGAAAAGGAAGAAGGTCATTACTTAGTCAGTCTTCATGTTAGGACATTTTGATTCGATTGCAGTTACGCATGGATATCTACTTTCAAAAACAGTTTTAAAAAAATAAACCAGGTGAAACTGGTTTTTTTGAACCGCTCTCGGTAGAGCCGAGCGGCTTATTTATTTTGTTTGTGGGCGTGGCCGGAAGTCCGGTGTACTAATTTCCTCCAGTCGGGAGTTCGTTGAACAATTGTTACGGCAGTACCGGATCATACCTATAGTGGGTCAGTATAGGCCTTGTGATCGTCACTAGTGATGACCGCCATATTGGAAAGCGTCACAATTAACCATATATGTATATGTTACGTCACATTTAATCATGCTCTGTAGTGAAGTATTGTAAACCTGAAAGTAAGTAGCTATGTTTTGTTTTACTTTCCCCCAACGCACAAATGCATATTACTGGTTTTAAACGTCCAGTGTGTCTTGTACACAGTCCGGTTGTCAAGAGTCCGCTGTGGTGATTTGCACGGACCGTTATGGTTAGTAGAATGTTTTATTCGAGTAGTTGACCTCGGGAACTGAAAGCGTTTTCATGATGCAGATCTATTATGGGAATTCCCATTTATGTTGGTTCACGTCGGCAAGTTAAATGATATTTCAGTTAAAAAATCTCAGTTCGTTGATATATTAAATCATGACAGTTAAAAAACATGTGAAGGAACAAGAAGCATACCACATGCATATATGATACATATTGCAAATGGCGACGTAATTTACCTGCTTAGGTCGAAATGGCGATTATATATAATTATTGGTCCACTGTCTTACTCCATCTAACTGTTACTGATAGTTGACCAAAACAAGGATTTGCTTTCTTTTAACCCACTTTTGGTAGCAACGTGTTATGTTTCATGTATGGATTAACGAAATTAAGTCAATTTAGAATCATGACACGGCCGTCCTTCAACAAGAATTCACATTTCATGACAAAGCTGATAAATAAAGCTGGTATGTAAGAAAGCTTTCTTACTTACGTTGACGACTATCCTCATGCGGTGAGCGGCTTTGATGTCATACTGACATAATTCTAGTTTCATCATATATTGCATCATATTTGATAATATAGTTTATGTGGTCTTATCTATAAATTGATTGATAAAAGAATTGGAAAAATTAATGCAAATACAAATTATTTCCAACTTCATGACAAAAAACAAACTACGATGTAGTTTAAAATATTTCATTGATTTTGATTTAGTGCATTTTTATTTTGGTAATTACATGTGAATTCAGTTATACACCAATGCAAATCCATGATGTATTTCATCTTTTATTTTGAATCAATTTCATGTTATGTAAACTGATCTTTTTGGGATGGGAAATTTAAATGTTTTATTAGTCCTACAGTTACAATAACTAAATAGACATACTCAATAGCATGTTTCAATATCATGACTTGCATTCAAACGTTGCTTAACCAATTATACTTATGCGGTGAGCGGCTTTAATGTCATACTGACATAATTCAATTTTTTTTTTTTATTTTATATTTTATTTTTTTTAATAAAACAAGTCAAAAGAGTGTTGTTTCATTTAATCTTATTGAGTTCGAAAGTGAAAAACCAAGCCGGATCGTATATGTAGTCATAAATTCTGACTGCTATTTTAATATTTAAATATTCCTGTCTCACCGTAGGGTGTGTGTGTGTTAGTTTTTTCCCAGCCGACCCAGAGTACAATATGAAAGTATGCAGCCACTGCCGACTCTCCTACCCATGGTTACCAAGAAAAACAAAGGAATCCACACCAGGGTTAACAAGCTTATATATGACGTATCGACACTTAGTGTTTATTAATGGGTCACGAACGGCGACTTTAAACCCAGCATGTTCCACATGCCCGGTCGATCCCCAGCTAAGTAAGTAACCCTGAACAGTATTTATTTATCTCACAACCGACAAATACTATTTGAATACCATTTATATTCAATGATGTTTAGAAGCATACATTAAAAACACCAAGAGCGTTTTGTATTTCATTTAATAATTTTGCAAGCAAATCATTTTTTTTTTCAATTCGATTTGCGAGGAAGCGCGAAAGTTCAACGTTTTTGTTTTGTATAATATCACATTACGAAAAGACGGTGCTTCAGAGGAACTGTCAGTTTAGACTTGAGTGTTCATAAACAACTGAATGCGGATAATAAACATTTTATAAACACATATTTATTTATTTATATTTCATTTAAACATTTTTTTGCAATATAATGACTCAAAATTGCCATGTCGTATCTGACAGTTCTTTAGGTTTAACAAAAGTTGAAATCGTAATGAAATTTTCTTAACTTAACAAGCATGCTGGAATGCGCATGAAACAATTAAAATTCCCATTGAATTACATTAAGTTACATGGACACGTGTTTTTGAAGCATTTTCGTTATTGCTATCTTTTTCATCTGACGCAGAGTTGAAACCAGGTTTATATAAACTCATGAAGTCATGAGATGTCACATGGCATAATTAAAAGAATGTACGCGATGGGTACGACTAAGGCATAGATAAAGTATCTACAATACTATGAGTCTAACAATGTTATGTTTACATAGCAAACTTTATCTGGGCCCGTATTCATGAAACCGTTCTCATGCTTAGGAATAGATTTTGTGCTCAAGCCTAATTTCTTGATCTGGCCATAAATAAATAATGAAATGATATTTTTAAAAAGATTTGGAAATAGTTTGAAGATGGTTGAAGTCAAATACTGTTTTAATGTTTAAAATTAATTTTTTTAAGCGTTCTGCACGATTTAAGTAATTTATAAGAAATCTGACTTGAGCACAAAATACATGTTTGAGCATGAGAACGGTTTCATGAATACGGACCCTGAACTGATGTGCATCTATTACTTCGCTTGGTATGCCAAACGATTATACAATTCACTTATCAAGTGGAGTCATCAAAACATGATAGTGATAAAAAAAAATTAGCTTACCAAATTTTAATAAAAAATATCTTCATTTTAAAACGGACATTATAAAACAAACTATGAAATGTCAGTTTTATCCTGTGATAAGAAAATTTACTAAAATATAAACCGGAGAAGAATTGAGTTTCAAGAGATTAAAGAAAAAGAAAAAGTTTTTTATCATTCTTTTATTGGATGGAACATTGCTTTTTTGAATGAATGAAATACCAAACAATAAAGTAACATTTTAAATATAATAAGATATAAATGTTTGGCTATACTAGTTTATAACATTATGATATACACACGTCAGTAATATTCATTTGATATGAAAATGAATTATGAATTATACTGTCAGGTTACAATGTATATGTTTTCTCGCTCTTGTATATTGACATGGACTCTTGAAATTGTATGTTGCGTTAAAAGTATAGTCGGGTGACGTAATCGTGTAGATATCATAAATAGAGGCCATTAAATGGTTTTCCATGTTTAATCAAGTATACCCCTGCTTCTCCTAACTTTGGTGTTTACAAGTCACAGTTGATTCGATATTCTAGAAATTGCTCTGAATATCGTGATTTTCGTGATCGATGTCGACTGCTGAAAAGCAAACTAAAGGATTCGAGAGATGCAGGTTGATCAGAACTATAGGTAAGTTGTATGGTCGCCATCTGTGTCTCATTGAGAAATATTCTGTATCTTTGAGTGATATGAAGACGGTATGTGTTTACTTGTTGTGATTGACAATGATACTCGGTTCTCATTTTGAGAACTTGATGTTCACTTGGATGTGACAAAGATTTACATGGCGGGTATCGTCGATGAAACAGAAGAAGCTTACCTTCCGGAACACCTGGTCTTATTCTCTTGTATATTTACAATGGACTCCATGTGAATCTTTCCTTTGTTCATAATTTGCTCCTGGTATAATCGATTTTGAGTTCGGATTATGATTTTGTTAACGCTTCGATATTCTCTAATTTATTTTCACGAGTATGGCTGAGTTTTTATATTTTATATTAATGGATATTCTGCTTTAATAATGAAAGGTATTTAATATTTATTTGGAAGCCATTGACTTGTATTTTAATATGGTTTTGAGATTCCTAAATACTTTAAGGCTTCTGATTAAATTTGATTTGATTTGATTTTATTTAGTGATCATGTTTATAGCAGAGATTGCATTGCTCCATTGTGAAATGGTGAATATTCTCTCTCGGGATTTACCTTGACGCTGAATTATATTTTCCATCAACTGTGTATTTATCAATAAAACAATGTTAATACAAGCATTGGTTGTCATATTTTTGACATTCGATCATTGGTGTGTAACATACATTGGCGTAGCTGCTTTATTCAACATGGTACGCGCTAGTGCACACCATATAATATATATGTTACACGAAAATGAATGTCAAAAATATAACAGTCAATAAATGATTGACGCTCGAGAATTGAAAATGATATGAAAGTGCTTTGTTATCTTTTTGTTATTATCAATTATGTGAAATGGGTTATTTCAAAAGGTATATTTCAAAGTGTTCTTATTAAACAGGACAAGATATATTTTCGTCGTTTAAAAAAATCTCGATAAGCTACATGTAGAAAATGCAATAAGTTATCTAGTATTATTAAAATTGAAGGAGGCCGCACATGTGTGGAGACATTAAAAGCACGATCAAAATATTCTCAATAAATGTGGCAAGTAATCTTATAGATAAATCAGCATTATTAAATATCATATGTAAGTACTAAATAGAAAATAGCTCGCACGACTTTCATTAAAAATTGGGCTAAGGTAGCATGGCTGCGCTTCTGACAATGTTATCAGCCACTTCAGTGAGAAGAAGATTAGATGGACACACAGAGAGACAAGTGGACTGGATTTATCACATATGGTGAGTGGATGGACAGAGGTTTATCAATACAAGCCTCTAGATACAACATACAGGTGGAGAACCCGATGAAACAGTTTATTCAAACAGGAGCACGAGGATAATGGACAGAGTGGCTTTCTACGGTGTCTTAATAACTTCTATATATTATGCAGGTAAACAATAATTTGTTGTGTTTGATATTTGGATTATTTTGCTTGGTTGTTTTTAATTTGTGTGTGTTTTTTAAGTACATTTTGATGGTGGCACCTATTGGTAACACTACCTTTTTATTGCAATTTAACTTTATTATTTATGTATGTTATATTTACGTAACTTATGTCATTTTTGATTGAAATTTCTTTATACCGATACTAAATGAAATGTTTTTGAAATATTTAACAAAGATATGGAAAAATACTTGCAGATACTTTTCAAAATGTTGCGATTCGTCTTTTATGAATATTCGTCGACAATTTTTGAAGTTGGTCTGATCTAAACATTGCTATTAAAACAAATTAGATGCCGTTCTTTTTTAGTTTAAGAGTAAGTCAACCCGATAATGTCAAAGTTGTTAAAATATCATTAATGTATATTCGGTTGTTGTCATGACACTTTTGCATGTACATGGTTGCTATGACACCGATACATGTATATCGTTGTTGTAATACCGATACATGTATATGGTTGCTATGACACCGATGAATGTATATAGTTGCTATGATAACGATACATGTCTATGGTAGCTGTAATACCTATACATGTATACGGTTGCTATGATACTAATACATGTTAATGGTTGTTATGATAGCGATAAATGTATATGGTTGCTATAAAACCGATACGAATACAGTATATGGTTGCTTCGATACCGAAACATATAAATGTAGCTATGATACAGATACATGTATATGGTTGCTATGACACCGATGAATGTATATAGTTGCTATGATAACGATACATGTCTATGGTAGCTGTAATACCTATACATGTATACGGTTGCTATGATACTAATACATGTTAATGGTTGTTATGATAGCGATAAATGTATATGGTTGCTATAAAACCGATACGAATACAGTATATGGTTGCTTCGATACCGAAACATATAAATGTAGCTATGATACAGATACATGTATATGGTTGTTATGATACCGTTACATGTATATGGTTGCTATGATACATATACATGTATATGGTAGCCATGATGTACCGATACATTTATATGGTTGCTATGATACCGATACATGTATATGGTTGCTATGATACCGAAACATGTATATGGTTGGTATGACAGCGATACATGCATATTGTAGCTAAGATACCGATACTTGTTTATGGTTGCTATGATACTTACACATGTATATGGTTGGTATGACACCGATACATGCATATTGTAGCTAAGATACCGATACTTGTAAATGGTTGCTATGATACCGAAACATGTATATGGTTGGTATGACACCGATACATGCATATTGTAGCTAAGATACCGATACTTGTAAATGGTTGCTATGATACCGACACATGTATATGGTTTGTATGACACCGATACATGCATATTGTAGCTAAGATACCGATACTTGTATATGGTTGCTATGATACCGATTCTTGTTTGCGGTGGATTTGATACCTGATCATGTATAAGGTTGTTAAGATACAACTTTTGTATAAATATATCGCTGCAGTGATAATGATTTGTGTATATCTTTCTAGACGAATTTGAAACATCATATCGCTGCTATATTAGTTAATGCATGCATATGAGTGGTATTATGACATCGATACATTTGTATGGTTGATATGATAATAATAAATCAATTTCACTGTATCAAAGAATTCAATCCTACAGTCAAATAGTTCTTCCAAAATCAGATATCTTAATTAAATGATATGGCATCACAAAATACATGCAAACTCAAAAATAAATTAGAGAATACCGAAGCGTTAACAAAATCATAATCCGAGCTCAAAATCGATTAAACCAGGGGCAAAATATGAACAAAGGAAAGATTAACATGGAGACCCTTGTAAAAGTACAAGAGAATAAGACAATGTATATATTTCTTGGAAAAATGTATTAAACAGTTAACAATTTCGATTTCACCACATCATATTTAAATAAAACTACATGCTATATATTTAGTTTGAATAAGTCAACATTTGTGGTAAAGCAAAATTTAAATCTTATTATCTTTATTGAATAGACGCCGCTATCAAATGTGGAACATGCCTTCAGCCACCAAATTACGTCAGCAGTTTTATCAAACTTAAAGCTCAGTCAGCCCAATCAGAGGCCATCATTCTTCACAATATCACAGAGGTGCCAATCAAAGTCGATGTTCAAGTTAAACCAATCAGCGGCAACGACACAAATTTCTTCTTTCCTGGACTAGGATCGTCTCAGCAGGATGATGACAAACAAGGTGTCTACGGAGGCGTGGTTTACAAGTATAACGAAACAGCTGTCAAACTGTATGTACCCAACCGGAACGACGGTTCTAGTGACGGTTCTGTTATATTTACAGGTAATATTCTTGTTACTATGGAAACGGGATCATTATTGATTTTCACTCAAAAATGATTAACAATCTGGTGACAAGTCCATTAAACTTAAATTTCAACCATATTAATGAGAAATGTTATAATATTTAGAAATTTCACTAATATTCATTCATTAACTATAGTTCCCGAATCCTGATCTATTTTCGCATAGCTAAACCACAAAACATTTCGCATGACGTCAACAATTTATGTAGCCGAAGATATGTGAATTGTAAATCAATATCTTATAAGTTACACTATTTCCATTTTTCAGTATATTCTTTATTTTGCCATCACACGTACATATATTTGAAAATGGATTTTGGTTTTCGCTGGTCAAACCGTTCCATTAAAAAACCCTATTACGAATCATTTTCAACAAAACAATTTAACATATTACAATTACCCAACAAACATGACCGTCTCATCAAGATTAACCAGAATGAAGTTCCAGTCAAAACTAATGTCGGCAATAGAACCCAGTCAAATTTTTCCTTTGATGTATGTCTAAGATGAAACGTAGGTCACGCTGATATAAATTTGACTCATGGCACAACGTCTCATCCAGTTGAACACATAAGCCAAGAATGACGTCATAGTGACCGGGGGTGTATGCGACAGAACCCGGACAAACTTTTTTCTTTTGTTTAGGTCAAAGGTTAAAATGAAGATCATATTGCCCTGCTTTGAAATATTACACACTTGCAGTGACTTAAAGTTGGGGAATAGAGCCCGGGCAAGACAGTGGAAGGACGGACAAACGGACGGACGAACACAACACAAAACTATAATTCCTTCCGGCTCCCGATGGGGTATCCATAAAGTACTTTAAACATAGATAATGGTTATCGACATATATTTACTTGACGCGTGCTTTGTTGGAGTTATTGACTCATAGCCTGTTATATCATCAATGCTTCAGGTGTAGGGCTCTCTTCCACTCTCTGCAACCCAAGAATAGCAGAATTTGAGAAGGTTCAATGTGCTCAACCTTATTGCAGGAACAAGAGAGGAAGACAATAGATTTATTATCTGATGTGTACCACAAGAATTTTGCTATATGATGTAAACATACTTCCTGGTTACAATCCCCAGAGTAAGGGTATCACTCTTATTACTAGCGATTGGTCATAAATGTTTACCTGAACACAATCAAGTAACTGTAAGTGTGCTTTCGATTGTCATATTACATATCTCTTTGTTTCATAGAATATAAGTGAGCCTAACCCTTGGATTATCGAGAATGACCTGGACCAAATTAGAACTGCATTCCTTAAGTAGAAATTGCTATTGGCACAAGCTAACTTAATGTTATGACAGTCGTCGTTTAAATTCATAAAGAAAACAATTGTTACAGTTAAAACCGAAATCCACACAAAGTAAGAAGTCAACTGCTCAGAGTGAAAACACGGAAAATAACCTGATGACATGACTTTTGATTATATATGTCACATGATGTTTAATTATATAAACCTAAGTTATCACTCTCGATGATATCGTGATTTTTTTTTACTTTTGACAGGTTACAGCAATACATGGTTTGGACCAAAGGTTCAAAAAGAGGACGCGGCGGAAGTACGAATCAGAGTATGGACTGCGTGTAAATTTCCCACCCCGGATTATGAATCTAACTGGATCCCCATGAAAATAAAGAACGGTAAGTTTATCTCTGGGCATGTTCAATATAGATCGGTACACAACTACTTTGTTCTAAATAATAAGCAAAGATGACGTAATACACACACATATGCCGCACATTTTAAATTTAGTATTCAATTAAAATATGCCGAAACAAATGAATTAAACTGCATCATACAGCTGTTTCGTCCTCCTAGGACTCTTCAGTTATTGCTAGGGGTCAAAAGGTGGAAATCCAATTTCTAAACTAATGTAAAAGCAGGACGGTCAGGTGCGTAAATTTAAGTTAAGTTAAGCAAGGTTAAGTTGCCAGAGTTTTATATACATTATTCGTGGGTATATATTGAAATGTAAAATTCAAAATAATATCCATTGTACTGTGAAGGAATACAGTCAATGAGCAAATTGAGAGTATTTAGAATGGACACATATTTTGAGAGGGTAAATTGTATTTGTTTTATGATTTCAAAACGACGTTACAGCTAAAAATCTAATCTGAACGTTTCCCCTTAAATTCTATCACAAGCTGTATTTTACAACATGAATGATATATATCTGTTTATGTCGTCAGACATATCATTTGATAGAGTTATCATCTTCTGATAGTACATGTTCATATTATGCTTACAACCATGACTGAGATTGCTTTAGAATCGAAGGAAATGGTCCTATTGCAATAGGAATCATTTAGAAGGCAAAAGACTGACTCAAATTCTTAATGTTGATTAGTTATAGGAATATGAAAATGCCGAATTTGTACTTAATATTCAAGTTTCACAAGCACTCTTTAAAAGTTTTTTATCGGCGATTCAGATGTAACATTTTGTTTTTGGAGTATAAAACAAAGCAACGGTCAATTAAAAAATCAAATTCACTAAAACCTATTTTTGCTTATTGTCAAAAATGTAATATGACAATGTCGACCGTTTACACTCTTCAAAACTTGAAAATATTCTTCCGGTGTTTGTAAATCAGATGAGTTACATCATTACCAAAATGGCAAAGTTACTGAACTTTCATTTTCTTGATAGTAATATCCCCATCTTCTTAAAAGATTTTGATCGGTTTTAAATTTTTATCACAAATTACTTTTAATGCATAATGCTGACAGCCAAATTTAATCAAGATAGACATTGTTTGTTATATTATTGATATCATGATTTTGATTATTTATTTCTTGGTGTTTCGTTGCCATGGTTGCCTCAACCTCAACTTTGATTTTCATGTGAATTTAATTAAATGGAATTGTTGAATTAAGAGGCATTTATCCTCTGTAAGTTTAAACGTTCCCGATGTTAACTACTATAAAACTGGAACTGTTCGTGGCGTAGACATTTTTGCTAATATCACATGCATTAAATCCTCTCGAATATATTTACACGCGAATATATTTACACGCGAATATATTAACACACGAATATATTTACAGGCGAATATATCAATACTAACCAAGCTCTATAGTGTCCAATAATAATATAATATGCACATATCATAAATTAGCAAGACTGACTGCTAGAAAATATCTACATCCCAATTAGTTTGAAGCCTGACTAAGCGAAAAATGCCAGGCGCAAAAAATATTGGCTTTTACAGAATTCTGTACAACATGGTGTATCCTGCTTTCGTTGATGTTACGTTTAAGTTATGAATTTCTAAATTTCGCATTTTTTTCGTATTCTCATGCTTCGACGTTTGTAGGTTCGGATTCATTTCGGGAGATTCGTCATGGATTAGGTTACGCCCCTAATTATGTAACAGTACAAGTGTGGAACAATGGAACGGACTGGTATGCAGACGGAATAGGTATGTTCGATAGAGCGATAGATATATAGGAGAAACAGAAAATGTACGAATGTCGGAGGAAAAACAAACTTTTAGTTTTATTTCAAGCTGGATATTTTTTTTACAATATACAACATAGAATTATTAAGTATTTTTTACATGCATATTTTTGTTTGTTTTCTCTTATATATGCAATATTGAAACAAAATTATAAACAAAATAGTAGTGTTGTCTCTAGGTCTTGTAACCTTTATGAGGTTCTTCGGAAGTCTGTTTTTGAAGAAAGCACATGAAAGGATGATGTCATCAATAATATGACGTCATAAATATTATGCAATGCGGAAAAAAAAAACTTTCCCTCATTTCACAATTTCTTTCTAATAAAAACACATTCATTTACACCGATTGATTTAAAAAATTAACAAAACATTAATCTGAAAGAAACTTTTGATAACTAATAATAGATGAATGTAAGATTTGAAATAATGATATCATTTTAAGATAAAGCGACATATTTTTCTTACATGAAAGGTCAGCCATTTCAGTAACAAGTTTAATAGGCTTTGTATTACCTTATTTGGTCGATGAGCTTATTCCTTTTATGATAAATTGAAGAGAATTGTTTTCAAAAAGAAACAGAAAGTGAAGTTTGCATAAATATTCCGAGGAAGAAAATAAATTTAGTAAGGCACTTGACACGATTTCATTCTAAACAAAGGAGACTATTTCAAACAAAAATCATAGACGCAGTAAGGAAATGATTTATAAGACATATAAAATACATTATATGAATAAAATACAAACAAAACTGGTCCAATAGAAAATATCACAAAATCGTCACCATTATCAAAACGTCTTCGTTCCAGAACTCGTTCAGCTTTATCGTTAAAAGTTTTGAAAAAAAAAAACCGAATTTAAAACAAAATCACTGAACTTCGATTGTTTCTATTGTGCTGACATATTGTAATTGAATCCAATTTTACTCTATTTAGCATCAGGGATGACGCCAAGCAACGTCAACAAACTGACGTCATGGGGAGGAGTTGTTTACGCTTTTAATGACACACATGTCCGGATCTGGGTGCCAGGATTCGACACGGGTATTGCTATTTCAAATTACGTAGCTTTCAAGTAACGTAGCTGTCAAATAACGTTGCTGTCAAATAAATTTACAAATCTACTTGAAATATTGTCGGTGCTAATAGTTCGAATGAATGAACGGTGTTCCATTAATATAAACTGATGAAAAAAAAGTGTCAAAAAACATTCATCTTTAAGAATTTCTCTAATTATATTATTTTGCATATAACTTGGTTTTTCGAGCGAAGTTGATGAATAGAATGTCCCATTACCCTTAGGGTGTGAAAAAAAAAAATTTCTATCCCTAGGGTCTATATAGTCTACTCCTAGACTCAGTTGAGACCATCGGCCAAATGAATTACTTTTCGACTTGAATTTTGTTTCTATCGCACACTCGTGTTAAAGAATGACTAAATTTCATAAAAGAATCATCGCTTTTTTTTAAAACAGCTTTTTTCAGCATTTGTGATATTTGTAGTTGTTGCCATGCACATAACTTTCCTCTTACAGAAATACTTATGAACATCCCATTTTATTGTTTATTTATACAAGTACTCTGTAAATATATCAGGGCTGACAGAGAAATCACAATCTGGTGGAGGGGATGAGTCATGTGAGCGGGATAATCTTTAGCAGACTCAATGCATACAATTTAGTCAAAGGCAGGACAAATTGTCGCTCTATTTTGTACGATTTATACAACATACTTTTGAAAAGAATTTTGTACCCTATTGATATTTAAAATTTTAAAATAGTGTTAATTTATCTTTTTTTTCTTTCTTTTTTTTTTTGTATATTCTTTTATTTATTTTTTCATTTTTTTAACATTAAGGTTCTCAATACAACTGCCAATACGCATAATACACTGGTCTCATTAACAATATAACAACTGATTCTGGTTATTCAACAAAGCGTGCAAACCTTCATGTGAAAATAAGGAGGTTACACTTCCCAACTCGGGAAAGTATTTTCGTTTCCTAGTCAGCGATGGTCCCATTGCTACAAATATGAAAACAAATAAAAGATAGACTATTCTTTTTTCCAAGCCATTCCTTCGTGTTGTGACTGAAATACTCCAAAATCTACTAAGAATTTACCAATGTACTGCCATCGATTAATTCCAGGAAGTATATTTAGTGTGGCCGATGGCTGGGGTCAAGGGTCACAGGAGACCTGGTCAGAGGGGCTGGTCAAGGTGAGAGTTTGGGGTCATATGCCTGGAGATTCCGTATATGCATCTAACGCAACAATCGGACAAGTCTCTAGAGGAAATACGTCACCACGACTGCGCGGCGTCACGGGATCCCTTAACATGGACGCTGGACTGATTTCTGTAACGGTAATTATATAACGGAATCATTTGTAATTTGTTAATAAAGTGATAGCTTTCATTGGTAATGTTTGATATATATTAACTAAACGACACGTTTAATTATAATGGTTAAAGAACTTGGAAGTATTAAGGCATCATGACAGAAAACTCCACGATAATTATTTATACTTATGTATATTTGTATAATTGCAAGTTTTACTTTCTGAACAGGTAGACATTTTGGTAGCCACCTTACAATTAAGAATGCCATAGTATAAAAAACAAAAAGGATATATTTTTATATCAGCGTCTCGTCGTATATTAACTTAGGCGTTTGTAAACACATATTCAAACATAAACGATTTGTCTATGGTTGAAATATTCAAATTTGATAGCAAAAAGTAGTAGATACATAGATTAATTTTTCTATTTTTTTTGTAAGTAGAATAAAAGTATCTTTTGTTTTCGTATTACCTATAGCTTATATCAAAATGTTCTTTTATCTTTTAAAAGTATTTATATACTGAAAATAGTTTTACATGCTTACCATTTATTATTGATCAACGTTGCCGTGAAAGAAATGCAGAGATGGTTTAAATACCAATGAAAAAAATGCAATATTTGCATTCGTCTTCGATAAATTTGAGATTGTCATTGAAGAGACAAGAAACGTCGAACCTTCCGGAACACCTTATCTTATTCTCCTTTTACTTTTTCAATGGTTTCCATGGTATTATTTCCTACGTATATACACTGTTGCCTTAGTACCTATCGTTGTTGATTTTTAAATATTGTTTTGTTGACACTCCGGTAATATCTTGTTGTTGATGATGTAATGTTATTGTTGTTGATTTATTGCACTAACATTTGACCGATTCACACAGGTCAAGGCTCTGGGCGGGGACAACAATGGATTTTCCTTTCCTGCCCTTGGCGCCGTCCAGAATACAGATCCACACGATAAGTTTGGAGGAGTAGTGTATTCCTACTCAACAAACGGAATCCGGATCTGGCATCCCATCGTCCCTGGTGCCGGAAATACCGCTCAGTATCATAAAGGGACGCTACTCTACGTGTCTCCGTATTGGGGAGGTGGCAAACATTCTCAGGACTCCAAGTTCGGATTAATTGAAGTTCGTTTTTGGAACTCCTATACAGGACAATGTATGTATATGTTTATCTTAATTGTATTTTACTTATTCGAAGCCCTATATAACGATTATGGTTACCGTCTTGTTTCGATCCCAACTGAAAGTACTGTTTATTAATATATAAAAAGCACGTTTTTATCTTGGTAATATATAAACCATTTTTGTCTATTTTGAAACCAATTTATTTAAGGATAGAGCATCATTATAGTTCAATATATAGATGATATTCAATGGTTTGCCGTTTAATATCAAATATATTTCACGAGTATAGCAAATATTTTCATACTTTCACGAGTGCGTAGCACGAGTGAAAACTTAAAAAAAAATCTGCCATCTTCCAATTCATTACACATTTAATCCTGTCATCTTCCAATTCATTACATATTAAATCCTGCAGCAGTTTCTCATCAATATTTACTATCGATGCCATTTCTTCAAGACCATCTTTCCACAATAGACAAGTTCTAGCAGACGACAAAAATATGCCGAGCCTCATTGCAATGCCGTGTTCGATTCGATCAAGGGGAACAACTCTTACAAAAGTTCCAGTGTAACGTGAAAAACTTACCCAGTGGTAAACTACCAACCGTTGAAATATACGGCGGGTCACTTTCTCAAGAGGACGAATTACAGAAATATCGAGTGGGTCATTTTTCTACAGATGGCCGTGTAAAATTTCTACTGTAAAATAACGACCCCGGGTAACTTTTGCAACGTAGAATAATGACCCCGGATAGTTTTTTTATCGGCGGGTCACTTTTCACGTTACATTGAAACAGCCTAATATTTTCACTGTAAAATCTTATATTTTCAAAGCAAAATCTATATTTTCAGTGCTTATCACAGCAGTGAAAATAAAAGTTTGATCACTTTGATAATTTTCTATATTTCACAGGCAAAAATGCAATAAAACTTGTTAACAATTTAATCTATGGTATTCTTTGATATTTTTTTTCTATTTTTATAGATGGTTTCCTTATTTAAAAATAAAAATCTGTTTGATTCATTTTGATATATTTTTAACTTCTTATCTAATTAACCGATTGTAATTGATCTTTTTTATTTTATTTCATTTTATCTTTATTGCATATGTTTATATATATATATACGTTTTAATTCGTTAATTCATTATTCGACTTTACCGATTTGCCAAAGTTCTGATGTCAACTTCATAAATTAAAGGGATTCAAAGCACCTGGCCCTTCTGCTTCTACATTAGTTTAGAAAATGTCCCACTTTCTGCTTCTACATTAGTTTCGAAAATGTCCCGCCTTTTGGCAAAAAGCATCACTGACGGGTCCTGGAAGGAGGAAATAGATGTATGATGGAGTTTATTTCATTTTTTCGGCATACTATAAAAATTACTAAATTGAAAAGGTGCAGCATGTGAATGAGTGTTACTTCATCTTTCTGTAACTTGATAGGTCCTCCACCGACCACTCCAGCATACGCCATTACATCGCCATTTTCCGGAACCACTTCAAACACGTCCTCGCCAGCGACATCTGTACCAGTCTTATCGTCTACAAGCACAAAAATAGCAACAGCTTTGTTAACGTCAACAAAATATTCAGGTAAGACCCGATCTCTTAAATGTTTTATCACTATTGTTTCATGTTGGACAATTTGGTACTACAAGAAAATGTTTTCAGTTCCATTCTTTGCTTCGAAAACTATCCTGGCGGAATAATAAACAAAAGAAAGACTTTCGGAGAATTGTTCTAAGTTGAAATAATCCCACTTGTTATAGAACAATAAAAAATATGTTTAAATCAAAATCATCAAAAGAAAATCCCAATGAATTACATCTTAATGTCTAGGATGACAATTATTACACAAATGATAAAAATATAAACTGTCAAAAACATTTTAAGAAAAAAAACCAGACCTGTTTTACATATTTACTTTTATTCCTGATTAATGTCCCTATGACATATACTTTTATATAATCAAAAGCATCAACGCAAAGACCAACTCCTCACATGCAAACGACCAGAGCAATATCTACAAACATCAGCCACAGTTCCAGAACTGCAGTATCCATGACGACCACATCTGGGTCTAATGTCGGCGGCAGAACCTCAACTAGGAAATCAGTGACAGTTTCCGCGGGTGTTGGGACAACCGCTGGACCCAAGGGATCCGGAACAACCTCTGGCAGTGTAGTACCGGGAGTTACCTTGGCAACAAATTCTTCAATACCAAAGACTACAATGATGGGACGAATAGAAACCGCTAGCGGCGGTCGTAAGTCATACATTTGACGTTGTCTCGCAAAATTGTTTATACAACACGACCATTTTCTAGTTGTTCGTAGCCTTTTGATCGCTTTAGATATACATTCTTTACAATCTTTCTTATCACATTAATGGCGTTTGAAGGACACATCGGTGGACTATGTAAAAACAAATGGTAATTAAAAATTAACGACAATTGGGCTACGCTATTAGCATACAAGTCTTTGATATGAATATGCAAGGTAAGGAATGGATATACCAAAAAGATTCCTTAATACCTAATCATTTTAATGTATTATATGACATATTTATTTCTGAAAAAGGAAACCATAAATATAGTGCATATCGAATGCATAACAATACAAATTCAAAAATAGTTATCTAAAATGGAAGATGAATTTGATACGAGCTTATGCTGAACGATCGTTATGATATAGGAGATACAATAATAAAATATATACTGAATGAAATGAAATATCTATTGATAAACACAATTCCCAATTTAGCTAATCAGGACATATTTTGCTTTCAAAGATTCGTCTTCATGCCGCCTTCATTTTAAATACAAAACAATACTAAAACAATTTTTAATTTACATTTCTCAATTGGAAGATTCCTTCACAAGATGTTTATTTGAATACTAAAAATGACGTATACCATATTTCTCATTTAATCACAAAATCTGTGTCAAATCCATTTCATTTACTAACTTGTTTATTTTAATGAATAACGAAAACCACTGCTTCCTTTTGTTATGATAGTACTATTGTCTTTTTCTCTGTGTGCCGCTTTTTTTTCCTTTTTTTAGTTTCGCTGTTGATATACCTGGTATGACTGTGAAAACACTTTGGAAACTAGCTATACCCACTACTCAACACATAGCAAACATATAAAGATGCAACCGGCAAATAATGACGTTGAATTTGCAATATGATATAAAAAAAACCACTTCAGTAACATGCATGAATATTACAATAAAAGTGATACCGATGTCCTAATCTGGGGAAGTTGAAGCCATTGTTTTAGTTATTAAGTTAATTACACGAGTCTTTGTTTGTAGTCTCATCTGTTGCTACCGGTCTGATTGCCACTGCAAGTATACTATCTGCAGCCGGGTGTTTGGGTGGACTGATCTTTGGTTTTCTAAAGAAGAAGAAGAAGGCGAAAAAGCAGCAGAGGGTCGATCCAGAAGGCCAGGTGAAAAACATTTGTCAATCAGTTCTGGATATCACTTATTGAATGAATCAAGATGAATTCGGCAAATTCAAATGAGTTATTTTAAGTATTTGTTACTTATTTGTTCTGGCTGGTTCCGTTACTTGAAGAAGAGGTGATAAGGCTAGGAATGTATTATACTACAATTTGTAAAATATTGGAAGATGATACATAGCATTGCTTGTCAAACAAGTACAAAATTGAATATCAAAGGGTCTTTTTGTTACCTCACAGAAAACCGATGCTTTTGGTAGTCAAACGGTCACAGACGATAACGGAGGTCCCCCAACAGATGACGGAAATTCTCCAACAAATGATGGGGATCCCCCACCAGATGGAGACACTCGTCCAACAGACGATAAATCTCCTCCAAAAGATAAAGAAGTTCCTTCAATAGATAACGACGCTCCTGACACAGCAAACGGATCCCCACCGGCTTCCACAGTTCGACCACAGACAGCACGTCCAGAGTAGAAAGTTATGCCATAAAATGGATCATGCAGTGCCTATATGACGGAATCTGGGACATTAATTGCTTTAAACAAATAGCGAAGAAGTGTTAAAGACTTACTTTGAACGAAAATATTTATTTTGAAACTATTTATAAATTGTTTTGTGTTGCATTGTAAATAATCAAATGGATTTTGAATTATGTTTGTACGGTTGTTTTCCTGTGTACGGAAGGTAGAAAGCCTTAAATTATTAGACGATAAAGTTCATTTATGAACCATTTTGTTTTGCTTATTAATTTGAATAATTAAATGAATTATGAAATATGTTGATTCTGTTGTTTTCCTGTGTGCATGAACATTTTTCGAGAATTTTTTTTTATAAATGATAAAATATCTTGTGTATATTCTATAGGAACGTTTTTGCTAATCTTTGTCAAGCCGCCCTCGGCAGGGCCGAGCGACTTATTACATTTGTTTGTGGGTGTGGTTGGAAGTTCGGTGTGCCAATTTCCGGTACTGCGCACGTATACTCTGTATCGGGTGGTCGGGTGGTGCAGTGGATAGCGCACTTGCCTTTCACCAAGGCGGCCAGGGTTCGACTCCCCGACCGGACGTGAAAAAGTATGGGGTCACCTGCCCGACCACGTGGGTTTTCTCCGGGTACTCCGGTTTCCTCCCACAATAAGACCTCTCGCGCGCTAACATCCGGACCAACAAGGTTGATTAATATAAGTTGTATAACTTGTTTCATAATTGTTGTAAAATAAATAAAGTTTATATATTATATATTTTTATTTTATATATATACTCTGTATCTGTTTTGTCACAATTAACCATGCTCTGTAGTGAAGTATTGTAAACAGAAAGTAAGAAGCTATGCAACTCGGTCGTCTCATATAAAGTGTTTTGTTGTACTTTCCCCACACAAACAAATGTATAATACTGGTTTAAAACCTCCAGTCGGGAGTTCGTTGTACAGTTGTTACGGCAGTAGCGGATCATCGGCTAAAGTGGGTCAGTCTAGGAAAAGTAATGCAAATAAAAAAATTTTCAAACAGAAAAACAAACTGCAATGTATGTAATTAAAATATTTTTTTCACTTTTATTTAGTGCATATTTATTCCAGTAATTACATGTGAATACAATTATATGCAAATTAATGATGCATTTCGTGTTTCATTTTGGTTCAATTTCATGTTATGTAAACTGGTCCTTGGTTTTTTGGGGTGGAAAATGTAAATGTTTTATTAGTCCTACAGTTACAGGAACTTCTTATTAGACATACCCATCAAAATGTTTCATTATCCTGACTTTCAATCAAACGTTGCTCAAACAATTAGCCTTTTGTGGTGAGCGGCTTTGATGTCATACTGACATAATTCTAGTTGTCAATGGTAATATTAACGCGAAAGTTATGCAGAACATCACAGTATTCACTTCGGTTCCATTATCTTAAAAAGAAAGTATATATGTAGAAATATTAAGATCACCATCCAATGTAAGTAAAACATACCGAAAGGACAAAATCTCTCACGTTTTTTGTATGTGTATAGCCTGCTAGATTTTAGTTACTTTACAAGTGATTTCATTGGATAAAGTGTCATGTAACTAAACACCTAACAGTGAATTGTGACGTCATTTGTTAAAGCAATTTTCCATTCTCGGAAGCTGAAACAATGTTTTTTCCAATAAATGCTTTTTCTAGGTATCAATTATACATGGGAAATTTATGGAATAAAAATGGTTCTCAATCTAGTGACGGCTTATGATCGTCTTTCTTATTGGTTTTTCCGGGTGTCTACATTAACTTTAAAAAAGATAAATATAATAATGTCTCCATTTTTGCAACAATAATGTTAAACTGTTTTCTTGCACGTTTGTCATTTTGGAATCAAAAGAAAATAAAACCTTTGACATAAAATTGATATTTTGGTGTTTGATTTTTAAAAATTCTAGTTTGATACTTATTTTAAAATTCTAGTTTGATACTTATTTTAGTTGAATACCTTAAAGAAATAGATCATGTAACAAAAGAAAGATTTGGTGGTAGTGCATGCAGCCTACATTTTATTTCTCCTGTCCTTTATGTCATGAAGCGGCCTCCGCTGTCTGTCCGTCGTCAATCGTCAATATTTTTACTTCAAACATTTTCTTCTCAATAACAAAAAGGTCCAGGGTTCTGATATGTTTGCCAGTAAAATGCTGTGATCAGGGGCTACATTGTTTGTTAAACTTGATTACCTTGAGTGACTGTCAACGTCGAATGTCTAAAAATCCGTTCAAATGAATTATCTTAATCCAATTTCAATCTAAAAACGTGTCACAAGTTAAAGTCTTTCAATAGGTTATTTTGAATCAGACACTGATATTTTGCCTATATCTGATTTATAGTTAGCTTTGATTAACTTAAGATTGAAAGTTTAAGATAAATGTCAGGTAAGCAATTCAGACCATTTTGGCTTCTTTTTTATTTGAAACACGATCGTTGATATATTGATATATAAAGAATCCAACTACCCTGCAACTCGAGGTCACCAGAGAAAACTCTTCAAAAAACAATGCCGCTTAAATGCCACCAAGAACATCTTCAGCAATCGTGTAATCAACAACTGGAACAATTTACCATCTGAAGTGGTGAAAAATAGGCTAAATGTGTATTGGAAAGATCATGCACTAAATTTGTATCCGTCCTATTAAATACAGTATAGGTGTGTATATAAATTGCGACTGTAACACGAGACGAAACAGTTTGATATATTTGAATGCCTTTTCATTCCTCTCGCTGTGCGCCTTATCAACAATCGATTAATGAAATACTAATTAATAACATCATTACAAGACACAGGCTTTCCATCGATGTATTACCTATGAGATACCTATGAGATATTAAAAGAAGTTATCTCAAATAGCTTACATGTTCTACCACAAGATCTAATTAAATAATCAATCCTTACCAGCTAAGCGTATTGAAACGAAAGATTGTTTAACCAAACAATGCAGACATAATTGATATCTTTTACCGAGATAATCCTCTGCACAGTATGTTCGGAAACGAACTGGTGACACTTCAAAAGTAAAAAATAAATCAGAGAATACCAAAACGGCAACAAAACCATAATCCGGACTCAAAATCGATTAAACTAGAGGCGCAATTGGAACAAAGGAAAGATTTACATGGAGGCTCTCGTAAAAGCACAAGAGAATAAGACCAGGTGTTCCGGAAAAGTAAGCGTCTTCTGCTTCATCCACGACACCCGCCATGTAAATATTTGTCATAAACAAGTAACATCAAAACGAAAACCGAGTATCATTGTCAATCACAGCAAGTAAACACACTAATGAGCACTCAAAAACGTCCATGTTCATTTCACTTAAAGTTACAGAATATTTCTCGTTTTCATATTTTGCCCCTAGTTTTAATCAATTTCGAGTTCGGATTATGGTTTTATTTACACTTCGGTATTCTCTGATTTTTTATCTTTATTTGTTTGTCATGCCCAGCAAAGCAACCATAATGCAGAGGAAGGATACTACAAATCATAAGAGCAGAATGATTACGAGTATATCCCAGCACACAACAGCAATGGCATTATTAGCAGTATTGACATGCACAATTTTACAACATTTCAAGAATCTGAAAAGTTAGCATTGCCATTACAAACAAGAAAACAATCGCCATGATGGACACCTACTATAAAAAATGTGCCGTCAAAACTCAATGACGTCGATAATAAATAACACCATTTTTAAAACAAAAACAATATTTCATTTGAACATGAATTTATCTTTTTCTTAGGTTGAAAACAAAAAGCTATTAGCAAAATCACGTTTAGCAATATATACACTGTAGTAAAAAATATCACGTTTAGTATTACACTCATACAAAACCCCACAGGTTATCACTATACACACAATGGTCAGAATATACTTCTAAGCGTTACACTTAACCAATGGGCATGACTTCAATTTACCATTACACTCACGCAATAATCAGAGTTTCCAGTTTATCATTGCAATGACAATCTGGCAGAAGTTACAGTTTAGATTACACGCAGCTAACAGCAAATGTTGCAGTTAAGCAAAATATTGACCCGATAAACAGAGGTTACAGTTAACATTGCAATCAATCAAACATGCAATATCTGTATTTGCTCTGCATCCTTTCATTGTAATGCATAGTGAAAGCAAATGTTGTAATAAGTCTGTGACACTATTTTCTATTGAGACGTTATCAGTATCTATTGTGACGTCACCAATTTCATTGTTGTCTAAACTTGATTTGCTGTTCAAAATCGGTTCGAAATAACTAAATAAAGCATGATGATTGGATCAAAATGTAAATATAAGTAATGAACATTTTATTACGAAATGTTATTGATGTTGCTGACAAACGAAAATAAAGCCCGGGTTTTATATTAAGTTAGTTGTCAATAGCAATGTGCGTTATATGACTGTAACAACATTTGCTAATTTATCCATTGTGTAAGTAATTGGCAATACTGCAGTTTAAAATTTCAATCAAATAACAGACAGAAAATACACTTTATTTACACTCACATAGTCTAGTTTACACTCACTTAAAATCTATACAGTAAAGTATATCAAACCAATAGACTAAGCCTTGAACATATACAAAAATCTATAATAATACAATAAAATTTAATAATATTGTTAATGGCTAGATTTTCGAAAGGACTGAATTGGAACTGGTCTGTGGGTACAAGTCCTTCTTCATGACCTGAAGCATGTTGCGGTCTATGCCGGTAGGACCTAGAGCCTTGAGAGCTAACTGTTTGGCAGTTTCGAGAAGGTTCTCTGGTTCCACTGCCTCGTCCACTATCCCAAGTTCCTTGGCTTTCGTGCCAGTTATCATCTTGCCAAACAGAACAGCTTCTCTCATGGCATCCATCCGGTCGATTTTAAGTCTACAAATAAAAAAGACTTAGTTGTAATTGTTCATTTCTGAGTGTTAAAGGTTCCATATGTTTAAAATTATAAACATGCATAATGATGTATACCTTTGTCAAATTATTTAATATGTACTTTGTGAAGGGACAAAATACACAAAGCATATGAAATTAAAGGGTTATTAATCAGCTAATCCATATTGGCCCAGTTATTAGGCCAAGGTCTGTCATATTGGCCCGAGGCCGCAGGCCGAGGGCTAATGTGACAGACCGAGGCCTAATTACTGGGTCATTGTGGAATTAGCTGATTAATGATACTTCTATTAATTAACTACTTGCATATTTAATATTGGCGATAATTAAAATTTTAAAAAAGGCTAAATTGAACAAATTTTAATAACCACAAATTCAAAATATACGTGTAGTTCAGTTGTTTCCTCTTGTAAACTAAACGTATACTGACTTAATTTATTTTTTTATTCTGGAAAGGCATACTATTTTTATCTATGATTTACCGTATGACTTAACAACGAAAAAGACAGACAACCGTGAAGTTCAACATTTGTCAATGAGTAGCTATAAGGTGACTGTATAAAAAGTGGACCAAGGCTTGCATCTTACAGCATCTAAAACTGAATAGTTTTTTTCGTGGTGATCGTTAAGATGTATACGAAAGCAAGTATTTTATAGTTAAGTACACTCTACTCAATGAAAAGTCGTCGAATGCGCCATTTTCTTTGTAAACAGACTTTTGAGTTTGTCTAAGCCTAAGCTTACTGTAATCCGTCGAAATCACAACCGATCGGGTCCAGTACACAGCTGATTGGGATGAGCTGATCGGAAAAGTTGAACCATTCTCATCTTTCAAAAAATTTCATATTAAATCCTGCTGCAGTTCCCATCAATATTTACAATTTTTGTCATTTCTTCAAGACCATCTTTCCCCAAGAGACAAGTTCTAGCAGACGACAACAATGCCGAGTCTCCGAGATTCGATCAAGGGGAACAACACATACAAACGTTTCGGTGTTACGTGAAAAAAATTACCCAGTTGAAAACTACCCACCGTTGAATGCTACGGCGGGTCACTTTTTCACGGGACGAATTACGGAAAAAATCGAATGGGGTCATTTTTCTACAGATGGCAGTGTAAGATTTCTACTGTTAAATAACGACACCGGGTAACTTTTGCAACGTAGAATAATGACCCGGGTGGTATTTTATTGGCGGGTCACTTTTTCACGTTACACTGAAAAAGCCTTATATTTTCACTGCAAAATCTTATATTTTCACGGCAAAATCTTATATTTTCACTGCTCATCACTGCAGTGAAAATATGAGTTTATCAGTTTGATAATTTTCTATATTTCACTGGCAAAAATGTAATAAAACGATATACGGTTCATGGTTTTAATCTTGTCCTTATTGCTTTTATTGTTATTGTTGTTGTTGTTGTATTTTTTTTTTTTTTTATCTTTTTGTTAATTAAGAATATGAATGTTTTTTTTTAATTTCATGTTTTCAATGTTATAAATACTCAACCCGGAACCTCTAGTTTACTAGTCTGGCACTGTTTCAAATTATCTAAAGAGAATTAATGTCCAAAGAATGCGCCAATTATTTTATCAGGGAGCTATAATGCGCCTCGAGGAAACAACTCGCCCCGAATTTTCAATTCCAGTCTTATGAATGTATTATTTAGCATATGTTTTCCATACGTCCAATCTCCCCACATTGGCTATGATATAACTGCAGTCATTATATCCCAATGCCTTTGCTAGGAGTCAAATCCGTTTATTAGTCTTAGGAGGCACGGTATTCTAGTGGTAGGACGCCTGACTCGTGATCGAAGGATTGCGAGTTCGAGTCCCGGCCTTAGCACTTGTGTTGTATCCTTGAGCAAGATGCTTTACTCTGCTTGTTCCAGTCTATTCAACTGTAAATCAGTCCATGGTTAAGTAGTGCTAGAAATTGTAGAATGCTATCTGTGAGCGCCGATTTATAATTTATTATTCATACTTAAATCTGTATTAATTAATCATACCGAATAATTTCAAATCCACTTCGTGGCATTGGAATTTTGTTGCGTATTTCATTCCAACTAATCCAGCCACGCTTTGAGTTCATGACGCAGTAGTCGTGTGAACTTGCCAGGAAAGCCCCGGCGGCGATAGCATGCCCTGCAATACGAAACCAAAAACGAAATGGCAATTAAGTGTCTAAAACGGTGGATCGTGGACAGTCTCCATAGCAACATATTTGTTATAGCATGTGCAGGGATTTCCCTTGATTTCTTTCGGGTTAACAATTGCAATAATTTTTAACAAGATTGGCACTGGAGGATGCCATTAATGCCTCTGGTTGATGACATTTGTGTTCAAAAGTATAATATATTTATTTTTTTATCAAATACATTGTAAGGTCTGGCAAAAGCTTACAGAATTGCCAGCCCTCAAACCCATAGATTTGTGGTTGTTTTCCGAACAAAATGATACCGTTGATTACAGCCACGGTCGGGAGCGGAAAGTGCCGAATGCGCCATCGTAATTTTTGGAGTGCTAGTCGGAACTTAAGCACCACATCGTCTGTTTCCGACTTCATCCAAGGAAGGTCAAGGCCGTTGGAATAGAACTTCCCTTCGCCTGTAGTGATCATCGCTCGCACGTCTTTATTTCTGGAATATTCCCGTAAAGAAATTTATTTCAAAGCATTTCTGGAATGCATACTTCCGTTTTCCGATAAAATAAAATCACAATTTCAGTTTGAATTATTTTAAAGGTAAAAATTGAAGGGAAAAAAAGGGCGCAAAGAGAGATGAGCGAGTCAAAGATAGAACATACTCATATAAAAGATATATTCAGTTACAAATATGTTTTAAGCTTCAAGCTTCACGCTAGAAACTGCGCGGTCTTTGTAACAAACCATGTTTGCAGCCTCAAAGTCCTCTATCAGTTCAATGTCAGAATCATATAATACATTTAGTTTAAATAACACGCACATGACTAACATGTGATATTTTGCATTTAGTAATGTATATATGTGAGTAACATTTGATATACGATAGTAGAAGTAATAGCGACAGTACGGACAAATTAATTGTCAAATTTTCAAGGCTATCCACCCCTCCATCAAGACACAAAAACACGTTACATCACATAAACAGAATATACATAAAACATGAAACAATTTTAGATTTAAATGATAAATATTGCCTATAATCCCTTCGGCTGATCGGACGTCGAAGGTCCTACAAAATCAGCTAAATACTGTCCTCATAATTTTGATAAAATTATCAGAACATAATAAAGCGTGACCAAAGTGACAAAGTACATGTATAGGAGGTCAGTATATAGGGCGCTTTTTGGTAGATAACAATAACGAGAAACTAAAAAAACGCTACCTGGAGATGGAGAATTGAGAATAGGATGGATGTTGAGGAACATTTGATATATATATTTCTATCACAATACCCTGTGTTATTCCACTCTCAGACCATTGTATAAACCTGCTGACTGTTGGATAAATATAAATGTATGTTATATATATACCACGAGTGGAATATAACCTTCCGAACTTTTGATTGGTTGAGAAGTTGAACCTTGACCGGAAAACACGTGGGTCAATGCAACGTGCTGATTGTTGACGTCGTCATCGATTTTTGACGTCGTCACAATTTGGCAGGAATATATATACGAGATGATGTGTTTTCGCGCAAATATCTCTGGTTCACAGCAAACAACACTGCCACTGCGACTTGATAGTATTGTGGTAGAAACAGGTCACACGACGCGTGCTTATTGGATTATGGAATTTATTTCACTCTCGTTAATTTTTTTTTTTAAGTTACGAAAGACACTCGCTAAAGCTTGTGTCTTTTGTAACTTAAAAAAAAACCAATAACTCGATTGAAATAAATTCCATATCCAACAACCACTCGTTGTGTAACCTCTTTATATTCAATTTCGTTACATCAGTGTACAGATAAACAATACAAATCGATGAATAATTCATTATTTTATAAAGGGACCAGTCTGTCTTGAAATGTAGCAACACGTTTGAGACCTGCATGTATTAATTAAAGTACCATATATAGCATGTTGTTATATGCTATGATGGTCTATGCTTAACAAACGACTTGCAAGTCTGATTTAATTTAAACACGTTGCAGTCGTCCTGTTATCATACGATGGCATCTGTTCTACAGGTAGCGGTCTTTTTAGTTTATCTATAATGTTATCTACCACATAGCGTCCTATATACTGACCTTCCTATATATTATGTACTTTGTCACTTCGGTCACATTGTCACCATCCCGCATATCGTCCTGAATACTGACCTTTCTACTTCATCCAAAATATTCCACATTTCTGTTACGAAAATTTGATTGATCCTGTTTTCACCGTTCTGCATCGTAATGATGGCGATTCCATCCTCTGTGTATTCCACCCTCGCGACAGCCATGTTGGCGAGCAGACGACAGGTGATCGTATTGAGGTGCATGTGTTTACATTTATCTTTCATGTTATCAACGAATTTTGTTTACTTTTATATCTTTCAGTGAGGGAAGTAATATATTTTTATGAAGGCATCTCCATTTAGGACCGTTAGTTCACAAATTTTGATTAACTATCAGAACATAATAAAGTGTAAGTGGCGATATGTTATTTCAGTGATTCATTGTATTTGTTAAATAAACATAATAGTAGGACAAGTTTTAAGATCAAGAGGCCCAAGAGTTTTGATATACTAGTACCACTATCTGCATATCTGGACTTAAATTTTTTTTTTTTTAATTTTAGCTTATTTGACCCTTTTGAGCCCCTTCCCATTTCCTTTTTTAAATTCAAACTAAGATTCAATTATTTCCAACGGAAAAGGAACAAAATATGTCAAAAAGTGTCATTTTCCTATATAACTATAGTAAACTTCACCCCCTCCCCAGGGGGAACCCGAAATCGTGGGGACCTTAAATTCACAATTTTGATAAAGCACTTAAAGACCTTTCCATTGGTGAATAGTATGTGATTCAAGCATAACTGGGTCTGGAGAAGACGATTGTTAAAATTGTAGCCAATTTGACCCTTTTGACCCCTCCCCACTACCATGTGGGCCTGAAGTTCGCAATTTTGATAACGCATCTTAAGAACTTTCCTTTTATAAAAAGTATTTGATTTCAGCATACAATGTATCTGGGTCTGGAGATTTTTTACCCCGTTTTGCCCCTTCCTCAGGCCACTAGTTGGTTAGGACATTATAACTCAAAATTTTGGTACACTTCGTCTCAGGTGACCTTAAAATTGGAGGGATGTGATTGTTTACAGCATACCGAAGTTAATATGTAACCTCCTTGCGTTGGACAGTTGCCGGGTACTGACCGTTGGTTTTGTTTTTTTTTTCTTTAGGAACTCCAGCTTTCCTCCACCATCGAAACCTGGCACGACCTCATACCAAACACTCTGTTGTGCTCTCTGCAGCTCTTGATTCGATGACTAAGTGTGCACCACTGTGTATAATACAAAGGAGTTTGATCCTTTGATGAACATCAATTAAAGAATAACTTAGCACGACTAACGGAAGAAGGTATTGGCTTATAATCGACAGATATACCCCAAACCAATATGGTAAGGTTGCTATACCAGAAACAAATAAGGAGTGTACCTCATTTTGACTGCGTATACGGTAGTATGTCCGCAGTTGGCAACGAACATATTCTATGTAGCGCTCCATACTGAAAAGGTTCGTTGCCAATCGCGGGCATGCTACCGTATGCACAGTCAAACTGAGGTACAATCCTTATATTTACATCATTATTAATTTTCAAGTATTATACGACGAAAAAAAAACATTTGAAGCGGGTTGCTAAGATGGTATATAACTACGAAGGGCGTGGTTGCTAATATAGTATAGTCACACTGAATCTTCATCGATATATATGTAAGTTTAGAAATTACACGGTGAGCAACATTTTTTTTCTTCATTACATCATAAATAATATTACTTGCACTTCGAATGTATTTATTTATTTATAATGGTCGTTATGTTTACTCATTGACAGAGTGATCTGGTTGTGACGCAGTCCGAAGTCGGACGTTTATATATTAGATATCCACAATATACAGATATCCTCTCTGGTAAGATATCCCTTTTATACAGATATGTATCTTGAACAGATACATTCTTGTAGATATCATCCATTTGTACAGATAACATCCATATAATGGATGCCTTATTGTGCATAGTTTATTTTCGGACAAATCTACATAATAAACTTCAAGTCTGAAAGAGATATGTTATTTTCCTGTAATGCAGTGGGCGTTCATATCGCCTATAACTCGAAACAGAATGCAGTTTAATACTTAAGTGAACCATTTTTTTCATTCACCCCTGAAGACACATTTGAACTCTTCGAATTTAAAAATTGGAATAGGTCATTATGAATTTTTCGGGAGGGCTCTCGCTATATTAAGTGTTGAATTCAATTTTTACCTTAGGGTTTTTGTATTACTAGCTAATATTACATCTGTTCCGTTTCGGTTCATAGGACTATAACCCGGAACGTGTATGAATATGAGATGAAGGTTAAAACAATGTATACCATGCCGAACTCTCGTTTGGACGAGAAATAATTATATACATTTTCTTGGCTTAATTAAGTCCATTTAAATCACTATAATATACAATAAATAAAATCGAATAAACTTATTTTAACATAGAAAAAGACGCGTCCTCAAAACAAGTACAATGTACAAGCTTTTTATCAACCATTCTCCGCCATGAAGAGGACCCCTCTCCCTGATTCTCGGAATGTGCAGAAGTCCTATCATCCGAAATAATGTCAGCATTATTGCCAATCTGACACCACATACATTTTGTAGAAAGACGATTCGTATCCCTACCATCAGTGTGAAGTCGACTAAATATAGCATGCATGTTTTCGGATTCTTATGCATCGTAGTATCATATTTGCGCCGTATCACAAGTACAAAACAACAATAATGCTTAAATACATGCACTTGGATTCACCCTGTTACGAAAGGCAAATTTAAATGGTGCCAGATGGTAAAAGTTTTCATGTACAACATATATCAAAGCTTGTCTTTATTCAAAAGAACTTTACGTATCACTTGTGTCAGAACATTTTAAGACTGACAGGTCCCGTTTTCCAGTTTTACGACGGCCGGAGAAGTCAATCTCGAAACGTGTCGGCGCATTTGAAATGTACAACGCGTGTGTATTTCAATCATGGCGGTGAATTTAAGATTCCCGTTGACCTCGGTACAGTATCCAACATGTAGCGTATTCAAAAAGATTACGTAACACACACATATGCTGCACCTCTTATATTTAGTAATAGATACAAGATACCGAAAAATTGAATTATCATACAGCTGTTTCGTCCTTCTAGGACTCTTCAGTGATGCTAGGGGCCTAAAGGTAGGAATCCAAAATTTCTAAACTAATGTAGAAGCAGAAGGGTCAGGTGCGTAGACACAACACGACATGACATTAAAAGTGTGAATTACCTGATTGATAAAATTGTTCCCACGAAACAGTTTACTTTGGGTATTTCTTCTAAAGGTAGCACATAACCCTACATCAAAACCGGTAACAGCAACCCTATGTATGGGTGCTCTACATCCAAGACTCAAATTGTTAAAAAAAAAAAGACAAAGAAGATTCTATTTTTAATAACTGCTTAAAATGTTACAAATAACAACAAATAATTGTTCTGAATAGATTTCAAAATTAAGATATGGGCACGTTTATGCAGTTCTCATTTCAGTGATAGATTCACATTTCGACTGTCCTTCAGAAACTTCTTTGTATCGTCATCTCTCGTTATATCACCAAAATTGGCGCCATACAAAATCTGGCGGTAAAACAGGGAGAATACTGCACAGTGCTACATTATCCCAAACTGATTAATCTTATGGACACCTTTTTCCTGTATAAAGCATACAGTTAAAATAACACTTTGTTAAATATGATTTTTAACATCATAACTTCGATGAATTGTAGCCAGTACTCATCTCAGTCCTAGGGTATAAATCTTTCTTCATTTTCTCAAGCATATCGCGGTCGATCCCATTTCGTCCTAAAGCCCCGAGAGCCAGTTGCTTGGCGGTGTCAATGAGGGTAGATACCTCTCCAATCTCGTCCACCAGACCGAGGCTCTTTGCTTCAGAGGCTGGTATTGATCGAGCAAATACGACTGCCTCTCGGACTGCGTTGTTATCCTTCACTTTAACACTTATGAAAAAAAATAGAAATGGAATTAATAACAATCATATCTCTTTCATATAATTTGTAGTTTTTTTTTGGGGGGGGGGAGGGGGGTTGTGTTTTAATTTTGTTTGGTTTCTTCTGTCGGAGAATTCACAAAGAGTCATTGCAGTGTTACGTTTTTGATAAAAAAAACATAATATACAACACTAATACATCGTCCTATCTACCTTACATATTTTACTCTAAAGCGCCTAACAACATAATTCTGAGGAGTCCACAGGAACTGTCCTATCTGATACAGGTGCTAGCTACTTGTCCTATGCCCCCTGACTAATATATCCCAGTGTATGTATGTCTGTGTGTGTGCTGGGGAGGTATTGTGTTCTTTTGGTAGTGGGACCGTGCTTCTACGTCTGGCACACAGCATCTGTTTAGATCTCGTCCTCTGCCCCAACCGAGACCAAACGCAAGTGAAATATAAAAGGAAGAAGGGAGTAACGAGGAAGAAAGGCATACATTGAAAATGTGTGAGAGTGTGGGGAAACGGATAAGACCTATGTTTATCTATGGTAGGGCTTTAGAAATGTGCCTATACTGACCAGAATGCGTGATGTGTAAGATGCGAAAAATGAGATCTTGTCTTTTCATTTCTTACTTTACAACTTTCCATTTTTGTTGTTTTGCTTTGGCGCCCGCGAAATAACGCCGAGCAAAAAAACCGAAGTAACGAAAAGACGAAAATCCGCCAAAGCGAAAAAAACACGAAATAACGCAAAAAGAGGGGACACATTTAGAGAAAAGAAGTCATTTTATTTCTTCGTTTTGGCGTTATTTTCACTTCGGTTTGGCGTTATCTAACTTTGGCAGGTTTTAGTCTTTTCGTTATTTAGCTTTTTCGCTTGGCGTTATTTCGCGGGCCCCAAAGCGAAAAGACGAAATGTCATATAAGTCAAAACATGTCGCTATGGATTTAACCGATAAAACATTCATTAGATTCCTTGTGTAATGTATCATGGTAATTTGTGAAAGAGATTTTAATTTGACAGCCATGCAAAGAAACATATATATTTTTTATTTACTTAATATTTACCTGAGGACTTCTAGAGTAGCAGGTGGTATGCGCAAGCCGACCCGAACCTCGTTCATAGAAAACCAGCCTCGCTTTGAATTCATCACTATGTAGTCGTGTGCAATGGCCAAGAAGGCACCCCCGGCAAATGCATGCCCTTGAAAGATTGTAAAAGATAATGAAAAATCATGAAACACGAGAAAACTATCAAAACATTAAAGGGTTTATATTAACTTTTTTTATGGAATACGTGTACAAAGATTTGAAATGTTAAAAAGAACATTTCACGTAGTCACCCGGTGATAGAATTTATAAACCATTCTCTCATTTTCAGTATCTTTGTTTTCAGTTATCTATTTACCGGAACTTGGCCTTGTTGAAATTTTCGAACATTGGTCTTCATTTTCTGGTCTATATTATTCAAGAAAACTCAGTCAAGGGACCTAAGATTATTTGTAGTGGTAAATATTTACACACGATTATTTTGAATTACAACAGTACACATATCATTAAAGTGGTGCTTTAAATAGGTTTTTTCTGTCATTCCGGGTACCGTTGTATGGTTTACAGACGTCTAAAACAGGGAAGTAAGCGCTGTGTAGCAAATGTGTCATTTATTTCCCGCCAATACCATCCTCGATATCCAGGGGTTACGCTCTCTACATCCCTAGAAAATGTCATTGCAACACTGAATGAGACAAGAAAGAGATCGACCCTCTAATGTACATCAAAAGAATCTCATGATCACATAACGGTAAAAATCGAAAACCTTTTTTGGAATCGGTATAAGATATCAGAATTTCATTTTGTGTCTTGTGTTTTAACATGAAATTAGCTAAGTTGAGCTATTTCTACGACTGTTGTGGTTGTGGCTCCTTTGTAATCGTCTAAAGACCGGCATTTGGGGGGGCACGGTGGTGTAGTGGTAGGACGCCGGGCTCGTGATCGAAGGGTTGCGAGTTCGAGTCCCGGTCAAGGCACTTGTGTTGTATCCTTGAGCAAGATACAGTACTTTGCTTGTTCCAGTCTACTCAGCTGTAAATGAGTACGTGGTTGGATGGTGCTAGAACTGTAGAATGCTAGCTGTGAGCGCCGAAATGGCAGCACCGACTGTATGCTCCCCAGGGAGATGAGAACGATATTGGCTGGTTGCTAAGGCCCTATAACCACGGATAATAATGTTTGTGAACAGCTTTGAGGCAGCCTTTAAGGTCGTCATAAAGCGGTATATAAGAACATCAAATTATTATTATCATAAACAGCCTAGCGACTGGTCAGGTTTTAACATATTTCAGGGGTTTAAAGAGCGTGGTGAGCGTAACTCATGGATATAGATCGCGAGGATGCGCCAATACTTACCATTTAGAAGTGCTACTGTCGGAAGCGGAAAATGAATTATTCTCCAAAACAAGCCCTCCATTTCCGTTCGGAAGCGCAAGTGTACCTCTTTGGACTGCTTCGAATTCATCAGCCATTTTAAATCTACACCATTGCTATAGAATTTCCCTTCTCCTGTCGTTATTAAAGCCTTGCAGTTCTTATTTCTGTAGTGTTAAGTAACATATAAGAAGAAAAATAAATATATGTATGTGAAATTCTTCGATTCCTTTATTATATTCAGACATAATTATTGGCCTAGACTTCAGTTGAAATATGTTAAGCATATGAACAGTTTTATGGTCGCATATTTTCACATATATAACAGTCATTGCTTTAAATTCACCAATGTGATAGATTATGAAATATAATATTTGGGCACTTACATCTGGAAAAGGCGATAAAGTTATTTTTTTTTTAAAAATTCGAACTGAACTGAGCTAAAATTCTTAACTTGCCCTCTGAATTTGAACTATTGAAGGATGCAAATGATATAGAGGGAGATAGACACATTCTCTTTCCTTCCTGTATGGGAAATTACTCGAGTTAACCAAAACCTTATTTTCCAAACAAGAAATTTAACAATTTAGTTTTCCTCGTTAGATTTGTCTGGAAAAATAAATGCAGTAGCTATCTCATTACCATTTGAAGCAATATTCGACAGGGTTTCTGATACGTGTGCAAATGTTTATTTGTTTTCGAACGTGGCATGTCCCAAACTTGTTGCAAGATATGTTAAAAAAACCAACTCAAAATGTTTGAAAAGAGTACTTTTGTTTAATTACTTTGACTCATTATCTTCATGAATTACTTGACGCTATTTCAATTAAATATTATCAAATACTGAAATATTTCTTCCGAAATGATTTTGATTATGCTCATCTTGATACAAGTATGGTACCTAACCTTCTGGAAGACAGTATCAAACCAATCCATGTGTTCCATATTCTCGAACTCGTGCAGGTATATTTTACAGTTCTTGCATGAAAGATGCTGAAAAATCTAGATTTCAGTTAACAATAAGTGTCTTTTATTTTTTCAAAGAAACTGTCAATACGAAAGATCACAGTTATATATAATGTAAAATGTATGCATAGCGCAAATTATGATTTTTTTTATGCAATGCATGGTCAAGTATATAAGAGTTACCTCCCCTAAGTCACTCCCGCTCACCTTAGAACCTGGTCGAGATTGTCATTGAGAATTTGTACAAATTCCAAGTTCATGCGATTCTCTCCATTTTTCATCGTAAGAATGGCAAATCCATCGTCAGTGAATTCTAAAGATACTTTGTCCGAAGACATTGCGGATGAGATACCCTCCGGATCAGTTCACCTACTAAACTCTCCAATTCAACACTTGCCCTGTGTCCAGTTGTCGCCGTATCTAAATTTAGAATAACTATCTGGCAGATCATGTGATACGCTGTAAATAGGTCAGGAATAGCCAGGTAAACACAAACAAAACAGTGACATTCTGTTTTCCATTTCCGCAATACCGAGGCTAATTTTATGTCTCCAAAAACCCTCTACGGTTTGTCTTTGGACCTTTTTACATTACCTACTAGTGCAGACAAAATAGCATTACTTACTAAATATAGCTAGGCGCTCAATATATGTGAGTATATTTTTTTCTAGATAACTTCGACCGGGGGTATCGCCTTGACCACAGGGGCTTGGCACGGACTTATGTCATTATGGAATGATTGTCTGATAATTATTTAACCTATATCTCGAATGTGACAACTGTATCTTTTCATTTCGGAGTTACATAGGTCCGTGCTGCCTAGACCATGTGGACTGGACAGTTCGTCCATAATTTGGGGACCAACATCAATTTTTTTTTTAAATCTTATTGTACAGACTCTTTGACATTTTTATGGCAGATGTTTTGAAAAAGAAATAATTTGTTGCTTTAAACACTGACATTTTTCCAATGTAAGTTTCCATTCTTGGATGTTTAACACATGACGTTCATGTAAACTTTTAAATAGTAAGTTTAAATAAATTAGGTGTGTCCCTGCAGTTCTGCTAAGTTACAAAAATGTCAATATCTTAACAACAAAGTATTTTATCGTTGTAATACACGAACTAAACAATTCATAACATTATTTTTCTATACACTTCTGCGATAAAAACGCCAAAGGGTTTGTAGAATTAGAGTTTTCAAATTATAATGGTAGCCAACAAGTTGTTGACGAAAGCTCCATGCAGTGGACCCCTTAAACAGCACGAGAGAAAGTGATATTTTTTCTCAAACAAAGTCTTAAAATTGTTTTTCCGTTTTCGCAAGTGAGTCTCGCTATATATGTTTAATGTATAAGCATGCATTTTCGTGCATGAGCCTCGTGCAAAAAAACGATGTTCAGCTTTTGTTTTTGTTTTTATTTTAAGATTAAAATTTTCTCAAAACAATAATCGAAATGAATACAACATATTTCTACATATTATACATTTCGTGGAACGTTAAACTGTTAAAACGGCATAGCTTTGGTTTTTAAACCGAATTCCTATGATAACAGAATAACGTTCATTTAGACGGACCTATTTCCGTATTTAGGCACGATGCTTAAATTGAAAAATGCTTTTCATCATTATAAAAAAAACTTTCGCTCTATTATATACAGGTATGCTGTGTTGGAGAGTTTTGGTGAAAAAAGAATATCATTGTTACACATTGCACCCGTTAATGAGAAAAAAACTCTCTCGTTCACGGAGGGTGCCGACATTTCCCGATTGCTTCTAAGGCATAAGAAAATACATCTGATCAAGAAAACTAAAAGATTAAGCTTTATTTATATTTCAATTTATTGTAAAAAATTACATAACATTATCACAGTACATTTGTATTTCTCTCATGCAGAACATTCATTCTACAGTTTTTATGGAACATGTAGCAATCCGATTGCCAATTTTTCTTGAAAGATGTAAGATGATTTGAAAATGTTTATCAATGTCACAATGGTATATGAAAGTCCAATATAAATATTATGTTTAACAGTTGGTTTGGTCAGCCTTTACGAAGTGATTTGTATCAATTTTGAAACTCTTGTAGACGTTCATCAGCTCGTCGATCTTGGCTTGTGGAAGAGATCGTTCCCGAGACATGATCCAGGCTTGTTCCAGATGGCTAAGTCCGATAATGTCGATACAGGAGTAGATCAAAGTGTAGGACGTGTAATCTGTCTTCAGGACCCAGTAGTTTCCGTAAGGTGTGTCTGTTGATTATTAAAAAGTATAAATTATTAAAAGCACATGATGTTTTACAATCTTTATGAAACATGAAATGAAAAAAAAATATAGAGTAAAACTCGAATACAACAAACTCGGTTAGGACGAATTTTCACATATAACGAAAAAAAAGTCAACCGCCGACGGCGCCACTATATAATATTAGTAATATATTCACTTGTATAACGAATTGTACAAAAACGATTTTGTTTTCATATCTAAGTCATTCTTGTGTCCCTTCATCTCACTGTCTTAATAAATAAACATCGCCAATCAACCGCCAAAATGGTTGCGAAAAAGTGAAAACATATTAACTTGTAACACTGAATATATTTCTGTACATTAAAGATATTGTACATGCATGTATTTGTTAACTTATTTATTGCTACAAAACTCAATATCGTGACAAAATCTTCTGTTTGTTGAAGGCGGTCACTATATGGTAGAGCTAGAACTGGAAACAGAGTCTTTGTTTGAAATTGCAAACATGTATAACGAAATATATCATGTCTGTCTGTCTGGCCGTCATTTTTTAATTTATACAACGAACTGCTTATACAACGAATTCAATGTCAAGGTCGGTATAAACGAGTTTTACTGTATTTGTATACTTTTATCGTATTTTAATTTCTGTGTAGAAAATACACCTTGAAAATATAAAATTGCAAAGTGTTCTGAAATCGATTCCGGCAAATATGATAATTTAGGGTCCTTGAAATCAGAATTTTACATTACACTTTTATCATTTTAAGGGTTTGATTATGTTTTTTATGAAAATGTTGTATTTCACCCTCAAGTGTTGATTCTTATTGAATTTTACCATTAAATGATGTTGGCATGGTAATGAATAATTCCTCACCTGATTAACACTTTATATACGTATAGATGCCATTTCAAACAAAAACGATTTTCTCCTACCTGACATACACTTATCATCATTTAATTTTTAAAAAAATCTCGGTTACTGTAAAAAGCCAATATTTTGCGCGTAAAATTTTCGCTCAGACATTCTCTAAACTGTTCGCGGTGAGGAAATGTTCCCGCTGAAGTCATGCTGTTTTGCATTGTGTACCTACAATACTAGTATACTCCATAGAGTTTGAGTGATTTAAAATATATTCGCGTGTGGATATATTCGCGGGATTTAATACCAGCGAAATAAGCGAAAATATACACACCGCGAAAAATTACACTTTTACAGTATTTTGATAAGTGAGCATGCTGTGTTTGGAATCAAAACAGGAATTTAGTTGAAATAAAAAAGGAAACTAAGGTCTGATTTATTTTACGTCCTATTACGATCTATGGTAAGCCGGAGTTCCCTGGAAAAACATTGTGGAGGCCTTGTGGTAGCAGAATGTCAAACACCCTTACCACTTGGTCATTAAACCACGACCCAGGGATGGGGGGGGGGGCTAGTGGTTGCAGAATATCAAATACCTTAACCACTCAGCCATCGCAACCCAGAGACGGAGGGATAGTGGTTACAGAATGTCATACACACTTACCACTTAGCCACTGTGACCCAGAGATGGAGGGCTAGTGGTAGCAGAATGTCAGACACCATTACCACTTGGCTACAACCCACGACCCAGAGATGGAGAGCTAGGGGTAGCAGAATGTCAGACACCATTACCACTTGGCTACAACCCACGACCCAGAGATGGAGAGCTAGGGGTAGCAGAATGTCAGACACCATTACCACTTGGCTACAACCCACGACCCAGAGATGGAGAGCTAGGGGTAGCAGAATGTCAGACACCATTACCACTTGGCTACAACCCACGACCCAGAGATGGAGAGCTAGGGGTAGCAGAATGTCAGACACCATTACCACTTGGCTACAACCCACGACCCAGAGATGGAGAGCTAGGGGTAGCAGAATGTCAGACACCATTACCACTTGGCTACAACCCACGACCCAGAGATGGAGAGCTAGGGGTAGCAGAATGTCAGACACCATTACCACTTGGCTACAACCCACGACCCAGAGATGGAGAGCTAGGGGTAGCAGAATGTCAGACACCTTAACCATTTGGCCATTAAACCACGACCCAGAGCTGTAGGGCTAATGGTAGCAGAATGTCAGACACCCTTACCACCTGGCCATCAACCCACGACCCAGAGATGGAGAGCTAGGGGTAGCAGAATGTCAGACACCATTACCACTTGGCTACAACCCACGACCCAGAGATGGAGAGCTAGGGGTAGCAGAATGTCAGACACCATTACCACTTGGCTACAACCCACGACCCAGAGATGGAGAGCTAGGGGTAGCAGAATGTCAGACACCTTAACCATTTGGCCATTAAACCACGACCCAGAGCTGTAGGGCTAATGGTAGCAGAATGTCAGACACCCTTACCACCTGGCCATCAACCCACGACCCAGAGCTGTAGGGCTAGTGGTAGCAGAATGTCAGACACCATTACCATTTGGCTACAACCCACGACCCAGAGCTGTAGGGCTAGTGGTAGCAGAATGTCAGACACCTTAACCACTTGGCCATCAACCCACGACCCAGAGATGGAGAGCTAGTGGTAGCAGAATGTCAGACACCCTTACCACCTGGCCATCAACCCACGACCCAGAGCTGTAGGGCTAGTGGTAGCAGAATGTCAGACACACTTACCACTTAGCCACTGTGACCCAGAGGTTGAGGGCTAGTGGTAGCAGAATGTCAGACACACTTACCACTTGGCCATCAACCCACGACCCAGAGCTGTAGGGCTAGTGGTAGCAGAATGTCAGACACCTTAACCACTTGGCCATCAACCCACGACCCAGAGCTGTAGGGCTAGTGGTAGCAAAATATCAGACATACACTCTTACCACTTGGCCAACGCGGCCCAACAGAAACAAATGAAAAAGATGATTGACGTGTATATATATTACTTACGGGCTGCGAATCTGATTTTGAGTTGGGCGGGATGGTTTTCAACATCATTTTGGTAAGCGTCTCCAATAGCTATTGAAGGTTTGCCGGTCTTAGGGCTGCAACAAAAGTCATTATTAAAGAAAAAATCTGATAATATTATTATATTTTTATCTTCAAGTAAAGCCATGTTATGTTCGAAAACCATAGTTACATAGTGTAAGTGATGGTACATATGCCAGAGACATGTCTTAGGGTTTGTAAGAATGAAATCAGAGGTCAACAGAACCATAATCAGAACTCAAAATCGATTAAACTAGGAACAACATAAGAACAAATTGATTTACTAGAAACCCTTGAAAAAGTCAAGAGGATAAGACAAGGTGTTTCAGAAAGGTAAGCGTCTTCTTTGTCGCCGACACCAACCTTGTAAATCTGGTTAGATCCAAGTTGATGTCATGTCCTCAAAGTGAGAAGTGATGCATCATTTTCAATCAAAGCAAGTAGGTATACTTATGAGCATATTCAAAACATTTATCTTCATGTCAAATTAAGTTTGGAAAGGATAACCTTCTCGAAAAATTAAAAAATCCTTTTGAAATTCTTTTCGCTCTAAAAACAGTACCACAAATATGTTTATTATTTTTTTTTCTATTATACGCCGATAGAAAATAATATACTAAAACTTGTACTGCCTTCTGTTGCGGTTATTCTATAGACTCGTAATTTATTTATTTTGAACATTATTTTACACAACCAAAATATGTTTTTATGTGACGTTTCGATGACTTGTACGATACGTCACATAAAAACATATTTTGGTTTTGTAAAATAATCTTTACATAAATCACACTTTCCAACCTGAAGAAAATGTTTACAAATATAGACTCGTAATGATGTTGATCACAATGTTTATGTACTCACGTAATGCCCTCGTTGTGAACGTATACGTGGTTGTTGGCCTGGAGAGTGTAGTTGGCGGTGATGCACCTCTGTCCGGTCTCGTAGCTGGTGGGGAACCGGTATAGTTCATACCATATCCCGAGGTACTGCAAGGAACGAAGACATTATTTATCAGAACTTCAAAGTTAAAGCAAAGGTATTGAAAACATGTAGCGATCCTAACGCGAGATAGCTGGTTAATAACATTTGGATTTGTATTTCAAATTAATATGAAGATCTGATTAAATAATTCTATACCATTTAACTGATAATTGAGTCTTAATCATTGACTTTTAATAATTTGTGAACCGCTTTGAGGCGACATTTAAGTTGTGATAAAGCGGTATATAAGAACCTGGAGTTATTATCATTATTAATTTCTTATCAATCCCCATTTTAAAGCATTTTCTATCTATTTTTTATTTAGATATAAATTCGAATGGAATGCCAGGAGCCAATGGTTCAAAAGATGATTAGCTTAATCACTATTTAACGGCATTTAGTCTGGAAAACAAGGTATAATTCCACTCTTTTTCGTGTAAATTGACCCTACTTAATTTTTGACATCTTGAAAGTTGTAACTTATTCATTGGTATATTTTATAAGTTACATGAGATTTAAAATTTGCGCTTATCACTGAATAAGGTAATCAACCTTTGAACAACGAGGCCAAGAAGTCAATAATCAAGGTAACGTTTATATAGCTTTTATATACAGAACTGAACAGTTATAAAGACTTACCTGGCTGAGATCAAAGCTTTGCTGTGTGGTCGCACTTGGGCATCCTCCGAAGCTGAAAGACTGCGCTGTGGTGAGGGCAACAGCCGCCGCTAGAAGTAAAGCTTGTCCGAGCATTTTGGTATGGGTGATGTCGTATGGTCAGCTTCTGTGTTGTGTTGGTTAGCTCCTGTGAAAGTCGGCACAATTTCTACACCGTTCACAGCCGCCTTATATAGCAGTTGGGAACTGCGGATTCACATGTTTTGGAGCGTGTTTCAAACGAGCATTATACAAGTCTGAAGTTATGAAACATTTTCTCCGTTGTGTTGTCCATAGACGTCCATGTTAACATTCCAGAGTTGTGGAGGACCACACTTAGACTTGGTCCGATAAGGTCAATGATATACGCTTGACCGATAGTCTTTAATAAATATATACAGTTAAACCTCGTTTAAAGACCACCTCAGAATTAAGACCACCTCGCTACTAAGACCACTTCATTTCAGTCCCGAAAAATTATTTTATTAATATATCTTTGTGTAGTAAGCTTCACTACTAAGGTCACCTCACTACTAAGGTCACCTCACTATTAAGACCACCTCGCTATTAAAACCAGTTTTGAAAAGTCCCAAATACCACTTTTGCACTAAGGTTCACCTCATTACTCAGACCACCTATCAAACAAAAAGTCACCTGGTATGTATTCAACGGTGTCCATCTGTCGATTATAAGATCATTAAGCTGTATTTTAGTGTCAAATTAGCTAATTAGTTACTATTACTGTGTGTTTAACATTTTAAAGCCTATATATTAGTTAATGGACCATGGAAACATGTCAAAAAGTGAATTTCAGAGAAATCTGTCTGCATGGTCAACCTCAGTATTAAGACCACTCCGCTATTAAGACCACTTTGATGCGGTCCCTAAGGTGATCTTAATAGAGAGGTTTCACTGTATTACTGATATAACACATACACAATAAGCATTTTAGGACCAGGAACAATTTTACTATAACAAATGCAACTATGAACTATTTTGCTAGCAGTGCATCATAATCATAAAAAAAAACTGAACTCCGGATCAATGAAACTAGGGGCAAAATATAGAAAGGAAAGATTTATATGGAGACTCATAAAAAAGAAGAAGGGATAACACCAGGTGTTTAGGAAAAGTAAGTATGTAAAGCTATGTTCTGTCTTAGCAAACTATAAATAAGGAAAGATTTACATTGAAACACATAAAAAGTTAGACGAAAATACGACCAGGTGTTCATGTGGAGATGGTGTCTTTTCCTTCATCAACTACACCCGCAATGTAAATCTATTTCCCTTCCGAGTAAATAGCAAGTCCTCAAAGTGAGAAGTGGGGCATCAATCTCATTAAAAATAGTTCATGACGAGAAAACGGAGGATGTCAAATGGGAAAAAGATAAACTTGAAAATAGAATTGCAAATAGTGTGTTGAGTTGAAAAGTAAAGATTTAAATGAAATCAGAATTAAGGATAGATAACCTGGCATCCAATTACAAAATTGTCGCTCTAACCAAACATATTTATCTGACCCGTGAAATCTAGCTTGTTCCACTTTCAATTAAAATATTCTAAAATGGTCAAGGATGCAAATGTATTAGGCTGATGGTGACATTATTCTCAAAAAGTGAATATCGAAAATTTGATACGTTGTAAAACCCAACACTAATAACTGCGTGAAAAGAAAGATAATAACTAACTTTTGATGATATTGCAAATAACAATGAAAAAAGATCTTGTTAACCGCTAAGATGACATGTTGTGAAACCCATAAAATCTCTCTTTCATAGATTAAACGGTAACCTAGGAAAGAAAAATAGCATTTCATGGAATTATTACAAATAACATCTCCCTGGATAAAGTGGCAATCGGTCATCATAATATATGTAATCTGTAAATTTGGGCTTTCGTGCAATGTGTAATTTCTTTCTTTCAAACAAAAGTTTGTTTCAAACTGTCAAAAGCATGTACATAGACCGCTTGACAAGTGTTTAATGCATCATCTCTTCATAATTCGTTATAACTTTATACTTATACGTATTTCTACGACGGTAAGTATAAGGACATATTGCTATTTCATATATCATACTCCATATGTATCATATTTTTCCTTTTTTTTTAAATTGTTTTTCGTTTAAAGCTATCGGTTTCCTTTCAGTGATTATTTTCAAAATAATTCAATACTAGTCATGCATTTCAACATCATAATTGACGGTCTGATTGTAGCACGAACCTATCCTTAAGCGAGTATGGAATCAATATTGTCCAATAGTGTCAAAGATTTATATGGCGGGTGTAGTCAATGAAGCAGAAGCATTGGTTTTTACAATAGGCAAGCCGCAAGAAAATTAAAATGCATAGTTACAGTGTAGGCGTCATGAATGATCAAATATCTGCTTATTTCATGATAGAGTTCTTGAAATATTGTTTTAGGTATTAACATATTAAGTTCTTTAATTTGTACTTAATGTGCATTTTTATATCTAGTTCTAAATTTCTAGTGTCATTAACGTTGAGGACGTCAAAGACGCTTATTCTTTTATCACCTGCGAAATACGCGAAATGCAATCGCACGCGAATTTTAGTTGGTTGACAGTAATATCTCACAATATACAAACAGGTAGAAAACTACAATGCATCGTCACATTGTTTGGGCATCGTGAATGATCAAATACCTGCTTATTTCATTATGGAGATTTTTGAAATAAAAGGTTAAACTTAATTGTTTCAAGTATTGCATTAGATACATAGGTAGTTTAATATGTACGTAATGTGCATTTTTAATGTCTAGATCAACATGGTGGGTATCGTCGATGGCGCAGAAGTCGCTTCGGTATTTTTTCTTTTTGTGTGTGTGTGTTGTGTACGTGTTTGGTTTTTTTTGTCTACTTGAAGCATCAGTTCTCACAATGTGCAAACCGGTAGAGAATTTCAAAGCATACTGTCATTGTTTGGGCATCATGTATGATCAAACATCTGCTTACTGCGGTATTTTATTAAAGAGCTTTTCGAATGAAATATTTTAGTGTTGCTTTTAGTATTGTATTAAATACCTAAATTCTTTTAATGAAATTAAGTACTTTATGGGTACTTGTATGTTTCTTCGTTACGTTAAGAAACACTTGAAATACTTTCTGATAAGAAATTGACTTCATTTGTAAAGTTGAATTCATTTTCAAAAGTAATGTTTATCTATAACCCCTTCTCGCCAGACAAACTCGACAGCTTTCGTAACGCTAGCCTTGAAATTGAACTTCTTTATCGATATCATTGACAGATGGGGGTCAAACGACCCTCGGGAATACCTTGGTTGTGAAGGTACGTGTTTGGGTGATAGTCATTTAGGTGCATGTGTCCTTAAATCGAGGTACAGTAAGGTAAAATATACCTTATACATTCATAACATAAACCTGGTTTACCATTGCTGCTGGAAATCCATCCGCGCGCGGTTAATTAAGCAATGAATGTTTTAGCAAATGATGTTACGGTCCTATAAACATATTGCTATTGATGACATACTGACATTTGTTTATCTAGTATGTATTTATATGTATTTTAATATTATCACATGTGAGCTTAGATTTACTAACTTCTTTATTTATGCATTGTAAGTATCAAATTATTATCCACATGTTGTGAAGTGCTTTAGAGTAATTTTACAAATTATAAAGAGCGCTATATAAATGTTGTATATTATTTTTATTATCAATACTTCAAACATGATGATTTAGAGTATCAATTCGTTAACTTTCCCTTTCTTGATAGTAGCATTCCTGATTCATGAATCTTTGGTGTTTACATTTATACGTTATTCTAGGACTTGCTCAAGATACAGAGATTTTCGAGATAGATATGGGCTGCTGGCGAACAAACTTACCTCAGAGGTAATCGAGAAATGAGGAGAAAAAGGTGTGTGTTCAAATATTTAGTCGCTTCTTACAAATCATACAATTTGGCCACTAGAAAGATTCGTACGCCCTACTAGAAAGGCAAAACGTCTTTCTAAATCAAATGATGATTTATATAATTGACAGGTTATTGTGTAACTTTAAAACGCATTTTTTAATATGTGTTATTGCGTTTTTCATTATTTCTCATAAATTCGCGTAGGTATTGTTTTCTTTTTAAGAAATAAAGAAATGTATGAAATTTAAAGTTACACTTAAAATTCAGTTGTTTTACATTCAATAATGATTTAAGCAGACATTTGGATATCATTAAGCAGATTACCTGCTCAAGTTTCAGGGTAAATAGGTCTTCTGTTTCCACTAAGTGTCGTAAGCAATGATGTTTTGTTGGAGTTATCCTCTGTGTTTTCTTAAACACATGTTAAATGGATCACTCCTTTGTATTACAAACGTGTTTCTCAATCACATTGTTTCATTTCAAACTGAAGGGCTGTTTTATGGTCGCCATCTTTGTCTCATCCAGAAATATTCTGTATCTTAATTAATATGAAGATGGACGTTTTTGAGTATTCTCATTAGTATGTTTACTTGTTGTGATTGACACTGTTACTCGGTTCTTATTTTGAGAACTTGATATTTACTTGGATGTGACAAAGATTACATGGCGGTTGTCGTCGATGAAGCAGAAGACGCTTACTCCCTGGAACACCTGGTCTTATTCTCTTGTACTGTTACAAGGGTCCCCATGTAAATCGTTCCTTTGTTCATATTTTGCCCCTGGTGTAATCGATTTAGAGTTCGGATTATGATTTTGGTAACGCTTCGTTATTCTCTGATTAATTTTTATGAATAAACTATGTATGGTAGGGTCATTGGGTGGCTTAATAGTTAAACAAAGAAACAAAAAAACGTTTATTCGAAACTCGAACATATTCACTTGAAACTCAACTTAAATAATTTCGCGTTTTCTTCCAGGTAGAAAAGACTAATAGCGATGCACTCATTGCAGCGCTGTGGTGTATTCTTACCTACTTTCTCTTGTCTATTCCGCATTTTTAGGGGTGTTTTATTTTTAATGAACCTGTTTTTATTTGACCTTAATTATATCGATACTGTTTAGCCACAAACAATTAAATAAACAAACACACTCAATACGATACTCCCTTGACCTAATTCCAGTATTTGACTGACCATATCCTTGGATAGGTTGCCAACAGTCACAAATCTGGAATTTATCTGTCCCTTATCTTGGAGGAATGTTTTATAACTTGGCTTGTGTAAGTTGTCAGAGAGATTCACGCTCCCTAACACGTGTGGTTCGGTTAGACTCCTGATTATATAAAGACTCGCCGGTTTTCGTCAAATTGGAGATATCACTTCTATAACTGCAGTCGAACACATCACCTTTACAACCATGCTCGGACAAGGTTTAATTCTAGCGATCATCGTCGCTTTTACGTCGGCCCAGACCTTCAGCTTCGGGCATTGTCCGACTTCAACTACTCAGCAAAACTTCGATCTGAACAGGGTAAGTCTCTATTCGTGTAATTCATATATTACAAGACAATTTTGCATACAATATATAAATATGCAGGTTAACGTAATTTTAATGAATTTCTAATTTTAACCTGGAATCTTAACGGTCTGATAGCACTTTCAAAATATAAAATATGACATAGAAATACTATTAAAAATGGGTAATAGATTTAAACTGGATAAACGGATACGATTTAAGTATTAACTGTAAGATCTGTTGATTTATATATAATAAACAAAAAAAATATCAAATCATAAATAACAAACTATCAGTAATAATCATGCTGCATATGAAGTTTTGTTTTCAATGTGTCGGAATCATTCATCGCCATATCGTCAAGTTAATTTAATTTTAAATCTGGTATAGTAACGATAGAATCGAATTTGGATGTTTAAGATAATCTGTAATTTATAGACGTATTCTTTGCTTATATTGTAAATAAACTGTCGCGTTTTTTGTTTACAAATAGCGTATACTTTGTATCAATTCTCATTTTACGCATTTATTCAACTCCATCATGAAAAAGCTGCACGTTCCATACCTTTTTCTTTAAAATACTTTTAACAATATTAGCTGGTTTCCTTTCCTTCTTTGTAGTTTTTATACAAATATTTTAGTATTACTAAAGACAAATTAATAAATAAAATACAAAATGCAGATGAGATTATTGATCGTGTTTTATTCTTTCAGTACATCGGAGACTGGTATGAACTCTATAAATTCCCTGCCAGTTTTGAAACAGGAGAGAAATGTATCGTAGCTAACTACACACTCACACCAGACAATCACATTAAGGTCAAGAATGTGGGCATTGAGTAAGTACACAGGGTTTCTTACAGTAATTTTGTTCTTTACATAGTAACTGCATAGTTCATATATGTATATATTTATAAACAAGTTATATGTCTGATTATTTTTCTAAGCATCAGATCCTGGGTAATTATATTTTGGTCGACTTTTTAATACAATATTAAAAAAACGTCCATTTTTATTCAATCAGGACAAGTTTGATTTTTGTTGATATCATTTATCACATCAAATTGATTTCCAAAACCTGACACGCCCTTAAATGACTGTGGCTGTTAATAGGACGTAAAACAAGAATAAACCAAACCAACGATTTCATATGAACTATTTTACCAAACATTATCGGTATCTATACAATGTTGTTGATATAAATAATTATATTCATGATATTTATTGTTTCTCCTTTCATAGCCCTAAGACAAATAACCGCTCCGTAGCTTTCGGAGATGCTTTCCAAGCAGACCTCAACTCACCTGCTAAGCTCAAAATCAGATTTGCTGCCAGTGAGTACTTAGCATAATTATACTATTTCACTTTATGATATTTTTGTGGATGCATCATTTCATTAATTCAGATATTTTGATGATGTACATATATTGCAAAGTTATTTATTTCAAATTCTGTTTATTTTTCAAAGGTAAATGTAATTACTTTTTCGTTAAATTTCATTTTGCGCCAAAATTAGTACGTTTACAGTATGTAGTAAAACGAGAAAAATGGGAATCATCTTTCAAAATCATTTTCATGTTTTTTTTGTTTTTTTTTCTCAGACACGCCGTATGGTAACTACTGGGTATTGAAGACAGATTACACCTCATATACGCTCATATACTCGTGTACCGACATCCTCGGAATCAGCCATCTTGAATTCGCTTGGATTCTCTCTCGCCAGAGGTCGCTTCCACAAACCAAAATCGATGAACTCTTTAAAGTTTTTGAAGGTTTTCGAATTGATACAAACCATTTTATCAAATGTGATCAAACAAATTGTGGATCAAAATAAATTCATTAAACATATCATTAATTTGTTAAAATACATAATGCTCTTTAATTGTTAACTATCGTTCCGTATTCATCCGTTGATATTGTTGTGTTGTTGTTGTACAAATTAATTGTGAAATACTAAATATTTTTTAATAAAAGAAAATGTTTATCATACCTATGTGTCATTTTATTGATTATCCTGGAAAGAAAGCTAAAAATTGGTACTGTTTGTGGAAAATTCTTTTCTTCGGAATGACTTTAGCTCTGTCAAATCATATCTACATAGAAACCATACTCTATGGAAAGTTTTTCAAAAGCAAGGAATATATACGCAAAATAGTTTCAATAATAATTTTTGACTTTAACATCTAAGCTGGACTTGACCATGTTTCGAACCCTTGACCTGAGATCGTTAGATTATCTTAGTCTATCTCTGAGTAACTCAGAAACGTAGTTGTTGACATGTCTTTAATTGATGAAATATACAGATATTGCACATTGAACAACAAAAATGTACTTTGATATGTGATGGCGTATTTGGCTTAGTCATATTTGGACCCGTTCCACTTCCACCGATTTGGATTGTAAACTTTTAGCAATTAGAAGACTGACCTGCTAAACTATCTTTTGAGAGTTTGTTGGTTATGTTTGTTTCTATGAATGTTAATATTTATCGCTAATGTGGTACGTCAAATATTAACGGAGCTATTCCAAAGTAACACCACATCAAATAGTCAATATATTGTTTTGTCAGTCCTTTGTGGCGCAAGACAAATTATCAGAAGATAATCTTTCACACGATATCCAAGAAAATGGTTTTGGCAATTGATTGGGTCAAATCGAGATAAATCTAAACAAACAAGCAAAACAAATACGTATAATTCTGAAATTTTCTTTTTATTAATAGCGCTTCATTTTTTTTTTTTTTTTTTACATAAAGAGCGAAAATGAAGAACAGCAAAACAACAATGGACGCTATTTGTTAATATGTATAAATTCATTGATACTTTATACTTGGAAGTTATATCTCTTTAGTTCCAACAGAGAAACTCCTGATTAGCAATCAATCGCCCAGTGTTTGACTCTTATAAAGTCGTAAAGAAATTGTGACTTTTGTTATATTATAATCAGCTGTAGGTCGATGAATGCAATGATCTATTTCAATTAATTAATAAATGGTGGCAAATAAGCTTTAAGCTTTTATAATAACAATAATTCGAGGTTCCTTTATACCGTTTTATTACGACCTTAAAGGCCGTCTCAAAGCGGTTCTAAAATTATTATCCGTGGTAATAGGGCCTTAGCGACCAGCCAATATCGTTCTAAACTCCCTGTGGAGCATACAACCGACGCTGCCATTTCAGCGCTCACAGCTAGCATTCTACAACTTCTAGCACTACCCCACCACGTACTCATTTACAGGTGAGTAGACTGGAACAAGCAGAGTGAGGTATCTTGCTCATGGATACAAGACAAGTGCCGTGACCAGGATTCGAACTCGCAACCATTCGATCTAGAGCCAAGCTTCATACCACTTGACCACCGTGCCTCAGACTGCGTCCTTCAAAACACTCTCTCACACAAACACAAAACCGTATTGCGCGTCACTCAAATGGGAACAGATGTGGGAACCACAGTAATTCATGTTTGTATTGTAAAACAAATAATAATATGGAAGGAAAATAAGGCAGAATATAATGAACAGGGAAGCAAAAATACATTTTTGTATGAGGAAAGACACACAATGCTACCTAAAGATAGTAAAGCCATTCTTAAATCTTGATATCGACCATGCATACGTCTTCATAAAGAAATCAATCGATTCACATATGTGAAAATAATTATGATATATACATACACAACATGCATATTAAATTATTATGTGGGATTTCAAACTCAAACACTTAGCATAGTATGGCAATTTTAACTCCATTTTAGATAATTTCCAAATGTTAAATCCCGTAAAAACTTTAAAGTTGATGATATTGTTTTTTAAATTTCACAAACGCATTAATGTGTCAAAAATCACACGTCAAGTTAATAAATTGAACCACATTGAACATGGAGGCTATTAGCGCGAGGTATATCATACAGAAGTTATATCAACTTGTTGTTTTGTTAAACAATTAATATTTTATAACACTTTAATAAACATATGTTTTCAGATTTTGCAACAACAAGATCATGACTTCCATATTGTCCATGTTTGTTTGATAAACGAAATATAGATTCCAGATCTGTCCGGAAAAGTTATGGATGTTAAAATAGCATCTGTGTTGTAAGACTTTGGGTGATGAATAGCAATCGTGTAACAGGGTAGTTCAACCAACACTGTCTTCAGGAAGTTTTCGCTATTACCCATTTACTGGATTCTGAAACAAAAAACAAAAGTTGATATGCTAATCAAATATTCGTTTAAAAGAAATCCTTTAAAAAGCGTAAGAAATATCCCAAAGTCAATCATTTTTTGAATTATTCAATTTTACCAAGTTTGCACTTTTAAACGTTTAAACACTTCAAAACATGATAATCAATTACGGATGAATGCAATAAAAGTCCAACTGATAACATAGCATTTGGTTATGAAATGACAGATGTAACAGTTGTCTATACATTTATTCTTGATATTCATAAATTTACCACGAACATAGCGTATATGAGCTGATTTATTCAAGTGTTATTGTACTTTATATCAATATTTTTGAAGAACAAAATATCCCTATTAATGACATGATCATGTATAAAGTTTATTTGAACTTAATACAATTGAAAGCATCGATTCGTAAAAATGTTATCATTCACTCATTTTTTCAGTATTTTATTACATTATCTTAGTTTAGTTTAAACTTTGTTTTATTCACAATTCTTTACAAGTAATACATGATGCAAGCATGATAGAGAAAAGGTGAATGGAAGACAGAAACAAGTGTAAATACACTTAAATACATGTGTTACCTTCTACCTTAATCAACAATACAACTATAGCTTAGGGATAATTACCTCATCTTCAACCTGTCTTTTTTTCTTTTTAAACACTGCGCAGATAATTCCGGTAGCTATGCCAGCTGCCACTATAAGACATGCTGCAATGATGATTCCCATCACTGAAATCAGGAAAAAATCAGAGTAAAAATATTGATGATAAGATATTGTTAGCAAAAACCGTCATTGGTTATGTGTAATTGTTTGTTCATCAATCAATTTAAAAGGAAAATGAAAATATTTCAAAGAAAAACACAAAACTATTTTTTTTCAACAGTAGATTAGGCTTTTCTATCGTTTTCACACATGGCATCACCGACGAGTCATAGAATAACTGAACAGATGATGTATGATACAGTAAATAACTAAATTTTGCACCACGTTTCATTTGCGACCACATGGTAATAATCAGTGTCCTACGTAAATGATAGATTAGTAATTTTTCAAGATAAAAAGTGGTAAATTACTGAGGGTTTTAAATATCTATTTCAGAATCTCCAAAGTTTGTCTTAATCTCGATGGTCAGGGTAATCATGTTTGAGAAGTGGCATATTTCATGATGTACACGCTTAAATAATTCCGTATTGGTATAAGAGATTATTTTCTAGATGATATAGACACAATTAAGTCACTTTTATTCAATACAGGAAAACATATATTTGAGCATTAAAGGCCCAAATAAATGTTACTTTAGGACCTTTCCGTGACTTTGAAAAATTCTGGAAATCTTTTTTTTAAGTTGATAACCAGGCAAAAACAAGCCTAAAACGAGGTAAACCTGAACGGTAACTAACAAGTAACTCTTGACAGAAAAATCCGAAGAATTAAAAATAATTCAGGTGGGACCCACTTCAACAACAAGCCGAAGTTAGAAGACAGTTCAAAATGGGGGCGTGTTTACAAATACCGAGTTCAACTGCTGCTGTACCGGTAACCGCGTAAAAAATTCATCTTGACTATTGCTGATATCAGTTAATCTTAACTAAATCTATAAAATATAAAACGTTATTAGGCTTGATTTCCGCTTTAAGTTTTGCCGAAAGTTACTATATTGTGCCATTAAAGAGTTTTCGTACCTGCACCACTCATTGACCCTGATGCTTCTTGTGTGTCCGCTAAGAATTAGAAAAAAATCCAATTAGAACCTATTATCCAATAAAAACGTTATTGTTTTAAACAGTAACACAATTCAATTTGTTCTTTGCAAATTAATCATAATACAAATATGCGGGTGTATTTTGTTATAATTTAATTTTGCCTATTCTCCCAATGTCTCGAATAACCGCAACATTCAAACAACGCAAATAATTACGACGTCATTTACCGCCATGTTTGACGCGGTATTTTACAACTCGCTAAAGCTCGTATTTTTTGTAACTTTAAAAAAGTAATAAACTTGAGTGAAATAAATTCTATATCCAAGAACCACTCGTTGTGTAACCTTTATATATTTACCTCGAAGTGACGTTGACGCTGTACTCTGTGTCCTATGTACTGTTGGTGATCGGTGGTTGGTCGAGGCTTGTGAAACTGCGCAAAAATGGAAATTAATTATTTGGTGAAACATATTCTACCGATACATTATATTTACTTCGTCAAGATAATGTTAATAACAAGTAAGCCTATTGAAATTCTTTACATTTTCTTATCTTCCTCTTCAGCAAGATCATCGTGATTCAAATTCGATTACCGTAAGGCGAAAAAATATGGAGTCACATGCCCGAACCCTTGGTTTTTATCGAGTACTCCTGTTTCCTCCAACACGAAAACTGAATGCATGCTAAACTAACATCCCGACCAACAAGATTCCAAAACAAAGATTTGCGACTGAGTGTTATATCATAATTAACATAACCCTAGATATATCGTAATATTATTGTTTTTGATATGTCCGTAAGAGTCCTTGTATTGTAGTGAAACGTGCATTATTCCATCTAATGAATGATCATTAATTTTGCGAAATGAGGTCTTAATAACTAAGTCCTACCTTATAACAAATATGTATGCATAAATATCGAGAATTATTCAGTTCATTTTCCCTAATTCAAAAGTTGGCATATGCAAAATCATATCATAGCACTGGTGTTTTATAAAATGAATTGGTATTTCTTTTTTACAAATACACCAATTTTCAGTACATAAATCGAAAATTGGACTATCAACAAATGGTTACTTTCACAGTCGTTTTTTGCAGAAATGAAAATAAAGGATTACATGAGATTAAAAAGAAAACATAGAAAAGGAATCAAAAGCCTGGTGTTGTTAGGATGTTCGTGTTAAGAATATTTTGTTACCTGTTGGCGATGCCGTTGTTGTATTTAACTGTACTGTATGATTCCGAGTTGCAGTTGAACCTGAAATGAAAGACCATATAATGATGCATAATCAATTAAATTTAACTGATATTTAAATGAATTAAAACAATTTCACATAATGCAATCAGTTACATGCCTATCTATTTCATTAAGTCGGTGAAGAATATAGTAGCATATGATAAGATCAATGTGGCATTATTAATTGAAAGATATTTATTTAGTAAATAGGTAAGCAAATCTAAACATTAAAACGGGATGCAAAGTAACGAATACGCTAATTAATGACATTTTCATTGCAGACACCCTGATCACAACTTTAGAAAAGCAGAAGAAATTCAGACAAATTGCTGAAACAACCAAATGAATCCCTAGGGTTTTATCAAAAGCCAGGCGCTTGATATCCTGATCACATGTGAGAAAATATATATCGAGTCTCTTACCCGACAATGTTTTTTCAAGAAGGAGCCATTGAGATATTATGTATCTTTATGTAGAAATGTAAACGATGTACAGCACTGGATGATGTATAAGTTTATTACCACAACATCAAGTATCGTATTGTTTGCTTTCCTGTTAGTGTTGATACATAGATCGTGACAATGATATTATGTTCCTTTACGGTCATTTTGTAGAAATGATAGAATGAACACCACTGGAAATTTATTTTTTTTAATCCGGAAATCTTCTTTTCACAACATTATAATCAAGGATCTTACTGTTTGCTTTCGTTTTATTGTTGATAGTATTGATCGTGGATAATATTTTTAACATTCCGGAAATCTTTTTATCCCAACATTATAATCAAGGATCTTACTGTTTGCTTTCGTTTTATTGCTGATACATAGATCGTGGATAATATTTTTAAAATTCCGGAAATCTTCTTATCACAACATTATAATCAAGGTTCTTACTGTTTGCTTTCGTTTTATTGTTGATTTTTAAAAAATCGAAAAATTTAAGGTACTACCTGGACGGGAAGATAACGTTGTTGGGCTACCGTTGTCAACTTGAACGGTAACCGTATGGTCTATTGGAGAGGTAGGACCTGAAATAAACGAGCCAAACTTATTTACATTTTTGTTTATGTCAATATACCAGTAACAGGAATATATTTGACGAGTTTTGCTTCATTATGGAAGACACTGGTATTAAAACACAATATATGATTTAAATGACAGAAACTAAAAACGTAAAATAATTTTACCATACGGCTTTATTTCTAATGCTGGCATAGATTTAGAGGTTACGCAACGAGTGGTTGTTGGATATGGTATTTATTTCCATGGTAATTAATTAGTTTTCAAAAGTTAAAAAGGCCACGAGTTTTAGCGAGTGTCTTTTGGAACTTTTGAAAATTAACCAACGAGAGTGAAATAAATACCATATTAAACAAACAACCACGAGTCGTGTGATCTGTTTCTATCACAATTTCAGCTGAAAACATCAGTATTTCATTGAATTGAATATAAATGAATGAGAGTATTTTCCCACCAAATGATGACGTCGTCAACAATCAGCAAGTGACGTCGTTCCGGTCACAGTTCACCATGTTTAGGCGTTTAGAGTTTATTCCACGTGTGGTATTAAACAGAAATGTTATTTAACTGTTGTAATGATTATTTGATACCCTGAGAGTTGCACATCATCCACCTATTGTGTTGTGTTTTAATTGATATTGTCCAATTAATTAATGTTTATGTGCATAGTTGTTTTTCTGATACCAATTGTAGAAAAAGTCTATATTAAAATAAGTTTGATAAAGAGGGGGGAAAACTACCGGAGGATTCGAAGTTCTACATCGAACCCCGTGTATCTCGCATTTAATTTGCATACATACATCTGCCTGGGTAAGGTTCCCAAAAGCGAACTGTCATAGTGGCATTTTTAGATTTCTGTAACATTAATCCTCCTCCCCAGTTTTGATTGATGTAAATCAGATATCCTTCGACATGGTGCAAGTGTTGCCATACATGGATTGCATGTGGGCCATATGAATACACTAGTCCCCCAAACGACTCTTTACGGTCAGCATTCTGTACAGCACCCATTCCAGGAAAAGAAAACCCATCGTTGTTGCCATCGTTCGCTTTCACCTGTTACATAAGATGTAAGAAACAATAAAAAACGTTTTGTCAAATTTGATCTTTAATTCAGATATACGACTGTGATTAATACGTGTTTTAAGATGTTGCGTTAATTGCTTAATCATCCAAAGCAAAGACAAAATATTTAAAGAAGGAGCAAGACGTGTTTCCTGAAGTCTAAAAAATATTTGGCGATTGCGACTAAGCGTCTAATGTGATAAAGGTGAGTTTTTTTCATTGAAACTGATACACGTTCTGTCAAATTGATCTTAAATCAGATATACGTCTGTGATTAATACGTTTTAATAGATAATGTGTTAATTGCCTAATCATAAGGGACCTTTAGCTATGGGTCGATTTATAAAAAATAACAAAAGACATCATTCCATGACATGTTTAAGTATGCTATTCCCAGACTGTTTTCATAATTGAAGCTTTGTCAACTTCCAAACATGATGACATCATGATATAAAACTGCATTAACATTTTTTCTAGAAAAGTTTTAATTATAAAATATACTTACAGTGACGAAAATCATGCCAATATCAATATTCAGTGAGTTACTGGCCCGTGTTGATAGGTGATGTGAACGTCGGTTTCTTTTACCATCTATCAACGATTTAGTATCGCTGTATACGGTGCCAGCTTTAAAATGACCCCACACCCTAACCCTTATAAATCCCTCATTCCAAACTTCTTTTGACCCATGACCCCATCCATCAGCTACGCTGAAAAGACTTCCTGAAAATGAATATATATATATATTGTCAATTGCCATGCCTGTATATTCTTACAAAATCATATACGTTAACTTAGTGAGCTGTTTATCGATACTTCATGTAGAGATTTGCAACATGATTGACATATTTTAACGGCATAGACAAACTGGTGCTGTAAAACAATTCGGAGCAATCCGCTCCTTTATATAGACAGAAAGAAACATAAAATAATTACATTACATAAAAACAATATTAAAAGTATAAGAATAAGTGATTTGGGTGATTTTAAGACAACAAGCCCTTCGGCGGCTAGTTTTAGCCGAATGCAGAATTTAGAATGACCGTATCATCGTCCACCGAGTACACTCTGTGTACAAACAACGACAAAGAGATTAAAGGGTTGGGTGCGTTATGGGCCGATATTGGCCTCACCTCTCTTAGGAAAATAAAAATTAATTTTGTATAATAAAATTGTTATTTTTAAGATATTAAAGTACTGAAGCAATCATATTTTGTATTGTTTAATGAATTTTCTAATTTTAAAAATACTAAATACGGCTGAAATTCGGTAATGTTACGGCATTATGGCGATTTTTGGTGGTTTTCCGTGCCAATTACTCAAGGGTTTGTGTTGAGCGCATTCAACAACCAAATGCATACTTTCAGAAAATAAATATGTTTGTATTTACAAGCTATACTCAAAATATTAACTTGGTTGTTGCATGCGCTGATATAAAAACAATAAAAAATACGTTGTACAAACTGGCATATCTTCGCGTCATAACTAATAATGCACCGGAAAAAAGTGAATTTATCCGGAACGGTTTCTGAGACAACAACAGATTGAAGATGGAAATAATTGTTACAATGCTTGTGATGTCAAAAACGTGAAAAGGGTGAGTAGTAGACCTGAAATATTTTCATTGCACTTTGAAATATTATCAATTTCATATTTAAAACGTTGATGGAGATCTGTACTTTTGCATGCAATGTTTACGATGTATTTTATAGCAGTCGCCGGCATTCCTGTTTTTACAGTAGCCCCATTCCAATGGTCTAATATTAAGTCTCAAAATATGTCTGTACGCAACCTCCTGTACGAGTTAGACAACCAGTCAGTTTTTTTCATGTTCAATGTATAAATGTTACAAACATAATCGGTTGTTTGGGTACTGCAGGTATCAATAAATTACCTTGGTTTATCGATTGCGGAAAGTTGCAGACGTCACTGTTGAGAAGTGTCCGACGATCCGCATCGAAAACAAGAAAGATCCTTACTGCTCGCCACATTTAGATGTACACACTTATAAATATCAACAAAATATTAAGCCGAAGTACATTTATCCATATCTACCTTTGCAAGATACCAATAACACGAAATAGTTTAAGTTTCCAAGTCACAACGGAATGTAACTGTTATTACATTCGATACAAAAAAAAGATACAAATAGAATATGTTTTTGTTGTTTTGACATCCGGTTGGAATCAGTCGAGTGGTATCGCGATTGCCCACAGGGCGAAAGATGTGATAGTAGGAGTTCAATCCGTACTTCCGACAGACATATTTTTTATTTTTTTTTTATTAATATTTTTTTGTTTAATTTCATTAGCATAAGAAAAACAATTGATCTTAATTAACACTATTATAGTTAAAATTTTATTTTTTTTCTTGATAAACTACATGGTCACTCCAGCGTAACGAGTATGTAAAAGTTATAATTTTATTTCACACATTTAACAGTGATGCTAATCTTGCATGTATCAATACGACCCCGAGATGCTTCTCACATCTGACATTCATATTAATTAATCATACAACAGAAATAACAAACAAATGGTAACCAAACAGATAAATAGATAAACTCTACAATTCATAAGGATAGCATAAAACAAATGGTCTATAGATTGATATGGAATGGAGAGTAAAAATTCATTTGTTATCGAAATAATCGTCAAACATGTGTACTTTTAACGATGATTTAAAACAAGCAACAGTTGTGAGGAATATTCCATGTGCAGTTAGCATAAACAGTATTTTATTTTCAAAAAAATTCTCATAAATGATCAAAAAAATAAAGTATATTGGGGATTGGAAAACAAGCTGAAAGCTTATATCAATTCCTCTCCAGTTATTATCCTACAGTTCTAAAAAGTACTAGACAATCAGTATACCGTAACTAATATTAACTTTCATGATCACCATGTACATTATTGCTTTACCTTAACTAAAATGTTCACCCAACAACACATATATACAATTATATTAAATCCATTTCATTGATTTCAGGATGCCTTCCTCGAAAGACTTTCCGTGTTGTTTATGTTCCAAAAGAACCAAACCAGGAAATAGAAGATCTCTTCAAGGTGTAGCGAACAAAGATTTGCGTAAATTCCTGTCAAAACAGTTTTTCGTTGAAATCAAAGAAGACAGTGTTATTTGTAATAAATGTAGACAGTTGTATTACACATCAATATATAAAAAACAAACAAACAGCAAACAAGGTTAGCTATACTAGTGAACATCAAAAGAAAGAAACACCAGCAACGTTGAATTCACCACCGAGCATTACACTTCCAATACCATCAGCTGGAGGGAGCCATTCACAATGTTTTGTTTGTAAACAAAGAGGTGGAAAACTTGTTGTAATCCCATCTAAAGCTCGGTATGATCTTTTTCTTGAAAAAGAAATCATTTGTCCAACAGGGGCACGATGTTGTAGAGGTCACCTTAACCAAGACTCACTGACGAAAACGGCTCAAGATCTGATCGAAAGCTGTCGCACAACTTCTTCATTCAATCATGCTGGAATGATGGACTTACTTAAACAATTGCGTCAAATTGCTTTGCACAGCGCAAGTAAACGAATTGACTTTGACCAGTTAAGTTCCCTAGAAAATAGCGATATGGTAAACCTTACCGGGTTGACAAGAGCACAATTCCAGGATTTATGTGGCCACATAAACGGTCTTCGGGACTCAAAACACAGAAGTACAACCATGTGTGTAGGTATACTTTTAACTAAACTCAGAACAGGAATGTCCAATAGACTTCTTTCCACCGTTTTCAACATCGGAAAAGATTCCATAGGACGCGCCATCAAGTCTGCAAGGTCTGCTTTGATGGAATCATTTGTACCAATGCATGTTGGATTTGGTCACATTACAAGAGAGGAGGTAATCCAGCAGCATACCCGTCCCCTGGCACAGACACTCTTTGGAGGAATGCTGCAGCCTGTTATTTTGGTTATCGACGGGACATACATCTATATTCAGAAGAGCGGCCAATTTAAGTTCCAAAGAAGATGTTACAGCTTACATAAGCATAGACCACTGGTGAAACCGATGATGATCGTGACTACAACTGGATATATCGTCAGCGCTATTGGTCCATATTTCTCCGACCACAGTAATAATGATGCAAACATCCTCAATCATATTCTGAAAAACAACATTGAAGAAATTCGTGACTGGCTGGAAAAAGAAGACCTTGTAATTGTTGACAGAGGTTTTAGAGACTCACTTAATCTACTTGGCGAGTTTGGAATCCGGTCTGAAATGCCCTCCTTTCTCCGCAAAGGCCAGTCCCAGCATACAACAGAGGAAAGCAACACGTCACGTTTGGTTACCAAAATCAGATGGGTTGTTGAGTCAGCAAATGGTAGAATAAAGCATTGGCGGTTCCTCGACCATATATTACCAACAAATCAGGTCCCTTTCATCGGAGACTATGTCAGGATCGTTTGTGCTATATGTAACAAATACCTTCCACCCCTTAGCACTGGAAACGAAGACAAAGATCAGATACTAGGCGCAAAGATGTTGCATTTGTCAAAACAAGGGAATGTTCTCCAAGAAAAAGTTGTGAGGGAAAAACTTGACAAAAGAACAGTTATTTGGAAACCAATCGATGCATCAGACGCAGTTGTAGACTTTCCCAAACTGGACGAGGAACAGCTTCGTAACCTGACATTAGGTAATTAGTTAAATTGCATAGAAATATATAAAAAAAAAATAAGGGAATATCAGTATTATTATAAAAGTTTTAATAATCATAATCCTCTCATAAGCTACAGAATAAGTGAAATGTATCCATTTTAATCATATATATATATATATATGAATATGACTAAAACGAACACTTCAATAGTGAGACTAATAAGTCTATGTTCAGGTTGTTATGTTATTGGTTTCTCTCCATTATCTGCAGAGCCATGTCTTGTTATAAAAATATCTAACTATTGATTTCAGCTTTAACATCTCATTCACATTCTTTTATTAAAAGTATTCTTTTATTATGATCGTGTATCATAATGAAATTGTTATTTCATGAAATGTTATACATGTATATTGAAATCATATTTCTTTATCAACAGGAGTGTACCAGTTAAAGTTGGCCAAACTGTATAGCAGAGAGCACATTGACGAAGAAGGGCAGTACCATATACTAGTACACAAAACACAGGATGGCTTAATCAGTGCAAAGATCCAAAGCAGGCATACATCATCTAAGTCCTACCAATTGTGGATTGAATACAGTGAAGGATGCATTACGTGTTGGTATTGCAAGTGCAAATCTGGTTCAAGGGTAGTTGGTGCATGTGCGCACATTTCTTCCGTGCTCTGGTACCTCGGATTCGCCAGATATCTACACCTACCGTATGAACCCGGAAAGGACTGGAGCATGTACCTTATGGACGCAAAGAACGCACCACAACCACAACCAATAGACGAGAGTGATGACGATTCCATTGAAGAATAACTTTTGATTTCTTAAGATAGAATAAGTGAAAATTGACGTGAACATTGACATGTGAAATCCTACGTATATTTATACATTATGTTATGTTTCCGAGAGCTTGAAATTGTGCTGATTTATATCGCGTTGTTTTGATATCCTTTCTAATTACCGTTTTACAATTTCAAACATTGTAATTGTTAATACAGAAATGATGATTTTTTTATGAGCTTTGAATTTTTCAACATAAAATAGCAATAATTTTGAAATATCCATAATCTCTTTGAAATGCAAATATTTTCAGAAATAAGCTAGACATATATAAATCAGGAAATATAAAAAAGAGAGTACATATGTTTTGGTAGATGCCACATTTGTGTGGTTATAACAGAGTGGATAAACATATATTCGTTTAGATCTCATGTAAAATGTAAAAAAATCTTGTTGATTAAATTGATTTATAAGCAATGTATTAGTATGATAAATATTCAATCCGAAGTGTTATTAAATATTTATTTTTACCTTTCATTTTTGTAGTTTCTTTGGCGTAACATGTGTTTCTAAGGAAAACTGATTGATATGGAACATTTTACGTTTAAACTTTAAATGTAACGCGTCTGTTTATACAATTATACAGTAAACAGTCTATCCAACAACTTTAAACTTTGTTTTTGATGTCATTATAATACTGTTGCTATGGAGATAAATCGGTTGTTATGGAAAATCAATAAGTTGTCTCGCAATATACTTATTATACAAAAGCAAACTATGTTCATCTATATATTGGTAATAAATACTTTTGAATCTATAGTCATAAACTAGTTCAAATTCCGTTAAATTGATAAAAGCTGTACATATGACAGATTGGTTGCTAGGGGTGTTGCTAGGCAACCTATGACTAAAAAAATTTAAAACCATGTTTTTTATAAATGTCATATGCTGTGGTAAATATGGTATGAAAATTAAGAAATTCGGGCTTGGGGCCAAAAATGGCCCTTAATGCACCCAGCCCTTTCCTATCATCTTCACACCTACGTTTTCCTGGGAAATTTAATTACTTCGTCGTTTCCCATAAATATCTATTTGTGAGGATCTAGTGTTATTTGGAAAACTACCATTAAATTACTTCTTTGACCCATATGATTATTTTCATATGTTCATTAGTATATATATGTCTGTGGTGTGATTTAGAATGGTTCCTCGCTAGGAGGAAGTGACATTAACTGCAATGTGAAGATTTACGTGATGGATGTCTTCACGCTTACTCTCCCGAAACATCTGGTCTTAAATTCATGTACGTTTTTAAGGGCATCTGTATAACTCTTTCTTTTGATAATTGTTTGTCTCTAGTTTAATCGAATTTGAGTTCAGGTTACGGTTTTGTTGACCCTTCGGTATCTCCTTATTTTTACATCGCATATAAATAGCGGTCAAATACATGAGGAACCTATTTATACGTAGTTTTATGAACGGTAGTCATTTTTTGAATATATGTAAACCCGCTTGTTTTCTTTATAAATATTCTTTCAATAACCTGCGTTCGTGATGCATGTTAGATAATAGTACTTCACAAACGTTTAACAATTAAAAGGTGCAGCATATGTGTGTGTTACGTCACATCTAATCAACAAATGATGACACATAAGAAACTTACCCGAGTCGTAGCCAGGAACCCAAATTCTGACATGACTAGCATTATACCCGTAGATGACTCCTCCCCAAGCCGATTGTTGACTAACTGATTGAACCGTCATTACTGATCCTATAAAGAGTAAATAATTAGCCATTAAAAACATTATTGCATCTCTTAGCAGTATTTATTATTGATATATAATCATGTAACCAGGAAATTCGAAGTCAGTTGTTCCATGTGATTATTCCGCGCTTTTACTCATTCCCTATTTAAGACTTTGGTTTTGTTTGGTTTATTTTTTGTTACGTCATATTAACAGTCAGGCTCATTTAAGGACGTGCCAGGTTTTGGAGGTTGAAAACATTTCAGTTGATACCTCATTAAGCAGAATTTTACAGGTCTTCTACAAAAAATATTTTCAAACCATATGCCTTCTGAAAACCAATATACTCATCATAGTTCTGCCACCAAAAGAAGTCAACTTGAATCAAATAATTTTCCGATTGTTCAGGATAATCCAGTTCACTTAAAAGTTGCATTATTGTCACTTAAGTATTATTTACAATATACATGTGAATATTGTCAAAATTACAGCGATTGTCAGGAACATTTCTTTTGGCAATGGCTTTTGGGTAAAATATCAACCATTCGCTGGCTCATAGAGTCGATCATAGTCCCTATTTGAATGAAATGTATTACGCTGGTCCACTTACACGCATAATAGGACGAAAAGCGCGAGTGAATATTGAGGCGTCGTTGCAAGGGTCTCCAACCTGCGACCTTTTGCTTTACTGCTGAGCTATCTAAATATACACCTCTAGCCTGATGTACAATTAAAAGCTACACTCTCTCCCCGCTTTTCAAATGTGTTCGTCACAAGCCGGGTAAAGTCCATGGCACGAGTGTCACGAACACCCTTGGAAATGTTCAGTAAGCATAATAGTAATTCCACAGTGGATCGCACCCTCGATCTCCAAGGTTCCCAGTCTGACGCTGTATCAATGAGCTAAAGATAAATTCCCTTTTGTTCAAAGCTTGAAAGCGACCTTGAGTAATTACAAGTACAATTCAAATATTCCACATGTACCTCATGTGTCATGCCAAGCAAAAGGGCATCATCACGCTTTTATTAGAAAAGCGCGGGAATTGGTGACGCTACACTTGACAACCACAGAGAGCACCATTTTGAATGTGTTTCTCACTGCAGCCATGCAAAGTTAAAATAGTGTGTAATTTCCCAGAAGGCTTTTGAGCGTGGAGAAGCACCGGAAATGCACAAAGTGTTTCCAAATCAAACACCAGTGACGCTTCGCGCCGCTTTAGGGTTTGAAAAAATACTGCAGCATATAAAACTTTACAAAGGGATTGACTTACCGATGCCGTCAGAATACCAATCAGAATTCTTGTCCTTTATCTGAACCGAAACATAATCGGGATAGGTCCCTAGTCCATGTGCAATTTCTTTAAAAGATTTTGTTCCTGAAATAAATGAATGCTATGAATATCAGCTGAAAGGATTATACATCAAACACACACGAAAAAAGGGCCTTTATTAATTAATTAAATAGCACCATACAGATGTTTCGTTCTTCTCGGACTCATCAGTGAAGCTAAGCAACGGTCTAAAAAGGGAAGCCAAGGAGACGATTGAGGAAACAAAACTGGCCGAACCCAGTAGGTAGGTGCAAAAGAATTGAAAATTTTCGAATGTAATAATATTCACGTGTAAAACTGCACCCTGCCACTATTCGAATGAATTAAAACTCGGCATGCAGGCTAAGTAATTCATTGCTTAATTTCATACATGAAGAACTATTTCTTATCATTGACGTCATTGATCCTTCCTTTGGTATCTGACTGGTGCGTTATAAATCGGTTTAGTTTAACCGTAAGACGCTTACTCCTCCTGGACACGTGTTCTTACAACCTTGTTTTTTTTTCAATGGTATCTGTGTAAATTATATATAAATATATATTGTCCGTGGTGTAATCTCTTTTTTTTTTACTTTTGTAAGGTTTTGTTGACGCTTCGGTATTCTTTGACATTTTAATTGAACGTTCCCCTTTTCCTATACACTGTTTGTCGCCTTGTTTTTGAAACTCTTTTTTTTTTTTAAACTAAATTTCTAAATATCTTATTTGTAGGAATTAGTAATATCACCACAGAGGAAGGTAACCGATGAAAGATTATTTTAAATAACTATGACATATTGTAAATTCATTTGTTTTAGTGTGCCATATTACAAAACATTCATTGCCTTTTGTTTCGGCGAACAAACTTTTGACCAGGTCCGTATAGTCTCGTGCACACCTCAACAAAAAGTCAATTATTGTATAATGTAGCACGAAATTTAAATGATGATGATATTTGTATACCTATAGAATGTATTGAACTAGATACAACTTCACAACTTACCATTATTTACTCCCATAGGGAACCAGTCCGAATCGAACTGTGGTTGTGGGAAACTGCAATTTTTCCACACTTTAGCTCTTACTTCTGCCCTATCTTCTGTCTCCTGGTAGGGGCCGGTCCATGTGTTATTTCCTGTAAAGGAATTTAGAAAATGGTATAAGCTTATGTAACAATTGTCATATCACGCCATTGTATAGGTGATTAAGTTTGGTTTCGTTTATTTTGTTTTACGTCCTATTAACAGCTAGGGTCATATAAGGACGTGCCAGGTTTTGGAGTTGGAGGAAAGCCGGAGTACCCGGAGAAAAACCACCGACCTACGGTCAGTACCTGGCAACTGCCCCTCTTGGGATTCGAACTCGCAACCCAGATGTGGAGGACTAGTGGTAGAATGTCGGAACAACTTAACCACTCGGCCACCGCTGCTCCTATAGGTGATTAAGATAAATATGAACATCTTATAAATTATTTGATATATTGACATTGTCACAATTAAAAATTAATTCTTATTAAGTCTTATTAAGTAATTGTAAATACAAAGTATATCGGCTTTTTTTCAATATTGTTGTTATTTGACTGTTCAAAAAGTCATATGATAATTATGATTTAAATTTCACCTTATCCTTCAAACCAAACTTTTCCCCAGATTTTCTTTTGTGATATCACGCATTATGCAATTCTTTGTCAAATCTAAGTTATTTCGCGACAGCTAATAATCACTGTTAATTGAGGAGATTTGCCGACGTTAGCTGTTTCCAACTTCTTTCGACCAAAACAAATCAAAATTATTATGCTTGTCATATTAAAAATTATTTTAAATACAGTAACATGTTTGCATTAGTTAAAGTCAGTAGAATCCTCATAAAAATTCGTCAAGAAAACACAATTAATCACCTAATTTTCTTGAAATGCATTTTTGCATTATCACATTTTCCTAAAATAGCATTTTATTTTTCCATGGATATATACTAGAAAATTCAATAGCAAAAATTCAAGAAATCGCAGGAAATTAAGATAACATGTTACAGAAAATTCTTTTGCATTTTAAACCTTTTACATGTTCTTTCAAGTCTAAGAGTCTTTTGAACTAGCGAAAATGCTTTTTGACTCTTAGACTTGACAGAACATGTCTTAAACTCTACAGATCCCAAGGATCAGTATGATGTTCAATTGATATTCATGCCCATAACGATATCTGTGTTTTGCTGTCGCGAAATAACTTAGATTTGACAAAGAATTGCATAATGCGTGATATCACTAAAGAAAATCTGGGGAAAAAATCGGTTTTTTTAGTCATGTACTTTTAAAGATTTAAACTACATGAATATTTCACCTTCGTCTTAATTTTGCCAAAGTCTTATCGATTTTGTTCTCTCTCTTTTTTTATTTGTTTTGTTTTGTTTGGTTTTTTTGGGTTTTTTGGGTTTTTTGCTTCTTGAGTTTTTTTGTTTTGTTTTTTTTTCTTTTGGGGTGTTTTTGTTTTTTGTTTGTTTTTTGTTTTGTTTCTTCAAGCAGAAAATCCTACCTTCGATTGAAATGATAGAGAAACATTGAGGATTCATGATAGGTATCATGAAATATCAATAACAAACCTGTAAAAATGATAGTCCCGGAAGAGCTGCCGTCATTTTTGTTCGGGACAAATAACTTAACAGATATTTTGTTGTACTTATACACCACGCCCCCGTAGGGCCCCGGCTGATCGTCATCCCTTTGGGCGGAGCCAAGTCCCGGAAACACGTGATCTGATGTATTTATAGCCCTGACCTGCACGTCGACCTTGATTGGCACCTCATTTAATCCATGTTCTACAATTTCTTCAGACTGATCCGTTTGGGCCTCCATAATGATGTAGGGACTAGTAAAATCGGGAGGTTTAAAACATCCTCCACAGTCAACATCCGCTCCTATAATGAATAAATGTCAAATATGTAAATGAGTACTATAGAGATATCTGTATCACTGCAGCAAATGAATTGATGCTGTAAAAGAACAGCATACGTTCCTCAAAAATTTCAAACTAATCAAAAGCGCCAGACACATCAAGAACTATGGGTAAATTATATGGTCACCATCTTTGTCGTATTGAGAAATATTCTGTATCTTTGCGTGTTATGAAGATGGACGTTTTTGAGTATGATTGAAAAAGATGACTCGGTTTTCGTATCGAGGACGGGATGTTTATACTTGGATGTGACCAAGATTTACATGGCGGGTGTTGTTGATGAAGCAGAAGACGCTTACTCTTCCGGATCTTCTGGTCTTGTTCTCTTTTACTTTTACAAGGGTCTCCATGTGGATTTTTATTTTTTTTTCGTAATTTGACCCTTTATAGTTTAATCGATTTTGAGATCGGATTATGGTTTTGTTGACGCTTCGGTATTCTGAAATATTTCATGCTATGGTATAAGATACTTTGAAAGATCACGTAATACACACATATGCTGCACCTCTTGAATTTAGTAATAGATACAGTATGCCGAAAAAATGAATTAAACTGCATCATACATCATACAACAACGTTCTCTTTTGTTTTTCCTCAGGAATATAACAGTATCCCCACTGTTTCAAAATCATCACCATTGTATGCATATTTTTCATTATAATAACATCTTCATCTTCAAAATTTTCATATAAAAGGCGTTTTTATATCAGCTGCTCATTTTCGAAATCTTGCAGCAAAAAAAAAGGGGTAATTATTACTAATCGAATTTTGAAATATGTATTAAACATAGGAATTACATATGGCGTAATTGTGTTTTCAGTCTCATGGAAAGAGAAAATTAAACTTAAATGCATTTACCTTTTACAAAAATATCTACGGTTGAACACTGGTTTAATAATTCTGGCTTTCAAAGATGATGTAACACACACATGTGCTGCACCTTTTGAATTTAGTAGTAGATACAGTATGCTGAAAAAATAAATTAAACTGCACCATACAGCTGTTTCGTCCTCTTAGGACTCTCCAGTGATGCTAGTGCCCAAAAGGTGGAAATCCAAAATATCTTAACTAGCAGAAGGGTAGCTTCAAAATGGCTAATTGTCAGCGTAGTAAGCATCCTGTGGGCGAAACTCAAACTTAGTTGTGAAAATGGCGATTTATTCCTTATTTGTTATACCATATCTCCTATACCAACTGTTAAATTTAACAAATTGCAAATCAATAAATGATGATGTAAGCAAATCTTCGTTGGAACTCTCATTTTGGTCAAGCGGTTTGATGTGAAATATTAATTGACGGGCTATTAAATCGCATAGAACTCAAAGTTCAAATTTAATATCATTATCAGATGAAGATCAAACACCTAAAAACCCATACAATTATCACTAACACGGTGACATTGTTGACACAAATTCCATCAAAGAGAGGGGCCACATGCTTAATATCTAGACATTGAATTCGCTTAAATAACCCATAATCGCGGTTGATCCCTGCGCCATAGCTCAACGTTCCTCTGTGATAAGGCCAACATTGGTCATTAATCATATCGTGATTTACACTGTATTCTTTATAAGTAACCATGTGGCTTTATAACAGTAAATATTTAATAAGCTTGAGATTTGTTCGTACTTTAAAATATTTCAAAAGATTGTTAGTTAAGGAGGTTTGCGATCTGCTGTGTCAAACTGTTTGCTTTATAATGTGTAAAACGGTCGTTTGGATGATTTATTATCAGTTGTACCAAACGTTAGGCTAACTAAACGGTTATTGTGGAAGACATCCTTTAGTAAATGGTATTGCACTTACAAAAACATGCCATTATACAAAAATAAACAAATTTAAAGCATTAATTGAACAAGCAAATGCGAAACTAAACATTTGAGGGGAAATTGTACATTCAGAATGAAATTGAATATAAAAAGAAAGCAAAATAAGACAACAGATTAGAAATTTTCCTCAAAATTAGAAATCAAATACAAAAATAAAGGACTATTATAAAACAATAGAGATTTGAGATATTGAATATAAAAAGATACATTAACATTAAAAATCATAGTTTGATTGATTTAAATCTCGACCATAACCAGAAATAGGATTTCTGCCGCTGAGGAACAGTCTTACGTCATAGGGATTCGGGTTATGCAATTTGATTAAGGCAGTGAGGGAATTGTTTGGTCGCCATCTTGGTTTAATTCCGAAATTATGAATTCCTGTATGATATGAATGTTTATGTTTTTGAACATGCTTTTTAGTATGACTTCTTGTTGTCATTGAGAATCAAGCCTCAGTTTTCAAAAATCACTTTCATTATGACACATCTACTTAAATGTGACCTAGATTTGCATGGTAGGTGTCGTCGATGACGCAGAAGACGCTTACTTTTTCGGGACACCTGGTCCATTACCTTGTACTTTTACAGGGGCCTCTGTGTAAATAGTACCTCCTTAAATATTTTGCCCATAATTTTATCGATTTTGTGACCTAGATTTGCATGGTGGGTGTCGTCGATGACGTAGGAGACGCTTTTTCTTCCGGAACACCTGGTCTATTGTCTTGTACTTTTAAAGGGGCCTCTTTATAAATATTACCTCTTTAAATATTTTGCCGCTAATTTAATCGATTTTAAGTTTTTATTATGGTTGTGTTGACGCTCTGGTAGTCCATGATTTTTTTATTGCTATGCCAATGCATAACGACAATGGAATTCTCTCTTCTCTGTGTTTTGTCTGCAATGAAAGTGGGATCCTTACCATTAGATTTTTCCATTATAAAATGTTCACCTTAGTATAATGAGAAATGGTACTTACACTGACATCGTTGTTAGAGCTATATCGATAAATAAGTTAATATTAAATCTAGTTACCTACTTATGCGATTTATATGCTCATATCCGCCACATATTTATTAGTGTCAACAAAACCATACACCATTAACTTGATATCCAAGTGAAATATGTCAGTATTAAAAATATTATTGATACCTATAATACACTTCTGTAGTTTGTACATGGTCCACTATTTCTAGACTCACTACTTTAATCGAAGCACTACGATTAAAAGGATTACCTTGTCGATATATAAAGGATCTTCAATTGATTTTCAATTTCTAATAAAAATAAATTTTATGAAATATTCGTGAAATGAAATGAAACAAATGAAAGATCCTTTTTTATCACATACTTAACATTAGCTGCATTTATTCGTAAAAAACGGCAGTTTTCATACAACATTTAAATTATAAAGTTATCACGGAATAACGTTGGCAATATGACTAGAATACGTACGAAGGATTAAATATAATTGTCGGATTAATTGTCAGTAATTCAAAATTTAGATACTGTATACGTTTTATTAGGTAACAAAAACATTAAGACTTCTTTAAGAATCCCTATGATAAGTTTGCTTCATTAAAATATGATTTTACAAACACAATCTGATTAAAATACCGATCCTATCATGTGTAGGATGATCCTACACACGATAGTAATAGTGAGGATCTGTATTTTAATCAGATTGCTACAAACACAATGTACTTCTCTTTGGGAACATTGTACATTCCCTACACTATACGAAAAGTGTGGCATTTTTATAATTTGATTATTCAACAAGTCTTCATTCTTCGCAGCAATCAAATTTTCTGAATGAGAAATGTGCATCTCCTCACAACACTGGATTCCTAGCTGAACTGTTCGTTGTGTTTAACGGGGCAAGTTTTATGGTCGCCATCGAGAAATATTCTGTATCATGGTGTGATAAGAAGATGGATGTTTTTTAGTTTGCTTGTTAGTGTGTTTACTTGTTGTGATGACAATGATGACTTGGTTCTCATTTTGAGGATTGATGCTTACTTGGATGTGACCAAGATTTACATGGCGGGTGTCGTCGATGAAGCAAAAGACGCTTACTCTTCCGGAACACCTGGTCTTATTCTCTTGTGCTTTTACGAGTCTCCATGTAAACCTTTCCTTTGTTCCGATTTTGCCCCTAGTTTAATCGATTTTGAGTTCGGATTATGGTTTTGTTAACGGTTGGTATTCTCTGATTTTTTTTTTGTTATTAGTAGTTATATTCTTATATAAAAAAGAAACTATATCATAATGTAAATACCTCGTTACATTGCCACCATTTGTACAGAAGAAAAAAGCTGGCGTTATAAGGGGATTTGACAGTATTTTGAGGGATATATGTCATTTCTCTGTCTTTATAACAAGAAATTTTCATTAATATGCATTAATTAGAACTTACTTTCATATGAGTTCAGCATCTACTGTAAGTATCAAATATTTAGCCTAAAGAAACAAGCATTGTATAAGTACTTGTTTCTGAATCGTTGCTGATTACGTATTGAAAACATACACTGTAATGTACATGTATTGTATATTATTACACAGCCAATGTTTTTTCTTCACGTGAATTTCATGTGAATAATTAAGCATATAAAAATCACGTGAAATTCACATGAAATTTTTTCCTGTGAAATTAATTCACTTTTTCACACATTTTCACGTGAAATTCATTTTGTTCACACATTTTCACGTGAAATTCATGTGAAGACATATTGCCTGTGTAGGAGTTAATAAAATTTCAACTAAACGTTTACAGGAATTCTAGAGTAAATGAGGAAAGGGACATTGAAATATGTTGGCGGTAGACGAATTGGCAAATGAAAGAAGGGGCAGTATATCGATGTTGTTGCTATACCTATTTCCTTTTATCCTCGATATCCAGGGTTCACGATCACCTATGCTCTTTTCCCCTGGAATATGCTATGGCAAAACTGAAGGCACGGAGACAACACTTTGATTGGGATCCAGTAAAAATCTAACAAGCGCTAGACTAATACATGTCGTTTGCATATTACAAAGGTGATGTAACACACATATGCTGCAATTTTTTTAATTTAGTTATAGAAACAGTATGCTGCAAAAAATGAATTTAACTGCATCATTTAGCTGTTTCGTCCTTCTGGGACTCGTCATTAATGCTAGGGGCCAAAAGATGGGAATCCAAAATTTCTAAACTAATGTAGAAGCAGAAGTGTCAGGTGCGTAAAACCCCTTTAATTTATCAATTTAGAAGTATTTGAACTAGATCTGTATCATTTCAAATAGTGTACTACGAAAATGTGTATATTTTGTACCGTGCTTCTACTCAAATGAGATCAAATGTGCCTATGAAGACACAACCGACTTCAAAACCTATCATTTTTTACCGTTATAAGCTCGGGCTAGGCTTTTTGTCTCATCAGCATTGGGCCTCGCATGCACAAAGCCTTCGCTTTTGCCATGACATATTACGGGGGTGTATAGATCGTTAGTAAGCTTAACCCCTTGATATCAAGGATTGTGTTCCTCTGAATGACATTTGACCATAGATCTTTTGGATTGAGTAAATGCTAAGTGCTTTGGAACCATGTCTATGCGGTCAAATTAAAAGCAAAACAAAGTTCATTCACCTTGATCTTATTCTTAGATAGCCATTAGAATTCACTGACACTAAATCGAAGACGCTTTCTCTTTCGGAACACCTGGTCTTATTCTCTTGTAAACTTTTACAAGGGTCTTCCTGTAAATCTTCCCTTTGTTCATACTTTGCCCCTGGTTAATCGATTTTGAGTTAGGATTATAATTTTGTTAACGCTTCAGTATTCCCTAATATATATTCATTAACCCTTCGAATCCCTGCGAGCCACATTTAGAATTACAATGTTAGGCTACTTAAACTACATTCAAGTTGCAGTGGCTGTCACTGCAATTATCTGTTCTTGTTTCAAAATCTACCCAAACAAGAAAGATCACCAACAGTAAGGTTTTTGTCCGTAATTGTTCATCAAAAACGTTTTAAGGGCATTTACTTAGTGTTGTTTTTATTGTGTTATGCATTTATTTTTAAATCATAACTTTTGTTTGCGTTTATTAATTATTTAACATTTGGCCGATCGGATGGCGCAGTAGACAACGAACTTGCGTTTGATTTCCTCGCATATCTAGGAGCGTAAGTGTTCAAACATCCATGCCAACAAGAGAAAATAATGTCAGTTGAAATATGCTTTCGGAGTTTTTTTTAGACAAAATTTATATTCAAGATTTACAATGTTAACAAAAACAGCTTCTGGTGACAAGTTGTCAATCTCAAAATGCAGAAAGCTAGCGCACCTGAGTTTCATCTAGCCCGATAACACAAGGGCTAACAGCAATTGTACATCACCTAGGTTAAAACTACAAGAAACTCAACAGATAATAATAATAATGATAATAATTAGAGGTTCTTATATACCGCTTTATCAAAACTTGAAGGTCGCCTCAAAGGGGTTTACAAATTATTATCTGCGGTTATAGGGCCTTAGCAACCAGCCAATATCGTTCTCAACTCCCTTGGGAGCATACAACCGGTGCTGCCATCTCGGCGCTCACAGCTAGCATTCTACAATTTCTAGCACTACCCAACCAAGTACTCATTTACAGCTGAGTAGACTGGAACAGTCAGAGTAAGGTACATTGCTCATTGTTTTTGCTCAATGATACAACACAAGCGCCGTGACTGGGACTCGAACTCGCAACCTTTCGATCATGAGCCCGGCGTCCTACCACTAGACCATCGTGCCTCCGGAATGTAGGACTTAATTCAAAGTGACACTATTTTAGTATTGTATTAGCTTTTATACTCTAAATGAGTAAGAAATACAATTAATGTTACAAAGAGGACGCGTTTTCCTTTTATCCATTATATGTTAATTCTGTGCTTGTAATAAGCATTGTTTTATTATTATTGTTGTTGTAATCTATTAGTATCTTGATTTGTTTCTTACTAGGCAGTCATTCTATCCAAAAACCTCTTGCATGTTGACACCAAGTAAAGCATATTTACGTCGTCTTAATTGGCTAGTAAACAAAATGTACCATTCCGTCTAGAAGCATTACAATCCCTGAATTAGTATATGATTCAAGCATACACAAATTATCAATATGAAACACTTTCTTTTCACATTCAAATTCGTAATATTTTTTGTGTAGAAACATGCAGGATTTTCAATGTTTCCCTAAGCAATTATTGTTAATTATAATAGATATAACCAAAATAAACACATGTATTCTATTATTATTTATGGGACTATATTTACAACATACGGAATGGTATAATAAATTAATGCATGAACATAAACGTAAAAATATTCCAAGCAAGAATTTTACCAAAACACATAAGATTTCAAAACACACCAATATACATGAAATAAAAACATCAAGAAAGTGTTTAAATAATTACTGATGAGCCTTATGAACTCTTACCTGCAAAGTGTTCCAGGGAAAAAGTCATAAATATAAAAATCATCAGTCGCATTTCCATTTTGTTTGACACAAGCTCGACCTGTCCCGTCTGTTATCACTTCGGGACTACAGCGGGTAACGGTGCGTCCCCCTATCGAGTTCATTATTATTATCTACCCAGATAAGATGCTTCTATATTTACATGGCCTATTACATACTATATTAGTTTTTGTATCAGATTATAATGCATGCCATTTATTAAAACATATTTTATTGACGAAAATCCATCAAATAGATTGGACACAAGTTCTGACAACTTACTATAGCTAGGCCCTTGTATTGGTGGTATCAACCTATACAACACACAATGTGATGACAAGAAAATCCAGAATACATACATACTAGGCACTCTACTACTGGACATGACAGCAGGGACAAAAGGGAAGGGGTGAGGGTAAAGGTGAAAGAAAGGACAGGGGGGGGGGGGGCATAATTTAGTTGAGATACATTAGCTGTCCAGTAGTTGGTTCCAAACTTACAAAAACCGCGGTGGGCGAGTGGTTAAGGTGTTCCGACATTCTACCACTAGCCCTCCACCTCTGGGCCGCGGTGGCCGAGTGGTTTAGGTGTTCCGACATTCTACCACTAGCCCTCCACCTCTGGGCCGCGGTGGCCGAGTGGTTTAGGTGTTCCGACATTCTACCACTAACCCTCCACCTCTGGGCCGCGGTGGCCGAGTGGTTAAGGTGTTCCGACATTCTAGCCCTCCATCTCTGGGCCGCGGTGGCCGGTGGCTTAGTTGTTCCGACATTCTACCACTAGCCCTCCACCTCTGGGCCGCGGTGGCCGAGTGGTTAAGGTGTTCCGACATTCTACCACTAGCCCTCCATCTCTGGGTCACGGTGGCCGAGTGGTTTAGGTGTACCAACATTCTACCACTATAGCCCTCCACCTCTGGGCCGCGATGGCCGAGTGGTTTAGGTGTTCCGACATTCTACCACTAACCCTCCACCTCTGGGCCGCGGTGGCCGAGTGGTTAAGGTGTTCCGACATTCTAGCCCTCCATCTCTGGGCCGCGGTGGCCGGTGGCTTAGTTGTTCCGACATTCTACCACAAGCCCTTCACCTCTGGGCCGCGGTGGCCGAGTGGTTTAGGTGTTGTGACATTCTACCACTAGCCCTCAACCTCTGGATTGCAAGTTCGAATCCCACGTGGGGAAGTTGCCAGGTACTGACCGTAAGTCGGTGGTTTTTCTCCGGGTACCCGGCTTTCCTCCACCTCCAAAACCTTGCACGTCCTTTAATGACACTGGCTTTTAATAGGACGTAAAACAAAAATAAATCAAACCAAATCCAAACTATGTATACTTTGTAAAAGATTCCATAAGCACGATGCTGATATTTGTTTAAAATTGAAGATCTGCATCTCCCGAAATAAAAATATCTAAATGGGAGACTGGTTGAATACCAACATTAAAAACAGCATCATAATAATTTTAATCGAGGATTTGAATATTGTGGACAGACGAGATAGGAAATGATACGCATTTCCATTACCATCATCGAAAATAAATTTGAGAATACCGAAGCGTTAAAAAAAATCATAATCCTAACTCAAAATTAAATATTTCATGTTCTACTCAAGTTGAACTCAATGGAACTAATTTCAAAATGAAATGTTTCGCAGTTCATTTAATTCGTCTAAAGAGCAACTCAATTCATGACCCCATAAAATCGACCAAATCAAGATTCAATCCTTAATCAAACCAGGCGCAAAAACTGAACAAAGGAAATGTACACGTTACATTATTTAATAAAAATTGACAGGAACATGAGACACAAATGCCTACACGGAATATAAGCCATAACTATTGTAAGCTCCAGTATAATCTTATCAATGTAAATCTGTTTGGTTTGTTTAAATTGTTAATTTAAATTATCTGTTCTACCTTTTTTCTACATTGAGCACATTATGGACAGTGATATATTAGTTCAGTTCAAACACGTAAATAAGACGACATTGTTTTATATCGTCAACACTCATAGACAAAAAAAAAGAATTTAAAAAAAAATATATATAAAATATGGCAACATAAGAACTAACACAAAATCATACCTTGGTTTATTTTACTGTTTTCATTCTCAAATTCAGCTGTGTGCCCAACCTGATTTCCTGTTCTAAGTAAGTATATAGTAAAATGTGTGTCTGCATGGGTCATAATACAAGCGGGTAACTAAGGAAACGGTTTTGGCAGATATTTCTGCGCATTAGAACAGACTTGTGAATATGGAAATGGTTTCTTGTACCAAAAAGACACTCATCATAAATCTTGTACTTTTACAAGGGTCAATATGTATTTTTTTCCTTTGTTCATATTTTGCCCCTAATTTACACATGGTCTTATTATCTTGTACTTTTATAAGGGTCTCTATGTAAATCTTTCCTTTGTTCATATTTTTACATAATTAATCGATTTTGTGTTCGGATTATTGTTTTGTTGACTCTTCGGTATTCTCTGATTTTTAATGGAATCTACACATGTTAGTCTGATGGTTCGATTTCATGAAGACCATAACACCTCCTTTGATCGTAGATTGAATCACTTTCGATGGGAAACCCTGTCTTCTTCATAAGCGTGTTATCTTAATTTTCAAATTAATATTCATTAACTTTTATTATGGTAATATTTAAACTATTGGTTATAATCATGATTTCAATTCAGATTTTCTTATTGTATCTGGTGATTATTTATTATTTTTCACAAAAATAAAAAAAACGAGATACACGAACTGAATTATTTGCAATTCAAGTGAAGATTTCTCTGTGGAAATTTGATTCATATCTTATCTAATGCCTAACCGAACTGATATTAAAATATAAAAGGTGATAGACCTCCTTTCACCATAACACATGGTAGTCGTGATTCCAGTATTTATTAGATTAATCTAGATGTATGTCCCTGACCAGAGATTTGGGAATGTTAAGACATGAAAGGATACAGGTATATAGTCTTCGTTCATAGTGAACTATAGGTACCTTCCGAACAGTGTGTCAAATCATCACACACATGGTCTATATTCATATATAGTAGATTTATGTGTTCTATACAGAATTTTAGCCGATAAACCCTTTGAACTTTATTAAATAATGTATTGAAAGTAAGCGTATTGTCATATGCACGACTGTTATATGGGGTTGATTAAAGTGTGGAGTGATAAGGGCAGTTGGCGTGTAATCTTTACATGTGTATGTCTGTGTCAACTGGTCTGACCGTACTTAGGTAACCGTTCCCAGCTCTCACCATCCTCAATATCCAGATGTTACGCTCAAATACGCTCTCTACATCCCTGGAATAATCCTCAATGTCCAGAGTTTACGCTTACATAAGCTCTCTACATCCCTGGAACCATCCTCAATATCCAGAGGTTACGCTCTCTACATCCCTGGAATAATCTTCAATATCCAGAAATAATGCTCACTACATCCCTGGAATAATCTTCAATATCCAGAAATAATGCTCACTACATCCCTGGAATAATCCTCAATATCCAAATGTTACGCTCACATACGCTCTCTACATCCCTGGAACCATCCTCAATATCCAGAGATAACGCTCACTACATCCCTGGAATAATCCTCAATGTCCAGAGGTTCGCTAACCTACTCCTCTGGAATATGGCATGGCAAACCTAAGACTTTGTGTTCGCCACCTTGTTGATGGGACAAGAAGACTGGCTCGGCCCTCTGATGTACCACACAAGAATCTCCAAGCCACATAACGGTACAAGTTGACAAGCTTTGAACTCGGTTGCAGCTCCTTTGTAATCTTCAAAAGACACACACCAGGCTAGCGATTGGTCAGTTTATTTTTTTAATCAGAGCATGACTTCAGTTTTGCCATGACATATTCATGGATGTAGAGAGCGTAGGTGAGCGTAACCCCTAGATATAGAGAATGCGCTCTCGCCGAATGAACTGTCACCAACAAAACCTATTAGATCCAATCTTGCAGACAGCTCAGATAATAGACAATTATTTTTTATAAATAGCAACAGCGACCTTAACCCGAAAACCCTGAAACTAAAACTCGTCAAAGATGTTTTGGTTCTTTACAAGTATGTGTAGTTTGATCAAAACCTATGAAGAAACAAAGCTTCTAGAGTGCCCAGAATGATTTTCTAAAAAGACAACCAGTGACCTTGACCCGATAACCCTGAAACTTGGACTTGTTTAAGATCATTCGATTCTTTATAAGTATGTGCAGTTTGACAATTATTTTCTATAACAGTGACCTTGGACTTGACTCCACAATCCTGAAACTTAGAACTGTTAAAGATATTTAAATTCTTTACAAGTATGTGAAGTTTGATCAAAATCCATCAAAGAATGAAGTCGCTAGAGTGCTGACAAACTTCAGCTGACAGCGAGGTAAACTATAGTCACCCCTCCCCCCTCGGCAGGGGACTAATAAGAGGCCTCCATCGCTTACCTGGTATTGACATATCACTCGTAACATGATAGTAGAATAAAATATGACTGCAAGTTCATTCAAGAACATATCTAAAGATTTAAACATATTTTCAAGCTTAGTTCAGATCCCATCATATCACTATGCCTCGTTTTTACAGAAGCCGTTTGAAGGTTTTGACATCTTGAAGTCTGTGACCTTGAAAGTAGGACAAGGTCATCTTAATTGCGAGTTTTGTTTGGCTCCTTCCTTGGATGTTACTAGTCAATTATATCACTAGGCCTTTCGGTATTCCTGCAAGTTTCGAGGGTTTTGCTTGCTTTGACCCCAGTAACATTGCAGGTAATTCAATATCTTCTACGTCTCTAGACCTTTCAGAAATCATTTACATATTTGCAAACTATGCTGGACACCTTCCATGAAAACTACTACCCAAATACGTCCGAGGCTTTTTTTTTTTTGCAATTCAGAACATGAAAGTTTTGACATATTTGACTGTAGTGACCTTGAAATTAGGTCAAGGTAATTTTATATTTGTAAACTTTGTTTCACTCCTTCAACGAAAACTGTCATTCAAATATCATTCGGCTAAGCAATTTGTATTTTTATTAAAAGTTGTCTAATATTTTAACATATTTCACTATTGTGACCTTGAAAGATGTTCAAGGTTATTTTTATTCGCCAATTTTGATAAGCTCCTTCAACTGAAGTTTCCAGGCAAATAGCATGGGTTAAGGTCAATTATATGTTTTACACATCTTGGTTTGTGTATGCCATCTGTATTTGAAAGGTTTTCCAACAGTGGTTCATACATTGTATTAGGGCTAATAGCATAGTATAATCTGTAATGAAGTTTAAGCTCCAGAAAAAAAATTCAGCCTTCTCATGAAGCAAATAAGAACAAAACGCCAAACATGTTTTTATAAAAAAGAGATTTTATTTGTATAATTTCAAACTATTTTCACCTCTCTACCAACTGCCTGAAACTGAACGCATACCATGTAAGCGTTCACAGATTTAAGCTCACATAGAACTTAAAAGGGTCGGATTCTATCTTATAGATCACGAAAGCCACATACAGGTAGGTGACCTTGATTAAACTTAATTTCATTTTACAGATCTTAAAACAGATGTGATCAATTATCATGAAATAATGAGTACTGGTAAATTAACTTAAATGGCCGTGCCAAATGTAAAACTTTGTAATGTCAATAATTTGTCAAAAAGTGATAAAAATTGTATCATAATTTAATCTTAATCCCAGGTAGCAATTTAAGAATGAAATGTCCAACATTTTCCATAATTTAGAAAAAATACACTAAAACGAAATATTAGTATGAACATATAATGTCCGGAAAAATAATTATCCTACCAGTCACCTTAGAAAGGAACACATTTTCCTCCCAACTCATTCACCCCTGAAGACACCATGTGAACTCCTCCAATTCAAAGGTTGGAATAGTTCATTATAAAAGTTCAGGGGTGAAGGAGTCACCAGGCATTGTTTCCAGTCTGTCAGCGAACTGGTGCACCTCGTCATGGCTATACATAACTCACCAAAATTAGTCGGAATACAAAAAACGGACATTTGACACATTTTCTTCATATTCTTACAAAACACAAAAGCAATATGATTATAAATATTAGATATCACTCCACTTAGTTACCTTCTAAGGGAATATAAATCATATTTTGACAACATTTTTTTTTTCTTGGTAAGAAATATTTGAGCGAAAAAGGTTGGCTTAGCCAGTCCAGCACCCTGAATGACATTGAATTTCACTGGCAAGGTTAAAATGAACGATAACTAAAAACAAAACAAAAATACTGGCTTCAGGCACACCAAAGAATATTTCACATTAAAATCGTGTTAAAATATACATAAAAACAACATATTACCTACCAGGTGGCAGTTACTTCATACCAAGCTTACTCTAAACCCCACATCACAAAATCTGTTGGTCATTCTTACCGCTTAATCATTCTTGAAATAAGAGACTTTCCAATGAATAACGCATGCTTTTAAAATATCATCTGATAATGAAATCTAAAACACCATATATCAATAATTATTAGATTACCAATGAAGAACTATCAGCTATATGCTTGACTGCTTAATTCACATCCCATTCATGCATGGCGTTTCAAAACTGTATGTATTGTTTTCAAACTATTTTGAAGGCAGGTCTCCCTGTTTAAATGATTCATTTTCAATACGTGTACATGATGTATCAATTATTATCTGATTCATTGATGATCCTAATTTTAACAAAAATATATTTACTTTTGGGATGAAATGTTTCAAGCACTTTTGAGATATCTGCAGGTTTAATCCAGATTTGTATATTTTTTTTAGTTTACTTACAAATATATTAATTAATGTTTTCCCCTAAAACATGTCTAACAGATTTGAGCTATGGTGTTAGGAGTAAGTAATATTGGATGATTATGTATGCCGTTAAAATATGTCAAGGCTGAAAGATAACAGAAAGTTCCGAAAATGTATAAAGGAAAGCAAAGAAAGAGGGAGAGAGAGAAAGAGAGAAGAAAGAAGAAAGAAAGACATACAAGATGCCACAGGAACTTTTTGATTCTTAGAATATGAGCCATGCCCGTTGTGCAAGTTACCCACAATTCATATAACTGACAAGATCTTACTGACCGAGTCTTGCTGCACGGATATAATGGAGGACCAACACTGGTACAGGGCTTCTTATACCTAGACATGTCAATGCAAAAATATCTGTTCTCTTTCTTACAATACAAAACTGCTAAACAATTATATACAACTCGCATAGTACATTTTAATAAATAGTTTCTCTCACTTGAAGCATTCAACCAATTCCTATGAATACTGAAATATGTTATACCAAGTAATCACATTCATCATTTCAAGCCTACCATTATATAAGCATGTAACCAAGTCATATATGACTGTTAGTTACCACACTATTATAACCAATCACACACATTGTTACACTTTGATATAACCAATCACACTCATTGTTACATTTTTTCATATTTATCCAATCACATTTATTGTTACACTTTCACATAAACCAATCAGATCATAATCACATTTTCATTTAACCAATCACACTTAATGTAACACTTTCATCAAACCAATCACATCCAATGATACTTATTGTTACACAGTCTACAATTATAACCAATCACAATCATCATTACAAACTTGATAACCAATCATACTCATTGCAACAAGCTACCAATGACACCCATTGCTACACAGCATGAATTATTTCCTTGAAGCAAGATTCCTTGAATGCTACTAATGCCAATCACACCCAATTCCTACTGGGCCATAACTGCCGAGTGATGGGAAACCTCCCTATCTACACAGCTTACCCAATCACCAGAAGTGATCACCCTATCCCAAGAGCAGTCTACAACCTGACAAAATGAGATGAAATATTCTTCCAGAACAGACAGAACAAAACACCCACAGATCAAGTAGAGCCATTCTAGCATACAGTACTTGTTCAATCAGAGGAATCTTTGACATGGAAATAACCAAGATGTGAAGATTTCAGAAATCTTCATTCACTCACCATTTATATCTACATTTACTCCCAAATGCAACACATATAAGCGAACACAGTGGTTCCGCAACTCAAAATATTACAGCTGGATTATATCATCATGAAACACATTATCTAACACAGTACAAATTATTATTGTATATTCAAATTCATCAATGGCAACAACAACAACAACAATCTTCATTATATTTTGAACATTTGACAATATATATATGTATATAAATCTCTCTTCAATTCAAACTGGAAACAGTCAACCGAGAGCCAGCACTGTTTCTGCAAGGCAAACATTTATTCCAATTTGAAGCGTCGACAATTAAGTTTGAGACAACTGAAAACATGACATGTAGAAACCAGTGAAGTTTGTGTCTGGACAACCAAGGTGGAGAAAATTACCCTTTATATATATATGTAGACAATGGTCACAAACTTTTCATCATAATATTTTATTACGACTCGAGCCAGAAAACTGTTGTGCGATCACATATTCTGCATAGAAACCAGAGACTAACCAAATGCAGCCCCTTCAAATAATTTACCCCTGAAATTTTTCAATGAACCATTCCAATCTTTTAATTGAAAAAGTTCAAATTAACCTTCAGTGGTGAATATAACTACTGATACAGATGAGCTTTAACCATACCAGATGCATAATTTCAATAATGTTATCAAAGATTGTATCTACCGCTGTAAATAAAATTATGACAAATACTGTCAAATACGATTTTTACCATCAATACGACTTTGAAAGTTCATCAGTGCCTCTGGCAGTGGACTTCCTGTTTTCCGTTGCTATGACAACTTGGCTATCACTCGTACCCATTCACACAAATTAAGTAGAAGCCTTTTATACTAAATAGCAAAGAAAACAGATTTGTTAAAAGCCAGGGTCCAGGTATTCATAAAGTTTGTGAAACCAGGGCCCGGAGAGGTACAATTAGGGATGAACAAGGAGCAAATATTGGATTTCTGCAGAGACGCAATGCATTGTGTGTATAAGATATGTTTAGACCTTACAAACGGTTCCTTCAGTTGAATGAAACCCCCCACCTCCTTCCAAACAGCTATTCATCAAACCAATATTCTTCCTATTAGTTTTCCCAAGAAAAGATATATCCCAGTTTCAATCTTAAATCCATTCATTAAATATTCACATTTTACACATGCTGGGGAATATATTTTCAATTACCCAGGTACCTAAAATGTTCAGAAAGTACCCATATGTGGGATCATATTTTAAATTGACCGAATTGATTATATTCAGAGAAGTTCAAATTTTTTAATAATATTGTATACAGCTTGGTCACGTTTAATGAAAATAAAGAGAAAAGAAACAGCATAAAAGAAAATACAACATTTAAAATCCATTAGTTTTCAAAGGCAAGTCACGACTGCAACTTTCACTTTCCATTTAGACTGGTTTTCACCCAGATATGAAATGCACTTGTTTATAAATATGTCCCTATGGTATCAGATGGGACTAAATAGCAACTAAAAGCTCCAAACTTTTCTAATTACAATTGAATTTTCCATTTGTGAACAAATCTAAGCTACTCCAGATGATAAAACTTGTAAAACATTATACATGGGAAAAAAACTCCCAAGTGTGATTTTCTTTGTAAAAACTGGACTTTAATGCTACAGAAATATACTAAAACATTACTTTAGAGTATTGGTTTCATTCAATATTGTTTTAGCTATTTGACTTGTATATCTTTACCATGTATGAAGTTAAAAAATCTGATAAATGACCAAGACTAACTGTTCTGTAAAGATAAAATACAATCTTTCGCAGTCAGCCAGGAAAAAAAAAATTGCTGATGAGGTAAAAGTCTTTTTTCCACAAGCTTGAAACAAAGATTAATTTCTTTTTTCATTGCCCATGGAATTTTTGTGAAGTATTTATTTATATCCAAAATCTCTTGACACATTTTCTGCAGAGTAGGATGTGACAAAGAAATTGTGTTATGGCATCATGCATGCGAGAATAAGCATATATTCAATTAGTTTCTGCACTCAATTCAATAAGAGTCCGTTTCAAGTCCCTTTTATATAAGCTTGCGCCCTGCAGAACTCGCAGAAATTCAATTCACCTTCAAACTTACACAACATATTTACTTAAAGCTTACAATTTGAAGAGCACCTAGTGTATCTTTATATATAGCACTTACAATATTTTGTCATCAACATGGACTTCAGCTTTACAAAGAAGACCGTATTAGATTTAATGGAAAATGTCCCTCTACACAAAGAATTCTTACACAGTGACAACAACTTATTCATTTGCAGGTTCCCTGAGAAAAAATTAAATCAGTACAATAACAGGAGCAAAGCATAAGGCAGTCATTTTCTCAGTGATCATGAAAAGCCAAATTTGGGGTGGTCATGTGGTAGTGTAACACATTCGCCTCTCAATACCACAGCGACCAGGGTTCAGTTTCCCAATCAGATGTGAACAAAAATGGGGCCAATGAAAATTGTAAATTTAAGTTGACTTTAAACTTGGTTCATTTTTTTTATTTTTTTGTAAAATAGGTGTAAAGATGACTTTTAATATATTTCGTTCCTTAAAGAAAAGTGGAAAAAGATCTGATCAAGTCTATGTTTATGAACTATTTTTATCAGATCACAAAATATAATGGCACAAGTAACAAGTATTACAGCACTATTGAAAAGAAATCTTCTTGATGGCATTATCTCCCTTGGACTAAACACAAATAATGCTCACCAACCATAGATCTACAAAATATTTCACGTTACCATGATTATTGCTGTAATAACCTAAGCTGCTTTATACTAACCAGAACTTATCATAAGTTAGCGCGACAGACATTATCTTTAAGACTAATATGAGTATGAATTGCCTGGTCACAATATTTGAAGTATATCAAAGTTTCTGAAAAAGCTTCGAACTTCATTTTGTCAGTATCATCATGAACACTTCTAAAATTAAAAATCGACTCAACAAATTATACAGAAAACTCGAAACATGGACATGTGTCTATAAGACGGACTGACCAGAAAAACATGAAATTACACGTACACATCTTTTACACATGCATCTTTCAAAAAAATATAGGTTACTGTGACCCCTAACTGGAATGTGATTAATCTATGCGATCACCATACTATTGCAACACACATCTTTTTTTTCAAAACTTGACAATTTGTCTACCTAGCTTTCTTGAACCAAAAATAGATTTACACGCTCCAGAAATAAATGGTTGCAATTTAAATGAAAAACATCCAGTGATATAACTAACACTAGTAACGATGCATAAAAAAAAATCTTTGGGGTTGCCGTAATATTTGATTTGCAAGGGGGAAAAAAACCTGACCAATCTTACTCTTTCTACGCACACACTTCACATGCATACATTAAGGCTGTATAAGGACTTGGCCGTAGACATACGATTATTAATAACCGACACAGTCCGCGACAAAATTAAATACGAACACAAGGAACGGGGGAGACGACATGATGTAATAACAACAATTCATCACAAAGTATCAACAAATATTTCTTCTTTGTAAACAAAAACAGAAGGCATCCTCAACATTATTATGTCATATTAATAACCATATCACAAAAATTGTACACTTCTGAAACTCATTCATCCCTGAAATTTCATACGGAACTAGTCCAAGCTATGAAATGGAAGAGTTCAATTGAAATGCGTCTTCAGGGGTGAATGAGTTTTTATTGACTATCATTATTTATCATACAGGTGTCTAAACGAAATCTGTCTCGGTTCCTTGTGGTGATATATTGTACAGGATTTAATGCCAACCAGATATTTTCAAAGATACAACTGCTTTGAAAGTTCCTCCCCGCTATACAAAATTTTCATTATTTCACTTTGGCCTTGATTAGATATTGAACACAACACAAATCCTATATAAATATATTTTCTGTATACTTTGACAAGTTACATTTTAAAAGACAATTTTTTTTCTGCCCTTGCCCCGTCTCTCCTCTGGGGTGTAATAATTTCCAATGTTTCACTTTGACCTTGGATATCTAAACTTATAACCCAATGCAAATGGTACAAACCAACCAATTATCAGTCCAAATTAACCAAATGAGTTTATATATATACACACTAATTGGCACCAATATAATACTAGGCTGGTAACTTGTACACGAATGGAGCTTAAGACACACAAAAATACATGGCTTGCCATATGAAAACAATTTAAAATCACACTTTGACTCTTCTTTCATCCATGTCTGATACATAGTATTCCTGCATTCCTTTTAGGACTCAATATTTTTTATTAACAACCCCCCACAAAATCAGACCTAAGGTTTGAATCTATCATTTGACCTTTTTTCTCAAAAAACATTATTTTCAAATTCTAATCAAAATTTAAACAGAAAGGCCTGATGAATGTATTGATCAAAATTATTATACAAATGCTTCTGGTAACTATTTTCTCTAATGCTTAATCAAATGATCTTTTCAGATGTATACTGACAAAACTTCTATTCCAAAAATGCATAATATTATTGTGCGACAGCTTTTCTATTTATTGTTCATTCAAGAATTCATGCTCCATACATCCCATTTAGAGACATCATTACAGTTGTCTGCTCACCTGCCCTATAGAAATATGAACAAAGCCTATATATGCATGGTAGTTATAATTCACAGTATACAAGTATGTTTTTCTAATATCAGTACTTTTCATATCAAAGGAAACTCACAGATGATGTATAACTGAATTGCACAATCATTTTATTTCTGGCTGGAGATCAGATATATTTCAATATAGATATATAGACTAATACAACTTTAATATGGAGACATCTAAACACTAGCACATGTACTTATTCAATGAGATCCTTGTCTTAAAATGTTTTATGCAAAGAGGTTTTTCCACCTGAATCAATACAAGTTTCAATCAAAAGGAAATAACAATTTTCCCCCACTCAATACATGAAACATGTCTATTTAATTTGCGATTTCCCAATCTAATTGTGTATTTACAAACGGTCAAATCTCAAATGTCATACTCTTCATCAACACAGCTTTTTCTATTAACACATTAAAGAAATGTACATATCAAGATAGTTATTCTGTAAAAAAAAAATTTGTATTTTTTTTTTTAACAATTTTCTTTTTATGTTTTTTTTTTGGCAGGTACATACATAAAGGTTTTACTTGTTTTGAAATCTTTTCTTCATCTCTTTCATCAAAAACCTAATTTTGACGTTGAATAACAATTTAATTTTATACTTAGTCTTAATTATTTTGATAAAATAGTATCCTGCATAAATATTTACATGAATTAAGTTTGAATGCATAATGAATTCTCCCTTTTTTTGGGAGATCTGAATTCCAGAATCCTATGTAAAATTTCCTCATTCAAAATAAAAAATAAAATCATGAGTAAAATAAAAGGTGAATTTACTGTGTTTTCCAGATTGAGTCAGCTTTGGAAAAAAAAGAAAAAAAATCAACAATGGTCACTGTACATTGAAAACAAAATAACAGATTACAAAAATTTGCAGAAAGACATAAAAATCACAAGTTTTAATGGTGTTCACAAGCTATAGCTAAAATTACTGGATTTTTAAACAGAAGCATTAAAAATATACATGATCCATGGTTTCCGTTTAAATATTCAAAATTATAGCTCTACTTGAGGGAAAAAAAAAAAAAAAAACATTTTCATCTATGCTGCAAGTACTTGGCTCAATATTTCACATGAGCTTTTTTTTTATCATTCACTTTCTTTCTGGAGTACGGGGATATTTATATTTGCTTAAAGTTTGCAGTCAAACTTTCCAAGTCTCTTTTTACAGGGTTTACATACATGTACAATCCAGACAAACTTTTTGGGGATGCTAATATAACGTAACGAAACGAAAAAACCTCTGCAAAATGTAAGTTCTTTACAGTGTAAAAAAGTCATTCTCATACAGGTACACACATCGTTCATGACATCATCTAAACCTGGCTTCACAAATATATTCTTGTACGCAATTAGCCAGTACCTCATTCAATCAAAATTGCTGTTCAACAGTCTGATAATGATCATTAAGAAGACTTTTTCTCCCCAATAATGCAACAACTTATGGAGTATGATGTCTATTTAATATATGCTGCCATTAAAGCCCAATTACTTATGGATACAGGATATGCATAAATAAAACGTATCGTCTTCACTTGCTAATGTTGTTTGGATTTTTTTTTTTTTGCGAAATCTGTGACAAAAGCACAGAGCCATTTTTTTTTCATTCCATATTTTTCTTCAAAACATTGCACCGTGGCGAAATCTTCCCTAGTCTTAGACGAGGACAAATGGTGAACTCTCGCTTCTCTACGAACACCATCCAATGGGCACATGGATTTCTCAGTGTTTTTTGTAAAGTGATGACATTTGAAAAACCTGTTGAACATGACTTGTGGGACAGCTTGGCTTTCATATTTACACTTCGTCTGTTCTGTATTCTGCATTGGATCCTACACGGAAACCAGGATCTCGCGTCCAAGATCGCAACAACACTCAAAGGGACCACTATCCTGTATCTGCATTGCTATGCTCAGAGCATTCACCTCGATCTGGATCCATCGTTTTTTTTCTTTTTTCCTTTTTTTTCTGATCCAACAGCCAAACTCACGGCAGTCAAAACGGCTTGATCCTGCAGTCATACTCGAAAGTTGTCACTGGCCTCAAATCTGTGGCACTTAGTTATGGGGTATGTTTAGGGTTGTAGATTGTTTGGGACAATGCAGACAACCAGGCCTGGACTGTACATGCACTCACACACACATAAACAGGGAGAGAAAATGTCAGGTTGATTATGTACAGATATCACAATGTCTGTCGCGGATATCACATGGTTCTGTGAAATACACATGAAGAAATAAGAGTTCAGGAATTTTCAGTTTGAGTGAATTCCATGTATTTTCTCCTGTGCACACATATTTTTTTGTTTTGTTTCTTGCACACAAACACTCGTCAACACGAATCATCCAAACGTCGACATGTATAACACATATACTAGCACATTTTCACACGCGAGTGTTACTAGTCCATACCCTTCGCGCTCTCTCTCGCGGGAAGGCCAGTGTTACCTGGCACTGTTGGCGTTATTTTGGTTGTAGTCTCTACGGCCACTGCCTCCTCTGTTGTAATTATTACTTGGGCCACCTGAGTGTATCGTGTGTGAACCCTGACCCCCCTGTCCTACATTGCCGCCACCGACACTGTTTTTGCGGCGCTTGCCTTGAGATCGGCTGTACACCTTGCTGCCCTGGTGTCCCCCGGGGGGATAGCGGTTCCCTTTACCCCCAGGGCCGCCACCCTGGGAACCAGACTGACTAGAATGTCCTGCGTGACCCCCGGGGCCAGAGTTGTTTTGGGGTACATACTTAGGTGCGGTCTCCACCACCGCGTGTTCATGATTGGGCACCGCAACTGGTGTGTTACTGGGCGTGCCCCGTGGAGTATAGGAACTGTTGTTGGAACGTGTGGACGACACGCTGCTAGAGCTGGCATCCCGCGACTTGCTTGGACCACCACGCTGCTTGCTGTAGTCTCGACTACGCACAAACTCGCGGGTGGTGACGACGGCGGAGCGGGGACTAGACTTGGTGGTGGTAGTGGTGGTTGGGGGCTGGACTGTGGTGTTCTGGACTGGTTCCTGCTGATGCTGGGGGTCGGGCTCGGAGTCCTACAAACACAGAACACAACTTTATACAATTCGAGACACACTTCCACCTAAATTTACATCAAGCAACTGTAAAAAGTCATTTATGTAATTCATACCATGCATAAATCATTATTGCTCATCATCCCAGTAAAGTTAAGGATGAACATAAGGCTGCATATTTTCAAGGAAATCTTCCAAAATTCTACACAGGAACCCAGTATTACCCCGATATCCTCACATCCAGGAGTTACAATCACCTACACTATCTACAGAGCATACATAAATAATCATAACACCTGGATATTGAGGATGTCACCACGATAACTTTTGTCAAACATGACAATGATTCCTCATTCTTGTTATTCACTTACCTGTATTAAAGGTGCAACATGCGACTTATAAAACAATTTCATGAATACATAGATAAAATCTCAATTTCATCAAATCTGACACTAGAAATTTTCTGACACTATATTCTTAAAACTTATATTAATTAATTAACATGTGCAAAACTGAATGGTTAGGGTCTTGATTCACATTTTTTTTCGAGAAAGTTACTGCTTTTGTGACCTTTTTTAATTAACTTTTACAAGAACACAGAAACCAAGTTTTGATATGAGAACAGATTCAGGTGTGCATACTCATACAACAAGGTTATTTTTTCATTCAAAGAGTTTGAATATTATGTAGTTATCTGAAAACAATTATTCACTTCCATGACATTGTGTAATACAAGTAAATGAACACAGTAAATGGATAAGGAATAGAACCCTCTCCAAATCTATTTCAGGTGGAACATAAATCTATTGCTAACCATTAGAACTAGGTAATATGTGGTTTTATATTTTAATGCAATACATTTATTGAATTTATATATTAAGATTATTGAAGTTAAATTCCTCATATCAATTCACAATGCTAATTCAAAATGCTAATTTTGGCCTATCACCATACAGAACTAGGTTACCGATACAAGTGCTGTTGGCCTGTCACAATATATAGAACAAGGGTTCTGAGACAAGGTCTGTTGGTATATCACCATATACGTAAAGGTTACTGATACAAGGTCTGTTGGTCTATCACCATATACGATAAGGTTACTGATACAAGTGCTGTTGGCCTATCACCATAAAGGACAAGGTTACTGATACAAGGTCTGTTGGTCTATCACCATATACGATAAGGTTACTGATACAAGTGCTGTTGGCCTATCACCATATACGACAAGGTTACTGATACAAGGTCTGTTGGTCTATCACCATATACGATAAGGTTACTGATACAAGTGCTGTTGGCCTATCACCATAAAGGACAAGGTTACTGATACAAGAGCTGTTGGCCTATCACCATAAAGGACAAGGTTACTGATACAAGTGCTGTTGGCCTATCACCATATAAAGGACAAGGTTACTGATACAAGGTCTGTTGGCCTATCACCATGTAGGACAAGGTTACTGATACAAGTGCTGTTGGCCTATCACCATATAAAGGACAAGGTTACTGATACAAGTGCTGTTGGCCTATCACCATGTAGGACAAGGTTACTGATACAAGTGCTGTTGGCCTATCACCATATACGACAAGGTTACTGATACAAGGTCTGTTGGCCTATCACCATATAAAGGACAAGGTTACTGATACAAGAGCTGGTGGCCTATCACCATATAAAGGACAAGGTTACTGATACAAGTGCTGTTGGCCTATCACCATATATAGGACAAGGTTACTGATACAAGAGCTGTTGGCCTATCACCATATAAAGGACAAGGTTACTGATACAAGAGCTGTTGGCCTATCACCATATACGACAAGTTTACTGATACAAGAGCTGTTGGTCTATCACCATATAAAGGACAAGGTTACTGATACAAGTGCTGTTGGCCTATCACCATATAGGACAAGGTTACTGATACAAGAGCTGTTGGCCCATCAATATATAGAACTAGGTTACAAATTCAAAGTCTGTTGGTCTATCACCATATAGGACAAAGTTACCGATACAAGTGCTGTTGGCCTATCACATTATATGACTAGGTTGCTGATATAGGACTAGGTTACAGATACAAGGGCTGTTGGCCTATAGGTTTCAAAAACGAGTGCTGCTACTGATGCTGGTTCTGCTGTTGGCCGACTACCACAGAGTCTAGGGTTTGGACATGTACAACGATTACAGGAACAGAACATGTAGGGTGAGACACTACAGTACAAGTATACAGGGGGTTGTAGCTGTACTCACTGTGTCACTGGTGAGGCTGGAACTACAACTGTTGTTGGGGGAGGAGGTAGAAGAGGACTGGTAGGGCGAGCTAGAGTCCGACTGCTCAATAGATTCCATAGGACCCTCAGAGACCTTCACACTACCATTGCCTTGTCTGTAAAACAAACAGGTCGTGTTAGTAGTTGGATCTTACTCCTCAAACCACAGGTCACTATAACTAGCTAAACAGTAGCCTTTTTTGCTACAGGCCGCTTATTTTTGGCCCTACAGACTACAGGACATTGTTAGTATCTAAATCTAACCTCTTGTTCTCTTAAATACAAATCACATAATTAGTTGAATCTTACAGGCCAGTTATTTGTGACCCTGCAGATTTCAGGAAATTGTTAGTAGCTAAATCTAACCTATTTTCCTTTAGAAACCAAATCACCATTATAATCAAAGTATTATCATTTGTAAGTGACAGGCCTGTCACCAGTGGCCATAAAGACAACATACACACAACCTGTTAGTAGCTAAACTATGCCTTAAGGAATAAAAGTCATTATAGGTAGCATATAAACTTTGCTTTAAAGACATTAACTTATAATTCAGAAAGCAAGCCCACAAACTTCAACGTCCCATCAATCTACACCTCCTTTCTATTCCTGTACATAGTAAGCCCAGGATTTTTAATGATCATCAGAATGAATTATAATTTTATTTCAATGTATCAGCACACAACTTGAATATTAATTCAGCTAGTCAGGTATTGTTAGTATATGTGGTATATAATATTATCGTTAATTCAGTCACTCCTGACATTTCATAATGAACAATCTAACCTTTGAATTCAAAGTGTTCAAAAGTGTCTTTATGGGCATACTGGAAAAACCTTATTTGAATTTATTTCAGATTTATTTTTTTGAATTTATTTCAGATTTATTTATACAGATTATATATACTTTTCATCATATCTTTGGGGTTATTGCTCTAAAACCAACTCTGTATTGTATTTGTTAATCTTAATTTGGTATTCAGAGTTACTTGTTTTTTTAAATGTTCGTTTATGTGTACATGTGTATTAAGACAGAATGCCAACCAAGTGTATTTTCATTTACACAAAAAAAGTTTTGTTCATAAAAGTTTTTAGCAGGAGAAATCTAATGCAGCCTTTTTTCATCAAGCATAACCAATCTGTGACATTAACATTTCCAAGCATTAGACCAGATAAGCAAAATGCAGTGTTTATTATAGCAAATGTATTGAACTTCAAGGACTTTTCACTAGTCCGAACCAAAATTTACTACTCATGGGCATAGGACTAGTGGCTCAGTGTTTTTCCTGAGTATTTTGGGAAAAATTTAATTTGCCAAATTGGGAAAAAAATTAGCACAAACAGGTAATAAATTGGGAAAAAATTAAACCCAACTCCAATCATTAAATGTTCCATGCTTACCAATTTTACAGTGCACCGTGTAACATTTAGCTTTACATAATATGGTAAACAATGAAAACAAAGAACTGTACTGAGTTACATGATGAGTCTGAGTGACAGACTCACTCACTCACTCATATTTCTTTTAATGATTTTTTATTCATTATAACATCATGTGCCTGTCCTTTTTTCAGATTTTGAAAAGTCATAATAATTGGGAAATTTTAGTTGATTTTGGGAAAAAATAACACTAAAACGCATTGGGAATGGGGTCGTTTGGCGTACCCAGTTTTATAGGCAGGAAAAACACTGGCTTAAGTCGCAGACTGCATAACACTTCTATTAGATCATGCCAGGGCTTATGGAATTGTCTGCAAAGCATACATATACCCAGTCATCAATCTTTGTCCGAGTCTCGAGTCCAACACTCGAAAAACATTGATAGGGCTCAATAGAAATTCTTGAAATACTTCTATTTAACCTTGTTGGACTCGTTTTCAGCAATAAGTGTTGAAAGGGACCCTTAAAAATCAATTGTAGGTGATTAGTGTATATCTTTCTCCCATTATCAACTTTGATGGAATTGGATCTGGTTGGTTAAAAAGGAATTAGTCAAAATCACTTTCAATATCTGATTTGGTATAGTGATATTTTTTACTCATTCACCCCCGACTTTTCACAATGAACTATTCCAACCATTGAATAGGAAGAGTTCAAATACAATTTCAGGGGTGAGCGAGTTACGAGACAACAACATCTGGATTATGAAGACCAACTTTTTAACTTCATTCAGCGAACCAAACTATTGATCTATATCATATTCAAGACGCATTAAATTACGTCGGGAGAACTTTATTTATGACTATTGGACTTCTAGTATCAGTCTATTACTGATCAAAGCCCAAAGTCTAACAAACATGTTGAAAATAACCTGACTAAACCTCCTTTAAGCTTGGTTAACACAGCTGTCACTGGAGTAGAACTATTTGCATTATAAAAGTTGTTAATTTCTAAATCAATGACAACAAAAGGGAGCTGAAGGAAGTAAATTACATTGCACTTGGCACAATGGCATGTGAAATTCAAATTATCTTGCAATCGATACCTTATTTCTAAATGGTGAATCAATGAAATTTAAATTCCAATTATCATAAAAAGACACAATTGAATTACTTATCATTTTTTAAATTTCTCTTTTCATATTCTGATCTTGAGGTCATCCTTTCTTCCGTAGTTCAGACCACAAGTGCCACTCACCTGTTTTTAGAATCCACAGTCTCTGTACTGTGCTTCGGACTGCTGTTAGCCACACTAGCGTAGCTACGTGTTGTGTTGTTGTTGTTTGTGTTGTTCAAGTTATTGCTGGTGTTGTTGTTTTTCGAGTCGTTGCTACAGTTACGGTTGTCCGTGCAGCTCGGCTGTGTCATGGGGTTGTTAGCGATGAAGATGGGGAACGTGTCCTTGATCCACTTTCTGTAGTCTACCACTTCATCTGTTACTCGTACTATCCTACCAAGTATACTACAAAACAAACAAATATGTGAATGGAGTAGAGACTTGATTTAATCAGTATCAGGTTTCTTGAGAAACTAGGAAAAGTTACTGACATGAAACCAATTTCAGGATATTTGGATGATCATTATAAAAACTCAATACGTCTTAGGCCTAATGATGTCACAATTTCCCAATGTATGTTATTGGGAAATAGCACACATAGGGCACTTTAGATTCATCTTGTCTCTGTGCAGTGGAAATGTAAATATTTATATATTTTTATGAAGTAAAATCAATGTACTGATCTACTCTTAGAAATACTGTCAAGATCTAAAGTGTGTAGATTCTAGTATCTAAGAGCAAACCACCAATTGTTGCCAGTTTCTTGTTCATGTTATACCTGTGGTTTGGTCCGAGTATGTGGCTGTTCTGTGGCATCACCGTGTATGTCATGACTAGGTAGGCATACTCAAATGACTGCTTTACCTTCATAGCACCATACGAACTACGACCAATGTCGTTACCTGCAAAAAATTGTTTCCATAATGAGAACATTTTACGTGAACTTGGTACATTTACAATATACCATGTATGGTACAATACAGGCAGAAATATAACACTGGATGAAAAGATTTTAACCAACAAAGGAAATTTCATGCTCAAAGTAAGTGAAACTTTTGCAATATATATTACAATTTATGAAACATGCTATTTTTCACAGGTACATAAAATTTTATTTAAAAGCATTTCATAATCGCAGTAACTTAGAATTAATTGTGTCAATTAAAAGGTGAAACCATGATTCATTCAAGAAGCATTGAGGGAGGAACTCCTTGGAAATGGAGGTATCTGTATTTGAAATGTAGCATACACCCTTAACTCTTTGCCTGCTAAGTAATGGAGTTATCTCATTAAACTCAGGCATTTGAGTAATTAAAAAAAAACTACTTTTATTTTAAAATTTATGATGTATTTCCATTAACATATCAATGCATTATCGATGTCATCTCAGATGATTCTATCAGATAAAAATACTCTCAGAAGTCTTATAACATTTGAATTCATATCATACCATTGGTAAAATGGATGAAAATGAGCCCTGCTGACATTCCCTGCCAAAAATCCCCATAAATATCCATAAAATGTTGATTGTAAAACAGCAAGAATAATGCTGTAGAAAGCATGGAATCCATCTTTTTATTGCCGGAAACGAGGCTGAGGAATTGTAGGTAGTGATGTAATGCTTATATTTAGAAAACAAAAGTACTTCTGTAAATATCTACCGGGTGGGGAGCTCCCGCCGGCAGTGGCCGACAGTAAGAAATGTCATGATGCCACTAAGCTCCAGCCGTAGGCAAAAAGGCAAAAAGTCCCTTATTATGACTGCCATTAGCTTACCCTCTGTGAGGGGATCCTCTATACAAAGAAGGGAGGGCCTGTAGCCGCTATCCATGCTCTTCTGTATCTCCTCTTTCCTGATGTAGGCGCCACCCTTCTTGATGCGTATGCCGGTGTTGATGTAGTTGAAGTTCCTTCCGTAAAGTTCAAAGAATTCTATAAGCAGCACTCCAAGATTGGCTTCAGGACTCGTGGCATCATAGCGGGGATGAAGCTGAAAGAGTTTGTTCATGTATAACATACGTCAGTAGATTCAAATGTCCCCATTATCACATCATATATATGCAGAAAACAAAAGATTCTCAAATCTAGAAACATTTGAGGTAATAATGGGTTGGATTTTTAATTTTTTTTACATACCTTTTGTACAGAACTTTTACAATGTGCACAATGTGCTAACAACTTGAAATGAACCATTTGCATCATGAGCCATTTTCATTACATGTGTTGCTCTGATATTGTTGAATATCTCATGTCATAGATGATAATTACATAATCTGCAGTGCGAATTATTATGCAATGTTTTCCTTGCAAAAATTGAACTCAATTTCCACGGAAGAAGCTTTAGTAAAGGCTATTTATACTTAAGGCCAGAGACAGAATACTTCTACTTTTAAGCAAAATTCATTTTTGTTCCGAACTGATCGATGCGAGAAAAAAACAAATAACCTGTGATCAAGATCAGATCATCTCAGTTTGGGTACGATTCTGTAACCTCCAAACCTTAGCTTAGGGAAAGGGGTGGTTCTTGCCCCAAACTTACCTGGAGGAAGCTGACTGTCAGGTAGATGAGGCTGTAAGAACTAATACCACCAGTGAACACCTCGTTGAGGTCCCGCTGTAAAAGGAACTGTTTCAACACCAACACAAGGTACTTCAGGTTGGGGAACTGCTCCATAAATTTCTGGTAAACAAAACAAAGCACAGAGTAAGACGACAACATCATCATCATCATCATCATCATCATCATCGTCTTTGAAGAGTTTTATTTCAATATTAACTTCTCATATCATTTAAGAATTTTCAAAAATATTTTTTTTAAATTTTTATGAAAATATCAATTTAAATAAATATAGTCCTCTAAAAATCAAGTAAATCCAGGTTTCTATTACTTTTTCAACTTTTAATTGACATTGCCTAATTTCAAAACAGCATTCATTAGATTCTAAAATTTATTATGTTATTTCTAAATTTTATATGAAACAAGTTAAAATTAAATCATCCCAGGGCTTTATCACCTCTCTTTTTAGGTTTTTCCAAGTGGAATAGAAACAGTGACCTTGACCTTTGACCCTGAAAAGCAATCCCAAGTGAGCACTTCTGGTAAGGTAGCACTGTATGAAGTTTGAGTTTGATTGACACAGGAAAAGTGATTTTCTATTTATAGTAACAGTGACCTTGAACCTTCAACCCTGAAAAGCAATCCCAAGCGAGCACTTTTGTTTAGGAAGCACTTTATGAAGTTTGAGTTTGATTGGCCTAAGGAAATTCAAGTTATTGTATGGAAACCAATTTTCTATTTATAGCAACAGTGACCTTGACCTTTGACCCTGAAAAGCAATTCCAAGCGAGCACTTTTAGTAAGGAAGCACTGTATGAAGTTTGAGTTTGATTGGCCCAAGGAAACTCAAGTTATTGCACAGAAACTGTTGGTGCAGACGCCGCCGCCATAGTGATCCCTATATGTCGCCTTTTCAGGCGACACAAAAAGGTGTGATTTCCCCCAAATCTCCTCTTAAACTTTCCCAATTCAGACACTTGAAAAACATTTGGTGGTTCTACATGCTTGAGGAGCTTCTTGTAACATTTAAGTTTAACAAGAAACAAGAAAGAATCAGGTTTTTATTTATTGACTATGATATGATACCAAATGAGGAATAAGATGTGAAATACGTATCAATTCAGACTTCAAAAAGTCACATATTTACTGACGATTGCGCAAACTATCACACGTCACCTTTTATAAGACATCAGTTATCACATTTATTTCAGAAGGAAAAATTAGACAGCAAAGTTTTTTTGTGTTTTAGATAAATTATATCATTACACCAGGGATCACTCTGGGGCGAAATTTGGGGATCTTTACCTATATTCTTCCTGAAAATCTCATTAAAGATTCAAAACTGTATTACTTTATATAGAAAAATCTCAGATATTTTGCTGATCCCATTAAATCCCTCAAATTATCCCATTGGTTTTGAGAGTCAAAATTTCCCCTGTTACACTTTTCAGTGGCCCCCTTTAATTCAAAATGGCCCCCATTGTTTATCACTGTGGGCCCAACTGGCCCTCTTTGTACAAATCCTGGATTAAATAATGGAACATGTTAACTTTGTTTTATTGGGAGTTATATAAATCCTAAGTATGAAGGTATCATATTTCTTTAATACACCTGTAGCTCACAGACAGATCAATATCATTATCACTGCTCTGTCACATTCACACTATCACCGCGTTGACAGTGCTGACTCAGTAGTTTGCCACTACTAACCAGGATTTCCTTGACAACAAGTCCGTTGCTATGCAAATCCCAGTAAAAATCACACCGCCTGACTATATATAGCTAACAGCTGGCCTGGAAACATCTTTAAATCCGGCTTATTTTTATTATCGGTATCACACAGAGAAAACAAACAGATCATGTCTTCTTAGCCTTAAGATACCAGTTTAAACGTAATAGGATTAAGGCATCTCAGACCACGTTCAACACAAATGACTTTTACTTGTTCATCCCTGCAGTTCTATAATGAACCATTCCAAGTCTTTGAATGAGAAGGGCATGAAGGTGTTTTCAAGGGTCAAATGAGTTATATATACAGCAACCCTTGTATTGACTAGAGACATGTTAAGTTCCAACATCTACCCAACGGTTTTGATAATAATTTTAGGTTCTCATTTTCCACATTTCCACTTGTAAGATAGTTTGTTAGTTTCATCTCAAAGCAGTTTCGCAATTACCGTCCACACAACCAGCTCCATGTCTTCCTCAACACTTGGAAATTATACAGCACATGATGCCATTTTAGTACTCACACTTAGCATCAGGGTTTGCATTGAAGCCGTCCCTATACCCTTTTTAAGCACAGAAATTGGGAAGGACCCCACTAATTATTAGGACTCCCATTTAAACTATGCAGAAGGACCCCATTTACAAAATACCCAGCGCAAACCCTGAGCGCATATAACAAGTTCTAGCATTGCCAAACTACATCCTCATTTACAGCTGGGTAGAATGGAACAAGCGGAGCTTAGATCTTGTCCAAAGATCCAACCAAGTGACACAACTAAAGTCTAACCTGCAACCCTGGAGTCACAAGCCTGTACTATCACTAAACTTCCATGACTCCTTGATATTTTCGAGTAATTCTGTAATGTAATGTTGATGGTTACCTTGATAAGTGCAGCACTTTCCACCGAGTTCTTAGTGTTAAAGCTGATATCCACCTTGATGTCGGTCTGCAGGTCTGTGAGTTTGACAATAGGGACCTGTAACAGCATCAATTGGTATAAACATACTTCTCTCACGACTCCTTGGATGTAAAATGAATATTGTGCATACATTGAATATATAATTTGTAACAGTCTTATACAGTAAATGTTTACAAAATATGATTAGAAACAGTGAAATGAATCAATTTTTTATTACGTGGGACTGAACTTTTGTGATTTTCCAACAAAACACTTGTTCACAAGAGCCAAACAGATAGGTACTCCTGAACCCTGGTTCCATAGGATAGTCTAGCTACTTTTGTAAGGGTACTTAACAGACAAAGCTTTGGTGCTTGTTTCTTTCTTATCACGATTATAACAATTGTTTTTTTCAAATAGGGCTCTGCATACTGTATGATATCCTCTTAAAGTCAATAAGATGGAACTTGTACTAAGACATATATTTGATACATGCAAAACCTACCTATGCTGGTTCTTCAGGATGTAAAATCCTGAAGAACCACCATAGGTAAGTTTGGCAAAAGTATTACAAAATCTGTCTTGAAAATAGTCTTAATTCACCTCGAAATCTTGTGTATTGTTTTTCACGCATGGCAAATAATCTCCCCCTCCCCTGATCCTTCCCGCCCCATTTGAAAAAAACATATCATGCTGCATGAATTACTTAAAAATGTCAAATCTTTGGGACTTTTACAAAGCCAACAAAATTACAAACCTGTAACCTTAAGTGAATTTGTGAGCATTGTTTGATATCTAGTAATACAGGGTATATACTTACAGAAGCCTTGTCCAGCACCTTGATAGACGCGTGGTCGGTATAGCCCTTGTCAAGGAGTGCCTTCTGTAGCATGAACAAGGGGGGAGATTTCCACTTCCCAAACACAACCAGGTCTATATCACTGTACACAAAACACAACATCCACAGTCAGTATCACTGTACACAAAACACAACATACACAGTCAGTATCACTGTACACAAAACACAACATCCACAGTCAGTATCACTGTACACAAAACACAACATCGTTTGAACAAAGCATCTCTTTGTAAAGGAAATACATATTTGCAACATTGCATAATATTTGTATGTTTCTTGCAGAGGGTGAAAGTAACGATAGACCAATAGATCTTTAGGCCATGCGAAAACCAGGAATTATCAAATAGTGAATGTTTTCACAATTGAAATTGATTAAAAATAAGTTTGTTTTGTCATCAATTGCAATGTATGTTAAAGGACAAGAAATACATAATTATTAAGTTATTCAAACAGCTTTTGTACTGCAAACCAAGTCAATTGATGAAATCACAATTAGCTAATCATATAATGCTGTTGAGCAGAAGTAAACATTGTATCATTTAAAACATCTATAATCACTGCCTTAAAATTCTTACTTTCATTATTGATATGCAACCACATGCTAATAATCCCCAAGTCTGTTTTCAGATTCCCTGTGTACATTGTTAGTTTTGCAGGGTTTTTTGCCAGACATCATAGGGTCTGGTATAAGGACCCATTCTCAATTGATAATTTACCTTATATTTTCCCAATTTCAGTTTGTATTTTCCCAATTAGGGAATAAAAGATGTATAAAAGAAATGTACAAGAAGTATTCGTGATCTTTTGATTCTTTATTCAAATTATCCGTCAACTTACCTTGTGGGTAGGTATAAGCCAGTTTTGAAGCTGCCAAAAATTTCCACCTGAAAAAGTTTTTTGCAAGTTGTAAATACATGTCGTATAATGTATACCAGTCATGTCTACCAACTTGCAATATATTTGTCAAGATCTTCAAAGTTAAGTTTGAAACTTTTCTCATATATGTATTATATTTGATTTGAAGAAAAAAATTAGACTTGACACTCCATGTACAATGAGCCATTTGTAATTTTGATGCAATGCATAACCGTTAGTGACAGGACTACTTCAATTAATCTGTTCACCAATAATATTAGTATACAGTACATAGACATTAATTAAATGATCAGGTGGGGCTTTTTCTTCAAATAATTTCCCCGAGTTCAGCCTCAGGGTACAACAAAAAAAAAGAAAACTTTTTATCAAGTACTTAAAATGCTAAATAAAATTGCACCATTTAAAACCTTTTCTAAGCTTGGTTATATTATCACAGCTGTCACTGGAGTACAAAATTATGCGTTATAAAAGGTGTTAATTGCAAAATCAATTACGGGAAATGGGAGCTGAAGTAAATACCACTGCACTTGGCACAACAGCATATGAAATTCAATTTATCTTGCAATCAATAACTTATTTTTAAATGGTGAATCTGTGAAATATAAATTCCAATTTTCATAAAATGACAATGAATTACATGTTATTTTTCAAATTTCTCTTTTCATATATTCTAATCTTGAGGCTACCCTTTCTTCCGTAGTTTAGATTATAAAATTTAGAAATTTTCCAACAAATTTATTGTTCCTTTTAATTTGGAATTTAATGACAGTTAATTGGGAAATTTGTGTATCAAAATTTTCCTAGAGGAAAATCCCTCTCGGGCAATACCATAATTGTAACTGAACAATATGTCTTACCGAAGCATCTTTCCAGAGGTCTTTGACCACCGACCGTATTCTCTGTACGACCTCTGACCTCATGTTGGCTTCCTCTTGTGTTGGAGACATGTACACAAAGAAATCTTTGATTTCCTCGTGCAGACTGTGAACAAAGATTATGACTTACAATTTGCTTATTGACAAATAAAGTACACAATACTAATAATTATAAACAAGTTTTGTTGAAATTTATACAAGCTAGTTGCATATTAGCTAAAATTGTTGCAAAATAAATAGTCTTGTACCGAATAAATTGACACAGTAATCAGTTAATTGTTCCGAGTTAAAAAATGAAGTTTCAAGTGATTTTGTTATTTATGTTAAGTTACAAATCCATACCCCAACTGGCATATAATAGACCAATTTACATCTTCTATGAATGGCCTATTATACCCAAGTTTTTGGTTTTACTCAACCTGAGATGGGAAATGGTAACTGAACATCATCAAAGTAATTTAAAAAATGACATATTATAAAAAATGTTGATATATGTTAAAAGTTGACTCATCCTATGAAGTAAGTCTGGTTATGCTTGCTAAAATTAATTACTGTATATCACACCAAATTTTACTTTTTATTTTTCTTTTCGGTGCAAGTATTTAATTTTAACAGTGACAGAAAAAAAGAACTGGTTTTGAAAATATTTGGACACGCCTGCCATGCTGAAGGTTATGAAATACTTTCAAGTTTAACCATGACCCCATATTTGTGAAACTAATATAGACTAGACATGAAAGAAAAAGTGAAACTTTAATTATTCCAAGAAAAGAAAAATATTTTAGAAAAATACCATATAAGGTTATTGTTTTAATACATATATGTATCGCGTCACATCGTGACATTACTTCATGTCTAAAATACATAACGGTACCAATTCTATATATGCCTATTATAGACACACGTGAAGTAATTTTGTGGGATGCGTGTGTCTGTGTGTCACCGGGTCTCCCTAAAATACGCCATAGGAGAAAATACGCCATAGGTACGCCATAGGATATTTTCGGCGCCATAGATAAATGTACGTAATATATCTTCAAAATACATCATTTTATTCCTTGATTGGTGCACATTACACCATCTGGTGAAGTTTCATTGAAAAAAAATGTGCACTTTGTACCAAAAAACGATCTTATATCGGAGGCTCTCAGACACTAAAATACGCCATAGGAATCTAGTCAAGCAAGCGTTAAATATCACTGTTTTATGCAACAAATAACTAATTTATTACAGTTATATATGTCATTTGAAGGTTATGGTTAAGTTTTAATGTTAAAATAATATGTACTTTGTAAGAAAGTCGGTAAAATTACCGTGACGTGAAAGTCCAAATCAAGGGGCATAACTCTAATTATACGCCATACAGATGTAAACTCAGTCTATCTATATACTATTTATTTGCAATCCTATGGCGTATTAAAGACTATATATTTTTGATATTGATATTTATTTTGTTCATTAATACGCTCAAGCATTATATTTAATACTAAAAAAATATATATACCTAAAAAGCACAACAAAAGCTTTCTATTTGATACCATTTTCTATGTTATATTAAGACTATGTATTTTTGATATTAATATATTTTTTTATTCATTTATTTACAAAAACATTATTTTTGTTACTTAATATATATGATATAAATACATGTATGCATACATAAAAAACACAACAAAAACTTACATTTTATACAATTTTATTAATATTTTTTTCATAAAAAAGTATTCACACGCAGTAATTAACATGAACATATATCGTTAAACATTATGTATAATTTTGCAAATAATTAATATTCATCAAATTCACTATATTGAAAATTCCATTGATATTTTATATCATCCAGGTACATATTTTAGATAATAGAAATTATATTATCTAGCATTCACAAATATATATCCTGGAATAAAAATAGTATTTTCATGAATATAATAAAAATACATAATGTAAATTTGTAAATTGTAAATGAATGGAAAAAATGGAAAAATTTCATTGAAACTTCCTGATCATGTCATAAGCTGATATATATCACACTATCAAATTTTACGTCTTATAATAGTATTCTTCACGTATGTTTATTACTGTTTCTTTCCTTTTTCTTACGCTTTGTTGTCTTTCAAAGTCAATACCTTTCTTTGTCTTTTCTTTTTTTTTGTTATTTGTTTTGCCTCCATGATTCCTTCTTTTTCTGTTTTCACTTCACTGTTTTTTGCCTCTTATTTCCATGATTTCTTATAGCAATACAGTAGAAATCTTGACAAACAACAATTGTTTTTAAGTCAGATATCAATATAAGGTATTTATTTATAATGGATGAACATTGTTCCAGTATAATATTGTAATGTTGGCATACCCAGTTTGCATGAATATTGATGTACACAACTGGTACATATTGTAGTACTGATAATGTATGAATATTGGTATGCTAAGGCGTTATCGTGGTATATACTATAGTATAGTTACAGTCTACATTGATACTCACTCCATAACCATTGTACTGCAAACTAGAGTTATTTTCCAGTAACTATACTTGAGAACGTGCAAAATTTCTATAACGTCGACAACAATATATGTGGGCGGAGCTATGCAAATTATCCCGTTCGAATCACAATTGTATGACGTCATTAACAATTGACATGGGCAGAGCTAGCTACGGCTTATGCAAACTTCATGCTGTTACATTTATTGAACTGTTTTCACCTTTGTAAGTTTGGAAATGAAATATATGTCTGCAGATGGGGCTAAATTGAACAGAAAACTAATGAACCTTTTACAGGAAAATACTGTAAATATAAGGATTAACCTTTGATTTTGTTTAGTTTATTAGATCATAAATCCAATGGAGCCGTCGGTAAATTTAACGTAAACGCTTCGCGTTTACGCAATTTACCTCGTGCGTTGGAAAATTGGTTAAGAAATTCCAATCAATCATCAGTTAAAATTGGTTGTAATCAGATTGTTAACATAATGAAATTTAGATTTTTTTTTGCCTTACAACAAATACCAATAATCAAATCTGTATTGGTGGATCATCTCCTGCTGTCTGACTGAAAAACCACAACATCAACATGTACTTGAGAGGGAATTATCCTGGGGACTATGGCCACCAACTTGTGCACTTCTATGACTCTAGACTGTACACAGCTTTATGCCCTAAGACAGCCATTTCTTAGACATTTATAGATTTCTTTTAATTTGCAGCATCCAAAATAGATTAAGTAAATATTGTTTGTGTGAATTAATGTAGTAATGCCTTTGAAATTGAATACACATAATTATGTGAAAATGAATTTGATAAATATATATATGTTGAAATAGAGTATAGATATGTAATAAATGTGATGAAGAAATAATTCAAATTTAAATATAAATTTAATATAATTGTTTGTTTATTGAACTCTTCACTAAGGACAAAAAAGTTTTAATATGTGAATAAAGATATAAATATTAATGATATTATGAGATGAATGTTTTGTGTTTATGAAATCTGTCATGATGCTTCACAGATAATTTATGTATAGAAATTTTTATTGCAATTATATGAATTAAAAAAAATCTGAATGAAATCTGATGTATGCAAAAATGATCATTTAACGTGGAGTTTTTATTTTGTGCATGTACCATATTGTTTATACACTGTATTTATTAGTATGAAATGTATTGTTTGTGCACAGGGGTTTGTACTTAATGTTTATGATAAAAATAAAAAAAATATAGCCGTGATCAGCATATATATATATATATATGCTGGTCACAGCTGTATTTTTTATTTGTATCATGAACATTCTTTACAAACCCCTATGGTTTGTGTAAAAAAAAAAAAAAATAAAATAAATTAATATCAAATATAAATAAATATATTATATATTGATTGACCAATCCATGGGAGAAAATACAACATAGTTAAAGATATATGTTTTTTTTTTATGAATGTGGTAATTTAATAAAATGTGTATAATGATGAATAAAATCATTATTAGTAAAATTATACATAAATAATTTTTTTTTTTTATTTTTCCCTGATCTTTTTTAATTTTTTTTCCCCTTATCAATTAAAATTTTTATATTTTTTATTCCATTTTAAAAATATGAATGGAATTTTCCCTTTCAGGGTTGATATCTGTATGGCGTATTGTTCATGTCATTTACAGCTTGTGAATATATCTTTATGAATAAAATAGTAACATAGGTATAAATAAAATGGTATCAATAAATACTTTTGTTGTGCTTTTTATGTATGTTTATTTGTTAGCATTAAATATAATGCTTGAGTGAATTGATGAACAAAATAAATATCAATATAAACATATATGCTGTCTTCATTATTTATTGGTCACTTAACAGGAGAAAATACGCCATAGGATTGCAAATAAATAGTATATAGATAGACTGAGTTTACATCTGTATGGCGTATAATTAGAGTTACGCCCCTTGATTTGGACTTTCACGTCACGGTAATTTTACCGATTTTCTTACAAAGTACATATTATTTTAACATTAAAACTTAACCATAACCTTCAAATGACATATATAACTGTAATAAATTAGTTATTTGTTGCATAAAACAGTGATATTTAACGCTTGCTTGACTAGATTCCTATGGCGTATTTTAGTGTCTGAGAGCCTCCGATATAAGATCGTTTTTTGGTACAAAGTACACATTTTTTTTCAATGAAACTTCACCAGATGGTGTAATATGCACCAATCAAGGATTAAAATGATGTATTTTGAAGATATATTACGTACATTTATCTATGGCGCCGAAAATATCCTATGGCGTACCTATGGCGTATTTTAGTGTGACCGGTGTGTCACCTACGTGTGTGATCGGGCTCAGCCGTTCACAGGATTACAAAATTTAATATCAAGTTTAGGTATTTGTAACTTCATTGGCACTAGATTTTTTTTAAGTTTCAAACGCCGTTACAAAAATACACTGATTCACTTTACTTTGTCACAATTTCATTTATATAAAGCAGAAAATCTACCATTATCTGCCGACGATTTCCCCATGGGAGCCTCGCCTTATTTAAAAGTTCTTGCACAACACATGTGAAGCCATGTTCCGTCGATTGTCATATCAATGACGATGCAAATAAACTGACTATTAAGACACAATGAAAAGACCAACAATGGTTAATCAAACAATATTGTCTAAAATTATCTGTACAAACCCAATGACATCTGGTTGATATTTCTGTTTCTTCGGCTTCCAAGGGGTGAGGCCGCCATCTTCCTTTAATAAATGCTTGTACGACGAATGGTTCAAACCGTATGTACTGGCACGATTGTCTCTCTTGCGTTTGAAACTGTTTTCCTGGTTATGGATGCTATTCTGACGATTCGTCGGAGCAGATTTATGATCAAAATTGTTTGTTATATCCAGAGGAATAAACTCGGCAGGCTTATGATCCAAGTTAGGATTTGAGTTATTGAGAGACATGTTATCAACGCCTATCTGAGCCTCAATTATCCTTGTCCACACATCATGAGCAACTCCTAACTGTTCCGGCGGATACCAAGCAATTCTTGGATCCATATAGTCTATTTGAATGAAATATTCAAGTCATTCGTTCGTGCCGTAAATTCGTCAGGAAAACTTACTTCACCGAAGCGGCTGTCACTTTTTTCGAATTTGCAGAGGATGGTAGCCACTGCGCAAGTCCAAAGAGGTTTCGTGCATTTATCGAATCAAAGGATAATTTATGAACGAATCATTCGAAAGAATAACCCACCATTTCCGTCTTGTTTTGTCTTTAACAATGATTAATCAGAGTGATATCATAGAAAATAACAAAATGAGATATTGTTTAAACAGATTTCGTGAAAAATTACCACTGATATGCGTTATTGATGGTGAGTTTCGTTTCGCGTTAAACGACCTAGGTCTGATAAATGAAGCACACTTCACGGGGGAAGCATGTAGCCGGATCCTTTTTGACAGGTCTTTAATTGAGGCCCACACAGGGAATTCAAACGATTGTCTTCAATATCAAATTTGAATTTTTGTGAGTGATTGCCCCCTCCTGATTGGCTGATTGATATTTTGAAAAAAATATTGAACACGTGTGCCGCAGGTTGTGATTTCCTTTATACTTTGTGTTGATAACGTGTAGAACGACCACTGACTTATCTTTCGTTGTGAAATGAATGGCTTACCAAAGGAATTGGTTTCTAGACAAAAATAACAGTAAAATTTCGGAGTCAATTGGAATTCCACCCACTTATACGGTTGTTTTTAGGGGTAGACAGGTATGCTTTCGAAATGAATCACCCACGCTTCAACTAGCCAACAAACATACCATGGTATACTTGTACGCCACGACCTGAATTAACATTAAAAAACGAGTACAATAGGAAAAAATGAAAACATGAAAACTATAATAAATACATAAATAGCGATTTTTTGATAAATCATGCAAAACTGAATTAATCAGATCATAAATAAATACGACATTTCATACATAATTAATATTTGAAAATTAAATTACTACTACTTATGAAATAACTGAAATTTGTATGATACAAAAAAATGATATACTGTATATAAGTATAATCAGAGACGTATAGCTTAATTTTATACGTCTCTGGTATAATTAAGTATAATGTATATCAGCGACGTCCCTGTGTATATATAAGTATAATGTACACGGAATTAGATTACCTATCTAACTATGGTGATCATACATGATAAATTACAATTATTAATTTCAACCCCCGCCCTTATAGAAACTCCGCTTGCCGTTAGATTCATAATACATTTGTAGCTAGCCATGTTTGATTGATCATGACCTCAAAAACTCACCCTTATATGAACCTTAAAATTCTCCCTTACATTCACTTTAAAGTTGGTGATCCGTAAATCTAATGTATTGTTGATTTGTCTGAGTAGAGGATAAGATTAAGTATGTGATAGTCGGCATTTAAATGAATCTCACAAAGTATTTTCTTATTCCGACTTATATTTTTTCCTAATTCAAACATACATGTATATTTCCCCAAAGCTGAGAAGAGAATTATAAGCACAACTTATTTCAACTTATCAACACCTAATATCTATAGTGGAGTACATATAGATATTTACATGATAACATTTAACAATTCATACGTGACATCTTAAATTTACAATAATTTATTTTACTAATACCTGTTACTGGATTTGATGAAAAGCTCAACGTGTCTGAATATCTTTCTATTTATATCTGCCCACATATTTTCATGGCCATTTAAAAATAATCTTAATTAAATTAGCTGGATATACATATATATATGTTTTGAAAAAGTGTAATTAGTACTGCATGTATGAAAGGACTTACATTCTAGTGTCCAAATGCATATCATGAATATTATCAACGATCTTAGCACGGAACAAATACTTTGTGTGTATATTTTAATAATAGTCTTCCTTTAGGTAAATAATTTGCAATATTTTCAAAAAAGCATCTGTAGCTTCAGGTGTACCCCTATGGGGTGATTTTTATCGGACATAATGATGAATATATATGTTGATCTGAACCACTTAAGAACCACAGGGACCTGATAATTTGTTACAGCTAGTTTTTGGACCTAAACTTGGATAAACACCCCAGTTTAGGTCCAAAACTAGTTGTAACAAATTCCCAGGTCCCTGTGCTAAGAACGTCTAAGTCCAACAGCTGTGACAACGTCATATCCACTAGCAATGTTTTACCGGTCTTTACCAAGTTTGTCATCAGTATCAATGTGTGTTATATTGGACAATAATGAAATGGATGACGTCAAAATATAGATTGATGGCGTCACAATAGCAAATGTTGTTACAATTTTATAATAACATTTGCCTTCACAATGCATTACAATGGAAAGATGCAGAGCAAATATAGTTTGTGTATTATAGGTTACTATTTTGGAAAGTCAACGAAATATCGATTTGTCAAAATAGGCATAAGTATACCTAACGTTGTCGAGCAAATAGATGAATTGTTATATATCAGTTGGACAATGTCTAAATGTGTAAATCATTAATTATAAATAGAGGATCTTACACGAGTGTCGACGTACTATGGAATTTATTAAACGAGTTCAAAAGTTGAATATGTTATGAACCTTTAGGCGAGTGACATATTATTTTTTTTAACGAGATTAATAATTTTGCATATTACATTGACACGAGTGTGGGACTCTATTTATCACATAGCTTATATTTATGAGAAAATACACCAAAACTCTCAAATTCATTCTCTGTAAGAATAGCCTTTTTTTCTTCGACGGTACGATTTTCACTACGGAGACAATCATATGACGTCATAAAGACGTCATTTGATTATGACGTCACCATAGTGTAATTACACGTGTGTAATACCATAATACATTTTTATGATATGGCCGTATGAAAAGACTAAACGGGTCAGTTATGTGATGAAAAGGAGAACGTAAACTAATTTGAGATAACTAACCAACCATCCGCCCCACGCAATTGTCAATCAATGCTACTTGTAAATTTCAGGGAATCACAAAATTACGTCATGGTCTTTCGGTCTTGCTTTCTGAAACCGTAACCTTCAGTAATGATCCCCGTGTTCAATATATTCTTATTTTGATATCTTATATCATGAATATTTTACTTTTATTTATGATATACATTTAAGAGGTAATTGCTATTCGTTTCAAACTAACAAACGTGTTTCTAATAGTATCATTCCGCGAACGTCTTTTATAACTCACTTGTTCCAAGAATACGTGAAAAATGGTTTCACTTTCATCATTACTGATTGTAATGTATGTCAATATGTATTGCCGATGTTGCATTTAAATTTGTTTTGCCATTATCTCGTCATAGATACTTCTGGGTAATATCGAGAATTCTCATGCTTCATGATACGCAACCGTTCAATTCAAATTTGTCATTGGGCGACTGTTTTTTTTTTACCTTAAATATTTCAAAATGTTGTTTTTTTTTTAACTTTAAGCTTGACTTACTATATTGTGTATGTATGCAAATTTAAATGTTGACTCATGAGCCAAAATTAAAACAAAATATCCCGACCTATCCTAGATTTCCTACAGTTTCGAAAATCGGTTCATGTTCGTACTTGTAAGTTCAGTCCTTCATTAAAATTTGCCAATACTTATACTTACTTCTGTTCTTGTTCTGGGAGGCTGGCTCTGTTCTTGACAAATTAATAGCCATTTCAATATATAGGGAAATGCACAGTAAAATAGTGACGTAATGCACAATATTGATAAAAACAAAACAAATCAAAATATGAATATTTGACTAAGCCTACCGGTCTACCCATTTTTGCCAGAACTGAAACGCACATGATTATTTAATCTGAATGGCGACTGTCATTCTCAGGATTCTATCTCCGTCATTCTTCAGCAACAAATTAAAACCGAGAAATACATGCCAGTAATACTCCCAAGGAACATCCACTGTTTTTTTTGTTTGTCGTACCAACCTACCACAGGAATAACCTGATTGGCTGTTGGCCAAAAAGTGCTGTTGATCAAGTGAAATCGATGACGCAATCGGTAAGACAAATGACCTTCGTTGTTATAAACTGTGAAATTGAAATTTCATGTTGATTGCAAAATCTTGGTTGCTAGAACCATCACAGGGACGTGGTAATTGGTACACCACGATTTACATACGTTTTTACCTATTCTGAAAGATTTAAAAGGGTAATTTTAGACGTTTTTTAGAATATACTGTTACAATTGTAAGTAAATTTTCTGTCTATATGAAAAAAAACGAGGTTACAGAAATTTCTACTAAAATATTTTAAATAATGCTATAAAGTGTCTAAACTTGTCGAAACTGTTAAATAATTCTCAAGGCCCCGTGGCTTCAAATAATTGATATTTTACTTAATCAACACTTTGTGACGTTTTCTGAGTCAGTATGAAATAATTGTTTTATTACACATAAAGCCATTCCTATAGTCATGCATTATTAACTTTGTCACCAATAGCAATGTGTGTTATAAGACTGTAACAACAGTTGCTGAAGCATTCATTGCTTTAGTATAGATGAACGGATATATATTTTTTTCACTTTTCCTTGGACTTTGATACATATAATTGAAACCAGGAATTTTTTAGTTATATCTCGCACCTCGATTAAAATGGAAATCGATCTTGTTTTGTATCACGAACCCTGGTAGATGTAACAGATAGTAACAAAAAAATCTCCATAAGGTTAAACAAAACGTGATTTCTCGTGAATATAGGCCGTGACGTTTATAATCTATATATATATAGCTCCCACCGATGGAGTGAAAGCGCTAAGTAATGTGTCCGTGTCGTTTTTTATTTTTACATATATATACATATATAGACAGAATTTTTTATTAGACAGGGGTCGGTTTTGACAGGTTATACTGGTATATATATACACGAAAATTCACAGTTTATAATGAGACGGGAACTTGATATTAAACAAACTCAAACAAAACAGGTGTACTGTAAACATACGAAAAGACACACATTTATTTTTACATGAAAATTAATAAATATAAATATACCATTCATTTACAATATTTCACAAGTTGAGTATCATATTTGAAACACTGCAAATCAAACAAACTGACAAATCAATAACATTTCACCAAACTTTCACACAATATTCGAGTGTACTTTTAGACTAAAACCTAACTTTTTTTTTCAAAAACAGACAAAGCGACAATAATGGCTGTTTTATCTTATCATATATATATTACAAACGCTATCTAAAACAATAGATATAAAATTATAAAGAGAAGCTCAATTTACCGGACACTATATACGATATTAGTTATGCAGTATATGAAACAGAATAACTATATATAGGCGTGTGATAGAATGAATAGAATCTAACATTCGTGACAATGTAATAAGGACATTGTCACGAGTGTAAGATTCTATTTATCACATAACTTCTATTTATGAGAAAATACTCCAAAACTATTCATTCTCTATATAAAAAAAAAATCTTTGACTATACGATTTTCACTACAGAGACAATCATATGACGTATTTAGTAGTGTTGGTACACGTGTGTAATACCATATTTTAGACATGGCCGTATGGCATGACTGAACGGGTCAGTTATGTGATAAAATTAATAACTCTTTTCTAATGATATACCATATATACAAGTACATACTTATAATATAACGTTAGAAGTTATTATAAGATTATCTCCATATTTACAGCATTACAAAAAGGCTGATTTAACAAATGAAACTTTTGATACACAATATTCATAAAGATACATTACAAACACACGGAAAATATATGATTTGTTTTTCGTAGACTAAAATAAATACTTTTCAAATAGTAATAAAATACGCTATACTAAAAATAATAATGAAAAAAACCGTCATGTTTTTATAGTATCGTATGCCAATTTCTATATCCATCTCGCATCAATCAGATACAGTAATATCATCCCGAGGGCCGGTACCCGAGGGTTACTCTTATATGTCAAGGGTTGATACGGGAAAGGGTATATAAGTGAACATATGATAATGTTTTCATCATATAGAATGTACAGATGTATATATACTAAACATTATTTAACATCCTTTCAAAATGATAAGCAATATATCACTGACCATGTGTATATGGAGACGTTGTTTTTTTTTAAATATGTTCCACAGGTCGGATATTGATTTGGTTGTTTGAGTCTTACGTTCTATATACAGCTAAGGTAATTTAAGAACGTGCAAGGTTTTAGTGGTGGAGGGAAACTGGAGTTCCCGGTGACAATCCACTGACCTACGGTCAGTATTTGCAAGTGCCCTACGTAAAACTCAACAAAGAGGTAGAAGGGTAGCGGTAGCAGAATGTAAGACACCGTATTACTACTTGGCCACCATGCATAGCTACTTCTCCTTGACGGCCAGGAGTACATCGTCAAGTATATGCACCCAATCTGATTCAAATACAGATCCTCACTATTACTATCGTGTACACACGATAGCACAGGGACCTGAGAATTTGTTACAACTAATTTTGGACCTAAAATAGGGTGTTTAGAGTAATTTTACACATTTGGGGAGGTTAAGATCAGTTTTCGATAAAAACGCCCCCTCAATGGTCATAAAAGCTATGCTTACTCTAAACACCCTATTTAAGGTTAAAAACGAGCTGTACCAAATTCTCAGGTCCCTGTGCACGATAGTAATAGTGAGGGTCTGTATTTTAATCAGATTGATATGCACCGAAATATGTAGCGCACATAACACATACCATATCCAAGACAAGTGACAGTAATCATTTTAATTGTCCAGCAACGAATGAAACTGTTTACAATTTTAAAAGACTTGCGACCAGTAGTTGAAGTAAAGATCCATCCGTTTGTATTAGATTTTGATGACGTGACACCTATGAGATTTACAAATGGAGTGTTCAAGGCCCCGTTGTTCAAAGGATGATTAGCTTAATCGCTGTATAACGTCATTTTTTAAAACCTTAATAATTCTGTCAATATACAAGGTAAAAGCTTCAAATTTTGCATGTAAATTGACACTATTAGATATTTGATATCAGCAATGATGTAAGGAAATCTATCGTTTCATTTCAAAGTTACAGGATAATTTATATTTTCGCTAATAACTGATTAAGCTAATCACATTTTGAACAGCTGGGCCTTCAAGTGATTATGGTAATACTTATCGGCATTTAAATGTTGTATATTTATCAGTGGTCATTACTTTCAGTGGTATGTCAGTGTCAGCTATATATGGAGTGTGTGGGCGAGGGTGTGTGTACGGAGGTGTTTGGATACGAGCGAATTATATAACGGTCATATAAAAAAATCTGTAACTTTATGAATTAATCAAAGCATGCTGTAAAACGTAAATTTATGAATATATTTTAAAAAAATCTTCTAACTTGTTATGACATGCATTTAATCAGTAAGAAAGAGACATAATTTAATCTTGTTTGAAACAAGCATTCTCATTGGCTTAAAAATTATGTTATCAGCTCATAACGTAAAAAATGCCGTCGCCGTTTATAACGCCGCTTTTGATTGGCTGATACAACAGCGTAATCATTTGTAAGAGAAAATAGTCCACCAATAAAGTGAATTTTCAAATGGTATAGGTTAAATTATTAGTATGAATTTGAATCTATTTGTTATGTTATGGGGTTATAAGACAAAAAACCGGAGTGTACTCTCATAACATAAAAACTAGATTCAAGTTAATCCTTAAATATTCAGAATTCTTGAGTGGTTTGGGGTGATGACTAGAAATATCAGCAATCGGCCAAAAAATGATCTACCCCCCCCCCCCCCCCCGCACCCCTCCCTGTGGATTACACTGTCATATATCGCCAATACCACTCGATGTTACGTATAAATATATCACTCGTCTACTATATTTTCAATCAGAAGCTTCGTAGCGTGCGCCGAGAGCCTCATTTTGGGCGCATCACGAGTACACATGTGGCTGATGAGCAGCAGGTCTTTGATATTTCCGTAAACGTTTATCTGGCGCATCAAACACCCGAGACTGTATATATCTGTCGCTTCGCTTGTCCGGCAACCTTTTCGAACTTCCGGTGCCAAATGGCGCAAACGCGCCAATTTTTTTGACGGAGGATGAAACTTGCGCCCAGTGCGGTAGGAGGCTAGACCAAAGTCTATGTATTTGAGTCTGTAGCCTTGTTTTCTTGTGTACATAACGATATTATTCGCCTTGATGTCGTTTACAAGAATGAATTTGTCGTGAAACTTGTCCAGGCCATGCGCCAGTTGAAATGCTATACTAATCCACTCAGTTTTGCTAACTTTGTCAATGCATTGACGGAGAAATCTGTGGAGAGTCTGTCCTTCGCCGATGAATTCCTGAATAATACCGAAACTGTTTTCCTTTCGAACAGTATTTGTAAACTCCACAAGTCCAAAACAAACCGGAACATACCCGGTGTCAGAAAGATATAACAGTTTTCTAGCCTCTTCGATCGATTCTGATTTTGTTCCGTACTTCTCTGTAAATTCCTTGACGCAAACTTTAGTGTCCGAACACCGTCCGTCCGTGAACCGGATCCGGAACACGTCTCCAAACGATCCGTGACCCACATGCACCGGAAGTCCATTGTGTTCACCAATATCGTAATCAAGATGGCGCTGATCGACAAAATGAGGCATAATTAAGTCATAATTATCATACAGATGGAGATGTTCTTTTGAAACCAAGTTTGTAATTGAGAGTTTGCTAAACCCAATTATGTCCATATCCGGAATGATTTCGTCTGTAATAAATAAAAAAGAACATAGCATCTTATAAATTGTTATATATCTGTTTAGATTTAGAGCACCCTTTTATTTACAATATCTAAATATTTTTCAGAGGGGGATAATACGAAGGCCTAGAAGGGTCAACTGAATGAATACAACCTTCGAAAGCGTTATTACGACTTTATTCGCTTGCAAGGGCGCTATTGTACACGTTTACCCAGTTAACACTCTTAGGCTTTCAGTAATGCTTTTTTAGAAACGATGAATATAGGTCAACTGTTTATGGAAACAGATAAAGTGCATCATTTTACAGAAAAGTTTTATAGAAACGATGGGTGGGCCAACTATTTATAGGAACAGATAAAGGTCATCACTGTACAGAAATGCTTCATACAAACGATGTGAAGGTCAACTATTTATAGAAACAGAAAACCGAAAATGCCTTATAAAGATTTTAGAGAAATGATGTACTGTAAAAGTCTTATGCTTGTATCACAATTGCTTGAGTTTCTGTCAGTATATAAAAAAAAAACTGTTTATATATATGGAGCCGCGGCCCATTACAGAATACATTACTGTAATGGGAGGCTCATTTCACACAAACATATTTATTATTTACTGACAGGAACTCAAGTAACTGCATGTGCTTGTATTAAATCATAACGTTTACAAATGTCAATATTTTTCATCTGAGGTTTTAATCGTCTGCTGTTGTTTGAGACTCTTCAATAATTCATCGTAACCAAACAAACAAACAAACAAACAACAAACTAAACAAATAAATAATTGTGCTTACCAAGTACCCGTGTTTATAGATTTAGCAGAAATGATGTAAAAGTCTTTTTTTGTTGTACAAAGTCATAATGGTTTATAGATTTCAACATTTTTCATTTGGGGGTTTAAATCGTCTGCTGGTTCTCAAAACATTTCAGTACTTCACCGGATTTATATATATAAAAAAAAAAATGAAACCAATAATTGTACTTACCAGGTTCTTGTTTCGTCCAATGGTCAACACCAAGATACGTCTCCTCGAACTGACCAGTATACTCGAGACGTTTATAGAAAGTCTGGCGGTGTTGGACATCTATATTTTCCTGTCCGTCCTATGATGTACAATGTATGTGGACATTTGACGGAAACGTGTGACCATATGATACTATACATGTCCGTACGGACACACTAATGAAGTCCGAGGTATGCATAATTAATAACATGTTACGCTGGGATATTTAACGTGTAGTATAAGTTAATTTCTCTTCAGAATTAGGTTAGAAATGTATTTTTTCATTGTTTCATGACTTTGTGACTTCAACAACAAGAAATGGTCCGTTTTTTGTATTGTTTTATTTATTTATTTTTCTTGGGGGGTAGGGGTAACATCCGCCTTTCATTATGGGGATTCAAGCTCTTGGGTATCAAGGCTTGCCTTTCTTTTCTATCGAGCTCTTGTAAGGGCTGTATATGGCCCTTTTCTCTGTGCGTTTATTTCGATTTTCATAAGACATATTAAAATTTATCTTAACTCAAAGCACAACTTCAAAGAAAACAAAACCATGATACCGGTATTAAATAAAACGAAATCTATTGTCGTCAGGTCGTGTTGAAGTACCCCGCGTTCAACGGTCCACATCTGTTCACACCTATGCCACGAATCCCTTCGTTGTCCTATTATATTGTTGCGGTCCTGTTTAGGTAAGAAAAAGCCGAGCGCATACCTGTCAACAGGTGAGTTCATAAACTATTAAATACGTGTTGCATGTAAGGAAAAGAAGGGGTACGGAATGACGAAATTCCGGATAAAATTAATAAAGTTTTTATCTCAGTGTTCTGAGAATTTGGTATTTACTGATGTGATATTTTGACCTAACGTTGCAGCAATGATGTTTTGAGGGGTAGTTATATTTTCGAAAAAAATGCACTTATTGGTAATAAAAGTGTTTATTTTATAGATTGTTTGTTTTGGTCTCTAATTTTCATGCTTAATAATGCAAGTTAGCCACAAATGTATATGACACTTGCTAAAGTGTTTGAATTTTGAGAGGTCAGCCATATGCATATTGGTTTGTTAAACCATAGTTGCTTGAGTTTCTGTCAGTATATAAAAAAAAGTGTTTATCTTTAATGAGCCGCGGCCCATTACATAACGTACTGTAATGGGAGGCTCATTTCACACATAGATATTTATTATTTACTGACAGAAACTCAACCAACTGTGGTTAAACTACATAGTTCTGTGCTAAAATAAAACAGAAAACGAAACATGATGGTGTCAATTATCTAACCGTTTATTCGTGATTTTTGTTTAAGTAGTCATATTTATCACACAACACATCTCAAATCTCATACAATCTCATTTACACACAGATTCAACAACATTCATTTCACACAGATTCAAAAACATTCATTGCACACAGATTCAACAATATTCATTACACACAGATTCAACATCATTCATTAAACAAAAATTCAACAACATTCACGAGGAATATTTCTTAAATTGTCAAGTAATTTTCCTAGCATGATTGCTTTCGGTTGTTTGAGATAAATATTAATTAGCACGTAGGTAGCATTTTTAACAACATATATTTTATGTTAATATAAACCGGAAAAGGTTAACTAACCAAAAGTCTGCATAGAAGTGTCAAAAATTCAGACACGATGATGAAAATACATTATTGTCATTGTTATTATTCCGTTAACATATGAAGTGCCGTTGTTCGTAGTTTGCATTATCATTTTTTTTTCGATTTCAGGTAAAATAATGTCCAAAAAATTGCGACGCTCTCTATCCACACACAGGGACGACAACTCTTCCGCATTTGACGAGAGGGGATCGACGGCTCTTGTTGGCAGGGAAGATACTGGGAAGCACCTGGTCCCGGGGCCCCGGGGATGGGTTTCTGGTAGGACGGCTGTTCTTAACTGGAATAACACTATTAGATTCGTCGTCATTTCTGTAAAAAAAAAAATAAACAAATAAATAAACATATTGTACCTTGTGATATTCCTATGTAAATTCATAAAGTACTAGTCTAACCATTTAACTTGATGGGTTCAAACGGGGTGGATGAGTTCAAGATCCACATGGAACCCGAAATAACATCAGCCAACAAATATTTTCAGTTTAGTTGGGAAAGAAATCTTATGCATGAACAGCATCGAGGTAGTTGAATTTGAAGCGAACTTCATTATCGACAAAACAGGAACAACTTTATTTTGCAATTTTGAATGATTATAGATTTTTTGGTAATTTTCAGCACCAAACTTTTCTAATCAACAGAATTTCATCAATATGTTTAAAAGTAAGTTTTATATGTTAGTTTGCATTAAGCTAACTCAGAATGCTTACTTGTAGCCGTACATCTGTGTCAGCATACAGCTTGATTCTGTGTCTGTAATTAAAGTTAAATTTAGGTAATACTACGCTTAACAGTATTTTTCAAATAGTTTCATATCAAGAAATAAAGAATAAATGAATCATAATTTTTATCCTAAGCCTTTCATCGGAATGTATTTTCATAAACAAAATATCTGGCCAAAGTGCTAATAGAACTCACTAGCCTCACTTTGAAACTTGTGTCGAGTTATTAGTATTTAACACAGGGACCTGAGAATTTGTTACAGCTTGTGTTGGACCTAAGAGCTTTTATGACCAATGAGGGGGGCATTTTTATCGAAATTTGATCTAAAGCCCCCAAAAGTGTTAAATTACTCTAAACACCCTAGTTTAGGTCCAAAACTAGCTGTAACAAATTATCAGGTCCCTGTGGTATTCAACAGTAACTGCATGCATATGTTTCTAATCTGAAAAGTAGCGTCTTACTTTCATAGTAGACAGGCATATGAACGGCCTTGACCGGACGTGGGCCAGCACGAGCAGATTTTGGTACAGCATTCTTCCTAGGGTCCACCACAGGGGCCAGTTTGTTCTTGTTTACTGGAAAGGGACTTGGCGCCAATTGTTCTTTAGGTCCAGGGGCTGGGTACCTTATTGGACTGAAGATAGAACCAAAATATACTAATTTTCATTCACATTTTTTAACTCAGAAAGACCAAAAAACATTGAAGAATTATCGGTTTAAACTGACCATATCATGTTGTCACTTATATCACTTATATTATCATTATAATCACTATTATTATTTATATGGTTTTTTTTGCCATAAAATTCATAATAAACTTGAAACTACATACTTTGGGTTGTAAACAGCTTCAGGCAGAGACAATCTTGTCGGCTGATCGGTAACCGTGGTCTTTATATCTTATAAAAAATCAAACAAAATACAAACTCATGCAGAACTGAACGAAACGAAAATAAAGTATTAAAATAAAACAACGAAAAAAAATATGTGGGAGTCTTTATTGGTGTTTAAGGCCTTATACGGACTCGAAAATCGGCAAGGACCCTCTAAATTCCGATTGGAAATTAATGAAGAAACAAAATGAACATTAAACAAGAAAAAAAGTATACATGGAAGCAACTGGAATTAAACAAAAAATAAAAACGAAAAATCATTTAGCCAAAACAAATATTAAATAGGCTATATACTGAGTTTGTTTTGTACACAAACAGGAATTAAAAACTTAATTTGCGAGCTTTCAAAAACGTCTGTTTCCTTTGTCAAGCAAAGGGCACAATAGCCGAGTGTTGGTGTTCTGACCGCTGAAACAGTATAAGTCCTCTGATTTAGCCCACACAAGCCGGATTAATTGCTTGATAAAAACGATTTTGATAGGCCTTACATATTGAATGGTGTACAAAACAAACTCAGTATATACCATTCATACCAAACTGATGGATCTTATTCCTAATGTAATAAGTTGATGACTTACTTTCTTTGTGAACAGTTATGTGTTTGGCCTTGACCGGACGTGGGCCAGCACGAGCAGATTTTGGTACAGCATTCTTACGAGGGTCCACCACAGGGGCCAGTTTGTTCTTGTTGACTGGGAAGGGACTTGGCGCCAGTTGTTCTCTGGGTCCAGGGGCTGGGTACCTTATAGGACTTTATATAGAAAAATTGTTTGTAAACTTAATGTGGGTGGAATGTAGGTATTTAGACAAAATAAATTAATCTTGTGTTTCCGCAAAACCTACAGATTGTTATAATGGTGTGCATTTTTGAAGACAGAAGTGTTGTTCAAAATTAAGCATAAAGTATATAAAACACAATTACAAAAACTATTTAAGCATTTTTATGATCCCCATTTGCATATGTTTTTCATACTGTTTAAATATATGAAACTAGATGAAAAATAAAAAAAAATACATACTTGTCGTTAACTGGTTGTTTGCGAGATGACTTTGTCGTGTTGTGTGCAAAATTGGCTTCCAGAGCTAGAATAATTAAAAGTCAACATAAGAAAACAATTATGACTATAAGTAACACAAATTGAAATATTCATATCAAATACTAAATATTTGGCTCAAAAGAATTAAAAATAGCTTGATATTTAGTAACTAAAGGCAAACATATATTCACAATATAATTTAAATATTTACCATTGCAAGTGGTCTGTTTATGAATAGTCTTTCCCTCTCTGTCGAGAGATTTGTCTCCAGTTCTAGGAGTAGGGCAATACCAGGGATATGCCGGGTCAACAGTCTTGAGGAAATCACCGGAACCATTTCCAGCATCATGTTGTGTCTTATGTGTCTCAGAGTCTTGAGAACATCCATATTTTGCCTCGTGTGTGTTTAATTTGTGGGCGTGGCTTCTGTGACGTCTTTGTTGCCTGACTGCTTCAGGTTTCGGCCCCTTTGGGGGAGTTGGAACGATGTCAAACGTACTGATGTCGGTGAAATCGATTTTACATTTAGCACCTTAAAAGAATAATGAAATGTGATAGGCATACATATTGTCTAATGCATTTGAAACATGTATGTTTGCATAAATTAAATGTTAAATAGGCTTTTGAATAGCTACCAAATAGCCATTTCCATGTCAGAAAACGTGCAATGACATTGAAAGTCTATTCATGTTCTGATTACATGTTTGGACATATAGACAAAATAATGAGTGTCATTCATGTGATACATCAATTTCTGTGTCACTTATTCACTTACTTTCCAATCTGTGCGTGCGTAACGCCTTCTTGATGTTCGATGCTTCCATTTTTCGATCAAAAATTGCTGAGAGAATTTTCTGACAGCTGCTACAAATGTCGTCGTTTCGTAGCTACCGCCGCTAAAACTCACGTGAGCGAACAATTGATAATGCGCTCTTTTGATTGGTTGAACAATCACGTGACCAGACAACCGTTCTTGATTGGCTGAAAATATGGCGATTCCAAAAAGAGGTCCGGGATTCAATCCGGATAATAATTGAATCTTGATGAAAAGAGGATCGACATTTACATATTTGAATAAAGGATTACCGAAATGCTTATACAATTGTGCAAATATGTGATCAGCTGAATTTTTGCTCATATCGAATGCAGCTTTAAAGAAATAGAACATGAAAATACTAAAAGTGACACCGAAACGATGTTTCCTTTGTTAAAATTTTGCCCCTGGTTTAATCGATTTTGACTTTGGATTATGATTAATTTGACGCTTCGGTATTCTCTTATTTATTTTCATAAAGTATCCCTGTATATATAGTATATTGTGATTCAACATTCAGCAAAAAAAGAAAAATATCTCAAATTGCAAAATAGGTTCAAAATATATGCAACTGGGTTGACTGGATGTGACCACCTTTCTCTCATTTTTTTTTATCCTTTACTCTTCCTGTTTTCATATACTTCACTTAGTATACATGTATATAATTCTCTCTACGTCCCTTTTCCTCCCATCATTATATTTCCTTTTAAAATATGATTTATATATTATAATAAATTATGTATGTACTTTGAAGAAAAAAAAGTGATAAGTTGTAAAAATTTGTTTTTAATTCTCATGTATATATTTATTTGCAATTTATGGATATAACACCTAAATGCTGCAATATATATTTCAAAAGGGGTAAAATGAACACTTTTATCTTATATCGACTCTTTCGAAAAAAAGCATGCACTCCATACGATACCAGTACCTATATTTTTAAAACATTTTACATGATTTGATGATGATGATGATGATGATGATGATGATGGGTTTTGTTTGGTGGGGGGGATAAATGCATGTCAAGCTTACATCTTATGCGTACAACAACACTTTATAAACTACTATCTTTTGCATTTTATCAGAAAACTAAGTCATGCCAAAAGGACATGTTTATTATAAAGCAGAACTTTAGGTCAAATATAAAAAGCGACGATTTTATATTATATAAATTCCATAGATTGTCGCTTAAGAATGTATGTATCACAGTAACCACAATGAGAACAGGTTAATGGAAAGATTCTTGTTACACAACACGTCATGTTTGTTACATGTGTGACGTTTTGTGGACTGGTACGGTATGTACTCTGTCATCTTTGTCAGACAAATCGCCATTTAAGCGTATAGGTTCACAGGAATATACAATGTACAAGTTGTACAAGTTGTTTAAATGTCGATGTAGACAACCGTGTAAAATGTATACGAGTTACTCATGAAAATTGAATTCAATTTCGGATACACTGTAAAGTATGGTGGCCGGTTAGCCTGTCACCGTGTAATATCGCCACATCGCAATCTCGACCTAAAGTCGAGGTCGCGAGATTGCAAGGCGACGGAGGTCGCGAGATCGCGAGGTTGCGAAGCGAGGTCACCTAACTGGCCACCATAGTAAAGCATATGTAAAATGGCCCTGAAATGATTCGATTCGGCTACGAAATAAACAACAACAGTTCATAAATGATAAAATATAAATAGATACAAAACACACAAACAACAACAATTGTGTGAAACAGTATACGATCAACCACAGGGACCTGAGAATTTGTTACAGCTAGTTTTGGATCTAAAATAGGGTGTTTAGAGTAATTTTACACATTGGGGGGTTAAGATCAATTTCCGATAAAAATGCCCCCTCAATGGTCATAAAAGCTTTTATGACCATTGAGGGGGCATTTTTATAAAAAAAAATAATCTAAACGTCCAAAACTAGCTGTAACAAATTCTCAGGTCCCTGTGCGATCAACTACAACATATGAATACCAAAAATATACATCTAAAAGACGATCGACACGGAAAATCATTAAAGTTTACTCAAATAACTTTGAACTCAGTTTGAACTTTTTATGAATTACGGATATTCATTGAGGGTGTACTCACGTTCAAGTCTCTTTTTAATCTCAGGAAAGGAAGTTTTGTAATATTGGACATGAGTATGAGCAATTTAAACTTCAATCACGTATCTGCAGAAGCATGGTCTAGTGATAGGACGCCGGGCTCGTGATCGAAGGGTTGCGAGTTCTTGTCCCGGTCAAGGCACTTGTGTTGTATCCGTGAGCAAGACACATTACTTCGCTTGTTCCAGTTTACTCAGATGTAAATTAGTGCGCAATTGGGCAGTGCTAAACATTGTAGAATGCTATCTGTGAGTGCCGAAATGGCAGCACCGGTTGTATGGTCCCCAGGGAGTTGAGAACGATATTGGCTGTTTGCGGATAATAACTTGTGGGCCACTTTGAGAAGACCTATAAGTTGTCATGAAGCAGCACATAAGAACCTCGAATTGTTGTCATTATCATCATTTGAAAAAATGTGTCGAAAATCTGGTTTTCTATAGCTTGTTTATTTTTTACGAGAATTTAAAAGTGACCAATTTGTAAGAAAATACTGTTTTCTGTATTAATATGTGTACATATAGGGAAATTACGTTTGAAAGTAAATCAAGCGTTTTATTGTGGAATTGCAGGGTAAACTTATACATGAATTTGCCCTTCAATAGCAGCAAAATTCACTTAAAATCACAAATTACATGTATGTAAAATTAGTATCTTCTACCAAACATGAGTAAAAAGAGCAATTGGATAACAAATTCTTTCTACAATTTCTGCTATGCCATTAATTCCCTTTTTTAAAAATGCTTACGAGAAAAAGTTATACAAAAATATCTTACGTCTCGTAGGTGTAGGCCTATATAATAGTAATATTGTAAATACTAATGGAGATACATAGAAAAGACTTAAGGTTCGAACGAATAGAAATTCTGAAATGAATATCATTGACTAGGTGCTATTTACTTAAAGGCCCAATATATGTAACTTCAGGGAAATTTTCGTGATTCTGAAAAATTCTGAAAAAAAATCCAGTTGATAACCATGCAAAAATAAGCCTAAAACGAAGTAAACCTGAGTGGTAACTAACAAGAAACTCTGGACAAAAAAATCCAAAGAATTGAAAATAATTCAGGTGGGGCCCACTTCAACAACAAACCGAAGGTAGTAGACGGTTCGAAATGGACGCGTGTTTACAAATAGCGTGTTTCAACTGCTGCCGTGCCGGTTACTGCGTTAGAAGTCATCTTGAATATTGCTGATATCAGTTAAACTTAACTGAATCTATAAAAATGATAAGTTATTAGGCTTGATTTTCGCTTCAAGTTTTGCCGAAAGTTACGTATATTGGGCCTTTAAAATGGCACATAATTATAACAGGTATAGGACTGTCTACAGTTAGTACTGGACCCAATTTTATGTGTTTAGAATAAATACACTTTTTGTAAGGGTTGTAGTTGTTTTATTGTTTAATTAACGGTAAAAAATGCCCCTTTATGGTAAAAGAAACCCAACTTTTACGGCCATTCAACTGGGGGGGGGGGGGGGGGGGCATTTTTATCGAAATTTCATCTAAAGCCCCAAAAGTTTAATTAATACATACTTAGTCGTAATTAAGAGATAAACATGTCGTCATTAAGGAATACCGAAGTCGTAATTACGACATAGAAATATGACCTAATGTGGCACATACGGCTTCCGTACCTTCTTTATTTCACCATCTCTATTATCAAATAAGGTGATAAAGAGTTTGATGGAGAGATGTAATACGTGTAATGTTCAATTTAATATAAACATTATTTCATTCTAAATGTATGTACAAATATTACAACATTACAAACAGAAAATAAAAAGGAATAGGATCCGGAAACAAGTTAAAAAAACTTATATTAATCCGTTTCTATTAATTTAGTGGATAATTTATTATGTGTTCCATTTATCTAAATAGAGCAAAAATGTTTAAAGTTTGAAGTAAACTCTTTTGAATTGAAAACGCTTTTATATGTTGTTTTAGAAGAAAGAAAATAAAATTGATTAATAAATATGAAGAGGCGATAAAGAACCAGGAAAGAATTCATGAACTGCATGGCGTCTTAATTAAAAATCTTCAAGTTTGACTTTCGTTACGTAAACTAAAAGTCATAAAACATGAAAATATTCGATTAGCGATACTGGAACGCCAGTATCGCTAATCGAATATTTTCATGTTTTATTACTTGAAATCAATTAATTAAACATAACTATAGTTTTCCATGGTGTGTTTCATAATACGGCCAAATCAAAATTTATCCGGATCTCATTCCGGGGGTCTTTTTGGAATTGCCATAGTTTTAGCCAATCAAAAACAGTTGTGTAGTCATGTGATTATTCAGCCAATCAAGAGAGCGTATTATCAATTGTTCGCTCACGTGAGTTTTAGCGGCGGTAGCTACGAAACCACGACATTTGTAGCAGCTGTCAGAATATTTTTTGATCGAAATATGGAAGCATCAAACATTAAGAAGGCGTTACGCACGCACAGAATGGAAAGTAAGTGTATAAGTGACACAGGATTTGATATATCACATGACTGACATTCATTATTTTGTGAATATGCCAAAATATGTAAACCGAAACTGAATAGACTTTCATTGCTCGATGTCATTGCATGTTTTCTGATAAGCATAGATATGGTTATTTAGAAGCCTAATTGATGCTTAAAATTTACAAACATACATGTTTCTAATGCATTCGGCAACCTGTATCATATTTCATTATTCTTTCAAGATGTCAAATGTAAAATCGATTTCACCGACATCAGTACGTTTGACATCGTTCCAACTCCCCCAAAGGGGCCGAAACCTGAAGCAGTCAGGCCACAAAGACGTCACAGGAGCCACGCCCACAAAATAAACACATACGAGGCAAAATATGGATGTTCTCAAGACTCTGAGACACAAAAGACACAATATGATGCTGGAGACGGTTCCGGTGATTCCCTCAAGACAGTTGACCCAGCATATCCCTGGTATTGCCCTACTCCCAGAACTGGAGACTCATCTCTCGACAGGGAGAGAAAGGCTATTCATAAACAGACCACTTGCAATGGTAAATATTTATTGTGAATATCTGTTCGTCTTACTACCTTGTATGTACGTTTTAGCGAAAATTTGTTATAAATATTTCAAAATTTAAAAAGGATTTTTTACTTTTTCATTCTTTCTTATATAATTGCTTGTTTGTTTCTTTTAATTCTAGCTCTAGAAACAACTTCCAAAGACAGGTCGACAAACTCTTCTCGCAAACAACCAGTAAATGACAAGTATGTATTTGTTTTAGTTTTTTAATATAATATGTGTGTTTGGGGCGGGGTTAATCTTACAAATGACAAAGATTGTAGTTTTTTTTTTGTTTTAAATACTTCTGATTTATTTAACTGTGCATATCACTAAGTGCTGACGAAAACGTATAGTTTGTACTAAAACGTATGGTAGGTAAGCTTAATGTGAAAGAAAACAGAACATCTCTTAAAAATTTAGTCTACATATAGATCTATACATGTTCTAAAACTTAAGTATACAAACGACTGTTCTGTTTTTAGTCCAATAAGGTACCTAGCCCCTGGGCCCAGAGAACAACTGGCGCCAAGTCCCTTTCCAGTAAACAAGAACAAACTGGCCCCTGTGGTGGACCCTAGGAAGAATGCTGTACCAAAATCCGCTCGTGATGGCCCACGTCCGGTCAAGGCCAAACACATTACTGTTCACAAAGAAAGTAAGTCAGTGTTAATTTATTTTATTTTTTCATTATAAATAATATATCGTTCTTTGACATTTAACTTGCTTCCATTCCTTGTTTTATGTACATTCCGTATCTTAGTTTATCTTTCATTATTTTTTCCGATCGGAATTTAGACAGTTTCGAGAAAAAAAAACTTGACCTTTTGAGTATGATAAGTTGATTACGCATTTTAGACCACACGGGCCCTAATATTCGACCTTAAACATCGAAAATAAAGACTCCCCCGATAATTGATGTTTTTTATTAGTTTTAGGAGTTTGGATTTTGTTTGTTTGTTTTGTTTACTTTTTGTTTTGTTTATTTATGCATGAGTTTGTATTTTGTTTCATTTTTTATAAGATGTAAAGACTAAGGTTACAGATCAGCCGACAAGATTGTCTCTGCCTGAAGCTGTTTACAACACAAAGTATGTAGCTTCAGGTTTATTATGTATTTTACGTAAACTAAATTAATCATGATTATCAATAATGATGAAAATATTATTGGCGATATGATTTGGTCAGTAATAAATAATAATTCTTCGATGTTCTCTGGACTTTTCTGAAAAAATTTTTTTTTTAATGATAAACAGCACATTTTGGCTCTAATTTCAGCCCAATAAGGTACCCAGCCCCTGGACCCAGAGAACAACTGGCGCCAAGTCCATTTCCAGTAAACAAGAACAAACTGGCCCCTGTGGTGGACCCTAGGAAGAATGCTGTACCAAAATCTGCTCGTGCTGGCCCACGTCCGGTCAAGGCCGTTCATATACCTGTCTACTATGAAAGTAAGACGCTACTTTTCAGATTTGATATATGCAGTTACTTTTGACGTACACGCAATTTAATCCAAGTTGCAAAGAGAGTAATTCGCACAGGGGCCGGACGCATTTATTATACATATATGTTGCATAGGGGCTAGGCACGGGCCTATGTCACTATGAAATGCTTGTCAGATAATTTTTATACCTTTCTCGAATATAACCCCTCCCACTACTATATCTCTGTGACAGATATATAGTAGTTTAAGGGGCTATAATTGAAAAAGGTAAAAAAAAAAATTGACAATCATTTCATAGTGACATAGGTCCGTGCCTAGCCCCTGTGATATATTGTACACGTATACGGTTATTCTATAAATCAATCGGGAACCGTCGGCACTGTCCGTAAAAGAGAATCTGATCTACGGAAAGTGCCGGAGACACTCATGTGCGGAAAGTGTCGACGCTATCTGATTGACTGTAAAACTGGTGGGACAAGGTGATCGCGAAAATTTGCTGACCTCAATAAAAATGCAACATTAATTAGTTTTAGGGGGTTAAGGCCAGCTTGTCGTTTCCTCTGACCACGGCATCTTAATTTGGAACCAAATTTATCTGTAACATGTGGATAGAATGCTGTTGAGTCAAGAGCCCGTTAAAGTTATTACTTTGCTTTGTGATTTTTCATTTCGTAATGGGATTTTTTTTCAAGCTGACATTGAACTAAATTTAACTTTTATTACAGATACAGATTCCAGCTGTATGCTTACACAGATGTACGGCTACAGGTATGTACGAGTTGTTTAGAGTATGAGTATTTACAGGAGATGATGATTATTATACCTTCAGTTAATTAAAGGATCTGCTCTAGTGAGGTTTCAATCACGTTTCAAATCTCGTTTTGATCTTACGTGAGATATTTTTGTATATCTAACAATCTATTATCAATTTTGATAGCAAATATGCATCTGAAAAATGTAGCAAAAGATTAGATGTCTGTTATTTGTAAAACATTTAAAAAAAAAAAAAAATGACCATTATGGCGGCCATTTTAAAAATTATAATTTCTGTGTTTTTCTTCCACTTCACGAACGGCCAAAAGTTCATGATTTTTGTGCTTGATTTATCATTTAAAATCGTCAGTGTGTCGCCATTTTTCATAATAGCAAGTTCATTTTTGCTGTACAACTTCTTTATGTTCATTATAAAGAAAAAAAATCCGATAGAGGGAAAAAACAACATGCAAGTAATTTAAATGTGTTTTCTTCTTCATAACACCTTGGTCATATTAGTTGCCTAGACAGTAACTGGGGGATAATAAAAAAAAAATTAAAAAAAAGATTGGCGATAATAACAAATAAATAAATGATTGGACCCAGAAGCTACGGACCCCACAGTTACCTTGCAAGCAACGTGCTGAAAACTGAAAATTACCAGCTTTCAAAAAATTGCAAAACAGTATTCGAAAAATTGAATGTCTTTGTGATATCATTACTTTCCCATCAGAATCAAATTGTCAATTTAAAAGGTAGTATAGTTAATTCATTATGGAATATCGGGGTGAATGTCGTTGAGTGACAATATTTTTATTTTTTTTTGTATTTTATTTTACAGAGATGATAACGTAATCGACAATGTGATTCCAATGAAGAACAGCCGTCCTATCCGAAACCCATCCCCGGAGTCCCGGGACCAGCTGCTTCCCAGTATCTGCCCTGCCAACAGGAGCCGTCGATCCCCTCTCGTCAAACGCGGAAGAGTTATCGCCCCTATGTGTGGATGAAGTCACGATCATCTGAAATCTAAAAGATAATACTGCAATTATTTTTAGTTATTAACATCTGAATAATTTGTTTTATATTAAATTAACATCAGAGTGATGCTGCTAACAGCTGCATTGTTTTATTTATTCCTATGAAATTGATTGAAAAAACGGACTCTTGTTGAAATCATGATTTGAACATGTACAGTGCTGGACAATTTATAAGTAATCATGGTCGTAATGGAGAAGGTATGGGAGCTCGAGTTGTTGTTAATTGATTGTTATGACTACTTACATATATTTACAATATATATTTTATATAGTGAAACGTTAAAAGTTGTGAATAAAATATTCCAAATTTTACATCACAGCGTTTCGTTTTCTATTTTATTTCTACACTAACCAAACATTTTGATATGTCGTTTGAAAAAAAAAGTTTCGGGAATGGAATACGAACTCGATATCTGAATAAAACAAATGTAGTTTTATCTTATGTGGACATACAACGTCATGAAAGGTTTATTTCATTCACAGCAGACATTTTGAAAAAAAAAAAGAATTACGCAAAAAATTCACGATAGACGTACAAACAGAAATACAACAGACGAACACACAGAAACACAACAGATTGCACACAGAAATACAACAGACGTACACACAGATATACAACAGACGTACATACAGAAACACAACAGATGTACACACAGCAATACAACAAAAGTACATACAGAAATACATCAGACATACACACAGAAAAACAACAGACGTACATGCAGAAAGACAACAGAAGTGCACACAGAAAACAACAGACGCACATTCACAAATACAACACACGTACACACAGCAATACAACAACCGTACACACAGAAATACAACAAACGTACACACAGAAATAAAACACATGTTCAAAAAGAAACACAACAGACGTACACATAAACACAACACACGTACACACAGAAAACAACAGTCGTACAAACAAAAACACAATAGACGTACACACAGCAATACAACAGACCTACATACAGAAACACAACAGACGTACACACAAAAATACAACAGACGTACACACAGCAACACAACAGACGTGCACACAGCAAACAACAGATGTACAAACACAAATACAACAAACGTACACACAGAAATATAACACATGTTCAAAAAGAAATACAATAGACTTACACACAGAACTACAACAGACGTACACACAGAACGACAGCAAACGTTCAAAAAGAAAAACAGCACACGTAAACACAGAAATACAACAGACGTACACACAGAAACCGAACAGACGAACACACAGAAATACAACAGGCGTTCACAGAGCAATACAACAGACGTACACACAGAAATACAACATACCTGAACAGAAATACAACAGAAATGCATACAGGAAACAACAGACGTACAAACAGGAATACAACAGACGTACACACAGAAACCGAACAGACGAACAAACAAAAATACAAGAGACGTACATACAGAAAAAAACAGACATGCACACAGCAATACAACAAAAGTACATACAGAAAAAAAGGCATACAATCAGCAATACAACAGGCGTGCACACAGCAAACAACAAACGTACATATAGCAATACAGCAGACGTACATGCAGAAATACAACACACGTGCATACAGCATTACAACAGACGTACACACAGAAAACAAAAGACGTACAAACAAAAACACAATAGATGTACACACAGCAATACAGCAAAAGTATATACCGAAATACATCAGACATACACACATCAATACAACAAACGTACATACAGAAATATAACACATGTTCAAAAAGAAATACAACAAACGTACACACAGAAATACAACAGACGTACACACAGAAATACAACAGACGTACACACAAAACTACAACAAACGTTCAAAAAGAAAAACAACAAACGTACACACAGAATTACAACAGACGCACACACAAAACTACAACAGACGTACACACAAAACTACAACAAACGTTCAAAAAGAAAAACAAGACACGTACACACAGAAACCGAACAGACCTACAAACAGAAATACAACAGACGTACACACAGCAATACAACAGACGTACACACAGAAATACAACATACCTTCGCACAGAAATACAACAGACGTACATACAGAAAACAACAGACGTACATACAGAAACACAACAGACGTACACACAGAAACACAACAGACGTACAAACAGAAACACAACAGACGTACATACAGAAAACAACAAACGTTCAAAAAGAAAAACAACACACGTACACACAGAAACCGAACAGACGTACAAACAGAAATACAACAGACGTACATACAGAAAACAACAGACGTACAAACAGAAATACAACAGACGTACCTACAGAAATACAACAGACGTACATACAGAAACACAACAGACGTACATACAGAAAACAACAGACGTACAAACAGAAATACAACAGACGTACATACAGAAACACAACAGACGTACATACAGAAAACAACAGACGTACAAACAGAAAAACAACAGACGTACAAACAGAAATACAACAGACGTACATACAGAAAACAACAGACGTACAAACAGAAATACAACAGACGTACCTACAGAAATACAACAGACGTACATACAGAAACACAATCTTCGAAGGAAAAATTACGTTTTGACGTCAAATGGTGCCATTATTTTGGATTTGTTTGAATGATCATTGTCTGGCCTAAAATTATACAAATCATTAATGCTAAAATAGAATACGATATATTTTAGTTCCATGATTATGCAGGTCATTTACTAGTCAGCAAGTACATTGTAATAACATCTTTTGTTGCCTTCATACCATCAACATGTATCTATTGGTCGTTATTTCATTACTGGCATTTTAATAAATAAATGCTCATTTTCGACTAGACATGTATTGTGTTATTATTTGGCAAAAAACAGAGCAGAGTAAATCCTGTGTGTTATCATGTGTGTATTTAGGTTGTCGGCATGCTAAACACGAAGGTATAAACCCATCTTTGAAATACATACGTCTCTGTTATTATCAGCACTTCATGTGTAATCTTCCACTTATCTTGATAATAGAGCCAAAATTACTATTTGGAAGTAACCTCTTTAGCATTGAATACGCCTTTATATGCTGTTTGAACAGAAAAAAAGAAATTGATTAAGAAAAAGGGAGAAACTAGAAAGATGTAGGAAGGAAAGAACAAGCGTCTTAAAATTATGTCTTTTTATTTTGAGTTAAACATATTTTATTTGTATAAAATATATACAATGGGGTTGGGGTTTACTTACTTATATGAAGCCATTTCCCAGTAAAAGTTAACAATATATACATACATTTACAAAATGACATTTGACAATATATATACATATTTACAGGATGACATGGTTATTTAAGAGAGAGAGGGGGATGAGATAGAGAGAGAAAAAGAGGGAGAGAGAGATTTTCTTTGATATAATTTTTACACATTATCGGTAATCGTTTCCGACACCGACAGCAGAAGTTGGTATACTAGTCACTATTCTAAACGTTCTTCTTGTACTAATGTTCACCACGTCTTAATTTAGTGTGTCTTCCGTAATAAACAATACATGTGTTAATTCAAATAGTTCTTAAGGCCTTTGAAATGTCCGTATACTCACTCCAGTATCACTTGGCGAGTATTTCCATGTTTTATTACTTAAAATCATTAAAAATGACAACATATTACACAGTAATTACATGTTATGGCTATATCCGGATTTCATTCCGAGCAGCTTTTTGGAATCGCCATCGTTTTAGCCAATCAACAACAGTTTCCCGGTCATGTGATTACTCAGCCAATCAAGAGAGCGTATTATCAATTGTTCGCTCACGTGAGTTTTAGCGGCGGTAGCTACGAAACGACGACATTTGTAGCAGCTGTCAGAATATTCTCTCAGCAATTTTTGATCGAAAATGGAAGCATCAAACATCAAGAAGGCGTTACGCACGTACAGAGTGGAAAGTAAGTGTATAAGTGACACAGAATTTGATATATCACATGACTGACATTCATTATTTTGTGAATATACCCAAATATGTAAACCGAAACTGGATAGTTTCATTGCTCGATGTCATTGCATGTTTTTTGACATAAGCATACCATGTTACAGATAATTATTTAGAAGCCTAATTAATATTTAAAGTTTACAAACATAGATGTTTCTAATGCATTCGACAACCTGTATCATATTTCATTATTCTTTCAAGGTGTCAAATATAAAATCGATTTCACCGACATCAGTACGTTTGACATCGTTCCCACTCCCCCAAAGGGGCCGAAACCTGAAGCAGTCAGGCCACAAAGACGTCACAAAAGCCACGCCCACAAAATAAACACACACGAGGCAAAATATGGATGTTCTCAAGACTCTGAGACATATAAGACACAGCATGGTGCTGGAGAAGGTTCCGGTGATTTCCTCAAGACCGTTGACCCAGCATATCCCTGGTATTGCCCTACTCCCAGAACTGGAGACTCATCTCTCGACAGGGAGGGAAAGACTATTCATAAACAGGAGGCCACTTGCAATGGTAAATATTTATTGTTAACATATGTGTTTGCCATACGAAATTGTAAATACGTTTTAGCCAAAATTTGTTATAAATATTTCAAAATTTAAAAGGATTTTCTACTTTTTTCATTGATTTCTTTCTTTCTTTGTTTCTTTTTATTCAAGTTCTAGAAGCAACATCCAATGACAAGTCGACAAACTCTCTTCGCAAACAAAAACAACCAGTAAATGACAAGTATGTATTTGTTTTAGTAGTTTTTTTTTTTATATAATTTGAAAAGGAATGTGTTTGTGTGTTTGCGTGTTGATTTGGGGGGGGGGGGGGGGGGGGGTTAGTGTCATCGATCGTTACAATTAATACAGTTTGTTTTGCTTTTCTACCAAATATGTTATTTTTAGAAATAATTCTGACTTACATGAGAGTGAATGAATATCAGTTAGTGCTGAGGAAGTGGTAGGAAGTGTGAACAGAAACAATTTTGGTCTAGTTATTCCGTACTTTACATGTACAAAAAATAAGTGTACAAACGTCTGTTCTATTTCTAGTCCTATAAGGTACCAATCCCCTGGACCCAGAGAACAACTGGCGCCAAGTCCCTTTCCAGTAAACAAGAACAAACTGGCCCCTGTGGTGGACCCTAGGAAGAATGCTGTACCAAAATCTGCTCGTGCTGGCCCACGTCCGGTCAAGGCCAAACACATTACTGTTCACAAAGAAAGTAAGTCAGTGTCAATTTATTTCATATTTTTTTAAATAAATAATTTCTCTTTCTTTTGACATTTAACTTGCTTCCATTCCTTGTTTTATGTACATACCGTATCTAATGTTATCTTTCATTATTTTTTCCGATCGGAATTTAGACAATTTTGAGAAAAAAGCCTTAACCTTTTGAGTATGATTAGTTTATTAAGCATTTTAGACCAAACGGGCCCTAATATTCGACCTAAAACATCGAAAATAAAGACTCCCTTGATAATTAATGTTTTTTTTATTAGTTATAGGAGTTTTGTTTTTTTTTGTTTGTTTGTTTTGTTTACTTTTTGTTCTGTTTATTTATGCATGAGTTTGTATTTTGTTTGATTTTTTTTATAAGATGTAAAGACCAAGGTTACAGATCAGCCAACAAAATTGTCTTTGCCTGAAGCTGTTTACAACCCAAAGTATGTAGTTTCAGGTTTATTATGTATTTTACGTAAACTAAAATAATCATAACAACTATAGTAATTACCAATAATGATGATAAAATTAGTGGCTTTATGATATATATGGTCAGTGAAAAATAATAATTCTTCGATGTTTTCTGGACCATATCCGAAAAAAATATTGTAAATGATGAATAGCACATTTAGGTTCTATTTCAGTCCAATAAGGTACCCAGCCCCTGGACCCAGAGAACAACTGGCACCAAGTCCCTTTCAAGTCAACAAGAACATACTGGCCCCTGTGGTGGACCCTAGGAAGAATGCTGTACCAAAATCTGCTCGTGCTGGCCCACGTCCGGTCAAGGCCCTTCATATGCCTGTCTACTATGAAAGTAAGACGCTACTTTTCAGATTTGATATATGCAGTTACTTTTGACGTACACGCAATTTAATCCAAGTTGCAAAGAGAGTGATTCGCACAGGGGCCGGACGCATTTATTATTCATATATGTTGCACAGGGGCTAGGCACGGACCTATGTCACTATGAAATGCTTGTCAGATAATTTTTATACCTTTCTCGAATATAACCCCTCCCACTACTATATATCTGTGACAGATATATAGTAGTTTAAGGGGCTATAATTGAGAAAGGTAAAAAAAAAATTGACAATCATTTCATAGTGACATAGGTCCGTGCCTAGCCCCTGTGATATATTGTACACGTATACGGTTAATCTATAAATCAACCGGGAACCGTCGGCACTGTCCGTAAAAGAGAATCTCATTTACGGAAAGTGCCGGAGACACTCATTTACGGAAAGTGTCGACGATATCTGATTGACTGTAAAACTGGTGGGACAAAGTGATCGCGAAAATTTGCTGACCTCAATAAAAATGCAACATTAATTAGTTTTAGGGGTTAAGTTCAGCTTTGTAGAGTATAGAGTATTCGTTACCTCTGACCACGTACGGCATCTTAGTTTGGAACCAAATTTAGCTGTAACATGTGGTTGGAATGCTGTTGAGTCGAGAGCACGTTAAATTTTAAGTTGTTATTTCGCTTTGTGATTTTTCATCTCGTAATGGGATTTTTTTTTTCAAACTGACATTTAACTAAAGTTTAACTTTAATTACAGATACAAATCAAATCAAATCAAATCAAATCAAATCAAATCTTTTTATTCCTCTGATGCGAGATAACAAAATAAAGTGAAAAATGGACATGGTTTTCGACTATAATTACTACATCATCATTATAATTGGTCACAATTCAGGACTGTCTTTGACTGTCTCTCTCATACTAGAGACAGTTTATTACACACATGTTAACAGTTCATCTGTAGAATGAGATGGCAGCCTTCTTTAAATATTCAGTGCCATCTTGAATAAAATCAACATAATGGTCATAAGTTGAAAAGTGTAACAGGTAAGCTTCACATCGTTTGCCTAATAGTAATCTCAGAAAATGTTCATGGGAGATACTGTCCAAGTATGTACAGACATCCGTTCCATATGTCTCGATAACGTTGGTCATGAAAGCTATCCGAATGTCAAGAGTGGCACTACATTTTGTCACAAAATGTAATATAGGGTCTATATAGTACTCGTTACATATGTTACAGAGACACTCGTTCCATGTGGGTACTGTAGTTAACATTTTTGTAACATACCTGGTGGATTTACAAGGTATTGTCCATAGCAAGTATGGGGCACGGTAAGTATCATGAATATCCCGGTATCTTAAAAAGTCAGAATTTGTATCGAGTCTTTCTTTCAATAAAACATGCTCCTTATTGCCGATTGAAGTTTTGATTATTCTCTTCCAGGACTGTTTCGACGGAAATTGCACATATCGTAAATAGTTCAAGAGATAAATTTGTAAACCATACTTCGACAGTATTTTCCAGATGTCCGGAATGAAACCCAGCTGGTACTTTGCCTGTTTTTCTATGAACTGGTAAAGTCGTGCTAAGAAAATTTGCTTCGATAGCATGTGTGGCGGGAGATCGATGATGGTATGAAGGAATAAAAGTTTCTTTTTGTCGATTTCCGTGCCAATTCGTTGGAGTCCGAGCATTGTTTCGGCGATATCTGAACGGGTAATTTTTCGAAAGCACTGTATTCTCTTTGCTAGTCCGTGTTGGAAAACATTCAAAACTTTCGTGTCATTTTGTGTAGGATTACTCCAGAATTGTGAGCCGTACAAAACACTAGGTAATATGACCTTCCGATATAATGATGTCGTTAAAAGTGGGTCTGTTGTTCGACAATCCTTTCCAAACCTTGTTATTAAGTTGAATGATTTCCGTCCTTTTTCACAGCCATTTGCAACAGCATCTCCAACTTTCAAATCGTTCCTGATAATCATTCCAACATGCTTGTACGAATTCATAACGGCCAGTTTATTAGAATTTATTGTCCATTTGTAGTTCCAAAAGGAATTTCTACTTTTACCAAAGATCATAACGGCACTTTTGGTCGCGTTATATTCAAATCTCCATTTGTCCGCATAGTTTGAACATATGTCTAATAGTTTTTGAAGTGCATTGGGATTTGTGGCTATCAAGGACAAATCATCCGCAAGGGCGGGGTTGCCACAGTTTAGCTCGCATATCTTGGTACCATTCTGTGATAATTCAAGTTCCTTCAGTAAGTCGTTTATATAGACGAGGTATAAAAATGTTGAGACGACTCCCCCCTGTCGTATTCCAGATCTGACCGGAAGCCAGCGGGAGCGAATTCCGTGTGTAATAACAGCGCTTGATATACCGTTATATGACTCACATATCATGTTATATATGTGTCCTCGAATACCAAAATCCCATATTTTGTGGACGAGTCCTTTATGCCAGACGGTGTCGAACGCTTTTCGAGTATCTAGAAAGGCGGCGAAGACATTATTGTTTTTCTCAATATTGTAATAAATACACTCTCTGAGGTTAAATGCTACCGTTTCACAGCTCAGTTGTTTCTGGAAGCCTTGTTGCTGAACACAGAGTTTAGTGTCCGTTATTTTCAGCCATTGTTGTATTCGTTCATTGATAACTTTTTCCATTACTTTATATAACGAAGGAAGCAGGGAAATGGGGCGATAGTTGTCCGGGTTATTCTTAGGTTTTTGTCCGCCTTTGTAGATTGGTATTATTAATCCGCATTTCCATGTTTTCGGTATGAAATGTAGTTCTCGTATGGCATTAAACAACCTAAGTACGCTCAATATTAATGTGCGTCCTCCATATCGCAAATGCTCGTTGCAGACGTTATCTACTCCCGGTGCTTTGTTTAGCTTTGTGTCTCTAATGGCGGCATTTATTTCGTTGAAGGTAAACTTCGCGTTAAGAATATCCAGTGCTTCCGAATTTCTTGCCTTTTGTGATATCAGTGTAGGGTTGTCGTTGTTTACATCATTGTAGATCCTTTGGAAATAATCCGCAAAGGCATTCGATATTTTCTCAGGCTTAGTATAAGAAATATTGTCATGTACAATTTCACGACCTTGATCCAATTTGGGACATTTCCTAGCTCGGATTATTTTCCAGAACAGCCTGATATCGCATTCCGCTGTTTTTTCTAACTCAAGTTCACATTCTTTCATATACTGTTCGTAGGCACTACAATGAATATTTCTGAAACATTTTTTGGCCTCTTTGTATTCCCGGTATGATTTATATTGTCCGCCTCGTGGTTGTCCTTCATTTTTCCATATTTTTCTTTTGTTCAGTGCTTCTTTGTGCGCATGTTTCACATTGGCTGTCCAGTATGGTTTTAAGTGCGGATTTCGCTTCATTGTTGGAATTGTAGAGTTCGCTGATAAGATAATCGACAACGTAAGTATTTCCGTGTACGCGTCAACATCATATTGTGTCATTAGCGACATATCCTGTAAAGCAGCGAGTTTTTCTGAGAGCGTAAGTTGGTAGTCTATTAGGTTATTAGTGTCTGCCTTTTTCCATGCTCGGGAATCATTCGGTAATATAGGGTCACTGTGGTGTTCGTGTTTCACGGGTATGGAAAGGACACACAAGACTGGATGATGATCCGATGCAATTTCAGTTTCTTCAGTCGAAAATATTTCAATGTGCTGTAAGAATAAATCCAGGGAATTATCAATCAATATGTAGTCCAGCATTGCTTCAGTTGGGACAAACGAATATGCATACCCTTCACATGTCTCCAAGAGATTAGTTACAGTAATACCACGGTCTTTAACGAAGTTTTTCATTCGATCAGCTTTGTGCGCTGGAACTTGGTATTTTGGTACGTCATTCAGTCTCGCATTTAAATCTCCCGCGATAATTACTCCCCCCGATAAGGAGTAGAAGTCGTAGATATCTCGTAATTCTTGTACTATGGAATCGTATTCGTTTAGGTCGTTATTGCTCGGCATGTATACACCAACTATAGTTAATGTACCACAGACTTCATCATGCAACTGAATTGCAAGAACCCTATCATTGGACTCATTTTCTAGAATTTCGATTTTGTAGAATAAAGTCTTTTTGACCATAAGAACAACTTTATGTTTGTCCGTATCATTACAAATGGTATTTGGTCTTGGTGCTACAAAATAATGAGTGTTTAAGTCATCGAGTAACTTGAGTTTGTCCGTGTCGACATTAACTTCCGTGAGAATAAGAATGTCGCATGGGGATGTAGAATTCAGAAGATTACCGACACATACCGCCGAGGAGCCAAATCCTCTAACATTCCATGTGAGAATTGATAAGTTCATCAATAGGATAAGCAACATGCTAGTGTTGAGGTGATGTAGACTTTTGGTCATTCTATGAGGAGTTTTTGGCATATCCGTAATTCTTCTCGTTTTCTAAATCCCACCAATTTTCTCTTGTGTCATCACTGTAGCTGACGTCGTCTCGATCATATTCGCGCGATCGGTTATATTTGCCATCAAATCCGTGCGAGCGGTCGTATTTATGATTATACTCGCGCGAACAGTCATATGTGTTGTCATAATCATGTGAGCGGCTATACATGTCTGGTGCATTCCAGTCATCGTCATTACGGTATCGGTCGTCCTGGTAAGTATCACGTGTATTGTATGGTTTGCGAGATGCCGTTTCGCGGTCGTAGCGCGACGATTCACGCGTTTGGAATCCCGAGTTCCATCTTGAATCAGGTTTGCGTTGTTTTGTTGTTATTGTTGCTTTTTGTCGTTGTTTGATCCATTCGTCACGATTCATCCATGGCCGACAAGAGATTCCCTCCGGCCAAAAGTCATTGCTTAGCAGGATGTTTGAATTATCTGCATTTACATTGAGTTTGGCAGAGCGTGAGTCCCCCCTGCTTTTGAAGAGTATAAGTTCTGTTACACTGATTCCCTTTTCAACAATATAGTTTGTAATTCCAGCCTCTGTTGACTCGCTACCAATACCGGATAAGTAGAATCTATCAATTCGTTTTCTTTTAACTCCAACAAATACGTCAGTTGGTGGACCACCATGTTTTGCGCGTACGGGTTTTTGATAATTCGCGTTGGATGAACTCATGTGAGTGGGCCTGGTGTTTAGGTTAGTCGTAGATGACTTTAATTTTGAACATGGCTTGTTCGAGTTATTCACCTTCATTGGAACCTTTGGGCTGTTCCTAACTATGTCAGACAGTTTGTTTACTCCAGCTATGTTACCGTTAGATCCGTTAGGTGTACCCGAGTTGATATCCGAGGCGTTATGAATGACCGGTGACTGTTCCGCTTCGCTAGACACGACAACGCTAGTAGTTTTACCTGTAGATTCTCTACGTGTACTGGACGTGTTACCTGTGCGGACGGGGCTCTGGTCGAGGGAGTTTACCGGCTCAGGTGAGAGCGACGTTTCGTTGTTCGGTTGGGTCATTGCAGATAAGCTAATCGAGTGGGGGCCTTGACCATCATACGTTGTAATTGCTGTTTTAAGTTCCCTAATGACATTACAGAGTCTATCATTTTCAGTTTTCATGGTTTCTATTTCAATTATTAGACGCTTTTCGGATTGTATCCGGTCCTTTAACACTTTTTCAATCTCGCCTAATCGCTCTATCACGATGTGTATTGGTTTTCCTAAATTTCCAGTTTCACTCGGTGATATCAGGTTTTCGGTTGAAATGTTCAGTAATATAACCGCACAGTTACCTTGCAAGCAACGTGCTGAAAACTGAAAATTACCAGCTTTCAAAAAATTGCAGAACAGTATTCGAAAAATTGAATGTCTTTGTGATATCATTACTTTCCCATCAGAATCAAATTGTCTCATATTTTGTTTTAAAATATTAATTTTGTTTTGTATGGAAATGGAAAATGAGATTAAAGTAATTTAAGATTCAATAAAAACCTTAAAACGGAACATCCAACCCTGAAAAAAGCATTTGAACTACAGATAGATTTATTTGGTAAAACATTGCATCAATACATAAAAGTTCAGTACATTTACAATACAATACAATACATGCTTTACCAGGATAACACAGAAAAGTCAGAGACTTATTTCCACTGTGGTCCTTAACATGAAACACAAAGTACAAACATTTTACATGTAATATAAAATACTTATCACAAGCTAATACGCGTTTAAAGTATATCACAGATTCATACAATAATTATCACAGTAAATAAATATCTGTGGTGTTATCACAAGTTTGAATTATATTTTAGATTAATTATCACCAAACATAAAAGATATATATTCTTTTATAAAGATATTCATCGGAATTTTTGGTATAACAATTAGGTACTGGTGAACTAGGTGTATGATAACCACCAAATGTAGTCATTTCTTAATAAAAACCTATGTAGAAAGGACATTGTATGAGCTAAGCTTATGAGCTTTGTTTTAAGAACGCTTTTACTTTTTTCTTAAAGTTGATTTTGTTGGTAACAGACCTGATATTAGAAGATAAATTATTCCAGAACTTAATTCCATTGTAAAAAAATGTTTTTGATTGCTGGCCTTTTGCACAAGGAACCAAAAAATTGAAAGGAGAGCTCCGCGTGCTGTATCCATGGCGTTCACTGACTCGGTTGAAATGTTCAGTAATATAACCTGGACTGTTTTCGTGAAAAACATTAAAATTCAACTCCAATTTAAAAGGTAGTATAGTTAATTCATTATGGGATATCGGGGTGAATGTCGATGAGTGACAATGTTTTTATTCATTTATTTATTTTTCTTTTTTACAGAGATGATAACGCAATCGACAATGTGATTCCAATGAAGAACAGCCGTCCTATCAGAAACCCATCCCCGGGGCCCCGGGACCAGCTGCTTCCCAGTATCTTCCCTGCAAACAAGAGGCGTCGATCCCCTCTCGTCAAACGCGGAAGAGTTATCGCCCCTATGTGTGGATAAAGTCACGATTTTGCTATCAGACATCATATGTGAAATCTGAATGATAATACTGCTATTATTTTTAGTTATTAGCATCTGAATAATTTGTTTCCTATTAAATTTACATCAGAGTGTTACTGCTAACATCTGCATTGTTTTATTTATTCGTACGAAATTGATTGAAAAAATGGACTCTTGTTGAAATCATGATTTGAACATGTACAGTGCTGGACAATTTATAAGTAATCATGGTCGTAATGGAGAAGGTATGGGAGCTCGAGTTGTTAATTGATTGTTATGACTACTTACATATATTTACAATATATATTTTATCTAGTGAAACGTTAAAAATTGTGAATAAAATATTCCAAATTTTACATCACAGCGTTTCGTTTTCTATTTTATTTCTACACTAACCAAACATTTTGATATGTCGTTTAAAAAGAAACGTTTCGGGAATGGAATACGAACTCGATATCTGAATGAAACAAATGTAGTTTTATCTTATGTGGACATACAACGTCATGAAAGGTTTATTTCATTCACAGCAGACATTTTGAAAAAAAAAAAAATATTACGCAAAAAATTCACGATAGACGTACAATTAGAAATACAACAGACGAACACACAGAAACACAACAGACGTGCACACAGAAATACAACATACGTACACACAGATATACAAGACGTACACACAGAAACACAACAGATGTACACACAGCAATACAACAAAAGTACATACAGAAATACATCAGACATACACACAGAAAAACAACAGACGTACATGCAGAAATACAACAGAAGTGCACACAGAAAACAACAGACGCACAAACACAAATACAACACACGTACACACAGCAATACAACAACCGTACATACAGAAATACAACAAACGTACACACAGAAATAAAACACATGTTCAAAAAGTAACACAACTGACGTACACATAAACACAACACACGTACACACAGAAAACAACAGTCGAACAAACAAAAACACAATAGACGTACACACAGCAATACAACAGACGTTCAAACAGAAAAACAACAGACGTGCACACAGCAAACAACAGATGTACAAACACAAATACAACAAACGTACACACAGAAATATAACACATGTTCAAAAAGAAATACAATAGACTTACACACAGAACTACAACAGACGTACACACAGAACGACAACAAACGTTCAAAAAGAAAAACAACACACGTAAACACAGAAATACAACAGACGTTCACACAGAAACCGAACAGACGAACACACAGAAATACAACAGACGTACACACAGAAATACAACATACCTGAAGCGAAATACAACAGAAATGCATACAGGAAACAACAGACGTACACACAGCAATACAACACACGTACACACAGCAATACAACACACGTACACACAGAAACCGAACAGACGAACAAACAGAAATACAAGAGACGTACATACAGAAAAAAAACAGACATGCACACAGCAATACAACAAAAGTACATACAGAAAAAAACAGGCATACACTCAGCAATACAACAGGCGTGCACACAGCAAACAACAAACGTACATATAGAAATACAGCAGACGTACATGCAGAAATACAACACACGTGCATACAGCATTACAACAGACGTACACACAGAAAACAACAGACGTACAAACAAAAACACAAAAGATGTACACACAGCAATACAGCAAAAGTATATACCGAAATACATCAGACATACACACATCAATACAACAAACGTACATACAGAAATATAACACATGTTCAAAAATAAATACAACAAACGTACACACAGAAATACAACAGACGTACACACAAAACTACAACAAACGTTCAAAAAGAAAAACAACAAACGTACACACAGAACTACAACAGACGTACACACAGAAATACAACAGACGTACACACAAAACTACAACAAACGTTCAAACAGAAATACAACACACGTACACACAGCAACACCACAGACGTACACACAGAAATACAACATACCTTCACACAGAAATACAACAGACGTACATACAGAAAACAACAGACGTACATACAGAAACACCACAGACGTACACACAGAAACACAACAGACGTACAAACAGAAACACAACAGACGTACATACAGAAAACAACAAACGTTCAAAAAGAAAAACAACACACGTACACACGGAAACCGAACAGACGTACAAACAGAAATACAACAGACGTACATACAGAAAACAACAGACGTACAAACAGAAATACAACAGACGTACCTACAGAAATACAACAGACGTACAAACAGAAACACAACAGACGTACATACAGAAAACAACAAACGTTCAAAAAGAAAAACAACACATGTACACACAAAAACCGAACAGACGTACAAACAGAAATACAACAGACGTACCTACAGAAATACAACAGACGTACATACAGAAACACAATCTTCGAAGGAAAAATTACGTTTTGACGTCAAATGGTGCCATTATTTTGGATTTGTTTGAATGATTATTGTCTGGCCTAAAATTATACAAATCATTAATGCTAAAATAGAATACGATATATTTTACTTCCATGATGATGTAGGTCATTTACTAGTCAGCAAGTACATTGTAATAACATCTTTTCTTGCCTTCATACCATCAACATGTATCTATTGGTCGTTATTTCATTACTGGCATTTTAATAAATAAATGCTCATTTTCGACTAGACATGTATTGTGTTATTATTTGGCAAAAAACAGAGCAGAGTAAATCCTGTGTGTTATCATGTGTGTATTTAGGTTGTCGGCATGCTAAACACGAAGGTATAAACCCATCTTTGAAATACATACGTCTCTGTTATTATCAGCACTTCATGTGTAATCTTCCACTTATCTTGATAATAGAGCCAAAATTACTATTTGGAAGTAACCTCTTTAGCATTGAATACGCCTTTTTATGCTGTTTGAACAGAAAGAAAAGAAATTGATTAAGAAAAAGGGAGAGACTAGAAAGATGTAGGAAGGAAAGAACAAGCGTCTTAAAATTGTGTCTTTTTTATTTTTATTTAAACAAATTTTATTTGTATAAAATAAATACAATGTGATTGGGCACAAGTTTACTAACTTATATGAAGCCCTTTCCCGGAAAAGTTTAACAATATACATACATTTACAAAATGACATTTGACAATACACATACATATTTACAGGATGACATGGTTATTTAAGAGAGAGAGGGGGATGAGATAGAGAAAAAGAGGGAGAGAGAGATTTTCTTTGATATAATTTTTACATATTATGGGTAATCGTTTCCGACACCGACGGCAGAAGTTGGTATACTAGTCACTATTCTAAACGTTCTTCTTGTACTAATGTTAATCACGTCTTAATTTAGTGTGTCTTCCGTAATAAACAATACTTGTGTTAATTCAAATAGTTCTTACGGCCTTTGAAATGTCCGTATACTCACTCCAGTATCACTTGGCGAGTATTTCCATGTTTAATTACTTGAAATCATTAAAAATGGCGACTTATTACACAGTAATTACACGTTATGGATATATCCGGATTTCATTCCGAGCAGGTTTTTGGAATCGCCATAGCTTTAGCCAATCAACAACAGTTTCCCGGTCATGTGATTACTCAGCCAATCAAGAGAGCGTATTATCAATTGTTCGCTCACGTGAGTTTTAGCGGCGGTAGCTACGAAACGACGACATTTGTAGCAGCTGTCAGAATATTCTCTCAGCAATTTTTGATCGAAAATGGAAGCATCAAACATAAAGAAGGCATTACGCACGCACAGAATGGAAAGTAAGTGTATAAGTGACACAGAATTTGATATATCTCATGACTGACATTCATTATTTTGTGAATACGCTCAAATATATAAACCGAAGCTGAATAGACTTTCATTGCTCGATGTCATTGCATGTTTTCTGACATAAGCATAACATGTTAGAGATGGCTTTTTAGAAGCCTAATTAATATTTAAAGTTTACAAACATGCATGTTTCTAATGCATTCGACAACCTGTAACATATTTCATTTTTCTTTCAAGGTGTCAAATGTAACATCGATTTCACCGACATCAGTACGTTTGACATCGTTCCCACTCCCCCAAAGAGGCCGAAACCTGAAGCAGTCAGGCCACAAAGACGTCACAGAAGCCACGCCTACAAATTAAACACATACGAGGCAAAATATGGATGTTCTCAAGACTATGAGACACAAAAGACACAACATGATGCTGGAAATGGTTCCGGTGATTTCCTCAAGACCGTTGACCCAGCATATCCCTGGTATTGCCCTACTCCAAGAACTGGAGACTCATCTCACGACAGGGAGAGAAATGCTATTCATAAACAGACCACTTGCAATGGTAAATATATATTGTGAAAATCTGTTCGTCTGACTAACTTGTAAATCAATTTTTTTTATAAATATTTCAAATTTCAAAAAGGATTTTTATTTTTACTTTTTCATTCTTTCTTATATAACTGTTTGTTTGTTTCTTTTAATTCTAGCTCTAGAAACAACTTCCAACGACAGGTCGACAAACTCTTCTCGCAAACAACCAGTAAATGACAAGTATGTATTTTTTTCCATATAATATGTGTGTTTGGGGTGGGATTAAGCATACAATTGACAAAGATTGTAGTTTTTTTTAAACACGTCTGACTTAAATAACTGTGCATATCACTAAGCGCTGACGAAAACGTTCAGTTTGTACTAAATTTTATGGTAGGTAATGTGAAAGAAAACGGAACATCGTCAAAAATTCGGTCTAGATATAGATCTATACATGTTCTCAAACTTAAGTATACAAACGACTGTTCTATTTTTAGTCCAATAAGGTACCCAGCCCCTGGACCCAGAGAACAACTGGCACCAAGTCCCTTTCCAGTAAACAAGAACAAACTGGCCCCTGTGGTTGACCCCAGGAAGAATACTCTACCAAAATGTGCTCGTGCTGGCCCACGTCCGGTCAAGGCCAAACACATTACTGTTCACAAAGAAAGTAAGTCAGTGTCAATTTATTTCATTTTTTTTAATAAATAATTTCTCGTTCTTTTGACATTTCACCTGTTTCCATTCCTTGTTTTATTTTAGATTTCGTATCTAATTTTATCCTTCATTATTTTTTCCGATCGGAATTTAGACAATTTCGAGAAAAAAAATTAACCTTTTGACTATGATTAGTTGATTATGCATTTTAGACCAAACGGGCCCTAATATTCGACCTAAAACATCGAAAATAAAGACTCCCCCGATAATTGATGTTTTTTTATTAGTTTTCGGAGTTTGGGTTGTTTTTGTTTGTTTGTTTGTTGGTTTTTTTTTGTTTATTTATGCATGAGTTTGTATTTTGTTTGATTTTTTTTATAAGATTTAAAGACCACGGTTACCGATCAGCCGACAAGATTGTGTCTGCCTGAAGCTGTTTACAACCCAAAGTATGTAGTTTCAGATATTTTACGTAAACTAAATTAATCATGATACTATAGTTATTATCAATAATGATGATAATATTAGTGGCGATATGGTAATGGTCAGTTAAAAATAATAATTCTTCGATGTTTTCTGGACTTTCCTGAAAAAATATTGTAAATGATAAACAGTACATTTTGGTTCTATCCTCAGCCCAATAAGGTACCAAGCCCCTGGACCCAGAGAACAACTGGTGCCAAGTCCCTTTCCAGTAAACAAGAACAAACTGGCCCCTGTGGTGGACCCTCGGAAGAATGCTGTACCAAAATCTGCTCGTGCTGGCCCACGTCCGGTCAAGGCCGTTCATATGCCTGTCTATTGTGAAAGTAAGGCGCTGCTTTTCAGATTTGATATACTGGTATGCAGTTTCTTTTGACATACAAGTAATTAAATCCAAGTGTTAAACGATGGTCATTCTCTCGAGGGCGCATTTTTTTTATACGTTACGGTTATGCTGTCAAATAATCAGGAACCGGCGGCACTTTCCGTAAAGTTGAAAAAAAAACACCGATTTGCTGTAAAACAGTGCAACATTATTTTTTTTTTATGTATCAAGGTCCGCATTGTAACATAGGGGCTCAGCACGGACCTATGTCACTATGAAATGATTTTCAGATAATAATTTTACCTCTCTCGAATAAAGCCCCTCCCATATAATTTATGTGTCCGATATATAGTAGTGGGAGGGGCTATATTCGAGAGAGGTAAAATTATTATCTGACAATCATTTCATAGTGACATAGGTCTGTGCCTAGCCCCTGTGCATTGTCATGTCATTATTGGTCAGAGTATGTTTTCCTTTGACAACGCCATCTTAGTTTGGATCCAAAACTGTTGAATCAAGAACGCGTTAATTTGCTTTGTGATTTTTCAATTCGTAATGTTTTTTTTTCAAACAGACATTTAACTAAAGATAAACTTTTATTACAGACACAGACTCCAGCTGTATGCTTACACAGATGTACGGCTACAGGTATGTACAAGTTGTTACTTAGTATTTCAACAATGAATCAGATTAAGGTGAAAAAAAAAGATTAATTAAGTTTGTCGTCTGCTGCATAACATCTTGGTCATTTGCGATTGCCTAGAGACAGTAGCTGAAGGCTTGGTAGCTTCTTGGTCCGATATAAAGATATACTATCGGCCCGATAATAATAATAAAAATAATGATAACAATAATAAGATCGGACTTAGAAGCTACGGACACAGCAGTTACCTAGACAGCAACGTGCTTAAAACTACAAATCACCAACTTCCAAAACGAAAAAATTGAACGACTTTGTGATTTAATTCCAGATAAGAGTTTAGCCTACGTTTTCACACCAGAATCTAAATATTTCAATGTGATGTTATATATATATATTTTGAATAAAAAGGAAAATGAGATATACTTTACTTGAGATTCAAGACTTTTGAAGAAAATGCATATTTCCTTCAATTGAAAGGTTGGAATATTTCGGGGTGAATGTGCTTGAGTGACACTGTTTTTATGTTTGTAATTGTTTTTACAGAGATGATAACGTAATCGACAATGTGATTCTAATGAAGAACAAACGTCCTATCAGAAACTCATCCCCGGGGCCCCGGGACCAGCTGCTTCCCAGTATCTTCCCTGCCAACAAGAGCCGTCGATCCCTTCTCGTCAAACACGGAAGAGTTGTCGCCCCTATGTGTGGATAAAGTCACGATCATCTGAAATCTGAATGATAATACTGCTATTATTTTTAGTTATTAACATCTGAATAATTTGTTTCCTATTAAATTTACATCAGAGTGTTGCTGCTAACAGCTGCATTGTTTTATTTATTAGTATGAAATTAATTGAAAAAATGGACTCTTGTTGAAATCATGATTTGAACATGTACAGTGCTGGACAATTTATAAGTAATCATGGTCGTAATGGAGAAGGTATGGGAGTTGTTGATTGATTGTTATGACTACTTACAAATATTTACAATATATATTTTATCTAGTGAAACGCTAAAAGTTGTAAATAAAATATTCCAATTTTACATCACAGCGTTTTGCTTTCTATTTTATTTCTACACAAGATCACGTTAACTTACCAACTGTTTTGATATGGCGTTAAAACGACACGAGAATCAAACACGTGCTGGATGACTTAATAAGAACTGATATGAAGTATTGTATTTAAAGATAATTACTATTGCATGACATTGCCTTTATATTATACCCTGCCGAATTCAGTTGGCATCCATAGGGCCATGAAATCCACTTACCGGTTGCTGACGTTATCATTATTATGGCGTCAAATTTTTGTGACGTTGGCATGGATAATTCTGACTCGCATAACCTATCGGAGAATTTGAGGGATTTTATTGGATCAGCAAAAATTAATATCTACAAGATTTTTCTATATAAAGTAATACATTTTTGATTTTTTAATGAATTTTTTAGGAAAAATATGGGTAAAAATCCCCAAAGTGATCCCTGCGTTGGATACTGACCGTCCATGGGCGATGGCTGCTCTATTGAACAAGCATACTCGATAGATACATTCTTTGAGCTAAATGCTGAGAAATAAATAGTATCATTGGAATGAAAATTGGAACTCCAAAGAATATTAGTTTATATATTTATTCTTTAGGAGATGGACTAATTCTAAAGTGTTGAACTGCTATTAGTTGGCCTTCATAGGCAATTTGAATGCCAACTGGAAAAGGGCAAAGCACTTCATTGAAATTGCCTTTGTCCAGCTGGCATTCATATTTACTGAATGCTAACAAACTGTTTGCTTTTAAGTTTTCTCAAATTATCAAAATAAAGTCCCCTCCCTTCCGGATATTAGGCTTGATTTTCTCTTCAAGTTTTGCCGAAAGTTACGTATATTGGGCCTTTAAAGTCATTGTCTTGAACAAACATGCAGCATTCCTTCATCATTCACATGTAGTATGTAATAAACTGTCATAAGGTCACCGTGACCTTGATCTTCTAAGGTCAAATGTTATGTAAGTATAAACATGTAGGTGTAACTTTTAAACGTATAAGGTAGTTTGGCATTCCAAGCTTAAACTTTTAATTTCATTAAATCAAGCATGCATTATTTCATTAAAAATCATTTCTTTTAGTAACATCAATATATATTTCAATTTAGTATTATTTTGATTTTATTTTTTTGCAACAAATATTGGCATAATGTGAAGAAATGCGATTTATACACGAAACAAACTGTATAGTGATTTTTTTCTCATTTTTACAAACTTGTCCATGGAAAATAATAAAATTAAAGCACTTTCTTTAAAAAAAGCGGGACAAACCAAGGCGACTTTTATCCTGAATATTAACATCAAGGCTAGTTTAGACAAGTAGTTTCAGATTGCAATAATTCCATATTATTAAAAGAACATGCTTTGTGATGTGGAGAAATGGGCGTTTTGTAGTAATTTATTATGATTTAAAATATAATAAGGGAGTTGACTCTGCCTAGCCTGTTTAGAAAATTGATCAATTTTTCAGAACTTCTAGAGCTGCACTTTCAGTTCACAACATATGTTTAAAAAATGCCCCGTGACCCCTACTTTTCTTTGCTATCATTGAAATATAGATTTTTAAATAATCGTGTGACAGAATATTTTAATTATTCCTTCCCATTTTTATCAACTTTCAAAAAATAATTTTCGCCGTGTAATCAAGTTCTTTCCCATAACATTTTAAAACCCTAAATTATATATCAGGGACGTATATGCTCACATATACGTCCTTGATTATATCTTCAATGTAAGCTCAATGATTTGTCAATAATTTTGTTAATTATTTGATGTTTTATATGATATTAATTAAAAAAGCTTCCTCTCAACACAGAATTATTGCTGTCTAAGTTTGTGCTTTCAAGCAAAGTTTATTGCACAAATCCTCAAGAACAGGCTATTTTATATCACTTTTACTGTGACATTTTTGTTTCATTATCGAAATACCGGCCTTAAAATAGTTTATAATATCGATTTTCATGTGTATTACCCGTAAACAAAATTGCAAAGGCGAAAATGTATTGGTATTGACCAAGCCCTTGGTATCTCGTGTGCGTGTAGCTAAGCCTACATTAAGTGTAACACCAGAGTTGTCTACCTTGAATTTCCATCTTTTTTCGTGAGGAAAGAAAATTACTTCGAGCAGAAAAGAGAACAAGGTGCGATTCGAAAGTAAATAACACTGACAGTGCCCGCTACAAAGAGTTGCATCGCATAGAGACACGTATATACCAGCTGAAGTATGTCTTTCGTGTTGACATGTGGATAAATTGGCATTTTTTTGGCTGAGATACATTTATTTGGTGATGGAATTTGTAAATGTCAATGAGAATTTTATTGGAAAAATCGATCTTGACTGTTGATATTTTTTTTTCTTCCACTGGCACAGGTGTATATTTTGCGCACGTGATGTTATAGATGTGATCGTCTTACATCTGAGGACCGTCTCGATTGAGCGCTGTCGGAGTAACAGTTACTGTCAGCTGACTGTAGAAAGACACACTGCGTCAGACAGGTCTGATCGCCCCCAGGGAACAAACCCGTCTGCAACAGGTTGGAAATTAAATTTCCCTCGACCTCAAATAACCTTTCAGATAATGATATCAAATAATGATATACACACTGCTGAAATAGGTAAAATATCTCAATAGATATAAACAATAGTGCTGTTGAAAATATCATTCAAACAATAACAGTGTTTTAAAATAATCAGTAATGTTTCCAGTCTCCTGGAGCCCATATATATTAATAGTATTATTTGGCCTGTCTTAATTTTGTAATTTGTTTATTTAAAGCTTGAGAAAGTCTAATAAAAGAACAAGCAAAGGAACGTAACCTGAATTCTAACTAGAAGTGGACAGAATGATTGGTATATATAAATCGCTGTATGTAGCGGTTCAGTCCGAAGGGTTCTGACTCTCTGACCCGCTAAAAATTTTGACGACTGGCGGATGCGAGAGTCAGAATTCCTCCTCAGTAAAAAAGTGGAAATTTTACCGACCCGTGCACGGGTCGCCTTTTAAGCCGTGTTTTATAATATGAAACATTTTCGATCACATGTAAATTATGTATCAATGGAAAGAACAGATATTTTTCCACTAACTTTCACATTTAATCAAGTCACAGGAGGTCGTAAACTAACTGTTGCATTGCCACCCATTTCTAAAAGATAACCAGTTTCCTGATATCTGTTTGAAAATGGCCGCGCCTCACGTCACGTGATCAAAAATAGCTGGGTTACACAGTAATTCTCGCGGGATCTCGCGACGCGCAGCCATTTTCAAACAGATGTCAGGAAACTGGTTATATTTTAGAAATGGGTGGCAACAGTTAGTTTACGACCTCCTGTGACTTGATTAAATGTGTAGGTTAGTAGAAAAATATCTGTTCTTTCCATTGCTACCTAATTTACATGTGATCAGAAATGTTTCATATTATAAAACATAGCTTAAACAGTGACCCGTGCACGGTCTGTAAAATTTCCACTTTTTTACTAAGCAGGAATTCTGACTCTCGCAGCCGCCAGTCGTCAACATTTTTAGCGGGTCAGAGAGACAGAACCCTTCGGACTAGAAGCGGTTGTGACATGTCCTTAATTAGTCTCTTGTGAACTCATTCATTTTGTTATTAAAGAACTTCATGTAACATAGATCAATGTGAACATGTTTGATTATGATTTCCGACACCTTTGTTGGTTAACGAGAATAGATATAACTTTACTAAAATAATGTAAGGTGGTGTATCACACAAAAAGAAATGATTACTATAACAGACGTCTTGTTGTTAATTGCCGAAAAAAAAATAGCTATAGAGACTTTAAAGGTCCAATATATGTAACTTAAGGAAATTTTTCATGAATCTGAAAAATTCTGAAAAAAAATCTAGTCAATATAACCATTAAAAATATTCCTAAAACCACAGACTTAGATAGCAATCTAAGTCCGTGCTAAAACGAAGTAAACCTAAGGGTAACTAACAAGAAACTCTTGACAGAAAAATCCAAAAAATTGAAAATATTTCAGGTGGGGCCCACTTCAACAACAAGCAGAAGTTATATTAGGAGACAGTTCAAAATGGACGCATATTTACAATTCAAAACTGAGTTTCAACTGCTGCTGTAACGGTTACCGCATAAGAATTCACCTTGAATATTGCTTATATAAGTTAATTTTAACTATATCTATAAATATAATATGTTATAAGACTTGATTTTTGCTTCAAGTTTTGCCGAAAGTTACGTATATTGGGCCTTTAAACTCTGCAGAAGGATCCCATTAATTTAGAAAAGGACTCCATTTATAATATACCCAGTGCGAACCCTGAAGGGAAATGTGCAGCAGCTACCTACATTGCCTAGCTAGACCAGGATGTACAGTTGAGTGTAAGCTAACCTTTACACCTAGTGCACTAGTAGTGCACTATGTTTAAAATACAGGTAACATAAACTAGTAGTACACTACACCATATAGGTCAAATACCCCTACAAGTAAATGGGCAGTCCCATCCATCTACCTGTGATTTTTACCTGTACCTCACCTTTGTTGTCTGCTAGTACTTAGAAGCTGGCTTTATCATTAGTTAATATTTATAACTTTAATGTATATATATATATGCATCTTATGTAGTTATTTTTCTCAAACAACCTTTTTTCTTTCATTTCAAAACTAGAAATTATGAAATCATGATAATTACTGTTAGACCTGGCTTGACGTAGTGCACAACTAGTTTACCTGTAGTTTAACTGTAGTGCACTACTAGTTTAAAGGTAGTGCACTCCTAGTGCACTAGGGTGTAAAGGTTAGCTTACACTCAACTGTACTTGTATTTCCTATTCCTGTTACAGTAGAAATGCTACAAAGTGCCATGGGTTGATATGAATGTGAAATCCAGAGCACCTTGACCAGTCAGTCTTTGGGCAACTAAGATGGACAGATACGACGAGGACATCTATGACAACCCGTTCTTTGTCACCCTGACGACAAAGTTTACGGACATATATGAGGAGGCTACAAGCAAGCGTTGGACAGTAAGTGTTATATAGTGTTCATTCCATATAGCGAGACTTAAAATAATGGTCAACTATTGGTATTTGATTACAGTCTGTGACGTTAGTCACTTGTCATTTGCTGAACAAATTTGTTTTGGACTAGTGGAAAATCCTTGAATTTCAATATCATAGTTGTTATAATTAAAATATTGTTATCATTTTGCTTATCTGGACTAGTGCTTGAAAATGTTGTTATCACAGACTGTAATTACCATTGCCAGAAACCCAATGCAGAGAGTTTTTTACCCCCAAAATGGGAATGTGTACCCTTAATTTACAAGGATATGCCTATATAACACATTACAATGAGGGTACAAAGTTCTAAAAATACCCCCAAATGCAAAAGTGAGTGGGAATGCTGAAAGTTCGGAAGGTCCTGGACTGGAATTCCAGTCTGGCCTGTTACAAAATCATGGTCTACAAGCAAGCAATGGACAGTAGTTCATTCCATATAGCAAGACTGGATCAGTTGTTGGGAGTTAATAAGTAGAGCATTCAACTAAAATTCGAAAGATCCTCGACTGGGACTGGAATTCAAGTCTGGCCTGTTACAAAATAGTGGTTCACAAGCAAGCCATGGACAGTAGTTCATTCCAATATAGCAAGACTGGATCAGTTGTTGGTATTTCATTTGGTAGAGCCTTGTTTCGAGTTCGGAAGGTTCCGGATCGGAATCCTAATCTGGCTGTTGCATTCCTCGCTCTCGTGTTATAAAAATTCTGGTGCTTGAATGGTTGCAACTGTTGACGAAAATGAAACCATACTTTGGCATGTTTGAATAACATTAAATATTATTTTTTTCGGTTTCAGTTGTGTGTGCCCAGGTATGCTTCTGTGGTAAAGGAACCTAGCTTTTCTCGTGATGACATCATTGAGCATGTCGTGTTACAGTTACGGGATGGAGGCGACGAGTTTAAGAACTTTTCTAACAAGGTATTTAAATATGGCGGAAAATTACATCAAAGGTTTATTAATAATGCAGTCAGCTTGCTTTTTTCGCAATAACATATGTGCTAGAAAATGTTTCAGGTTTTTCCTGGTACTCCAGTTTCCTTGTATGCTCAAGAGCAATATTTGTTGTTGGTTTTTTTTCTGGTACTCCAGTTTCCAGTTTAATACCATTGTACTCTTAACTTTGGGCCAACAATATAAAGTGATTATTATCAAGATGTATTAAAATAACTTGTGGTAAAATAAACTCAGTTTATATTATAGACTGTGAAAATTTTAACAAACTGAGTCAAATATTTGCCCTTCATCTCAAAAAATAAATGTTTACACAATGTGACTTTTACCCAGAATGTCTTCATTTAAGATTATTGATCTGATAAATTTGCCATCATTCGTGGCTTCCATCGTCCGTTAACTTTTCCTTTAAATCGCTACTAGTCAAAATGTCCTGATTGGATTTTGATCAAATTTGGTGAGAAACATCCTTTGGGGAAGGGGAATAGATTTTGCATTAATGATGACTCTGATCCTCAAAGGGCCAGTGGGGTAGGGCCCAATAGGGGAAATAGAGGTAATTCCTTTAAATTGCTACTTGTCCTATAGTTACTTAAAATGGATTTGACCAAAGTACTGAATGGATCTGTTTGGAAAATATTTTACCATGATTACCTAGATACCAATGTATCCATGTGAGCAATACAAGCCCTCTGGGCCTCTTGTTTTCAAACATTACCGAAATCTACCAGTAATCCTTTTTCCCATATACCCCAGAGGTAAAAAACCCCATATTAAAACATCAGTTTAAAAACTAAAAACTGTATTGTACCCTTTCTCTGTCCTCAAAATGTAAATTAAGACTCCAACGAACACAATTTTTCAATAATTTTTTCCATAGGTTTTTGTTATAAAGACAAATTTAAGAAACTACCCGTATCCAAATGAAATTGAATGCTTTTGAACAAAAACTTGATATTTTATATTAAATTGTTTAATTCACATATATGTATTATGGAATGATGTGAAAGAAAGCTCTAGTCCTAAAAATGTTGGAAAGACTTATAACTTTGTAAATAACTTGCAGTGATAGAATGGTCTTCTTTGGAATATTAGTTTAACTTATGAAGAATGTTTTCAATTATACAGATCTAGTTTAATTTTACTTCTAAATTCATTAATTGATCAGAACGGGTTTACCACACCTGATCTTCTTCTACAATAGTTTTGAAACTTTGGATTCCCACGTTTTGGCCCCTTGCATCACTGAAGAGTCCTGGGAGGACGAAACAGCTGTATGATGCAGTTTAATTCATTTTTTCGGCATACTGTATCTATTACTAATTTAAAATTTAAATGGTGCAGCATATGTGTGTGTTACGTCATCTTTTTTCTCTCTATTAGAAATTTATAGATTGATAATGTACGAAATTTGTTAAAATTTCAGAAACTAACCATCAGTAATGGGAATGTCAACGTTTTACCAACAGAAGCTGAACCAGCTAAAACGGTAAGTGATATCCCAAACCAGTAAATGTAATGTTGGTAGTAAAAGAAACCTATTTTATTAGAACTAATAATAACTTTTGCTAGATATTTTGTTTTGATGGTCTTATGAAAAAAAAAAAAAAAATTCTTGCTTCTGCTATTTACTTTTGCAAATTTTGCACTCAAAACAAATTTGGAAAAATGAATTGCCATTTACTATGATGTGGATGATAAAAAACACAAGTGCATTTCTTCGGTAGAGCATCGTGGTGTTAACAGGGGGGAAACGAAAAAAAAGCCCTGTCAAACATTGTTCAATTTCAAATTGATCATTCTCTTCAGTCATTTGCTTTGTATTTTAGGTTCCGATCTTGTTTGAAGAAATTTTCTACAACAATAATAATGAGAGTTTCCGTGTCCTGTGTATCAACTGTTTACTCAACAGGAGCGGGGTGGGTAAGTAATCACAAATAACGCTTGTTGATGCTGCAAAGTACCATGATGGTAAGTCATGAATACACTATACAGGAGACAATAGAGCTGTTATGTACTGGACTCAAAAATTAAACAACTGGGAGATGGCTAAACATAAGAGTGAACTCTTGTTGCCAAATCCCATTAAATCAAATGTTGTATATATTGAATCTTGTATTGTAAATCATTGTGAATAAAATACTGTTTAAACCAAAAATTAAACAACTGGGCCCAGTTGTTCAAAGGGTGATTAGCTTAATCACTATTTTAACGACATTTTCTGGACTGATGCGTACAAATGATGGATTATCCAGGTCCACTGTACTGTAGATATTTCTTCACAATGCAAGACTTGTACATTTTCCAGTTTGTCTATACTTGTGTGTTGTAATGTTGACTATACTGCTCCTATGTTTCCAACTTTGTCCTCACAAGTCATTTGAAGAATGACATGACTATTAAATAGTCTGAAAATATAAATGATTTCCTAATTTAAATATGACAAGCATCTAGCTAGTTTACTTTTTTAAGATGTGTTCGATCACTGTTAGTATCAAAATCAAAATTTTTGCTGATAATCTACATATTTTACGAAAAATAATATTTGTGTGTATCCGGTATATATTTTTGTGCCTATTCAGTCAGCATAAAAAATGTTAGCATTTCCAGTCCACACTCAGATTGAAAATATTCCATTTTGCATTCTTAACATATATTCTTGCAAATTTCCATTCCGTAGAATCATGCTACGACCAGGAGGAAAAGATCACTAAACGGCCCACTTCATTTGAGGACTGCAAGGAAATCTTGTTTGGACATCCAGGTAAGAAAAACAATCTAGTGTTGAGGCATAATTTGATAAACTTTAAAGCAATGAGAATTTTTTATGGGAAAAATTGTTGAATTTGTTAAGAAGGAGTTGTGCGACTTCCATTAAGGGCTATTCCATAATTAAATGTGTGGGGGAGGTGGGAGGCACCTGTCTTATTGGGTGTTTGGGTTAAAACCAGGTCTGCTCACTATTCCCTGTATTAAGTCTCTTTTAACTCTTTCCGTACCTTGATTCCGGTCCGGATTCCGTACCGGAAGTCATTACTAGGCTCACCCCCAGATGTTTCAGCCAAAATGGCGGTTTTTTCTTGTGTTTGCGTAGTGGACATTATGCCGAAATAATGCAGGTAAATGTAAACCAATGCTCTTTTCAGTTCTTCTAAAGTAAGAAGACATATAAAGAGCTTTATTTTCCTGCAATATGTTTGTACCGCTATGTATAGCTAAAGCATTTGCCGCCATGATGTTTACATTGGTGATGACACTTCGCAGTATCTTGCGGGAAATTCAATCTAAATGGGTCACATGACAAAAAAGGTGTACTTTACGCTTATCAAATTGTTTGTTATAAACTGATTCAGTCAATTTTGTGTAAAATGTTATTGGTCAACTCATCTGTTGGCTGCCGTACCCAGCTAATCAAAAAGTATGTAACGCCAAGTAGCTTGTCGTCTGTATAACAACAGGGAGGAGACGTCACATTTTTTTATCGTCTGTATACGACAACGGGGAGGAGACATCACGTCACGTTTTATTTGCCATCTGCATACGACAACAGTACGGAAAGAGTTAATATGTGTTGAGTGGTGGGATCTCTGAAAAAGTGGCTCCCAACCCTCCCAATGGTTTATTCTGGAACAGCATTAATAAGGTTTACTGTATTGTTAGATTACTGTAAAGGGTCTGATCTTTGTTGCTGGTTTCTGCAGTATGATAACCATGGATTCATATTCAAGTCAGGAAACATTTTCAGCTTGTTAATGAACTGCATTTACCTAATATTTTCCGAACTGCCAATTCAGCTCTCCATGCAGTTGTACTGTTTTTTTTTTAAACCTGATGTTAAAATTACACAATAGGAAGTTAATATTTAACAAATATTGCATGGCACCGAGGGTAATATGGGAGTTTATGGACTGGTACGTCAGTCACCCAAAAATCTGTATATGGACTGAAGTGAAGCTGAGGAGTTCATGGACTGGTTAGTCACCCAAAAATATGTATATGGACCGAAGCGAAGCTGAAGTCCATGAACCTATTTTTTGATGAATGATCATGACCACTCCATTACCGTATTTTACTGGGAATAAGCCCCCTCTCACGAATAAGCCCCCTCTCACGAATAAGCCCCCTCCCCACTTTGGCAAAGGTTCTTGGAATAGGGAGGGAGCCTGTTAAAAGTCCCCACCCTAAATTTTGTCTTACTTTCAATAAAAAGCACGTTAATTTTTTTTATTTTGTGTCTGAATATCCAAGATGGCAGACTTTTGTGAACAGAGGTGTATTCGTGAATAAGACCCCTCCCTACTTTTAATCAATTATTTTTCTCAGGGGGTGGGGGCTTATTCCCGGTCAAATACGGTAACTACCATATTGTCCGAAGTGACATGCAATATTTGTTATATTATACCGAATCTACCCAACACAACCACATAATATGCAATAAAAACAGACCATTTGGTCAGACGCTATATAACATCATTCTGGAATTTTGACTAAATATTGACTGGGGCAACTACTAGAATCGTATAGGCACTTAAATTAATGAGGAATAATATACGAAAATATTGACAGAAGCAACTACTAGAATCATATAGGCACTTCAATGAAATAGGTATAATATACGAAAATATTGACCGAAGCAACTAGAATCGTATAGGCACTTAAATGAATGAGGTATAATATAAAACTTGATTTGTCAGTATGTCGATCCATATATGTATCTGTTTGTAGTTCAAGTTATATCTTGTGAACTGCTGAAAAATGTTCACAGTGAAAAAATCACACTAAGTCTTGATCATATGCACTTTTAACTCTCAAGTTTATCTAAAAATAAGGATATATTATGAAACCCGGACCCTGACAACAAAATTTGTTTATATCTTCATCTTAGTATATATGGTGACTTTCACTTATCCTGTTATTTTTTTTTTGAAGAGTGTCTATGTATAATTAAGCTTGTGTTCAAGAAAGAACTTAATAAATTTCATATTTCATACTTTCATACTTTCAGTCGTCATCAGTCAATGATTAAGGGTAAAAAAATACAAGGAATTTTGTTTAAGGTGAAGGTTGGTGGGGGATATATTTGTCCCCTCTGCTCACTTTGTATTTATTACGTTTACATGTGTAGAGGATGTGCAGGGATTACCATAATTTCCTGCGTATTGCGGGCTTTACAATTTTTTACGTTTAAGAAGTTGCCTTGTGCGGGCTATCTGCCGGTGCGGACTATATGTAGATTTTTTTACCAACTTATTAAAAATGCGGGCTATACGTTGTTAAATGTTTCCACTTTTATCAACATGTAGATCCACGCTATTTGTAAGTAAAAATTGTATTGATAAGTTGATATATATCTTTAATTATACAAATAAACATATGTTTATACAAAATAAACACAATATTTCCATCATATGTCTCTGATTTCCAACATTTAAATAAAAAAATCACAAAGTCACATACAAAGTATACTTGAACTCACTAGGTATACTTTCGATGTATAACCTGCAGGCAATCTGCCAGCGGGTTATCTGGAATTTATTTTACAAAAGCCTCCAAAACGCCTTAATTTACGGTAAGTTGCCTAAAAAAGGTCTGCTGATATCTCTCCAAAAACTTGACAAATATTTTTTTTTTATATATATATAATTTTTTTTCTTTCAGGGGGAAGAAAGACTGAAGAGACTCTTAGTAAGCTTCTGGAATCGTTTAGTTTGTCGTACACAAGACTGCGGGGCGAGAGTTTCAGGAGTTTAGTGGACGCGGCCAACGCTCAGTTCACCAAGTCCATGCAGACTGTACTTAAAGATGCTAACGTAGTAAGTAGATGGTTGTTTTATCTGACGTTAAATTTGATCACATTTAAAAGATCATACACAAATTCACATTCATATTTTTATGGTATAATTGATCACAATATCATGCAGTATAAAAGTAATGGCACACTATTTAAGCAACAATTTTGTTTAAGAAAAAATTCACAGACCATTTTCCTTGATTTTGTTTGAGAAAACTAAATTTTCTTTGATTTTGTTTGAGAAAAGTAATTCTCCTTTATTTTGTTTGAGAAAAGTAATTCTCCTTTATTTTGTTTGAGAAAAGTAAATCTCCTTTATTTTGTTTGAGAAAAGTTTATACATCCAGTGAAACCTCAAGATATTGCCCTTCATTTCATTTTCCACCTCATTTACTGCTGACCTGTTTCAATGTCAAGCTATACATTCCTTTTAATCTATTACCAATTAATCCTCTTTATAACGTCCACATTTGTGGAATGAAATGGTGGCAGTGTAACAAGGTTTTACTGTATAAACAGTCTTTTCTTTCATTTTGTATCATTGAGTTCTGTATAAATCTGTTTCTGTGTTTTTGTGAGATAAAATATCGCTTACTGATTAATAATGTATGTTCACAGAGACGATCAGCTCAGCACAGTCAGTCGGACATGGATAATCTAAAAGTGGCTGTAGAGGTATGTGTGTATTTTCCGCTTGTCATTAAAGTCAGTCTGACATGGATAATCTAAAAGTGGCCGTAGAGGTATGTGTATATTTTCCGCTTGTCATTAAAGTCAGTCTGACATGGATAATCTAAAAGTGGCCGTAGAGGTATGTGTGTATTTTCCGCTTGTCATTAAAGTCAGTCTGACATGGATAATCTAAAAGTGGACGTAGAGGTATGTGTGTATTTTCCGCTTGTCATTAAAGTCAGTCTGACATGGATAATCTAAAAGTGGACGTAGAGGTATGTGTGTATTTTCCGCTTGTCATTAAAGTCAGTCTGACATGGATAATCTAAAAGTGGACGTAGAGGTATGTGTGTATTTTCCGCTTGTCATTAAAGTCAGTCTGACATGGATAATCTAAAAGTGGACGTAGAGGTATGTGTGTATTTTCCGCTTGTCATTAAAGTCAGTCTGACATGGATAATCTAAAAGTGGCCGTAGAGGTATATGTGTATTTTCCGCTTGTCATTAAAGTCAGTCTGACATGGATAATCTAAAAGTGGACGTAGAGGTATGTGTGTATTTTCCGCTTGTCATTAAAGTCAGTCTGACATGGATAATCTAAAAGTGGCCGTAGAGGTATATGTATATTTTCCGCTTGTCATTAAAGTCAGTCGGACATGGATAATCTAAAAGTGGCCGTAGAGGTATGTTTATATTGTCCACTTGTTCTTCACAGTCAGTCCGTCATGGATAATCTAAAATTGGCCGTAGAGGTATGTATATAGTGTCCGCTTTTCCATCACAGTCAGTCTGACATGGATAACCTGAAAGTGGCCGTAGAGGTATGTGTATGTCTGCATGTTCATCACAAAAGTAGAAAACTGGGTAGTATAGTCAAACCTTGTTATCTCAAAGCTGGCAGGACAATGGGAAAACTCTGTGTTATCCGAGAATTTGAGTATTTAAAAGGCAAGTTTAAATGTTTTTATTAACATTGGCTAGGACCAATGGAATACTTAAAAAATTAATGGGTGCTGCAAGTTATACAAGTTCAAGATAACTTATGTTACTGTTGCTCTTTGTTTGAAGTAAAAATGAAACTGTTAAGATATCCCCCTCCACCCCTCATTTCAGTTGCCATAATCTTTCTCTAACATAAAGAAAGATCCATTTTGTTCTCCTTTGACATTGAGTGAAACCTGTTCATGTGACAACCTCTGTTTTGACACCTCCTTTGTTAAGAGACATCATTTGGACCGCCTAATGTATCTTTAAACCTCTTTAAAGACAACTTATCGTAGCAGGGTTTTATAATGGCCGTATAAATGCAGTAACATTGTTTCATAATATATACAAAAAAAACCACATGTCCTTCCATTATCTTTTCCGGGGCTCTCTCTCATACTTTTCAAGTCACTGGAGCTTTATACTTTGGCTATGTGTTCACCTTGGTAAGCTGGATTGGAATGAATCGAAAGGTCACTCTGACCTATATTTTGACCTTTGATCTACATAAGAATAAATGTTTGTAAGTTCTGTCTCGTACATTACAAACCACTGACAGTTCATGCTTGGGGTATTGGTTCCCCTTGCATTAGTGAGCCGAAATGTCATGCATTGAAGGTAGGTCACTCTGACCTACATTTTGACCTTTGATCTACATCAAAGAAAAAGATTGCCCAGGTTCTATCTCATACACTGCCAGCCACTGAATGTTCATGCTTTGCACTGATTTGGGTTCATTCGTTTTGGTGAGCAGTGGGGAACTGTAATTTGCCAAATTATCTTGTTATTCATCAGTGAACAAATGGAGAAAAGCCTGAAGAAAAAGAACTCACTGTGCTTATTTGTGTACTTGTTTAATCACAATGCTTAAGTTTTTTTCTGTTTTGACGGTGAATCTGTCTGGATGTGTTGCCATCTCTGACATGTTAAATAATCTTCTTTCCTCAGACGTATATAATGCATGCCTTACATCGACACTTGTTCCAAACGCTGACCGCCTGTGTGTCAAGTGCAGATTCCGAGGTTAACAAGATGGTACGCAATAGTACAGATGTCAAGCCACGTGACCTTGGAATAAGGTCAGAGTTTGTACGGAACATTGTGTTTGCCAAGAAAGAGTTGGTGAGGATAAACAAGTTCAGCACCCCCATGGGGCGCCTCTCCTGTCTGAAGCGTGTCGTGACCAACCTCAGTAAACCTCTCTCTCAGAACAACGGAGAAACTAATGGTGAGTCAGTACTATCAACTCATTCACCCCTGAAATTTTACATTGGACTTTTCCAACCATTGAATTGGAAGAGTTAAAATGTGTCTTCAGGGGTAAATGAATTAAAATATTTTTGATTATAAAGCAATCAAATTCTTTACAATCTTTTACAATTTTTACCATTTCAAAGGTTTATCACCTTAAAAATCACTACAAGAAGTGATTGTTTTACCATGAATAGAAATAATACCAATTGTAAAATTTCCGCACCAGGCATTATATTCCATTAATTAAAAAATGTCATACTTATTACGGGACCAATTATTGGGGCTGCGATGGCCAAGTTGTTAAGGTGTCAGACATTTTGCTGCTCCTAGCCCTCCATCTCTTGGTTATGGGTTCAAGGCCTACGTTGTGCAGTTGCCAGGGACTGGCCGTTGGTCTGGCGTTTTTCTGCGGGAACTTTAACCTGGCATGTCCTTAAATGACCTTAGCTGTTAAAATGATGGAAAACACAAACAAACCAAATCAAGATAAAAGTTTGTTTTATTCCTGAATTGTTTTACGCCTTATTGTTAATTATGAACTTGTTTATAACAGACCCCTTGGTGATGACCACCGACGATTTCCTGCCAATCCTGATCTTGTTGGTGGTAAAGTCTGAGATACCTAACTGGTAAGTACCGAGGGCATATGTAGTGGAAGTTCAAGAAATCTGAAATCTCACTTTAAAAAAATATCTTCTTTAAGGGCTATCCCATAATTAATCATATCGTGGAAAGGCTGACACCTGTATTAATACATCATGGGTGGTAGGGTTGAAACCCTGTATTCTTGTCCTTATGTTATTATTTTTTTTCAATATTTGATGGTTGGTAGGGGTCTCTGAAAAAGTGCTTCCCTAGCTTTCAAGTCAAATTTGTTATTTATAGAAAATGAAAATCATGAGATAATTCTCTGCCGAGTGACAAAAATATGATTTCATTATGAACTAGAATCAGTATTAAGGACTGTTTCAGACTTTTGTGAAATATTCAGGATTTATTTTAGGTTTATTTGAGTGGCCATGATTAACTGGTCACTAATTGTTCTTACATAAAGTCAAACCTCCCTATATCAAACTTTTGTAACTTGAAGACCAGGGCCCGTATTCATGAAACCGTTCTCATGCTCAAGCATGGATTCTGTGCTCAAGCCTCAACATTTAATTTCACTTTTTGACTCTTTTGACATGATTCAGGTAAGTTTCAAGAAAGCTGGCTTGAGCAAAGAATCAATGCTTGAGCAGGAGAACGGTTTCATGAATACAGACCCCAGTTTATTTTAAATTAGAAGTATTTCAACAGTGCTGACCAAACTTTGTACCAGACATTCAAACTTGCTTTATAACTAAAATGCTCGGGTAACTTGATGCTTTTCCAGGGTCCCGTCGACGATGAAATAACACAGTTCCACTGTAGTGCATAGTCTCATCAGGACTCATAATATATTTATAAATCAGAAATACTGATTTCTAAAAATAGTTTGAGGTCACAGAATGAAAGTTTCCATAATAAAAAAACAAAATTCAGTTTTTTCCAACAAAATAATCAGGGGAGATTACTGTGAGAAAGGAAAACTACTGTGGAGTTTGTTGTTGTTTTGTCTCAGGGTTGGAAAAGGATCATGAAAATTTCTTGATCTCACAAGGGCCAGCTAGTACTAAGAGTGTATTGATGTAAGTTAATGAATGATGACTGTTTTAAACTAGACTGATATTTTTATGTTGCAGGACTGCCAATCTGATGTATATGAAATATTTCCACTTTTCCAAGTCGTCTGAGGATGATGAGTACTCGTAAGTGTTAGAATATTTAAAACATAGATAAATGCCGCCTGTAGGCAATCTGATAAGCAGGCTATCTGATGAAATGTTTTGCGAAAACTAAATAAGTGTGGGCTAGCTATGTGATGTCTGTCAAATCAGAAATCGTATACATCTACAAAAGTATCAACAAAAGAATACATAATTATTCTCAAGAAATTGTAACTGAAAAAAAACCATCAAAATTTTAAATGTTTTTGTTCATTGTACAATGTTTCAGTTTGTGTATACAGTCGAACACCGTTTATCCGGAAATCAGTAATCCGGAAATCTCGTAATCCGGACGAAAACATCCGGGAACGGATTTCCCCAACGTTAAAAAACACCGATAATCCGGAAATTCGCGTTCCGGTTCCGGAATCAATTTCCGGGAACAAAACGTCTATAACATGGTGTTTCATGTCTCGGTAATCCGGTCGCAATGTCTCGATCAGAACCCATTATGTTACACCAAGGAGTGAAAGATTTGTCTACAATCACAAGTTTCACGCCTGACCTCACGTAATACACATACCTGTCACTGACGCATACATGTAGTTTGTCCCTCACGGCTATGATTGGAGTAAATATACAAGCATTGTATTATTGCAAATTAAATTGTGAATTTCGTTCAGCTTACCTGAGCTATATTCATGTACACGTATCAAAACATAGCTGGCCCCATAAATAGACCGCTGAATTCAGTCTTAGATCATGTTTTATTCGATTTGATGCCTGAATAAATACGTAACTCTAAACCAGTGTTTCCTGTGTTCCATTTCTCGTCATTTCCAATCAGATTATCGCACTTTCTACATTCAATTTTGCCGGTGTTTCCCCAAGTCGCTAAAAATAGAATTTGAATGCAGTGCAAGGGAGGCAATTCGAAAACAACACATTACTTACCTTCGTAGACATGCGGTGAAATTGTGAATCAGATGAGTAAAATGCGATCAGTTTGACAAAAACAAACACTATCAAAGTTGAGATCATTCTTTTATTCATAAAATACAATTATTTCCAAACAATAAACGTGTTACTCAACACACTTTCATATGTTACACATTCAATACCGTGTGTACAATTTGTATACGGTAGGCTTACCAAACGATCTCTAGCGATTGTCAGGGGGCATGATTCAACAATCCGGATGATTCGCAATCCGGACAAAATTGTGATGGAACCAAGGTGTCCGGATTAACGAGGTTCGACTGTATATAATCTATGTAATTTTATTTGGTTAATATCATGTATTTTGAGGTGAATTCCTCTTAATATCATGTTTTTTTTTAACCAATTATATAAAATATCCAGAAAATGATGCCATTTCCCATGATTTCAGTACAACTTGTACAAAATGTTGCATAGAGAATAAAAAATAGCCCCCAAAATTATTTTTAATTGAAATAATGTTATCTTTATATTGAAACATCTTCATATGTACATTGAATAGCTTACTTTTAGTTATGGAGAATGGAAATAATGTACTAGATTTAATTTCTCTTAATGTCACATTCCTGTTAATATCATGTTTCTGTCTGACAAATGCAACATAATACAAAGAGGAGTGCACTGTATTGGTCATTATAGAAGCGATGGGCATTATTCAAGAGTGGGCTGTCTGAAGATTTGAAATCAGAAAAATGACATTTTATGATGTGTTGGATATACAAAGGAGTGGGCAATAAGCAAAAAACTACAGAAATTGTATATTTCTGATATTACTGTACCTGACTACCAAGGAATTTAACCTCATAATTGCATTCCTACATTTTAGTCTGTAGATTATCTACAGCTGTTTGTATATTTACTTAAGGTTTTACCTGACAACCGTGGAGGCTGCGCTGCAACATATACGTAGTGGTCGCCTTAAGGAAGAGGCGATAAAGGCATACAGAATAACGGTTAGTACAACAAAAGAAATGGCTCATTGGTTGTTTTAATGTTAAAAAGGGGAAAAAAGTTTGATATTCAGGTTTTATAGATATAATTTTAGACAACTTGTGCCCAATATCTTTTATATCATAAAATTAATGCAAATTGAAATATGTTTTAAGTAAAAACTGGCTTTAATACATAGTGTTGCTTTGCCTTCTGGTGCCTTAAAATTAATTATTAAGTGTCCAATATTGAGGTGGTCAAGTGGTAAAGGTGTCTGACAATCTGGAACTAGTAGTCCTCTAGCTACCTCTGGGTCACAAATTAGAGATCTGTGTGAGGCAATGCCATGTATTGTCCGTTGATGGGTGCTTTTTCGCCAGAAACTCTAGCTTTCCTCCACCACTAAAACCAGTGGCACATCCTTAAATGACCATTGCTGTTAATAGGACATAAAACACAATCAAACCAAACATAATTCACCAGACTGCTTTGCTTTTATGTATTTTATTGTGAAAACAAAAACAACTATTGTAATAGAAATAAAAGTATTAATTAAAAGGTAAATGTTTCTGTGATAATCAATTACGCACATGATGTCGGGAAAGAGTACTGGTATTTAAAGTGTGATAACTTAGCTGAATATATCTGATTTTATAATTTGGAAAGATAGTTTTCTTTAAAAGACACTTTTTTGAAAATGACTATTAAGGTCTACAATGATCATTAATGGAACAATGTTCCTTTATAATTGTATTGTAGACATTATGAACTGTAATAGTGTATTTTATTTTAGGAATCAGAGTTCGCTGACCAAAAGACTGTGGTTGGTAGACAGTTGTCGGGAGGAACATCAATTGTCGACAAATTCTTTCAGGTACAACAGGATTAACATGTGATTAACTCCATGAAATGCCCCAGAAAGTTAAATCAAAGCATACCAATTTTTCAACAGTTTAGAAACAAGTTCCATCAGCTTTCTTTAGTAAATCATGTTGGCCCAGGTGGTAGCATGTATGGGGTCGTAATGTTGGAAGAAACTGTAGTATCTATAGAAGGACCACACGATCGGGCAAGTGATCAATTACGGTTTAGAGCTCGTAGACTTTGCAAAAGATGAACTAGCTGTGCACTGGGTCACTTGACCACCGGACTTAAGAAATGGTAATACTGTTCTAGCAAGAAGAATGTATCACATTTTATTGCAGTTTTGTTGTACCCTATTTAATTTTCTCATAATCGACACCATACTTGATACTCCAGGGGTTTACTCACTTTCACTCTTTCTGGAAAAAATATGTCGTAGCAAATTATTTGATTGGTCTCAAGTAAAACAATCTGATCAATCACCAAGGATGGTGCATGTCCTTTGAAGATCACAGAGGAGCCAAATCCATGCATTTAGTGTTACAAAGCCAAAGGTTCCTTTGATGTAGAACAATGTTAGAACAATGGTGACACACACACAGCCTTTTATTTCTTTAAACGACTTCTCCTCCATAACCACTGATAGGAAATCAACCTAATTTGGCAGGAAGCATCCTTGGGTGCCCAGGATTCAAAATTGTACTAATGGTGGGACTGACCCCCTAGGGGGCTGAGGGGCGGGGCCAAAAGGGGTTATTTAGCTATATCGGTTTAAGCGACTTCTTCTCCATAACCACTGATTGGAAATCAGCCTTATTTGGCAGAAAGTATCCCTGGGTGCTCAGGATTCCAAATTGTACTCATGGTTAGACTGACCCCCTAGGGGGCTGAGGGGTGGGGGCCATAAAAAAATTATTTAGCTATATTGATATTAGCGACTTCTTCTTCATAACCACTGATTGGTAATCAACCTTATTTGGCAGGAAGCATCCCTAGGTGCCCAGGATTCAAAATTGTACTAATGGTGGGACTGATCCCCTAGGGGGCTGAGGGGTGGGGCCAAAAAGGGTTATTTAGCTATATTGGTTTAGTCGACTTCTTCTCAATAACCACTGAATGGAAATCAACCTTATTTGGTAGGAACTATCCCTAGGTGCTCAGGATTCCAAATTGTACTCATGGTGGGACTGACCCCCTAGGGGGCTGAGGGGTGGGGCCAAAAAACGTTATTTAGCTATATTGGTTTAAGCGACTTCTCCATAACCACTGATTGGAAATCAACCTTATTTGGTAGGAACCATCCCCAGTTGCTCAGGATTCCAAATTGTACTCATGGTGGGACTGACCCCTAGGGGGCTGTGGGGCGGGGTCAAAAAGGGTTATTTAGCTATATTGGTTTAAACGACTTCTTCTCCATAACCATTGATTGAAAATGAGCATTATTTGGCAGGAAGCATCCTTAGGTGCCCAGGATTCAAAATTGTACTAATGGTGGGACTGATCCCCTAGGGGGCTGAGGGGCAGGGTCAAAAAGGGTTTATAGCTATATTGGTTTAAACGACTTCTTCTCCATAACCATAGATTGGAAATGAGCCTTATTTGGCAGGAAGCATCCCTAGGTGCTCAAGATTTGAAATTGTACTAATGGTGGGACTGACCCCCTAGGGGGCTGAGGGGCGAGCCAAAAAGAAAATATTTTATCATGATTACCTAGATACCAATGTATCCAGGTGAGCGATACAGGCCCTCTGGGCCTCTTGTTTGACTTTGACTTATTCCCTAAATACAGAGAACAAGTTGAGGATGAATCACTGTATGGGTTTAAGTATTGAATATAATATTTTCGTCACTCTGCATTAGACAAGATACAGAATGATGTTATCTAGGAAATTTGTCCCCTTTCTGTCCGTAGTATGTGCAGTACGGTGATGAGACAGCTGTGACCCAGATGTTGCGACGCCCGAGAGACAGTCAGGACCAGGTGTCTCTCAAGCTCTGTCACCCGTTGTGTAGCTGTGACAAGTGTGCTAAATTAACCGCCCAGCACAGGACAGATGTAAACCTCGTAACAGCCTACACCCGAGACGATCGCGGATACACAGGTACAAATGATATTTTGTCAGTAAATGTATGCATAATTTATATTGATCGGGCATTAAAAAACTGAGATGAGATACAAAACATTTTGTGGGGACTAATTTTTTGGTTTTTCCCGAGCAACATTTTTTCAGGTACATGAAATCATTGATAACTAGTTCTGACAAAATTTTTATTCATATTCCTTAATAGGAATATGAATTGTTGAGTGTTGGATACATAAATTTACAGTAAATCATATGTATTACTGATTAATTCAGTATAACTATATATCATTTGCAACTTATGTCTTAACCTACATGGTATTCTATAAAACAAAATTGGAATGATGAAACCTACTCCATAATTAATCATTTGTCAGAGATAAGTAAAGGCTTATGTAATTATATATCATGGGTGGTTGGTTTGACAACCATATCTGCCGACCATTCCTTATATTAAAATTAGTTTTGATATTTGATGGTTGGTGGAATCTCTGAAAAAGAAGCCTCCCATCCCTCCCGTGTGATTCATTCTGGCCCCTGTTTCATCAACGTTCCTTAACTTAAGGAAACTCCTTAACTTAAAAATCTCCATAGGAAAGCATTACAGAATTTAAGGAAAGTTCCTTAACTAAAGATTTTCTCCTTAAATTCTGTAATGCTTTCCTATGGAGATTTTTAGTTAAGGAGTTTCCTTAAGTTAAGGAACGTTGATGAAACCAGGGCCAGGAACAGCTCTTATTCAATTTAAAGTAGCGAAATTATACTGTTTTCTATTAAAATGTTTCTTGTTCATTAATGAATAATGAGACATCTGTTGAATAAATCTGTTCATTAACTCATTCAACCTTGAAGACACATTTGAACTCTTCCAATTCAAAGGTTGGAATAGTTCATTATGAAATTTCAGGGGTGAATGAATAAATAAATTCACATTTAAAGAGATGTAAACTTCCGTTCACAGCACTCCACATCGCAGCGTTAAACGGTCAGGCCCATCTTATAGACGTGCTGATAAAAAACGGAGCCTTGGTGAATGCCAGTGATTACCTCAGCTACACGCCTCTACATCTGGCGTGTCAGAAGGGCCACCAGAATATCATTGTAAGTAGAAGTTATAATAATACAATGTCGCGTACAGCAAAAACCCCACTTACTCGAACCTAGTTTACTTGAATACCCTTCATTCATCGCACAGTTCTTTGGTCCTGAGCGAGTTCGTACATATTCAACCAACCTTGGATTACTCGAGTACCATGTATTCCTCAAACTATTGATCAGGTCCCTACGAGTTCGAAGAAGTTGGGTTTAAATGAAATTTTAGAAGAAATTTGCCAACTGGCAGTCCGAATATTCGGCTGTAAAGTGTATGTTAAACTACCTAGATGATAAATAATAAATCAGTTATTTCAGGATATACAAAAAAAGTGTTATAAGTAAAAAATTACAACAAAAAGTCATTCCTGACAATTCAAGTATAAAATGATATAGGAAGTAATTACAATCTGACAAGAATCTTTTTTTGATATCCTCAGCAGTTCTGTAAATTCCTCTTTTTCTACGTCAAATAGAGAGGAATTAACAGATTTGCTGCAGAGGTCAAGAAATATGGAACAGCACAGAGATCAAGTTATGAATTTAGTCAGATTGAATTCGGAACAAACTTTTTTCGCAATTTTATTTTGACAGTTACTATTGGTACACTTCAATGCGGATTGTACCCAGACGGACGGGGAGGGGAACACTCCGCTACACCTGTGTGTCGACAGTGGTCACGAGGATGTAAGTAACCAATTTACCTATACAGTGCACTCCTCTTTTTATCATGTTGCATTTGCCAGACAAAAAAATGATATTAACAGGAATGTGACATTAAGAGAAGCATGTTTACCCACTAAATCTAGTGCATTTCCAATCTCCATAACTAAAAGTAAGCTATTCAATGTACATATGAAGATGTTTCAATATAAAGATAACATTATTTCAATTAAAAATCATTTTTGGGGATATTTGTTATTTTTTTATGCAACATTTTGTACAAGTTGTATTTGAAATCAATGGAAATGACATCATTTTCTGGATATCTTATGTGATTGGTTAAAAAAAACATGATATTAAGAGGAATTCACCTCAAAATACATGATATTAACCAAATAAAATTACACAGATTATTAAGAGAGAAAAATAGTGCTTTGGAAAATATGATATAAAGAGGAATTTGATATTAACAGGAGTGATATTAAGTTGAGTCCACTGTAACACATTATATTCCAGAAGAGGAAAAAAATATAGCTTTCCTCTTTTTGACGTGTGTTTTCAGTTATTCAGTATATTGAAGAAACATTAATTTCGGGATCAATCCCAAATATTTCTAAAATATTCCACTTCAAACATACAATTTAAATTGTTTTCGGGGATCAGTTCCAAAAAGTAAAAGGGATATTTAAGAAAATACAGCTGTATCAATTCATCATTATGTGATTAAACATAATATGGGAAAGACAATAGAGCAATGTAGTTTCAGTTGCATTTCATACACTTTCTCCCTCATTGGAAATGTGGAAAGAAGGAGAACTCCCTCATTGGAGGTTTCAGGGGTTGACACCTATGCCAACATGGTTTAATTTGTAACAGCCCTTAGATAGGAAGGGAATGTCAGTTTGGTGTTCTAGATAGTGTACTTTCCTTTCATCTTGGTAGGCGGGGTTTGATTAATCACATGGACATGAAAAAGTTTGGGGATCACCTACCCAACCATGTGAGTTTGCGTGCTCAAAGGCACAACAATTTCCTCCCACATCAGGACCTGTGTGCTAACATCCGGGCCAACAAGAGCGATTGACATAAATTGATTATAGTTTATAATTGTTGTGAAATAAAGTTCATATTAAGGGCTATTCCATTAAAATAAATACCTTACCCCGGGATGCCAAAATAAATCACTTCTATCCATGGTTGGATCTCCTTCCTATTAATTCTATGCAATGGGTGCTACCCCTTAGCATATAATGTTATAATAATGATAATAATGAGCGAGGTGACAGGGACGATACATTCATATGGAGATTTAACTCATTCACTCCTGGAGTTTTACAATGAACTATTCCAACCAATGAGATGGAAAAGTTCAAATGTGTCTTCAGGGGTTAATGAAAAGAACAAGAGAACAAAACATCATCAGACATCTTGATCTATTCTTATGCTTTACAAAAAATCTTTATATTTAAATATATTTCATGTTTCCTTACCACCAAGTGTGTGAAGGCAATGGTATTCCTAGAGCAGGCCAAAACCAAGCTGGACATCAACGCTCAGAATGTCCGCGGTGACACGGCAATACACCTGGCAGCTAAATGGGGCTACGGTAAGGAGATCTGAAGAATATTGTTGTATGGATATTAAATTGGTTCTTCAGAAAAAAGGATGCTAATTACCTATATCAGGATATTTCTGCTGATATGATGTTTTTGCAGTTTTGCAGGTCAGTTATTGGACAGCGAAAATAGAAATAGCCTGTGTGTGGGTGTACATGTAATAGATCAGCTTTAATACTTGTTGCTGCTGAATATCCAGTCTCTTATACTAAAACATAACTGATGAACATCAATCTAGATATGGAAATTATAATTTATGTAAATTAATTCAATTAATATTAACATAATTCAAGCCATTGTAATTACCCCAATATGGTAGAATTTTGGTTATTGAAGGCCCAATACAGGGGCGGATCCAGAATTTTTTCAGGGGGGTGTCACCATTTCAAATTTCAAGTTAATTTTGCGGCAAATGCAAAAACATCATGTTGTTTTAACAAATAAATTTGTTCAAATACAATATCAGAGACATATACAGCTGTATTACATTGTGTTATAAACGTCTCTGACAATGTGCAGTTAATTTTGGAATTAAAATTAATAAAGTTGCACTAGCGATGAACACTGCAAATACATATGTAATTAGATAAAATGCTTATTTACATACATGTTTTAATGTGCTTATGTCCGTTTCCTGACGTGACTTTCTCACAATGACTATTCTCACAACAATAGAAACGGGCAATAAATACCTCTACACGGAAGAAATGCATGATGAAACTCAAATTTTGATAGAATGTGATTTTGTTCTGAACCGATATTTTTTTTAACGGAAGCGAAATTTCAAACTTTTAACGCTTAACTGATACATACTAAAAATAAATTGATATTTTTATGAGAGTAGAAAGTTTATAGAAAGAAGTCTATAAAGGATTTTGTTTTATGTATCAAAGAAAACAAAAATATCCATCAAATGTAATCTAATTACTCAAGGAATATTTTGATAGTGTCTCATAAGCCAAATTTGGCTAGATACTAATGGATGTTTTTTTATGTTTGAATAAACACTGTAACTGTATTTAATAATTATTATGTATTGTACATGTATACGATACTTTAATAAGCTTATCTGTATCAGATAATTACTAAGCACTAAACAATGTCAAATGTCCTTCCACAGGTAGAGACAGGCTTGTATACAATTTCTATACCTGTGATCATTCTTGTAAACATTGTCACGGTTCACTGACCAAGTTAATTGATGCTGGGGTGGAGATATCAATTAGTTAATTGATGCTGGGGTGGAGATATCAATTAGTGTCAAATATATAGTCAACACTTTTGGAGTTGGGTGGCAGGATGTTTGGCTCGGACAGAGTTATAGAGACTGAACAATTACCACTGAAGAGATTGATAAGTCCAAGTAAAAATGTGCGCAAATGGATTTAGTGTGCACATGTACACTGGGGTACAACAGTGCTGGGGGGTGTCACAAGATCAATGTGATCTTATATTTTACTACTAAATAAAATCCTGGTCAAGGACAGGGGGGTGTCACGTGCGCCCAGTGACACCCCCCTGGATCCGCCACTGCAATATACGTAACTTTCGGCAAAACTTGAAGCGAAAATTAAGGCAAGGCTTATTAACTTATTATATTTATAGATTTAGCTAAGATTAACTGATATCAGTAATATTCAAGATGAATTCTGAGGCGGTTACCGATACAGCAGCATTTGAAACTCGGTATTTGTAGACGTGTCCGTTCTGGGCTGTCTTCTACCTTCAGTTTGTTGCTGAAGTGGGCCACACCTGAATATTTTTCAATTCTTTGGAATTTTTTGTCAAGAGTTTCTTGTTAGTTACCGCTCAAGTTTACTTCGTTTTAGACTTATTTTTGCATGGTTATCAACTGGATTTTTTTTTCATAATTTTTCAGAATCCTGAAAAATTTCCTGAAGTTACGTATATTGGGCCTTTAAATGTCATCTGCAATACAAAGTATCATTAACTTTTATCAATACATCACAAATAAGAAGAGTTGTCTTTCTTTGGCCACAAAAATGTACTTGTACCAGACGATTTATAATGTGTTGTATTATCTCCAGAAAACATTGTAAGTATCCTGCTTGAGAACGAGGCACAGCCCAGCTTGAGAAACAGAAAGAAGCAGACACCCTTTAACATTGCTCAAAGCTCCAAAGTCCAGGAACTGCTCAAGATGGCTGCCAGCATGCCCAAACTTGAAGTGAACCGCAGCAAATCTAAGGTAAGTCTTAGTGAATGAGGGTTTTTTGATTGCAGGTTTCCAGTGTTTTTCCTCTCATGTCACATCCTCAATACTCCATGGGTAATGTTTTTTTTCTCTTCATTCATAATTATGTTAAATTGTTCGGTATTGGTTTCGTATTTATGCATGTTAACAGCATTTCCTAGAAACATAACATTTTATATTTTAGAGCATGGTGGATTATGCAATCGTGACGAAAAAGGATGTGGCGTTGGAGGCCCCTCCGCCCCAGACCCCGATTACCCACGTAGTTACCTCCCTTGACCAGGTGGAGAATCGACAGCTGGAGAAACTCTACAGCTCTATCAATGATGGTGACCTACCAATGGTAAATATGACAGAAAGTAGATCTAGATGTTTAAAATGTTTTAGATCATCTGATATTAAGAGTGAAGCTCTTGAATGGTAACATGCATGCGTAAACAGAGTTGTTTCCCATTGGTACCCGTAAGCCTTTTATTATTTTACGCCAGGAAGTAGCCCTCCAGTGGGGAAACTGGGAAACATGTCACACAATTACATCACTTCACACAATTACGTTACGTCACACTTGGCCTTCATCGGTCATCTACGGAATGTTGAAAATAACTGGAATATCTTTCAGCTGATGTCTGTTGCATTTATCTCTGTCGTTGCTTGAGAAGCTGAATTTTTTTTCTCGACTTGCCGACTTTAAATTATGGAAATTTTTTTTTCTTTCTGAACCAATACATGAATGATTCCCGTTCAATATCAGAGCTTTACTAAAGCTACACTCTTTTAAGGCTTTGCCTTTATCATATCAATTGTGACTAGCTGTCTATGGTTGTAGTGGTCTGTCCATAAGTTGATGTCCTTAATAACGTCATTGCCTTGTTTTATTTGATTTGTGTGGAAAACTCGTACACATTTTCCACCTAGGTGTACATATGCTAATTTACTGATGATTTGTCTCAAGGTGCCAGAGTATATACTGTACAATGTTGATCATGATTACACAGATAAAAATGTAAACTTTATGTCTTTTGCAACATTAGGTTAACTTATATTAATCACTCTTGTCAGCCTAGATTTTAACACACAGGGTTCTTAATATGGGAGGAAACCATAGTTCTTGGAGAAAACATACATAGTCAGACTGGTTACCCCATAATATTTTCACATCCTACCGTGGAATGGAATTTCTGTCTTCTTGGTGACAGGCAAGTGCGCTAGCTATCAACTACACCACCTGAACACCCAAACACATTACACAGGAAGAATTCCCATCAGTGTGATGCTAAATACATGCACACAGGAAAACCTTCCACTGTTATACACATGTTATGGTTTTGTTTTGCCACAGGTGAAGTTCCACCTGGGCTGGAGTGACCTGGAGGAGGACGAGGATTTTGAGGTGTCCCCGATGTCAAGTGTGGAGCTGTGTCACCCCCTCTGTCAGTGTGACAAGTGTCTCCCCATACAAAAGGTAACCCACTCTGTCAATGTGACAAGTGTCTCCCTGTACAAAAAGTAACCCACTCTGTCAGTGTGACAAGTGTCTCCCCATACAAAAGCATCCCACTCTGTCAGTGTGACAAGTGTCTCCCCATACAAAAGGTGACCCACTCTGTCAGTGTGACAAGTGTCTCCCCATACAAAAGGTAATCCACTCTGTCAGTGTGACAAGTGTCTCCCCGTACAAAAGGTGACCCACTCTTGTCAGTGTGACAAGTGTCTCCCCATACAAAAGGTAATCCACTCTGTTGGTGTGACAAGTGTCTCCCCATACAAAAGTTAACCCACTCTGTCAGTGTGACAAGTGTCTCCCCATACAAAAGTTAACCCACTCTGTCAGTGTGACAAGTGTCTCCCCGTACAAAAGGAAACCCACTCTGTCGGTGTGACAAGTGTCTCCCCATACAAAAGTTAACCCACTCTGTCAGTGTGACAAGTGTCTCCCCATACAAAAGGTAACCCACTCTGTCAGTGTGACAAGTGTCTCCCCATACAAAAGGTAACCCACTCTGTTGGTGTGACAAGTGTCTCCCCGTACAAAAAGTAACCCACTCTGTAAGTGTGACAAGTGTCTCCCCGTACAAAAGGTAACCCACTCTGTCAGTGTGACAAGTGTCTCCCCATACAAAAGGTAACCCACTCTGTCAGTGTGACAAGTATCTCCCCATACAAAAAGTAACCCACTCTGTAAGTGTGACAAGTGTCTCCCCATACAAAAGGTAACCCACTCTGTCAATGTGACAAGTGTCTCCCCATACAAAAGGTGACCCACTCTGTCATTACGACAAATGTCTCCCCATACAAAAAGTTAGCCACTCTGTGCGACAAGTGTCTCCCCATACAAAAGGTAACCCACTCTGTCAGTGCTATCAGTGTCTCCCCATACAAAAGGTGACCTATTGTGTCAGTGTGACAAGTGTCTCCCCATACAAAAGGTAACCCACTCTGTCAGTGTGACATGTGTCTCCCCATGCAAAAGGATACCCACTGTGTAAGTGTGACAAGTGTCTCCCCATAGAAAAGTTAACTCACTCTGTCAGTGTGACAAGTGTCTCCCCATACAAAAGTTAACCCACTCTGTCAGTGTGACAAGTGTCTCCCCATACAAAAGGTAACCCACTCTGTCAGTGTGACAAGTGTCTCCCTATACAAAAGGTAACCCACTCTGTAAGTGTGACAAGTGTCTCCCCATAGAAAAGTTAACTCACTCTGTCAGTGTGACAAGTGTCTCCCCATACAAAAGGTAGCACAGCACTAATATTTGTAAAAAAAAAATGATGAAGATAAATTCAGTTCAGTGTTTGACTTTATAATATACATATCAGTGGAATTGCACTCTACATATACTTGATCCATCACAGTTATCAAATGTGAAAATAGCTTGAAAGAGTTTATATTTCTGAGAGCTGCCTTTCAACTGACTTTAAGAGACCAGTGTTCGTTCTTTTTAAAGTGGTCTTTAAATATCTCTTTGATATTAACTAATACTAGACTAAGTAACTTACATATTTGTGTATAATATTTCTTACTTATTGTTCATTTTAAAACAGTCTGTATTTTGTGTGAGTAGACCTTTACTAACTGGCGCATATCACTAACATACATATATTAGCTATGACCTTGTACAATACATGTGTAGTATGATAAGGTGACGATCACACTCCAAGGGAACTATGTTCAAATATTGATTAGCTTGAAACTGTTTTAATAGCTTGAAACTGCTTGAAGAATTTCAGGCCTTAAAAATTTTTATCAATAAATATTTCTATTTAAAGCTACAGTGTAACTTGTCTAAACCGGATGTCATTGGGAAAAAATGTTGTGTACAGTTTACACAGGTGTCCAGTTTGTAAGGGTTTGATATAAGTTCAGAGGAAAATGCTGGGACCGAACTGTAAAGTTGGAATAGACAGGGATTCGAATTACACAGGGGCCGGTTTAGACAAGTTATACTGTATTTTTGTTTTCTATAATCTGATGAAATCCTCTGAAATATGTCTTTTACAAGTGATATTTCTCCCCTACAGTGTATGATGGACATATATAGGTTACACTAATCATCAATATCTATATATCATTTTGATATTTAAATCGGTCTGGGTTAAAGGTTGACAACACAACAGTAAGTTTGTGGTTTGCACTATATATTATGCTTATATTTATATAGACATAATTTACTGTATGCAGAACTTATCATGAATTCCAATATCTTTTCCAATTTAGAACCAATTTGTAAATATTCAGTACAACTGGTTTGTCTATGTAAATGTACCCTTTACGGGTGTAAATGCTGTTAGACCAGTAACTGTTGGCACAGTGCACTCCTCTTTATATCATGTTGCATTTGTCAGACAAAAACATGATATTAACAGGAATGTGACATTAACAGAAACATGTTTTTGCTCTTAACCAAGTCCATTTTAAATCTTCATAGCTAAAAGTACCTAAGATATTTAATGTACATATGAAGATGTTTCAATATGTAGATAAAATTATTTCAATTAAAAATCATTTTTGGGGTTATTTTTTATTTTCTATGCAACATTTTGTTCAAGTTGGGAAAAACATGACATAAAGAGGAATGTGATATTAACAGGGGTGATATTAAATGGAATCCACTGTAATATATTTTGAAGGCTCGCCTGAAAGCAGCATTTGAGGTTACTGTATAATTGTTTAATTTCATAGGGAAAAAAATTGTGTTTTTCTTACTTGGACTTATAATTATTCATGGGTATAAAATTTTGTGCTCTGCCGGGATTATTTGTTCCCTCATGATAAACTTTCTGGTCAGTGCAGGAAGAATAACTCGTGGAATTTTTATTTGACTGCAAATATAGTTAAATCCCCCACGAATAAAAGCAACTGTACAGTACTAGGTCCGACCCAAATTAATTATAAGTGAACAACACTGGTAAAACTGTTTAACTGTTTCGATTTTTTCTCGAATTTCATGATCAAAACAAACCTGCAAAAATTAATATTTTATGAGATTTAGTGCACTGGATAATACAAGTATACAAGCTGTTTTGTAAAGTTAATCACCGCAAACTATCCAGGATGGATAATGCAGGAGTCAAGTAAGTAAGAAGCCTTAAAAACTTGGTTTACAGTGTATAAGGAATATATTTACAGTAAAACTCCACTAACTCGAACTCTTGTGAATTAATATATCATGGGTTGTGGGGTTAAAACCATATCTGCACACTATTCCTTAGTAAACATTGAATGTCTTTAATATTTGATAGATGGTTGGGTCTCTGAAAAAAGTGCACCCCACCCCCATAGGGGTCACAACCTCTGAAACCTCCAATGAGGGAGATCTCCCTCTTTCCATATTTCCAAGGAGGGAGAATTGCGACTGAAACTGCATTGCTCAACTTTTCTTTCCCTTATTTTGTATCAAAATAACTTCTCAAAGAATTTATTTGATGCAGATGCACCGATTATGGTATACACATATCCTGCAGTAACTTGGATCTCATTTGACCACAGGATGTAGATTTTGAGTTATTGTGGGTTTGGACTTAAATGAGGGAGATGTTGAGGGAGATGGATGATTTTTGTCAAAATGAGGGAATCTCCCTCCTAATGAGGGAGGGTTGACAGGTACGCGCCCCTCAATGTTAGTTTATTGTTGAACCACCATGATGTAATTTTACGCAAACATTTTTATTATAATCACATTGTTAATTTTCATATACAGTTTATTCAGGTTATATATACCCAGCTTTTACATGTTTCCCATAATTTACAAGAGGAACAGTTGGAAGCTTCAGGCGCAGAATAGAAACTAATAAACCTATCCATGTGTTTTGACATTTTCCTTGCCTTCAATTGCATTATTTGGCTTTAAAATGTGTCTTTTTCTAATGACATTTGTGCCTCTGCAAAATATCCTTATCAGAAACTGAATCAGTTGCAGTCCCAGCTTTTTTATATCAAGGATTATTTAGCCCAGTCTAGGAGCTTAATTTTGTGCATGCTACATTACAAAAGAGACAATACATGTGCCAACTTGTTTAATTTGTTCACATAAGTTGGGCTGGTATTTTTTGGGCTGAATTTACTGAAATATATTCTTACATATTTTACGCAATTTGACACATTAAGATGTTTTCTTTAGAAATGATGTCTTACGAATAATTCTTGAGACTCTTAAATAAAAAATTGTTTTAACATGAAGTCAAGTCCAATTGTTTAGCTTATCGTTCTATAAATGAAGGCTGTGACAAAGCTGCATGTTGGCCGCTTTCCCGCTGATATTTGCAAATTTGTGAACTCTGCTTGGGCTGCCGTCTACAGCAATTACAATAAATTCATAATTTGGTCAAAATTTGCTCCCGGTGATCCTACTCTATTAACTTAACTTTAATTACAGGTAAATTTTAACTCATTCACCCCTGAAATTTCATAATGAACTATTCCAACCTTTGAATTGGAAGAGTTCAAATGTGTCTTCAGGGTTGAATGTGTTAACAGTTCATCATCATGGATGTTTGGATCTGCAGAGGGGTTGGGGAGGGGGCAAAACCATGTTTTACCTTTAAGTAAAATAATTATTTTCAATGAAGTCCAGCTTGGATATGTGTTCTCTAAAGTGCCCCAAAGGAGCATGAAAAACATTCATGTTGCAAAATGTTTAGTTTATGATAAATTTATTCCAGGAATGTTGACATAATTTTCATTCAACTTTGAGTTGTCAACCGAACAATAATAACATTGTTATGTCGTTGGTATACATTTATAAACAACGGAACTGATGACGTCGATCATTAAGATTGTGAACACTTTCTTTTAATATCAGTGTCTTTGCTACGTAGATTTAACAGCAGCCTGTGCCTTATTGAACTGGGAAAAAAAAATAAAATTGGATTTTCAGATAAATTGGGAAAATATTCTTGAATTTTGCTTCATTTTGGTAAAATAGCACAAATTTTAACTGGGAGAAACAGCCTTATATCGGCTGTAGAAATGGGCAAACAAATTTTATGAATATATTGAAATTTGTTGGTGTTTTTCATGGCAATTAAATGTCACTGAGTATGGAATAATAATGCAAAAATTTGGAAAATTAGTTGATCATTTCGTGGAAAGGATCTAAAAGTTTATTGGACCTTATGTAACTAAATCTGTTGAAATAAAAAAGAAATTTTGAAACAGAGTTGCTAAATCACTTAACTTGCAATTCATAAATTTCAATCTTAAAAATTATTTTAATTAGAAAAGTTTTTTAAATGCATCTTGTGGATATTAATCTTTACAAAAATGACTAGGTAATTCTACTGTTTGAAGTTTGACACTTTGATCTATCTTTTGCCATAACCCATATTATTTATAGCTGACGCTGAAATGTGAATTTGCTTTTCTTTAGATGTCCAGCTCCGGGCGGAACGGTATCAATATCAACACCAGGGATGCGACAGGTTACACACCTTTGCTTCGCGCTGTTTTGTGTGGGAACATAGAGTTTGTCCAGCTGTTCTTACGGAGAGGTGCCGACGTCAACTGTCAGACGATAAAGCACATCACTCCCCTACACCTGGCCTGTTTCCTCGGGCAGAATAAGGTGGGTGTCACAAAAATATGTCATTAATAATTTCTTAATACAGATAGCAAAATTTCTACTATAAAAGCAAATATTTTCACGTTTTGAAACTTTTCCCACCATCAGTCATAATGTTTCAAACTGTATTTATAATACTATTATTCACTGTAGAGTTTCAGTATTGTTAAACATGTTCACGTGTGGATATATTCACGGAAATTTAATGCCAGCGCAATAAGCAACCTTTCTGGTCAGTTCTCATAAGTGTACACAACACCCAACCTTTCTGGTCCGTTCTTATAAGTGTACACAACACCCAACCTTTTTGGTCAGTTCTCGTAAGTGTATTCAACACCCAACCTTTCTGGTCAGATAACATAAGTGTGGACAACACCCAACCTCTTTGGTCAGTTCTCATAAGTGTACACAACACCCAACCTCTTTGGTCAGTTCTCATAAGTGAAGACAACACCCAACCTCTTTGGTCAGTTCTCATAAGTGTTGACAACACCAAACCTTTCTGGTCAGTTCTCACAAGTGTAGATAACACCCAACCTTTCTGGTCAGTTCTCATAAGTGAAGATAACACCCAACCTTTCTGGTCAGTTCTCATAAGTGTAGATAACACCCAACCTTTCTTGTCAGTTCTCATAAGTGAAGATAACACCCAACCTTTCTGGTCAGTTCTTATAAGTGTAGATAACACCCAACCTTTCTGATCTGTTCCCATAAGTGTACACAACACCCAACCTTTCTGGTCAGTTCTCATAAGTGAAGATAACACCCAACCTTTCTGGTCAGTTCTCATAAGTGAAGACAACTCCCAACCTTTCTGGTCAGTGCAGAAAGAATACTATCCTTTCCTCTTGGTACAGCTGGACTAAGTACCTTCCCTTAATTTTAGTTTGAAGAATGTGCCGTCCCTTGCTCTTAGAATCAAGTGCTTTTCTTTCCTTTAAATATAAACAGAGTGCTGTCCCTTCCCCTTGGAATGGAGTGCTCTCCGTTCCATTAAGTATTAATTAATTCAGGGTATTTTCTTTTGCAGACAGAGTATCCTCCCTTCCTTTTAGTACAGACAGTCCCCCCCCCCCCCCCCTTTTCCTCAGTTTCAGACAAAAGACCTCCTTACATTGTTTTTGCTACCTTGATTTTACATCAACCAGTGCCTTATTGAATTTGGAAAATATAGCAAGATTTTCAGATAATTTGGGAAAATATTCTTGAATTTTGCTTAAAGTTGGGAAAATAACACAAATTTTGACTAGGGAAAACAGCCTTATATCAGCTGTAAAAATGGGTAAACAAAATCACTGCGTTATTTGTCTCTTTTTGATTGGTTTATATCAGATTAGTCATCATTTGATTGGTTGATTCTGTTGATTAAATGTAATTTACTGGATCATGGTTGTCTGCTCGCTGATCATCCATTAACTGATTTCTACTTATAACTGTTCTGCTCTATCACAGATTGCCAGGGTTCTGGTCAAGAATGGTGCTCAGATGGACATACGGGACCAGGCAGGTGATACACCAGTCCATATATGCTGTGGAAAAGGAAACATTGCTCTCCTTGACCTTCTCGTAGAGGTGAGTGAAATATTTTGTGATACAGTTGATTCCACTTAATATCACCTCTGTTAATATCACATTCCTCTATATAACATGTTTCCCCAATCACCATTTTCCCCTCGATATAATCTATGTAATTTTATTTGGTTATTATCATGTATTTTGAGGTGAATTCCTTTTAATATCATGGGTTTTGTTTTACCAATCACATAAAATATCCAGAAATTGATATGTAATTTTCATTGATTTCATATAAAACTTTTACAAAACATTCCAAAGAAAATAAAAATAATAATAAGAAAAATATTTTTTTAGATTGAAACATCTTCATATATACCAAGTACAATGAATAACTTTAAGTTATTTGTTAGTTATGGAGGTTGGAAATGCACTAGATTTATTGGAAAAAACATGTTCCTCTTAATTTCACATTAATCATTTCTGTTAATATCATCTTTTTGTCTGATAAATGCGACATGATATAAAGAGGAATGCACTGTATTTAGTTACTACCTATCTTCATTTTTACTGCATTATGTAACAGGAGAGGAAAAATATTCAGTCAGATCAGGGTTCAAACCCCGACCCTTCAAACGCTCTACCGATTGAGTTACCTAGTCACTGATGATTAATCCAGTCCAGTTCCACTAAATTCTTTCCTCAAATTTTCTTAGTTTTTGCCCGGAAGATGTCATTATTTACAACCCGGGGTTAGGAAACCCCTTGCCAAGCATTCATGATCACTCATTACTTTAAACAAGAATTCACCACAGGCACCATTGTAACAGGAGAGAAAAAAGACACCGCATGAAGGGGGTATTAACAGTGAAACAGGGCCGCAGTGGTTGAGTGGTTAAGGTGTGGCGACATTGTACCACTAGCCCTCCACATCTTGGTTGTGAGTTCGAACCCACATGGGGCAGTTGCCAGGTACTGACCGTAGGTCGGTGGTTTTTCTCTGGGTACTCTGGCTTTCCTTCACCTCTAAAACCTGGCACGTCCTTAAATGACCCTGGCTGTTAGTAGGACGTGAAACAAAATAAACCAAACCAGAGTTAACAGCAAACCTTCAAACTCGAGACGGGTCCAATCTATAGATTGATCTATAATCTGGTGGCCAATGATTGACCGAGTCCAGTTCTTAATTTTTCCTTCTTGAGTTTGGAAATTCTATGTATCAATCAGTTTTGGCATATTACTGCACGTTTCAAATATATATATATATTATGATGGACTAGCTCTGTGTCAAATGATAATTGGATGTAATCGATTTACGGCCTGTCACGAAATTCTTTGTTAAGGATGTTTAAAAAAAGTACAAAATGTCTTGTTTTCTTAAAGGCCCAGTATATGTAACTTTCGGCAAAACTTGAAGCGAAAATCAAGCCTAGTAACTTCTTATTTTCATAGATTTAGTTAAGATTAACTGATATCAGCAATATCCAAGATGAATTCTTATGCGGTAACCAGTACAGCAGCAGTTGAAACTCGGTATTTGTAGACACACGTCAATTTTGACTGTCTTCTAACTTCAGCTTGTTGTTGAAGTGGGCCCAACCCGAATTATTTTCAATTCTTTGGATTTTTCTGTCCAAAGTGTCTTGTTAGTTACCACTCAGGTTTACTTCGTTTTCCGCTTATTTTGAATCATTATTGACTGGATTTTTTTTTCAGAATTTTTCAGAATTACGAAAAATTTCTTGAAGTTACATATATTGGGCCTTTAAATAAAGAGAGCAAATGACCATTGTTTTGACTCAGAACCAAAGAGGCCAAATGGGGAAACATCCCTCAGCTCATGATCACTGCCAGTAGATCTGCCATTTGGTGGAAATTAATATCATCTTTATACTTTCTGACAGCTGACTTTAATTTTGCAGCATATTGTGGCTCATATGACTTGACAGGTGAGATTATGATTACCATGTGCAAGGTTATAGAGGTCAAATGTCTTACGCTTACTCTTCCGGAGCACCTGGTCTTATTCTCTTGTACTTTTACAAGGGTCTCCATGTGGATCTTTCCTTCATTCCTATTTTGCCCCTGGTTTAATTGATTTTGAGTTGGGATGATGATTTTGTTGAAGCTTCGGTATTCTCTAATTTATTGTTAAATATTCAACTCTTTCAATACTCATCAAACCTTGAGACGTCAAGAAAGATGTGTGTGTTACTCGCTCGTTTGGCATGTTTTTACAAAGGAGTTTTTAACCAATAATAAGTGTCAAAAAAAGAAAGCAAAACATTTTGATTTAGTTTTTACAAACTAAAATCATTTGTTATTATAATAGTGGTATTCTCAGAAAGCGGCAGGATTTATTGAGTTCAGTCTAAATTGTTTACACTGACAACAAAATGGCAGACTTGGATCTGCTTTCCATTTCAAGGCATTAATGATGGTAAAAACGGCAAAAAAGGAGTAAAAACATCTACAAATGAGTACAAATTATTGTCAAAATTAAACAAGAATATGTTCAATGTGTTTTCGCAACAAAATAAATGGGTAACAATGAAGTGATATCCCAGACATGAGTGACACGATGAGCAGATATACAGTACAACTTCCTGTCATCGTACCGGACAGTTTTGTCATGTTTTCTTGTAGATACTTGATAAGCATGTTTCTGCCTATTTCTTACAATGAATTTCAACAAAAATATGACATTGTACCGAATATACAAGTAGCAAACAGTCGAAAATCATCCTTTAATTGAAGGGGTAGCATTCTGCCATGTGCTCTGAAAAGTGCCAATTGCACAAAGGAGAAAACGGTGATCAGTTATGGTTGCAGCAAGTGATGATACCATACATTATGCTGCATATGACAATTTGATTTAAAGAAGAACATTAAGGTCTTATATTATTAGAAAGCAAATTAACCTGTCCAAAGATATAAAGGTGTATCAAAAATATAATTATAATATTTCATATATATGTCAAACTTCCATATTGTATATTTTCTATCAGTGTATAAACATTGAATAATTCTGTATGATGTTGTTGGATGTTGGCAGGGTGTAAAAAAACGTTGATTATCAGTGATTTTACAAACTCCGAAAGCCTTTAAGGGTTAAAGATAATATACTGACTGACTTGGAAACTGCGTTTTAAGATTAGAGATAATAAATCTTATGTATAATGGGAAATAAAAGGCATTATAAAAAGGTTTCACTGTAATGGTAAATGATGGGCATTGTAACAAGGTTTTAATGTATAATGTTAAATGATAGGCATTATAACAAGGTTTTAATGTATAATGTTAAATGATGGGCATTGTAACAAGGTTTTAATGTATATGATGGGCATTGTAACAAGGTTTTACTGTAATGGTTAATGATGGGCATTATAACAAGGTTTTACTGTAATGGTTAATGATGGGAATTATAACAAGGTTTTACTGTAATGGTTAATGATGGGAATTATAACAAG